>OY776675.1:136609467-137809467 GCA_963675555.1 Leptura quadrifasciata | reverse complement strand
TAAAATCTGAATACATCCCTGTATTCAGCTCCGTCTTAAAAGGGTATGTACCAAATTTCATAAAAAATACGAATTAATAATATTTTTTCTGATATCACTATCACTGCATTGTGCACAGGATACCCACCTAACTGGAATTAAAAATTAACTCGGTCACGAATGGGTAAACTGTCTAATGCTTCCGAAAATTCATTCCTCAAAAAATCCAAACATTGGAATCTATTTGAATTTCCTTCAAAGAAGAGAGGACCAATAATTTTATTATGGAGTATCCCGCATCAAATATTTACTTTTAGTTATTGAGGTATACTCCTTTGAGCCCATAAACAGAATTCCAGTCTTCTGTCTTCATCTCCGGGCTCTAAACTATTCAAAAACTTTGGATTGCATGGCTTCAAATGGTTCTTTACAAGACATCTTCTAATAGTTTCTCTTGGAATATTTAAATCTAGACTTAAGCTGGAATTAGGAATATTACGAAAATATTTCAAAATTTCATCATTATATCTATCTACAAAATATTGGTGATTTCTGCCTCTGATAATATGTTTTGATACGGCAAATGTGTGATTGAGAACTTTATTTACATTGTATATAGTGGTACTACTGACGTTTGGTCCATTGGGATATCTGACATTAGATTCTTCAGCTGCTTCTCTTATCGAACGAGCATTAACACCAATTACAGCAGCACACAAAACTTAATCAGATCTTAAATGAGAGTTAACAATTATTGCCTTTTAATGACCAACTTAAGGCATAATAAAGAAAATAATAACTTCGCTTGCAAGTCTAGAACAACAAATCAGCAGAACTTTTTTTTAGGTAAAAAAAGTCCCTAATAAGATTTCTTAAATTTTAGCCCCTAGAAAAATCGCGCTAGGCCATGATTTTTAAACCGACAAAATGTACATATCGCCCGTTTTCGAGGATGCTGAGCACGGGAAAAATAATCATACTTCTCTTCGTGATTATAATTATCTTTCTTTACCCTTTAGCAGCTGAAAAAGATAATTGAGTACTTAACAGGTCTATTGAATCATTGATACGTACAATATATTTTATTACAAAAAATGATAGACAAATTTATATTGACGCTTACAAATAAGCTTAATTACATTGTTACAGTCCTTTTCCTTACATGAAAAATAAAAGGCGTGGTACATAAAGATAACAACACATGCTTACAATACTTTTTTTTTCATTCATACCTTATCCACATTAATTTAGCCTACTTCTCTTTGACAAGTAGAATTACATGGTTGATATTCTTCCAAGAAGATGAATTTCTCCGCTGATATTTTATAAAATAAGATTTTCACCCCTCTCAGGGGTCTTTATTAGCCGTTAGAGGAGGTTGGAGGGGGTTGAAGAAAACATTCAGCATCCTCGAAACGGGTGTTATATGCATTTTGCCGATGATATAAAAAACAGAGTTTCACTCCTTTCAGAGGTGCTTATTAGCCAGTAGAGGGGTTTAAGTGGACCGGAAGAAACATTCAGAATCATCACCGTGTTCAGCATCCCCGAAAACGGAGAGTGCGTTAAGTTTCTCCGGTGGAAAAGATGTGATAAACGTTTAACCCCTTTTGAGGGTGGTTTTTGGCCGTTTGGGGGGTTGCGCAACTCCAAACATAAATTCTACCAGCACCATCGTGTTCGGCATCCTCGAAAACGAGGGAGGGAGGTACTCTCGTTACATAGCAAAATATTTACAATTTTCGGCTTTTTCCCGACTCACACACTCTAGTAGAAACAATCGAACCGCTATATTATTTTATAATGTACCATTTCTATGAATGTGAAGAAAAATAGTAGCACGCCCATGGCCGGTTTGAATCTAATAGCGATACCCGGTGTGTCGCAAGATAATTTTCATTCCCTTTGGTTTTTTATGTATCTTCAATCTCCATGCTACATTATATTTGCATATTAACCAAGACTTAGGTGGCATCCTTCCTCAGTATTTTAAAAACTGCATTTATATAATTTAAGCCATTAGTATGACCGACACGTCTCAACTAACTTTAAATGAATTACTTTTTAGAACCTTATTCCACCCGACACAATAGGGAGAGTTTATCTAATACCACCCACTTCAAAGACAGTTTTCTTTTCCGAATAAACCATTTATTATTACGTGACCCTATTTATACAATTTAGTTGCAGCAAACGTAGAAGCATAACATTTTGATATCCTTAATTTGTATACTTACATATCGCGAAGATTACCTACCACCTACATCATGCAGGAAATGACGTGAAAAATTTAACATACAGGGTGTATTGAAAAGATTGAGACAACGCTTAGTCGTGGATTCTTGACATCAAAACAAGTCGATTTAACCCAAAAAGTAGTGGTCTAACTCTTTTTGTTTTCAAGATATGGGGTGGCACAGTAAAAAACCGCTGCCCAAGGAATCACTACTTCCACATCCAGATTTTGTATCCAAGTCTTATGCACATTAAATCCCAATGTAATATTTTATTTCCTTTAATAATAGAGTAGGGGTGGTAGAGGGAGGGGGTGGCTAATGTAAAAGAAATTCATTAGTCCTTAGTTCTCGTATAGACACTAAATCCCAATTTAATCTTTTATTCCTTTAAACAGTAGGGTGGGGGCGGAAATGGTGGTGGTAGAAGGGGTTACTAATGCCAAAATAAATTTTAGAGGCCCTTGGTTCAAATCCCAATTTATTTTTTTACTCCCTTTAATAATATGGTGGTGGTGTCAGTGGGGGTAGTAGAGGGGGTAGATAAGTAAAAAAAAAAATTCTAGACGTTTCGTTCTTGTATACACACTAAATCACATTTTAAATTTTTTTACCCTCTTCTATAATAGGGTGGGGATGGCAATGGGGGTGGTAGAGGGGGTAGCTAACGCCGAACAATTTTTTTTAGATGTTTCGTTCTTATATATACACTAAATCACATTTTAATTTTTTTACCCCATTTAATAATAGGGTGGGGGCGGCAATAGGGTGGTAGAGGGATATAGCTAACGATAATGTAAAAACAAATTTTGAGGCCTTAACTTTTCGTGCATGCCCTAAATTGCAATTTTATGGACTCTTGCTTCTTTTGCCTATTTACCCATATTTACCCCATTTACCCCCGAACGCGAATTAGATCAAAATATACTATTTCCAGATCTCGTTACAATACATATGTGTATGAAATTTCAAGTAAATATTATAAACGGTTCCAGAGTAAACGTGCGCACAAAAAAAGTTACAGACAGACAAACCGACAGATAGGAAATTTTTTCGCTCAAATTTAAAATCTCGACGTTTCATGACATTTTAAGCATATTTCAACAAAAAAAAAATTGTTTGCGTTACTATACTTCCACTGGACGTGGAAGTAAAGTTGTATTCGTATTTTGTTTCTATCTTGAGGAATATTGTACGTATCTACTTTAAAGTTGGTAACTACATATTTTTCAGGTTGCTAATTACAATAGTGATACTGCCGATGTCACATTTTATAGAGGGCGCTAGTTACAGTACTTTTATGTGACACTTTAAGCCATAATTTTTTTGAGGTTAGATGTTGGACATTTTCTGCTATTACAATCGAAGCGCAATTTAATTTCATAAATAAAAGGTGTACTTGTTTAAACGCGATAAAATGCACCCCCTTTCAGAGAAATACGCCATTTACAACTTTGTCACACACCAGTTGGAATAAAAGTGGTTTTGTATCTAGTAGGCGCACTTCAAGCATGATGTCTTGAAATCGTCAATAGTACTTGTGTCAAACATTGTATACATTATAAAATATTAATAATTTGTACTGTCTTCTGCTGGTAAAATTTGCATTTGTTACATAAATTTTGGACTACGTTCTTCGTTAATTTATTTCAGTTTGTTATTTGAGAATGCCCCGCTACCAGTATTCAAATCTAGGAATGTATGACATAGTCGCAGTTGATACTCAAGAAAACCATAGTGGCCAAGCGGCTGCCAGAAGATATCAATTGTTATATCCTAATTGAACGGAACCAAATCATTAAACGTTTCAAGAAATTTTTCAAAGATTTAGAGAATCCGGAAGTGTTCTCCGAAGAAGAGGATCAGGCCGTCCAGTTAGTTACAGTTCAGGTAATAAGTTCCCGATGCATAAAAAACGCAACAAAAACTTTACGACATAGTTATTATCGCCGCGGACCATGGCAGCATGCTGCATCAAACGACCCGGCGCACATTAAAACCTATAAAGGTAAGCGAGCTGATTTGCGGTCAAGGCAGCACAAAGGACAAAGGGTAATGGTATTTTAATGAGGTCGTAAAGTTTCTGTTGGATTTTTTATGTCTTGGGGAGTCCTTACTTGGACTATACTCATCTCAGCAAGAAGAAAATATTTTGATGCGTATTGAATACAATCAGGAAATAAATATGCGAAAGCTATCTGCTAGAACTAGAATTAGCTCAACAATAATTTACAAAGTGATTCATAGAAACCAACGTCGCCCTTATCATTTTACACCCTTTCAACATTTAACACCCCGAGATCTACAAGCAAGATGAGCTTTCTGTCACTGGATTAGAGGCAAACAAAGTAATAATGCACAATTCCTGAAAACTGTTCTTTTTACAGATGAGGCCACATTTACACGGAGAGGTGTTTTTAATTGGCGCAATAGTCATATTTCGGCCTTAGAAAATCCTCATAAAGCGCGTGTTCATCATTTTCAGGATGAATTGGCGGGTGTCTGAGGAAAGTGATACATGTCTAATTTGCAATTTTTGGGAAAAACGATGTTGAAGTTTTCGATATCTTAAAATTCTCCCAAACAGATTACTCTTATTTGATTAAATTACTTTTTTGTTGCATGGGCATAGAAAAGATGACCTGAAACTTTACATATTTTTAGAATATAAAATTTGTTCTAAATAACAAAAAACTACCACTTTTCGCAAAATTTTGTTTATAAAACTGAAAATATATCCTATTACATAAAATTGAAAATGATACAATGATACCTTATTTAAAATATATATCATTTTTTTCCCATTTTTATTCCTCTTCTTCCGAATCAGGATCTGGTAGGGTATTTCGGATATCTGCGCTTGTCAATAGGTTCTTTTAAAAATCATGGAAACTTTCATCAATATAAAAAATGAGTTCCAACAGATTTTTTTTATCAACACTGATAGGATTTGATGTTAGGACAAGGGAATTTTTATATTTTTGGGCCATGCATTTCCCTTGCACAAAAATATAATTCTTGGAAAGGTCTTCTTTTTTCAAGCTGGTTTGTATTCAACGATAGTCGGTTCTTGGAAATATCTTAATCATTTTATGGGTGTTCAATAGATCGTCTCACCGTCTGTCTGTACTAAATTTTCTTCGATGCAGTTGGCCTTTAAACAGTGCAGAAAATTTAAAAAATCTGATACTGACAAATTTTTGTTTTTTATCACATCACGTCACGAATCTGTTTGCTTCGCAAAAAGTTTACAAGAAACAAAATATGCAAACTATTTTCATTTGACCATCTATACGTAAATGAAATTTGTTCGTTATAAGTCTGTTTTTCCTATTTTGCTTCTCTAGAGGTACTGTTTTAACTTTAGAACTTTTCTTAGGCTCGGAACTTGCAATGAAAGCTACGCGCTTACTGAAGTTCCGCATAGACCAATACTCTTTAAATAAGCTCTGCATCTTTTCTTCATCTACTCTAATTCTACATTTTAATCTGCAATATGAGAGTTCCTTAGATTTCCTCTCTTTTATCAATTTTCCCTTTTTTATTGAATATTAGACCTAAATTTCTTTTGGTTTTTCTTTCTGTCGTAGCTTCCCTGGTTTCGCTCTTCCTTGACATCCTTTTTCTTTTATTTTTTTTCTTCAGATAGTTCTACTTCATAATTACTCCTTTCACCATTCTCATTGTCAGTTTTTCCTTTTTTCCTTTTTTGTGTGCCTGTATTAGACTCAAAATCACTTTCTGTTACATCTGTGTGACCGCCATCCACTGACGCATCATCATTTCTTTCTAAGTACACGCTTGCTTTCTATTCTTCGTTTCCCTCAAGTACATTACTTTTTTCTAATAATTCATTTCATAATTGATTTTTTTTTTCACTTCATAAACTTCATAAATTTCTCATTTCTCTTTAACCCCTTCTTACTTTTGAATATATTATTTATCTCTAATTTTTTATGATATGTTTCTAATAATCCCTCATTTTCTTTTAATTATTCGTTTTGCTCAAGTATAATTTCCCGTGAGATTTCTGGTGCAATGAAATGATTTCGATTAATATCATCCGAATACGTAGAATTAATTGTATAATTCTAGTTTACAAGCTTTATCAATACACTTAAAAACAAGACGGATAAATTAAACTTATTATTATTAATCCTATAACCACTACTAAAAAGTACTTGCACAAATTTTTTCAATCACTGTATTAAACACGCGTATATCTAATATAATAGGCTCTCTGGTAACAAACTGCCTATATCGCGATTCACTTATTGAAAAGTAATGTGCAAAAATGTATATTGTATATCTAAGCGAAAATGGAATAAGTATAAGCATCGCAATTTTAGGACGTGAAAAGAAATATATGTCAACTTGTTTCTAATAGAAGTTCATAATAAATTTATTTATCATAGGTACAACTCTACCAATACCTATATTCCGTAACAGTACTGTTTACAAATAATATTTACATACAAACATATTTGCCGAAAATCAAAGTGCATACAAAAATATATAGTGACATAGTATATCATTTTTCGTAACTAAATAAGTCTTAACATATAATCACATTAGGATATATACCTTTTGATATAAATTTATGTTGGTTTAAGAACACATTTACCACTATCCACTAAATAAATTTTATGCAAAGACTTACATCATATTACACAATTTAAAAATAAATATTATACTATCAGATAGACTTGTGTCTCTTTTCATAAACACAAAACGGATCATATTAAAGTTATCTTATCCCATTTTTGATATTCTGATTATCGGTGACAATGTATTAGGGCCCGTTGAGCTTTCTAATAGGTTAAATGGCGCATCATAATTACAATTTTTATTGAACAATTTGGACGATTTATTAAATAATGGTAATAACATTAACAGAAGACAGATGTGGTTTATGCAAGAGGATGCTCCTCCTCATTCTTTAATAGCATTACGTAACCATTTAAAAGAACGTTTTGCACATCGTTGGATTGGATGGGGAAGCGAGTTTGCATGACCAGCTCCCAGCCCGGATTTAAATCCCTTGGACATCTTCGCATAAGGCTACATAAAATGTTTGGTCTATGGATCCCAAGTGATAGAAAATCGCGACGAGTTATTCCGAAAAATCCAAGAAACAGGAAATATTACTAAAATTCAGGAAGAAATACCATTCCGCTTACGTCAAAATATCATGAAACGATGCAGAAAATGTATTGAAGTTAATGGAAATCACATTGAGAAAGTTTTGATATACTGTTATTAATTTACAACTACTAATGAAATAGAAGATTTCGTTGTTTATTCATTTTTATTTCGTAGATATAAATAAATTTCTCTGAAAGGGTGCATTTTATCTCGTTTAAACAGGTACACCTCTTATTTAGGAAATTAAATTGCGTTTCGATTATAATACTAGAAAATGTCCAAAACCTAACCTCAAAAAGTTATTGCTTAAAGTGTCACATAAAAGCACTGTAAATGTGACATCGACAGTATCACCATTCTAATTAGCAACCTGAAAAACATGTCATTACCAACTTTGAAGTGGATACGTACAATAGTCTCCAAGATAGAGACAAAATACTTGAAAACACGAAAAGTGAAACCACTACATTCTGGGTTAAATTGACTTGCTTAGATGTTAAGAATCTACAGCAAAGCGTTGTCTCAATCTTTTCAAAACAACCTGTTTGTTTTTTAAGTAACATCACTTTTGCAAATAATCGACTTTTTGCTCTTTTATTTATGGGAAAACAATTTTAATGTCAATAATAAAAAAGTGTTAAAATTGAATCAATACCAGATGTTAAAGTTTGTTTTATTATTCTCGTAATTTCATTAGTTTATGTTGATATTAATATGTAAAGAGATGTTCATTATCATATCAGTATAAACTATAAACTTGGTACACAATATAAATCAACGGGTTCGTGTACGCAAGGCGGTGCCATCAAAACTGTTAAAATATTTTAATGACATTTTTATAATTGAAACAAAAGACCATTTACCAGCGATTATTAAAAGCAAAACGTACGTTAGTATACGTGCCTCGCCCTGTTTTATATGTGCCAATATAAAATTTTTACACCTTACTAAAGTAAATATATAGTTTTTACAGTCAGGTAATAAAAAACTTGTTCTATAAAAAATGCTGATGATGTTTTAGCTCCAAGATTATTTAATACATTGCTGCAAATAGTTTATGTTCTCCACATTTTTATCGACTATGATATTTCATATCATCTACCTTGCCTAATGATTGATATTGGCTCAATCGTGTTATATACACTCTCACAAGAAGATACTGTATGTACTTCTTCTACACCGCATTTTATATGTCACTAAAATAAATATTTCTAGAAATTTTCCCAGTATATCAGGTAAATAACTACATCGATTATGAAAAGCACTATAATATGCTATCATCAACTGAATAAAGGACTCAAAATTGAATGAAATATTTAAAAATATAAGGCCAAAAGATTTTCTTTTCAAGATAAGTTCGGAAACAGTGGTAGAATATTGAGTATATCAGGGACGAGTATTTGGGCCCCTTTTATTCACAATATATTTAAATAGTTTACTAACCTTACTAACTACTAACCTTCCGGAAGGATTATAAGTTTTGCGAACAGAATGCAAAATGATATTAAGTTAATAATAGATTAGTTTATTCAGTCTATTGAGCTATGACTAGGATGCATTTGGTCCAGTCTCCGTTCAATGGTCTAGATTTCAAACTGGAAAATTGTCTCGAGCAACTGAAGATGTGGTGTTGGCTGCATCAGTTATTTCCAGGCATGCTTGTCTCTGTTGCCAGGGAATTTGGTTTAGCCATATCTATCATCAAACTATAGGATCCATACGCTATTATGGGTCTTATGACTCTATTTATATCCAGTACTTTCTGGAGACCATAACCCGAGATTTTCTACTGATTTTCTTCATTTCCACAAGGACAATCCTGCTTTGTAGATCAACATCTTCAGATGGAAGTCCCAGTTAAGTAATTTTATAATTAGTTTCATCTAATTAGGAAGGTATTTCTATGTTTTCCATTTTTCTTTTCCTGGTACTATTAACACTTTTTGAGGGTCAACAGATATCTGGTCCATTTAACGAGTGTGAGACAGTACCTCTCCAGAATTTCCTCTGACCAAAATGACTAGGTCGTCCGCATGTGCTTCACCTAAAGTTAGGATGGCGAGCGGATCGTCTACAAGTAGTATCCATAGAAGAGAAGATAGCCCTCTCTAATAGAAGCATTCTTGCATACTGTTTCCCTTGTAAGGTTGTCTTTATGATTTTGTTTCCTAATCCTGTTCAATAAGTTTTAAAATCATTATAACAGCCTAAGGTGTCTAATTCATTTTTATATGGTATATATAAAAAAGAAGATACATTTTGGAAATAATTTCTTCCTTATTTCATGAGAGTTATCATTTTTTTTTTGTAAGCAGCCTTACACAATTTGATATAGTAGTTTTAGGAGTTGAAGCCCAATTCCTAATAATATTACATATCATAACGTTCAACACATAAATCCTCACAACATTGTTCAATCATTTGTTAAGTTTTTTTTCTCAAGCGGCATAAATACTCTCGTTTATGTATTGTTTATAAAAAAAAAACAACAAATATAATGCTGAGAATTATAAAACAATCATCATTTGGAAGTTGGCGAAAGTTTTTAAGTTTACCCTGAACACGTCATTATCCAGGTACGTTTCAAATTAAATTGTAATAAATCAACATTGACTTGTGCCGGCAGATCCACTGAACCTAATATAACTTGTGTTACATAGTATGTTTCTCAAAAACTGGACAAGCAGGTCGATATTATTTAAGCTGATTTTTCCAAGACTTTTGATCGTCCATGATATTCTCATAAAAAGGCTAAGTAAATTCGGATTTTCTTTGGCATTATTATTAGCTTTAGTTACTCCATATTTAGAAAATAGGAGGCAGTACGTGGAACGCCGTGGTTTCGGATCGTTCGACATCTTAGCTAGTTCAGGTGTTCTGCAGGGATCTGTACTGGGACCATTACTCTTTAGTATTTTAATTGACGACATTGCCTCAAATTTGGACATTCTAACAATATGCTAATGATTTGAAGATTTTATTATGTAATTGAAACTAAGGAAGAAGGATGCTTCGGAATAATTTAAATGAGATAAATGCTTGGCGTATACTAAATCATATATCTCTTGATGTATCTTCTAGGTGTAGAGCATTTACATTTGATAGAGCCCGCACTCACGTCAGTTATAATTACCATTTAAATATCAACAGTTAACGAAGACCAGATACAATTAACAATCTTGTGATAATGCTCTGATCGACACCTGGGCGAGAAACATATTTTCCTGTAGTTTTTAACTGATATGTCTGTTGGCTTGAATTAGGTTTAGTTTTAGATGCAATTTTCTTTTTGTTTTTTTCTTTCTTTTTGCATACTTAATTTATTATTGGCTGCATGGTTTACGACCCAAAGCCATTAAAAAAAGAATCTTGCGTTACCTTTGACAGAAGCTGAAATTTTAATGAACATGTTTTAATTGTGTTTTCAGCATTAAAGAGCTTAGAATTCGTAATTAGGAATGTTAAAGGTATAATGAACTTTTGATATTTTTCCTTTGTGTTGTCAAAATATTGCTCATTGGTATGGTCCCTGAGATATGCTACGTTCAGCTCCGTTTTATTAAGTATTTGCGTTTTATTAAAGTCGGCAAGTATTCTGCAATTGGCTACTTATAAAGCATTATGTTAGCCGTCTCCTATAAGCCAAACCTGTGTTGCCCCCATTTTCGAGGATGCTGAGCACGATGGTGATGTTGTATCTTCTCCCCGAGGCGAACCGACCCCTCAAACGGACAAAAACTACCCCTTTGATACGCGGTTTTATAAAGTAAGTGAATAAGTTCACAGATCATTGAGCATGTACTGGATGATGATTATAGGTATCTTGATTGACTATTCAGCTGAAAGAAAAAAAAATGGGTGCATACTTTGTGTCTAGGTTTTAGATGCGACTCACAGCATGCACTATAATAATAATAATAATAATTTTATTGACCATTTTGAGATACAAATTATGTATATATGGTAAGTCAGCAGTTAATATTTAAGTAGACAGTGTATATATATATATATATATATATACACTTAAGTAAATTACATAAATCTATATACACTTAAGTGAATTACAATAAAATAATAAATAATAAATTACAACAAAAATAATAAAGTAAAAACAACAATACAATTTACAATACAATTATTTTTTAATTAATAAACTCGTCAATAAATAATAAAATGATAGTAAATAAATAATAAAAATAGAAAAATAGCATGTCATATATAGTACATATAGTCACGCCAAATATACAAACATGTATTTATAACGAATGTGAATGTTTTTCTACAAATTGTCCTCAAGATATTCTCTTATAGAGTAATATGATTTTCCTAACAGTAGACTTTTTATCGTTGTTCTATATTTATGTCCGTTTAGTAATTTGTAACTATTGGGTAGTTTATTGTACACAGTTACTGCTAGATATTTTGGACTCTTTTCATATATTACTAGATTATGAAAGGGTACTTCTAAGGTTAAACTATTTCTGGTCTCATAGGAGTGATTATTGCTTAAAGTATTGAAACTACTTAACTCAGACTTGGCATAGAGTAACAACTGATAAATTAAAATACATGGTAGAGGTAGCATTCCTAATTCTTTAAACATTTCCCGACAACTAGTTCTTTTGCTCACTCCTATGATATACCTAATTGCCTTTTTCTGCAGTCCGAAGACCCTTATACTATCATGAAAAGGACCCCATGCTATTATTCCATAAGATATCACTGAGTGAAAATGCGCAAAATAATACATTAGTAATATCTGTCTGTCAATCACTTTTCGCAGCTGATTAATTACATTATTATTATTATTAGCCGTTACTCGAGTCCGAGTATAAAAATGTTACAGTCGATAGATTGTGTACAATAAAAAACAAGTAAAAGGTGTAGTCTATTGTAATTCCCATTCATCTACGGTGTACTCGACTGTGGCTATAGAGGCCAATTCGGGAGAGCACATGTCGACCGCAGTCAGGACAAACATAGACCTGGTTAGGTCTTGGATTCGGCCTTCTTGCAGCAACATTTCCTTGATAGCTGGCCACAACCCCTCGCCATTCGGTTCTGTCCGCTGCAAGTTGTTCCCATTGCTCGTCTGCAATACCGCAGGATTTTAGATTTTCATGGAGAGCGTCTTTGAACCTCTTTCGTTGACCGCCACGCCTTCTTCTACCGCTTAGCAATTCACCATAAAGTGTACATTTAGGAAGGCGGTTATCATGCATACGATGAACGTGACCTGCCCATCTTAGGCGTGCTCTTGAAATAAGTACCTCAATTGGAAGGCTGTTTGCTCTCCTGAGTACTTCCACGTTTGATATGTGATGGAACCAACGGATTTTCATCATACCTCTGAGGTGTCTTTGCTGAAAACGTTCTAATTCTTTCACATGACGACGGTAAGTGACCCAGCTTTCACATCCATATAGCAGTGTTGGAATGACAACTGCTCTGTAGACAGCCATTTTCGTTGACAAAGCAAGGTCGTGGTTGTCAAATACTCTCTCTCTAAGTCCCCAGAGTGCTCTAGATGCAGCGTTAATTCTATTGCGAATCTCGCTGTCCATGTTTGCTTTGTCATTAACAACGTTGCCTAAGTAATTGAACTGATCCACCACTTCAAGAGAATTTCCGTTAAGTGTAATGTCTATTTGGTTCACTTGATGAGGAGTTGACATAATCTTAGTCTTTCCAATGTTGATTTTAAGTCCCAAGGAATCATAGCTCTGGGCGTACACAACTAAAAGTTCTTGAAGCTCTTCCGGCGTAGAGGCTAAAAGTGCACAGTCATCCGCATACTGGAGATCACAAATGAATCGCGTGCGTGTCTTTGTGAAAGCTTTAAAGCGCCCTATGTTAAAGAGACCACCATCAAAACGGTAGCTGAGACCTATTCCTCTGACTGTCAGTTTGTTGTCAACAATAATTGTTAGAGCAGTGGTAAACAAATTAAAGAGTAGGGGTGCCAGGACACATCCCTGCCTAACTCCAGTGAGGGTTTGGAAAGGTTCGGTTGCTTCATTATTATACATAACCTGGGCGTTGTTGTTTGTATGTAGACTGCGACATACTTCCACAAATTTTCTAGGGATACCTAAGCGAAACATAATTTTCCAGAGCACTTCCCTGTCCACCGAGTCAAACGCCTTGGTTAAATCAATGAAGGCCATGTGAATTTCTCCTTGATGTTCGAGTGCTTTTTCTTGAAGCTGTTTAAGTGTGAAGATTAAATCCGATGTGCCTCGGTTTGGTCTAAAGCCACTCTGTGTTTCAGGAAGTAACTTTTCCATAACAGGTGTTAGCCTATTTGCCATCGCTTTAGTGAGTATCTTCCCTCCAACAGCCAGGAGAGCTATACCCCTGTAATTTCCACAGTCCGCAGCGCTCCCTTTGTTTTTGAAGAGGTTGATTAAAAGTGTATCACGAAACTCCTGCGGAGCTTGACCACTTTCCCACACGACATCAAACAGTTTTTTGAGGTAGGGTATGAGCTCTGACGACACTGCTTTAAAGATCTCAGCTGGGAGTGAGTCGGCGCCGGGAGATTTGTTATTTTTTAGCTGCCCAATGGCGGTTAAGATCTCTTCCGTTGTTAGTGCTTTATCTAAGTCTTCGAAGGTGTCATATTGAGGGATAAGATTTATAATATCGTGATCGGTTTGACTTTACTGGTTAAGAATGTTAGAGTAGTGTGTTTCCATCGGGCTCTTATTTCCTGGTCTTTTTTGAGGAGATTTCCATTTAAATCTTTAATAGGGCACATATTTTTCCGACTGGGGCCGTACACTGCTTTTACTCCTTGAAAGAAATTCCTGTAGTCGTGTGAATCGGCGTACCTTTGAATTTCTCTGGCCTTGCTTGCCCACCACTCGTTCTTTATTCTTCTGATTTCGCGTTGCGTTTCATACTTAGATTGGGTAAAAACTTCTGCTTTTGATAAGTCGTTGGGGTGGTTGATAGCGTTTTGGAAGGCAATATGTTTGCGGTCAAGAAGTTCTTGTATAAAAGCTTCATTATCATTGAACCAGTCCTCCTGTTTTTTACTTGCTGCAGTGCCAAGAATTTCCTCACTTGCACTTTTTAAACTGCCTTTAATTTGTGTCCAGGTAGCAGCGACATCTACAGAATTGGTTTCTTCTAGTGCACTCAAATTCTCTTGAACGTTTTGCTTTAGCTGTTCGACGGTTTGTTGGTCACGCAATTTACTAATACAGAGACGGAGTCTACGTTTTACTTGAGTTCTTCGGTGTTTGGGTCTCATAACAATTTTCATTTTAGAGACAACAGGACGATGATCGGTCCAACATTCGCTATCAATGCGCGCCTTTGTAATTTGGACGTCCTTGAGATGCTTCCTACGTACGATAACATAATCCAGTAGATGCCAGTGACCTGATCTGGGGTGACGCCAGGTGCCTTTAAATTTATCCTTTTGTCGGAAAATGGTGTTTGTTATAACTAGATCATGTTCGGCGCATTTAGTTAGGAGTAGTTGACCGTTAGCGTTCATGTTGCCCAAACCGTTCTTGCCTATGATGCCTGGCCAGGTGACTGCATCTCTCCCTACTCTAGCGTTAAAATCGCCAAGAATAACGAGTCGTTCCGTTTTAGGTATTCTACAAAGGGTTTCTTCCAGCTGTTGATAGAAGCTTTCCTTGGTTTCGTGACTTGCATCCAGAGTGGGAGCGTAGGCGCTTATTAGATTTACCGCGTTGCCATCTGATAGCTCATAGCGTAGCAGCATTAGACGCTCGGATAGGCCTTGTGGTACTTGTGTTAAGTTGGATACAAGTTGATTCCGAACGGCAAATCCTACTCCATGTTGTCTTCTTGAATTGGTGGGAAGACCTTTCCAATAGAAGGTGTAGTACTTTTTTGTGAGAGAGCCTTCCTCCAAAAATCGAGTTTCGCTGAGAGCTGCAACGTCAACATTGAGTCGGTGAAGTTCTCTATCTATTAGAGCAGTTCTTCTTTCAGGCCGATCGGTGCGAGTGCTGTCGTTCAAAGTACGAACATTCCAAGCGCCGTAGATGAAAGAATTAGTTCTCTTGGATTTAACTTGTCGGTGTTTTTTCGACATTCGATGAGGTGTCCCTGTGGGCACCCTCCCCCGGAGATCCGATCGGGAGGGTATTTTACCTCCGGATGATTTTGTCCCACTTGAACTCTCCATCATTTTTTTAAAAGCCTTAATCGATTGAAAACGAAGCTGCATTTGAAGTTTTAGCTGGAGCAGGTATGCAACTGACCAGCTCGGTTGCGGAAGGCGAGTGGTGTGGTCCTATGGCACAGAAGGAGACTGCGACGATGGGGTAACCAAACGATTCCAAAAGCAACCTTTGTGTGCGGTGGGTTATTTTTACCGCACTCTTCGTGAGAAGGTGGATGTGCTGACGGCAAAAGGTAAGGGTTATTCCGCCCTTACTCGGTCGTTAGAGCCTCGTTAGTGAAAACAGGGTGCACCAAGTTCAAATTGAACTCATCGCGAAGGTGAGGTTAACAATTGAGTAGGAGAGGCTATAACTTGCGCTTCACTACCCCATTACACCCCGACCCCCATTACATAACATGCTGGTGCAACACTTTTACATGTTTTCTCAATATGGGAACTCCAAGAACAATTGTCTGATATTTTAATTCCTAAAAATTTTGTGACATTTTCTTGTTTAATAGTCCCACTGTTTGTTTTAATTAACAAGCTATAATCGAATGGCTTTCTGGATAAATTAAATCTTAAAACTAATGATTTTTTGTTGTTCAATATTAACCTATTTTGCCTAAACCAGGTATCAGCTTCTTGAAGTTGTAAATTGGTTTTCTTAGTAAGAGAAATCATATTTCCTTCACTCACAAGAATGGTGGTGTAATCAGCGTACATGACGGAGTTTTGTAAACAAAAATCATTTACATAAATAATATATAAGAGTGGGCCTAAAATAGATCCCTGTGGTACTCCAATGGAAGTTGGTAATAATTTGGGTTTATGACTGTCGATTTCTACATAATGCTTCCTATTTTGAAGATAACTAGTAAACCACATTAAAGGTATTCCTCGTACACCATATTTTTCAAGTTTATTTAACAGGATTTTATGATCTACCAAGTCAAATGCCTTACTCAAATCGAGGAAGATACCTACTGTTTTTTTCTTCTCATCCAGGTTTTTATATAGGGTATTAAGAAGTTCAATGATTGCACTTATAGTTGACAATCCCTTACGAAACCCAAACTGAAAATGGCTAAATAATTTATATTTATTAAAAAAACTTAGAAGACATTGGGATACATATTTCTCAAAAATTTTTGCAAAAGAACTTAATAGACATATCGGCCTAAAACTCTCAATTTTTGTTTTGTCACCTGATTTATACAAGGGTATAATCTTGGCAATTTCCAATTTTTCAGGAAAGATCATTAAGTGAGGCATTTATTAGTTTCGTTAATGGTTTACTAATTAGATGCTTACATTTCTTCAATAAATTTGTGCTTATGTTGTCATCTTCAGATGAGATAGAGTTTTTCAAAGTCTTTATAATACCCAGAATATCTGATTCATCAGCAAGTTCCAAATAAAATGAGTTAGGATTATTGTTAAATAAAAGATTAGGTACATCATTTTTTTGCATATTTGCATCTAAGAGTAATGATGGTATACTATTGAAATAGTTATTATATTCATTAGATACATATTCAGGATCATTTACCATTACATTATCAGAGTTTAATAATTTATATTCTATTATATTCTTGTTTTTCTGAGGGTGGTTTATGATGTTCCACGCTATCTTTGATTTATTGTTGGAGTTTACTAAGAGTGATTCGTTATACATTTTTTTAGCTCTGTTAAGCAATTTTCTATAGATACATTTATGTTTTTTATAAAATGCTTTTATCCTCGCATCTCCTGTCAATGCTAAATTGTATAACTCCTTTAACCGCTGCCCAAAAATTATTAGGCCAGGTGTAATCCACTTATTATTTTTTTATTTCTCTGTGTATTCAGTTTGATAGTTTTAATTGGAAATGCTATTTCAAAGTAGTGTACGAAAGTCTCTATGAAAATATTAAATTTCTCATCAGCATTATATATAGTATCAGGTAGCATTATTAGTAATTATATAATAATTTTATTTTCCTTTCCTGTATCTGGTTACCTGTTGGGTGGCTGTATCTAAATAAATAAATTACAATTATATATAGGATGCAAAAGATTTTAACAATTTTCAAACGAATTATGTTTTTAAATTGCATTGGTGGCTTTAAAAAGGATTTAAGGTTTCTAAAATTTTCATTAAGTAAAATTAGAAAATTAGCTGCTATATGGACTACTTGGTACTTTCAATACGCTTATGATACAGGCGTAATATGCAAGGTGTGAGAGGTTTATATATAAACTTTTTGCCATATTTTTCATATAACCGTGACAAAAATCTTCTACAAAATAAGTTACAGTTACTGTTTGATCCAACGCACATTTCGGGGGTATCTGTACGATTCACACTCTCCCAGTACTACGTGTATTTTATGCTCTAGGACTGTCGATCGTTAAAATATTTTGTTTTTTTTTAATGAAATTCTCCGTTAATAGGTCTTCTCATAAAATATGCAAAGTAACTGTTTTTATAATTCTGGTATGGGGATGAGAATATAAGAACACTTGGGATTATTTCATTAACTGTAGTTCTGGGGAAAGTTACTCCGGTAATGTAATTGGATTCAGATCTTAATTGCACGAAGGGGATAATACTTCTTTGTAATCAGTTTTTTACTGCAATGGAGATATACGTATATTTTCAAATATTAAAGTTTTACGTCTAGTTCATTCTTAGTTAGTAGGTAGTAAATGTTTTTAATATCAGTCTAAGATTGTTCTTTTATAGTATATACCGGTATATGCAATAATTACTATATAAATAGATAGAAACTGAGTACTTGTAGAAAAATGGAAAATCAGCAATATATATATTGCTGATTTTTGTATTTACATCGGTACTTACGGAAAATAACAAAAAAATATACAGATATAATTTGTACTATTTATGTAAACAAATCGAATAAATTTACAATAAGTTTAGAAGTTGTTTGTAAATTATTGGTAATTTCAGAACCTATAAGGTAATTCGCAAAAGGCCCTGAAATAATTATTAACCTATATAATTAACAACAAGAAATAAGATATGAAATAAGCACTACTACAAAGCGATTTATTGAATCTAATGAAACTAAGTGGAATGAGTATTATTTTGTGTGTATGTTCATATGTTTCTTACATTTATTAGTATATGTATATCTAGTCAAGGAATGCTTTTAATCCAAGATTTTACTTTATTTTTGAACAAACTATAAGAATTTACTATTTCTATTTCAACTGGCAATTTGTTATAAAGGTTTAAGTCCTAGATATGTATGACATATTTGTGCAATTGCTTTTTAGGGCTAGGTGATGTTAAAGTCGAGGCAAGAATTCAAGCCATGCACGTCACGAGTGATCTCATTAAAGAAATTTTAACACTAACATAATTTTTAATCATTAATTACATTAAAAAGAGTAATTCTCGACACCCAGTTATTAAGCTTTTTTCAGAAATAGGTACAGTTTAATGGGGCTTCATGATTCTTAGCAGTATTATCTTATTTATAAAATCGATCTGTGACGTGCATCGCTTGAATTCTTGCCTCGACTATATAGTACATTCCATTCCATTGCAAAACAAAGAAATTCAAAATTAGCGAAAAAATTCAATCTTTAGGCCTAAAAGGACAAACCCCGATAAAAAGTAACCTTCATTTTCAATTAAAGTAAAAACCACAACTACGTCACAAAAAAATTTGAAAAAATTAATGAAACCTCGATAATTTCAAAATATCTTAAAACAATCAAAAAACACGTTACAATATCCTATTCATCAATTTTACAATATAAATTTTCCAGATTAATCACCTAAAAGATACAGCCCCCATATAATAGCATTCGACACCCAACACACTTTTCATATCTCCGGTATAAATCTTAAATTCATATCCATAAATTTTTTTCAACTCATTTTATATTCAATTTTAACCTTTACTCGAATTGCGCCCTAACTATTTTATCTATTTCATTTCAGTCCATATCTTCAAATTAATGTCACAACTTATTCTCGTTCCATCGCACTAGCACACTTTCATTTCTCTTCAACTCCATATTTACCCCCTTCAAACATCGTCACGCGAGACAGCCCAAAATCCATATTACATGCGTGCGTAAAGTATGATATACGAGGACAAACTAATATATGCAACTTCTTTTTCATTCAATATATTCTAAACTAAAAACGATTCGAGATTCATTGAATTATCAAACGATTTCTCTTTTTATTTCCCAAACAATCGTGTAATTTTCATTTCCAAATTTTAACTTTTTGCAAAGAAGATGCAATTTTGCACAATATTACGTAACCCTCGCCCGCACGGAATGTCGGGATCCAATTTTCAAGAATAATATAGGTGTAAAAACGTTCATGCACGACTCACGAGGCACGACAACTGAAACGATAGCTAAACGTATAAAAGACCGAGCTCAAGTTGCTTTAGGCGAGTCAGTGTCGGTATCCGAAGTTAGTAATTCTGCATCTTGCTAACTCGTGCTCGCGCTACTTCCGATTGTGATGTTTTTTTGCCAATAAATAAAGTTGCGTTCCCCTAACATTCCGACACATTTATGCAGCGGGTGTCAAAGAGAGGAGTGGGAAACGCCATACTAAAGGTATGGGAAAATGGTTTTTCGAAGAAAACTCGGCGGCTTTTGATCTTCAGATCAAAAATGCAGAGCTCATGAAAATAAGCAAATTTTGTTCCCAACCTCATCGATGTCAGACCATTGATTCGCGAGAAATCGCAAAGTGCAAAAATTAAAAAAATTGAATTCATTTTTTATTATGCAGGAGTGGAGCTTAGGACACAGTTTTAATAGAAGGGTATTGGCAGATATTTTGTTGGGCCGGAGGCTGGGGGCGGTGGGATAATTAGGAGGATTTTTCTTATTTTCTACAAGATAGCACTCGCATAAAATGTTTTTTCGCAAACAAACGCTTGGTGCGCGAAGTGAAAATTGCATGTTTTTTCTTTCTTTTGGCGTCCTCTATCTCTCCTCCTAATAATTTTATCGGGATCTAGCTGGGCGAAAATTAAACGTAAATAAAAAAGCTATCAAGTGGCGAAAATAATTTTTCCTCCGCCCTTTCCCTTCGTGGCAAAAAAACTGTTTGAAGAAAACGCGCAATTTTTATTTCGCCCACCAAGCATTTGTTTGCGGAAAAAAATCATTTTATGCGAGTGCTATCTTGTAGTAAATAAAGAAATAAAAACGGGGAGTTATAAGCATGATTCCGTTTTCCTCCTCTTAATTATTCCACCGCCTCCAGCCTCCGGCCCAACAAAATATCTGCCAATACCCTTCTATTGAGAAAGGATTGAGTCCTCAACTCCACTCCTTCACGACAAAAAACCAATTGAATTTTTTTTAATTTTTACACATTGGATTCGCGATATTTCGCGGATAAATGGTCTGACGTCAATGAGGTTAGGAACAAAATTTGCTTATTTTCATGACTTCTTCATTTTTGGTCTGAAGATTTTTTTCGTCAGATCAAAAGCCATTGAGTTATCTTCGAAAAACCATTCCCATGCATTTAATGTACCCCCCCCCCCCCCTATGACGTCCGCTGCACAACTGTGTCGGAATGTTGAGTAGACCCAACTCTATTTATTGGCAAACAAAAATCACAATCGGACCTTTCCTTATGGTTTTCCCCATATCTGCTCCACTATAAACCAAAGTGTTTTAATCTACAACAACTGCATACAGGGTGCTTCAAAATATCTGGACATCTTAATAAAAATTCTCTAAATTAAACAAAAGTGAATCAGCTTAAATCTTGCATACAGAAGAATCATACTCTGAAAAGTATATACAAGGTGTTGAAAAATCACCTGACAAAGAATCGAATTCAGTTTAAAGTAAACTTAACTTTAGAAATAAACAGAATACATTCAAAGCAATCAGCAGGGGCTTATACAGGATGAGCAATTTATTCTGTTCCAACCTTTTTAAGTGCAATCCCCTCAAAACTTCATCCATCTACAAATTAAGTGCAAGTAACGCCTCAAATGTCTCTACTAAGCTCATAGCTCTTATTGGGGTGCGCGTTCACAGCACCCAATCTAGAGCCAAAAATATCAACGTCGGAGGCGTTGTGCGTGTTCAGTACTTGATTAGGGGCATTTATCATATAAAGGGTGCTATAGGCATAGTCAATGTTTCCCAACTCATTTTTGTTTTTATATTGCCTTAGTAAAGGATTGTAACAAAAGTACACATTTTCAGTTGGTTATGTCCAATTTTTTTTATATATAATATTTAATATTAATTTTTTTGAAGTTACTAAGGTCCTTAGATAATTATTTGTAGTATCTCCCCAATCCATAATGCCATACGTAAGGTGGAATTCGACTAAAGCATGGTAAAGTGTTTTCATATGAACAATTTTAAGAATTTTTGTATATATTTAAATTTATATAAAATTGTCCTAATTTTTTTACTATAAGGTTTATGTGTATGTCCTATTTTAAATTCTTAGCTATGCAAATTCCCAGATTCTTTGTTGTCTGTAGATGAGATTTCTAAATTTGTACTGCTAATTTTTATACATAGTTTTTTAAGTTGGTAGATATTTAGAGTAGTAGGTAAACGGCATATAGTAAGTTTTAGTAAAGCTTAGTTAGTAATTTATTACTGAACCAGGTAAAGATGTAGCTAGATCGGCTTCTACTTTATCCTTTAACATATCCCAATTTTCAGCTTTAAAAAATATTCTTTAAATACATTTTCTTCTAAATGCAACTGTATATACGTATAACTCTGCTACTATTATTTTCCCTTTCTATTGTGTGACAACCCATCTCCCGGTCTGGTCGTTTGGCAACCATTGAATCACTTCCCCCATTTACTTTTATTATTTGTCTTTGTTTTATGTAGAGATAAATAAATAATTTGATAATATTTATTATTGAAGTTCGTCATCTCAGTCCAATAAATATTTTTTATGCGTAAACAGTAAATGAGTGCAGATAAATCGAAGTTTTCTTTTTAAAATAAAATACATTAATTTGATAATACGAAATCAATACAAAATTTTCATTTTAAGTATCCAGAATGTAATAAAAATTATCGTACATAGCGTTAAGTATTATTTATAAAAAAATCTAATTCTGACACATTTCGCCTGCAGAGAAAGTTAAAGAATAATTCTTTATGGGCTGAAATTGTGAAGTATCCAAAAAACTTGTTTGTTCCCCACTGTTTTACAAGCAATCCTTCTTATAAATTCTGTTTGCGTGATTTTATGATCTCCTTACCAGGAATATAGTATACAAAGGCATATTAGAAATTGAAAGAAAAAAGAGCTAGAGAAACCACATTGTACTATTTCTAATCTATTTTCTTTGGAATAACTCCACAATGCAATTTGTCGAGTTGGCAATTTACCACAAGAAAATTTCAAGAATAGAGCCAATAGCAACTGAAATGCAATAAAGTAATAAAACTGTCTTTGTAACCAAAAGATGTCATATAGCCATATATACTTAAACTGTGACGTTACATTGCGATATTCTAAGGATACAGATGTAAGTAATTTAATTCTCTACTTATGTGTAAGATTGGTTTTAGTTGCAACTCTAAATAGTAAAACAAAAAATAATGGCTATAGACACAAATAAAAATAAATAAAAACATAGTTGCACTAAAAGTTAATTTTTTTAATAACATTAATAAAAATTTATTCCTTACATTACAATAAGTAGGAATCATCAAACACTTTACAAGCTAATTAAAAACAATTTAAAAAAATCGGACAAATTTTCCCATTTAGGAAAGAAAAAGTTGTGGTGTTCAAGTTTTCATTTAAAATTATTGTAAACCTGTCCCCATAGGCCAGACGTCAGGTAGATTAACATGTTTTAAATTGAGAAAAAGATTTTACTGTTGGAACCAGTTCATTATAGGTTTATTTTAGACATATTCCCCCCCCCCCCAATCCCACAACTTTGGGGCAACGTCGCTCAAAAATAATAAATAAATAAATAAATAATGCATTTATTTCCAACAGGTAAATACCCAATTACAGGAAACATAGAATTGTTACATAGAACATGAGAATATAAATTACAAAAATATGAGATACAGTGTAAGCCTAAAATTATGGAATAGTAAGTATGTGTAAAAAAAAGATATGAGAAAAACATTAAAATATACAAGTGATCAGAACATTGTAAAATAATAAAAATATAATTTTCAAATAATATGACAAACTGGACCCTAATATTGCACATTCTATGCATTGGAGATAGCAAAAATCTAAATAGGTGGCTTTTAAAATGCAGTGAACCGTACATGAGGCAGTAAGGGTATATAAATAAATAAATAAGGTAAAAAACATAGTTGCTCCTTAGACATAAGTCAATTATACTATTTAAATTGTTGTGATTAATATCACAAAGACCGGAGATCGAATTGAATACCTTACACATTTTAAACATTGGTGATTTATACATAAGGTTGGTACGACTAAAGGGGGTATAAAAATAATCACTATCACGAGAATGCAATCGAGGGACCAAAAAGCAAAGCTTATTAACAAGGGATGAACAATCGATTTTGTTGTTAACTAGATTGTACAAAAATGAAAGAGTAGCGCAGTTCCTTCTTTCACTAAGTGAAATCATATTAAACATATCTAACAGGAGGTTATTATCAGTGCCTCGCTGTGGAAAAAAACCATTAGTTTTAAAAAACATGAACTTTACAAATTTTCTCTGAACAGATTCAGTTAATAAAATCAAATTTTGGTATATGGGAGACCATATGAGAGCGGCATATTCCAGCTTGGATCTAATGTATGTGAAATATAATATTTTCAAACTTTCAACGCTAGAGACAGCCTTCTGGCAAAGAACCCGAGCAACTTTGAAGCTGACTTTGTCATCTGATTAATATGGCTTGAAAAACTAAGTTTGCAGTCGAAAATCACACCGAGATCTTTGAATTCCAAACAACGCTCGAGTGGAAAATTGTTTATGTTGTAGTCAAATTGTATAGAATTGTGCCTACGAGTAAAAGTAACGATTTTGCATTTGGAGATGTTTAATTTAAGAAAGTTGTTGGAACACCACGTAGAAACTTGGTCTATTTCTGTTTGTAAGTAAATACAGTCACTGAGACTATTTATATTTGTAAAAATTTTGAGATCATCTGCAAAAAGTAGATGCTCACAACTAATTACTGATGTTATGTCATTTATGAAAATCAAAAGCAGCAGGGGCCCCAAGTTGGAACCCTGAGGGACGCCTAACGTTGCTGTATAGTTAAGAGATCTGTGACCGCCGTGTTCCACAAATTGCTTCATTGAGAACAAGTAAGATGTGAAAAGCAAGGTTAATGTATCCGAAAATCCAAAAGCTCTTAACTTGGACAATAACAAATAATGATCTATCTGATTGAAGGCTTTTTGGATGTCCGTGTATATGGCATCCACTTGCCCCCCTGAATCCAGGCTGTCACATATGAATTGGGAAATATAAGCTAGATTTGTTACTGTGGATCTTTGTGCCATGAATCAATGTTGCATGGGTGATATGGACGATTTTATTGTGCTGTAAATATGGTTATACAAAATTATTTCCAGTGCTTTCGCAAAATTGCATAAAACGGCAATGGGTCTGTAATTGATTATGGACGATGGATCGCCAGCTTTTAAAATAGGACATATTTTGGTAATTTTCCAGATATCTGGAAACTTGGACGCTGTAAGTATCATGTTAAAAATAATACGCAGCGGAGTAACAAACACCGCAGCACAGTCTCTAACTACGAAGCTGGGAACACCGTCAATACCGGCTGTCATTTTGTTTTTCAGTTTTTTGATTGCTTCAAAGATTTCATTTTCTGTAATACAGTTAATATTTATCAATTCGGATGGGTAAGATATGTTGCCGTTTGTGTGACTTGGACCCGAAGGAGAATATACACTTGAGAAAAAGTTTGCATAACCATTAACTATCATTTGCGGTGTATTCAGTGTTTCATTGTTATAAGTGACCGCTCCCGGGATTCTAGTTTTACCTCTTTTGTACTGAGCTAAGGACCAAAATTTAGAGGGATCGTGCAAGATTACATTTTCGACGACTGAAACATAATCTTTATAAGCAGATTCAATTTGCTGTTTTATGGTGGCCCTGAGTCGCCTAAACTGATTCCGGTAATAATCTGTTTTGTATTTTTTTAAATTTTTGTGAGCCAGTTCTTTGCAGCGAATGTTATTTTTAATTTCAGCATTATACCATTATAATGTTTTTGCCAATATCAAAATGCCCTATAGAAATATTTCAGACACATTTTTACATAGTACTAATACTCTTGGAGTTATAGGCGGAGGAAATCAAGCATCGTATCGCATTCGCTCTGTATATCGACACTTTTCTGTACTTCCACGTTTTCTACTAGCGATTACGTTTCATTTTCACTTTTGAAGTTTAAGTAAGTACATTTATTCAGTTTATCAGTCCACTGGACATGGAAGTAATTAGAATATATTTTGTTATTTCATCATATCTTAATTTTGATATTAATCGCAATTTATTAATACAATTGTTAGAAAGAACATGGAAGAAAAATATATACGACAATAATTTACAGTCAACGTAACACAAAAATGTACCTCTGATCCCATATTAAAGGAAAATTAATATACATCTTTCATTTAGATAGCTCTGAACGACTTTATATAACACATCTTTTGATTAGACTCATAATTTAACGAGTTAAGTATGTTACTTCCGCTGAAATGGTAGACCGCAGTATACTAGAACAGACATAATAAATCTTAAGATATAACTAAATCAACATCATTTATTTCATGTCTCTGATCTTTTTTTCCCTATGTGTTATTAACTTAAGGTATGAAACAGTAATATACATTTTCGTTAATATCTGTCAGTATATAAATTTCAAATTGAGTTGAATTGTTTTATTGTCCAAAAGATCGCAATACAAAATGTTATAATAATAAATAAATAACACCACAGGTAATTACGATCCCCTTTATCCGGGAAGGCCCTAGAAGAGCCTTGTGTGGGAGGGGGCTATATATTTAGAGACAAGGGACACACACCCAATATCCGTGTATAGTGGAAAAATCCCGCTCACAGTATTTTCCACTGCAACGACCAGGAGTCGAACCTGAGACTTTTGGGTGAGAGGCAAGTGCGTTTATCTCTCGACCACCAGTCATACTTCATAAGATATAGTACAAGTTTCATATCCACAAATGAACGTTAAGTAGGGCTTTAGTCCTACCTACATTTAGTCCTAGTTTATATCCTCTTAAAGTCGGCGTTTCAACAATTTGTATTGTCTTCTTCAGGACTAATGATGTGGTAAGTTATCACTCATTAAGATCAAACATAATATCATCGTTACCAGTTAATACGATATAAAGTCAAGACAATCAAACGAGGTCCCAGATCTTACAAATCCTTGTAGTGAAAGTGAGCTATAAAAAGAACAAGTAAAAACAAATACAATTTATTAGAAAAATCAGCAAAGTACACTACAAATAAAAGGTAAAAATATTACAATAAAACAAATACCAAAAATATAGCAAGCCTAGGGTTCGAAGCTAATTTTACAATAAATAGGGAATACAGCAGTTACTTAACTTTTATAAACAAAATTTGGAGAGTTTCCAGGCGCTCCAGACTTGAAGGTTGCTGATCGAGGTCTTTGCAGGTGGTAGAAATCTTCACAACACAATCAAATAGGGTTTAGAAATATTCACAATGATTAGATAAGGCTTCTCTCAATCGCATAAATCAGGGCAAATCCGTATACCAAAATTCGTGTATCGAAGAATAGCATATAATTCAAAAGTCCAAAATCCAAATAATCCAAAAACAGAACAGTAGGCACGTTCTGTACTCAAAATCTGGCCTTACCAAAATCGTCTATAATTAAAGTTACAAAAGTATTCTCATTAATTACTAACCTCTAACGTGAGCACGTGTCTATGATAAATCGAAGGAATTCACACTTACCTAGAATATTACTTCTAGACGATAAGTCGCTTATTAATTCGAATAAATCGAAATTTCAATTAAACAAAGCAAAATATTAATTGAAAATTAGGTTAAATTTTGTTTTTGATCCAGTATCAAAACCGACTAGCAACTACGTGCCTTTTAACTAAATTAATCCCTGGTAAAGTTTTCGGCTCAACTTCTTGATTTAAAAAGGAAGTTTGAAGCAATTTGAGTGATTTTATGACCTTTGGTAACTCACAAAAGGAAGGGGAAATGACTTAAACTGACGGTTTGATTGGAAGGGTACTAATTTGCTAAAAGGTAAAAACTAAATCGATTTTTATGAACTTTCGATCATTAACTATCTTTACACTATCGTTTTGTAAACAATTTTTATACGCTAATTATTGTAATAGTTTATATTTTAGATTTCCTAAGATATACACAATAATACATATCTATTTAATAATATTATATATTTCCCTAGGGGGAGCCATCTGTTGGCGGAAAGCCTAAAGTGGTAATTTGTACAGAATATTAGAGCGTGGTGACATTTATCGCTAAATGTAATTTATTACTATAGATTGATGAATTGATCTACTTATTAATTTACGAACCGAGGTGCCTCGGACGCCGTCGCCGATTGCATAATCGTGCTCAGCGACCCCCAAAACCCCCGAGTAAGTATTTTGGCTCCGTGTTTTATAAATTGGAGGCAAAACTCCAGAAGACGACGTGTTTGACGCCCATCCTGGGCCCCAGGTGCATCGGACGCCGTCGCCGACTATATAATCGTGCTCAGCGACCCCCAAAACCCCCGAGTAAGTATTTTGGCTCCGTGTTTTATAAACTGGAGGCAAAACTCCAGAAGACGACGTGTTTAACGCCCATCCTGGGCCCCAGGTGCATCGGACGCCGTCGCCGACTGCATAATCGTGCTCAGCGACCCCCAAAACCCCCGAATAACAAAATTGGACTTATTTCTATAATAATTGACCGAGTTGTAAAATAGTTATTTAGTGCTTCTTAGCGTTGCTTTTCTAAAATCAGTATTTTTATTGCAATAATTTATTTATTCAAAATGCATTCAATAAATATCTTCACAAAGTTTCGGGACGGCATTACGAATCGAATGCAAAAAATCCCATCGCGATCTATCTTACTGCGCCAATTTGAGCTTGCTCAGTGCTTCATTTCTTCGACTATTTAAGCTTATTTGAATGCAAAAAAAATATACTATACTTCCTCCACTGGATGTGGAAGTAATAAGTACTACTTAAAATAATTATAGAATAACAAAACTATTTATTTAAAGTTTAAAGAACACATTGTAACAATTTATAATAACAAGTAAGAAAAATTGTAACGTTTTTTATTATCAATCATGTTCATTGTGTCAATATGAAATACATAATTATTATAAAAAATGCGGTAGAGAAACCCAGGAGAGAAAAAAAAAGCTTTTTTTTATTATATCCTCATATTCTGGTCGAAAGAATCTACCCTTGTCCTTCGGCCCATTATTAATTGCCCACCCTATATTACCTACATTATCAACACAATATAAGTTACCTTCCACGAAATGGTGTATCAATATGTCAACAATATTCAAATTGAAAGCAAAGATATTGTTTAAAAATTTGCAAATTTGTCAGTATTCGATGACCATTGTCAAGTTAATCAATAATAATAAAATCGTACACCTGTCCAAATCGAACAATGATGATAGAAAAATACGAATTGTTTATTTTTCTGTATAGCTTGAAAGAAAAACATTGCATTTCATACCAAATAAAAATTTTCTGAGAATAGCAAATTAAAAAGGAAGCGTACAACCTTCAAAGTGAAAATTTTTAAATAAACCACAGAATTGATTATTCTCCCTCCGAGGCGTCCAACTGCGAAAACAACCACATATTACCCCAATTTGAAAAAGGCAAAACCGCTTTAAACGACAACAATAGCACCCCGTAGGTAAGAACGCCTCAAGTGGTGCAAGCCGTCCGAGAGAATAACTTCAGAAAGCAGATGCTCAAACGAATTGACGGGAAAATAGGAATTTCTTATAACGGCTGACTAGGCGAAAAGTCCGTATAATGCAACAGTTGATTTTGTTATTTTATTTTAATTTATGAGTTATGACAGACTGTAACTTTCAGGGGATTTATTGGTTTATTCACTTTGAGTTGCTATTAACAAAAATAAAGTTGTGGTGACAGTATAAAGATCCCTTGTTATTGCTTCCTTATTAAACAATAAATATGGATGGGAAGGTAAATTACGTTACAGTTTGATGCAGTTTTACAACAAGGTTTATTACAATTTATTATGTGTGAAATTTGTTGTATAAAGGTGCGAAATATGTAAAGTATTTTTAAAATATTCTAAAGAAATGGTAGGTGGATAATTAAGTACAAAAACTAAAATAACTGCGAGGATGTTACTATTTTATGGTTATAACTGAAACGATTATAAAATTAATTATAATAATAATAATAACAATGATGATAATAATAATAGTTATTTCACCATTGTAAAAAAATAAGTACGCAAAGAGGTTTGACATAACAAATGAAAAAATTGTAACAAGAAATGGCACAAGAACATACAAAATACTTTTGGCCTTAGACATGTCATAAAATATAAAATCACATACACACTAGATGTCATAAGAATTAAAATATTTAAATAAATATAGCAAAGATTATAACAAACAATCATTAGAAAATTAATTAAATGTATAACAATTTCTTATGTACTTAAGTTTATAAGTAAAATATTACAACAGGACTTAATATTTTGATCTAGTAAAATTTACTACATCTTAATTAAACAAACCAAGAAAAAGTACGTAAACATATTTATTTATCAATCAAGTACAAACTTTCTACAAAGATCTGATTATATATAATTTAAAAAAAAGAAAAAATGGACGATATGTAAATTTATTATTGAAAAATAGTGATTAATTTACTATGATAGTCATTATTGGTTAAATCATACCAGCGTCTAAAATACGTCAATTCTAGCAATAATTTAAAAGAAGAGCAAAACAGTTTCAGCATAAGGCATAAGGTAAAATTCGTACGTTTTTGCTCCTCAAGAACTAATCATTTTAAGTTTATTTTTTAAAGGAAGATACCGATAGTGATTTTAATCTGGGGGGAGGGCGTTGTACAGTTTAGCAGAACAATAAGTAAAACAGCTTAGAAAAGCAGCAGTAGAGTGCCTCTGGATATGATACAAGTTCTAACGCGAATAGTCCTAGTATGTACAGCAGACCTAGCACTGAGCCTACAGAATTGGATAGTGCCGATGTTGATATAATGTGATGAATGAAAATCAGAAAGTGTAGTTTTTTCCGAAATTGCATATTTAATCAGTTTAAATCAGAAAAAAAGTGTGATATGTGATCATATCTTCTTATACTGAATAGGAAACGACAACAGGAGTTTTGCATTTTTGTATTCTTCTTCTTTTTTCTATGGTATCAAGGACTATACAGGGTTACTGGTAATTCGATACATTCCTTTGGAGATGTGATAGGGTATGAGCTAAGGAGTAAATCTAGCCCTAACATACATTATGCAAAACTCAATAGTTTTTGAGATATTTCAATTTTTTTGTTTTTCTCAAAAAAGTAGATCTTAATGTCTTAAAAGTTAATTTCCGAAAAATCTACTTGACATTTTAAATTTTTTTTTTTACTGGATTACTTGTCCAATATTATAGATATCCGTTTGGAATGAAAAATATCCGGAAACATTTCGATCATGTGAACATTTAAAATAAAAACTTGTAATTTTTTTTTTAAATCAGTTATGAAATTTACCTATTAGGTTTTTTCAAAAAAATATTAATGTAGCACGCGTACAAATTATTATAAAAACTTCCTTATTTCTATAGCTATCTAACTAGGTGGAAATGTACCCTTGATAGTTCTAATAAAAAAATAGTAAAGATAATGCTGGTGGTGGAATTTATTAAACGACTAATCGTTCATTTTCATTTAAGTCATTCTTATCTCCGTGTCCCTTAAGTCTGTTGATCTTGTTAAATTAGTTATCGAAGATTTTGATTTTGCTCGTAGTTGTTGTTATTAGTTGTTGTTATTGTATTTTCTGTGCCATGGCCGCGAATGGCAACGCAGAATACGCTGATATCTTGTTTGTCTATGGATACTGTGGCGGTAACGCTGCTGAAGCTCGCCGAGAATATGGTCTTTGAAGTGACGCTGGTGCTCCTCCCGTTTATGAACCAGATGATGAGGAAGAAATATTGAGGTATTTTGAGGAAGACCCAACTATCTCAGCTAATAAAGTCGCAAGACTAACCGGAGCATCACAATGGAAAGTTTGGTCTACGATACGTAGAGTTGGATGTCATCCTTACCACTATACCCCTGTTCAAGGCTTGGAGGAAGGTGATCCTGGAAGGAGAGTGGAATTCTGCCACTTTATGTTAAATTCAGATGCAGAAAGTGCAAATTTTTTAACAAGTATTTTATGGACGGACGAGTCGAAATTTAATCGCGAGGGTATAACAAATTTCCACAACCTACATCATTGGGCAGAGGAAAATCCCAAGTTAACACGTGAGGCTAGTTTCCAAATGAAGTTTTCTATTAATGTGTGGATGGGAGTCATTGGCCACTATTTAATAGGGCCACACTTCCTTCCTCAAAATTTAAACGGGGAAATCTATGAAAATTTTTTAAGAAATGATCTGGCGGTGATTTTAGAAGATGTTCCTCTCGCCGTCAGATAGCGAATGATGTTTCAGAACGACGGTTGTCCAGCACATTATCGGCTGACAGTACGACAGTTACTTGATCAACGTTTCCCTAACCGTTGGATTGGAAGAGCGGGCCCAATACCTTGGCCAGCGCGAAGCCCTGACTTAACACCCCTTGATTATTACGTATGGGGTCATATGACGGAGATGGTCTATGCCACACCAGTCAATACTATAGAAAACCTTAGACAAAGGATAGTCGATGCTGCCCAACACATAAGGCATAATCTGACAACCAGAGTAACAAGGACGGAAATAAGAAGACGCTGTCGTGTCTGTATACGGAATAGGGGCTCCCATTTTGAGCAAGACATATAAAAAATAAAGTACAACTTTGAAATTCATGAAGAATTAAACTCTACTTTTAAAATGTTTTTTTACTGTTTATCTAAAAATAAAATTCGTACTACTTGTGTTATTTTTACTAGTATTTTCTTAGAACTATTAAGGGCACATTGAACATTTGTACCTTGTTGCTATTGAAATAAGGTAGTTTTTATAATAATTTATACGCGTGTTACGTTAATATTTTTTTGAAAAAACCTAATAGGTAAATTTCATAGCTGATTTAAAAAAAATAATTTTTTAAAGTTTTTATTTCAGATGTTCACATGATCGAAATGTTTCCAGATATTTTTCATTCCAAACGGATATCTATAATATTGGAAAGTAATCCGGTAAAAAAAATTTAAAAATGTTAAATAGATTTTTCGAAAATTAACTTTTAGGACATTAAGATCTAATTTTTGAGAAAAACAAAAAAAATTAAATATCTCAAAAACTATTGAGTTTTGCATAATATATGTTAGGGCTAAATTTACTTCTTAGATCATGCCCCATCACATCTCCAAAGGAATGTATCGAATTACCAGTAACCCTGTATACTACATCACAATAGTTAAAGTAAGATAGGATCCGTATATCACATAAAATTTTTCACAAATTGCGACTAATGAAAATTCTACTACTATGCAATAACTTTAAAGATCCATATGCCTTAAACGGTAGGGTAATTACATGCCCAGAGAATTTGAGATGCAGGTCTAAATTCAATTCCAGAATATCTACTGCAATTTCAGAATATACGATCTCACCATCAATGTTCAAACTAAGGTTTTCACAAACAGAAGCTAAATCTTTCTTACATCCGAATAATATTAGTTTGCATTTGTTATGATTTATTTCAAGTTGTGCTCTTGGGATATTTGTTTAATTTTACTTAAGTTACTATTTATGTTATTTTGAACTACTACTGAATCTCTAATATGAAAGTTATTGTATACATGGGTGTCATCGGCATATGCTTGTATTTTACAGTTTTCTATCGAGCCTTGAAGCACGCCAGAGACTTTCCACGGGACGGGAGATATCATCATTAAATAGTACTTTTTGTGATCCATTGTTTATGTATGAGTTAAAGAAGCCATACCCTTATGATCAATGCCAAAATATTTAAGTTTTGCGGATATTAACTCATGACTAATCATGTCAGAAACTTTGAGGGCTGTTGAAGTACTGTGTCCTTTGTATCCAAGACAAAAAATAATTTTTAATAGTTTTTAATTCAATATTTACGGGACCAAGGAAACTCCTTCCTTGTTCTAAGTTGGGGTTTTGATACACTAAACAAACATCTATGCCATAGAAATCTTCCTATAATGAAATTTCATTTCAGACAATATATAGGAAGTATTTGTGTAGTTTTACAAGGATATTTTAATTATCATTATGCCAAGTTTTCGGAAACAAAATGTAAAAATGAAATATTTTTGGAAAATTTCACTCTTCTCTACCCTCCTTCCAAATAACAATATACCCGTAAGTATTAGCTGTGTAGAGTTATGTTGCAGTTCATTCTCTTCGCAAACCAATAGAAAAAACAGTATTGTAAACTTTTCTACAATTTTGTATTAAGCCAAAAAATGCATCTTTCTGACTTTTGTGCTTTCTCCTATGATTTCATTTCCTCAAATTTAAGTACACCTTTTTAACGTCAAAATACACCCAAAAGTATAAAACAATCATCGGAAAGAGTTCCCTATTCATTTGTGGCCTGAATATCCTTTCGCCCTTGTCAAAATTTATTTCAAATAAAAACAACAATAGGCGGAAAAACATCTAAAAAATACATAATAAATAGCAGAACTTAAATTTAAATCGCACTCCGCATAATGCCTTTATTCAAATGACAGGTAAGTAACATTTTAATAAAATTGTCAGTAAGTCACTAACACAAGAACGTTTTGTAAATCTGCCTTCCTGTCAACAGCTGCGGTAAAACTGACATGAAATCGGAAATTGAATAAAAATAATCCGACTTTTGTGCTAAAAATTTTTCAATTATCTAGTACCGCATCCGCCTAAGTCCTCTCAAAGAATTTGTTTAAGTATAATCCCATCTGAATGACGAACCACTGTTATTTTAACAAGCCTGCAGAGGTGTTGAAAAAGAATAATAAATCCTTTTGTGCTGAGCTAAGTGCTCGTTTATTCGCCGCCCAAGATGCTATTATATTTTAATTTTTACTATTTTCTTATTCTTATTAAATCGTTTGAAAAATTCCGCTAGCTGACACTTCCGATCGTATGCGCATCTCAATTAATCTGATACTTAAAAACGGTAGTTTTTTCCACGAAAATCAGGCAATGAAGTATTTAGAATTTCTATGATTTGAGTAAAGAGATTAATGAAATGAAAGATGAATATATCGATAACAGACATTTATTGAAAATGAACCAATAATTTTAAATTCTTGTTCAATGACATTATACAGGGTGCTTCATAACTAATGGTACAACACTTACCTGTAGATAGTAGGAGTCGAAATATTAAGATTTAGCCCATAATGCGTTAATGAAATGCTCATAGGTAAAAAGATGCAGGGTGTTAGAGTTAAAATTATTTTTTTTATTTTCTTTTGTAATTTAATAATTCTTTTAACATTTTATCATGAAAGTTGGTGGGTGAGGGTTATTTGTGGTGGGAAATCATAACACACTCTCAACTTTCGTCTGGCTCCTAGAGGGCGCTACGTACGCTATGTTTAATGCGTTAAAAGGGCCGTAACTTTTTCACCCGCACCTTCACCGCAGATTTCGCATAAAGTTTGTATTCCTCTATCATATCTTAATAAAAAAGGTATACTTGTTTCAAGTCTCTAAGTACAATAGGTTTTGAGAAAAATGCAAGTCAAGAGTAGCATGTAAATTTCTTAAACGTTTTTTCAATTAATAATTTTTAAAAGTAGGCAAGTTGGCATGAAGACAAAAAGTACCCGTCAAAAAATTAATCTTTCAAACAATAATTAGTCGTTGCGAAGAGTTTTATTTAATTAAGTGTTGTGTTTTTTATTTACTTCTAATATCGTTTTATTAAAAATATCTCGCCATACATATTTTCCGACTTCTTGTTACATGGCCTATGTCCATTTAACAGTTTTATATAAAAACTAGTGTTTTGTTTATGTTTGGCAAAATCTGTGTATCATTTTGATTCAGTTTTTGTAAGTCAAACTGTTTTCAACTAACAGAACTTTACTTGTATAACTGCTAAACCATTTCACACTGTTTTATGTACATATTTTTATATCTTAGGAACTCAGTCATGTTCTATTAACTATTATGTATCTCTGACAGCATTATCCCAGGAAACAATTGTCTACAAAACATTTATTTACATCAGATACCTATATTTCAATTTTTATATTTTTGTTTCATATGTAAGTACATATGATTATTTTCCTTACCTTTTCTCATTACTATATATAGTATATCCTATAAGATGTAGTATATTTACTGAGTTCTCACAATACGTTTTACTATTTATTACTGTAGTTCATATTGTTGGTTATGTACAAAATAGAAATTACAAACTGAGGGAAAGGCAAATCAGCTGTGGTATGGAAGTAATAAAAACTATTATTATAGATTCCTTTTATCGATTATATGCCACTATTTTAATTGTGAGTACGGGAATCTACAAGGAAGATTGTTGCGCTTAACTCAATAGTTGGCAGATGGCCATACCTGGACTATTTCTATATTTTTGTAGCTTTCAATTTAATCAGGGAATTAGATTTCTCAAGTTTATTCGGTAGCATTATTTTCCAGTAAGTAGAACAAAAAAAGTTTACCTTATCAGTAAAACTCACCAGAAAATGATTTGCTTTGTTTGCAGCCTTTGCACTGATTCGAACGTATATAAATTTTAACTGTGGATTTCAGTAATTGATACTACATTTTCATATCCGCGTTAACAAGTATTTAACATACAGTTTAACAAATCAGCTTATATACATAGATACTTAGATATTTATATACTTAGATACTTATATTCTTATCTGCTTATATATGCTTAACCATGACTCCTGGAGGAGTCGACCATCGACGCGGGAGAGCACCCGGAATTACAACAACACTTCACATATTGGCTACCAATTTTTCATGATTTGTAAGGTATAATTCAATGCAGGTCGGGGTATTTGCCCGCTGAGTAGTTGTTTCCTGCAAATCATGTATAATAACAATATATATATATATATATATTTATATGTACTTATGTACTTACATGTTTATGCACATATATGCTTATACATTTCTGTATACGTTTCTGCATAGCTTCTTCATTCCTGCATAGAATTTGCACAGTTTATCTTTCATATAGATAAAAATTTCGTTAACTTTTCATAAACCACCTAGTCGGTTAATTTTCCTACGATTTTCACTCCATTTCATTAAGAGACGTAAATTGCCAAGGAAACTTTAGAAACCATTCTCGCAACAAGAGACAATTGTGGGCCTGGAATGCTGTTCCAGAACCAGTCACCTCAACAATAGTCAATCTAGGATCCTGGTATAAATTTGTTATATATATATATATATATATATATATATATATATATATATATATATATATATATATATTTTTTTAAAATTTCAATTAGTCTTTATAAATCGATTTATCTATTATTCATGTAATATATTTTAACATTCATTTTAAACTATCTTTTTATTTCTCTTACCAACAATTTCAGTCTGATCTATAGTTAGACGAGAAAAAGAGACAATTCTACTTATTTTTACTATAGATGGTGCCCAATTTCACATCAATTTTTCTTTGTCTCCTTTTCTCGAAATAAACAGAAATCTGTCGCTTATGCTGTACAATTGTACATATCGAAAAGGGTAAGTTTCTCCACTCTTACGAATACTCTGGATCCACGGCTCTCTGCTCCGACTTAAACCAGCTAGTCGTCCGCATATGTTGCCTCAATTCTTTCTCAAAAATAAATAATAAGGGAAAGGAGGTAACATTCTGAAATGAGAGACATGGTTTGTGTATACTCGCAAGTAAATTTTTGTGGTCATGCTGCAGCTTGAAGGTACTTAGAACGGTATCGAAACAGAGGGCAGCCTGATCATAGGTTATTTAAAAACCTTTCTGATTCTTTGGGAGAAACAGGTGCATTCCGCCCAAAAAGTGATATTGATGGTCCTCCAAAAAGAATATGTGTGGATCAATAAGAATATGTTTTAGTTCGCGTGGAAGAAAATCCGCAAGTAACTACGCAGCGGTTATCGGCATCAACTGGTTTAAGTCAGTCAACAATTCATAGATTATTAAAGAAAGAAAAACTTAAACCATATCACTTTTCTCCAGTGCAAAATTTGTTACCTCGTGATCTTTCACAAAGGTCGCAGTTTTCATTAATTTTGCATAACAAACAACATAATGACCGTATGTGTATGAAACAGATATTGTTTACGGATCATGCCACTTTTACCAGGCGTGGGAAATTTAATTGGAGAAATAGTCATTCTTGGGAACTTGAGGAACCCTATTTGTCCAAGGAAAAATGCTTCCAGCACGAATTTAAAATAAATGTGTGGTGTGCTATCATTGGAGACTGCATACTAGGGCCGATTGAGTTACCACCAAATTTAAATGGTGCATCATATCTGGACTTTTTAGAAAACATTCTTCCTGAAATCTGATATGATGTTCCGATCAATGTAAGAAACAATATGTGGTACATGCAGGATGGGGCCCCCAGCACATTAATCAGTAGAAGTATGTAATCATTTAAATATGCACTACCCACATCACTGGGTCGGTCGAGCAAGTGAATTTCTTTGGGCAATCCTGACCTCAACCCTTTGGATTTTTACTTTTGGGGCTACTGTGAGTATTTAGTATACAATGATAACAAATACCCGAGAAGAATTATGGGAAAAAATTGTGAGGCTGTGGAAACTATTAGGGATAACAGAGCATCGTTATTTAAAGTTAAACAGTCTTTAAATAAACGTTTAAAAAAATGTATTGAGGTTAATGGTGGTTATGTTGAATATTTATTGTAGTGGATATTGTACATTTTTATATACATATATTATACATTATTATTTGTAATATATTGTTTACCATTTTGAACTAAATTATTTATGACTACTAGTTAAAGGTGTATTATTATTTGTTTTGTTTTAATGTCTGAAATTTTGAAGTTGTTAAATGCCATAAAAGCAATTACCAGATAAGCGGTATTAGCCACACAGAAAAAAATATTTACAAATAACGAGTGTCGAATTTTGCCACCAAAATAGTTTTTCAAATTGTATAATGAATTTGCATCCAACTTTTCATTTGCACATTTCTCAAATCTTATTGTACTTAGAGACTTGAAACATACATATTTTTTATTAAGAAATGATAGAAGAATACAAACTTTATGAGAAGTCTGCGATAAAGGTGAAAAAGTTACGGTCCTTTTAATACATTAAACATAGCATACGTAGAGCCCTCTAGGAGCTAGACGAAAGTTGAAGGTGTGTTATGATTTCCCTCCAGAAATGACCCTCACCCGCCAATTTTCATGATAAAATGTTAAAAAATCATTAAATTACAAAAGAAAATAAAAAAAGTTAATTTCAACTGAACATTTCATTAAGGCAATATTGGCTAAATCTTAACATTTCGACTCCTACTATCTACAGTTAAGTGTTGTACCATTACTTTTACGTATTTAAAATGCAAATTTTTGTCACGGTAAATAGAAAATATTGACCGTAATAACATAAAATAATTGTAGGTGAAAACTTTAACGCTCATCATAAATAAATACTGAATAAAATAGATTGTTCTAAATTACAATTAATTCGAGTTTACATCTTCAATCTTGATATAACTGTATGCAATATTACACAAGGAGTTACGTAACAAAAACATTCTCCATTGTAGTTTAATTAATTTAATTAAGAAGCATGGGGCGTAATTAACGGTACATTTTTAATATATATGAAATGAGTTGTATGTGTAATTATCTGGCATAAATATTCGACATAGGAAGAGAGTTTATTTATCAGGTGCTACAGTTAATTATGATATTATTTTTGTTACGTGCATATACTCAGAAACATGTTTATTAAAGAGTGAATAGTGAGCGATTGCAAAAAGTGTAAAAGTTTCAGTAAAATCAATACCATATTTTTGTGTGAAGTTTTGACAATTAATCTAACTTTATGTCGCCTAAACATTCTTTAATTTTATAAATCCAGGTGTTTTCACAATGTTCCTGGCGCAGACAATAAAAATACATTACTCAGAATGAGTAGCCTTATTATTCTACTTCTTATGGCGCTTCAAGCCCATATTGAGCCTTAACTCCTAAAAAGCTGCGTGCATCCTCTTGTATTTCGTCTTCCCACCGTTTCCGGGGCCTTCACACAGGCCTTTCTTCATGCATTTGGTTGTTTCGTGCTCTCTTTAGAAATCTCTTATCTTCCTTTCTAACCATGTGCCCTGCCCGCTATAACCGATGCAGCCCAATGAATTCCAAGAGTAAGTGAGGGTCCTTCAAATATTATTGTCCTTGATTAGCCTCAATATCTTTCTAAAGTACCTTCCTTTTGATGATATTGAGCATATTATTTTATCTTTCCGTCAGGTTTTATGCTTCATTTCCTTGCGATGGTCCTATTACTGTATTGTATATCCTCAGCTTCTCATTACGTAGGTATGTGAGAAATTACTAAGTAAGTTTTGTTGGCTATGGTTATTCTTCTGCGGTTTTCTCCATTTTCCATTCCCAAATATACAAATTGATCCACTGACTGCGTGTTGCCTTCTACGACACTACGTGTGGCTCTATTGTCACTTTTTGTGTATGTAATTTAGTTTTCAATAGGCTTTGTGTATTGCTTCTGAATTTCGCGTAATGATATTGATGCCATTTATGTAAGTAGGCTGCCAACTGTAGTGTCCTGTTGATTAAAAGATTCTCTTTTTCAATATACATCTGTCTTATTGCATATTCCAGTTAAATAGAGTGGGAGTCAGCTTCTTGCCTCAAACTTTTAGAAATGTCAAATGTGTCGGTCTGTTCGTTTTAAATACGTTTAGCAATTTAACTGACATCCAAACTATTCTCTTAATGAAACGTACTTCTTTCTACGTTAGTTAAGTAAAGCAAAAAGTGCTGTCTTTGTCTGTGTCGTTTAGAACTGTATCTTTGTTTGCCTCATGTACCTGTTTCTGATTAAGGTGAATTTTTCCATATGATATTGAAGTTAAGCAGTGTTGGTGGGGTCCGTCACTTGGTTGGGTGACCAGTATGTCATTTTGCCGTCCTGTTTGAGTGGTAGAATACCTGTAGCTAAAATCCGCCAGGAAGTTAATATACATAAGATATTAAATATAAGGAAATTGTTCCTCGACCCATTTAGCCCTAGTAAACTTTTAGATTAGAATTATATATAAAATAAACAATTTATCTTCCACTTTTATTAACTTTTCCTAATTTTATGCAGGAAAAATCTTCACTTTTTTATGAACAACAAAAGATAACAGGAGTACAAGAAGTACAATTGCAACTTGTATTGTAACATCTCATCTAAAAACTCTTAGTTTGTACAAGTATTTTATGGATCACCTAATCAAGGAATATTTATTCTGTATGACTTTGCTAGCTACTTAGAAAGAAAATATACTTTTCGTAAATAGCAGGTCACGTAGGAAACTTATTTGGGTATCTAAAAACAATGCGCTAGGATATATCAATTCGCCTAGATGTAAAAAAACGTCACAAACTGCACTTTGGAATGTCATGACAACAAAAATGGTTAGGAGTGAAACAATATTCAGAAAACTTCTGCGCATGTAAACAAGTTTTGCCAATAAAGTTGACGAAACATTATTAATACAACTTCAGTTACCTAACAACATAACAAACTACTTTGTAAATAATAATTCTGATGCAATAAAGTAAATTTTATTTTTTATAAATACATCCTAGAAATAGCCAACGCCTGATGGGCTAATAATATAACACACATTAAATTTACTTTAGCTGTTATCTCAGTGTATCTCGTATTTTATTTCGTGATTTTGCACTGCAAATATTCTAACATAAAAAGGGAGATGGTCTTAAACGGTTTAATATGCCAAAAAAAACGTATTTAATTGTAATCAAGATGAATGTCAGATATATGTATCATAGAACAAAACAAAGTAAATTTGCAAATAAAAACTTGCCCTGTGTTACACTTTGAGGAACTTACTCTGACGTTGGATGTTATCTGTAACTGAATTAAAATTGTATTAAATTGGTACTGTTTAAATCATAAAAATTGTACAAACCTGCTGGTATCCACTTCTAGACTTTGTATAATTTCTCGTGAAGGGTTTTATTATACGACGCTGTCATCTAAATATAACAGTAAAGATTTAATATTTTCTGTCAAACAGTTTATTATTAAAACGTAAAAATCGAGTGAAATCCACGAGACGCATCACGTTGTTTTGCTCACCAAGTAGTGGAGATTTTTCTGAATTTTTGTGGCTAAAATAATAGTGAATTGTGTTGGAAAGTAAAAAGACAGTGATAATGATACAGTGTAATTAAAGTTGAGTCCATTCCTACGCGCGACGGTGAATTTTCCCTAATCTTTTTCATTTTGTGACATTAACACTAAATCCAAATTTCCAAATTATTGTGAAGTTAGAAACTATCAATAACATCTAACATCTGAAGCCAGTCCTGCCCATCAAGGCGATGGTGGTAACATCCTCAAACTAAAAACCAAGTGGCAAAGGCTAACAGATACCAACGATCCCACATTTACGCATCCGAGAAATAGCGAACCACAGAAAATCACGCCGCAGACGCAGGTGGTGGTAGTAAAGAATCGCTATAAGGGGCCACTACCATTGCCTGCAGATATAGACGTTACCCCCCTCCTCCTCCCCAGCAACCAGAGCCAAATGAACAAGGGTAAACTGAAAGAAGGCCCCCACCACTCGTGACCCACGGACAATTGGAGAATCATAAGGGACCTTAAGAATAAACTTAAGAGCAAATTCTTCTGGAATGCAAACAACGCGTCACTACAAGTATCGACGAAAGAAGACTGGAACATAATAAACAAGTGTTTCCAGAAGAGAAAGGTCTAAATTAATGAAGAGCACCCTAAAAGGCACGAGGTACCCCACTTACATGATAGTAACAAGTAACGCTACAACGTTAAAAGATCTACAAAATAAAGTGAGGTACCTCGGCCATACATCAATTTCGTGGGAGAGGTACGTAAGCTCTCCATTTTCTTTTAGCTGAACTGGGACCACTCTGCCCGGCCATGCAAACCGCCGCCGCCGCGAACAATGTGGCGGTTGCACGGTCGGTCCCGAGGTAGTTCCCGGGGAGGCAACATTATGTATTAACATGAATCTGTTTGGATTGAATTGAGCGAGATTTTTATCAAGAAATGGAACTATAACTAATGCAATTTATTCAAATCAACATTAGAATAGTTACAAGAACTTTTTAAAATACAATCCCAATATTATTAAATTTTATCGTGATGTGTTTCTTTTATATTAGGTTGGATAAATAATTATTTTTTTTGCTGTGTGGAAACATAAATTTATAAAATTTCCAAATTTAGTATTTTTTAGAGTTCAAATTCCATTTAACCACTTAAAGCATTGATTTGTTCGAGGATTGAAGGAAGATCTTTCGGACGCCGTAATATAGATGGTATAGATTGTCCGCTTAAAGGAAATTCATTTTTATGTATAATAAAATATTCTCTAGGTGAGAGAAAATTAGTTAGAAATATTAGTTTACTCGTAAGGGACAGCATAAAAAGTGAAAGATAGTTATTTATATTTTCGTTTTAAAACTGATACGTTGCTGAACCTTAGGCGCTTCCAAGGAGTGATGCTTCTCGGAGCCTATAATAATATTTAAAATAAATTACCTTAATCCGACTTTTTCATATCTTAATCAAATGTAAACAAAATTCATTACTAATTAACAAATGCAACAAGCGGTGTTCCGCAAGGGTCTAACTTAAGCCCCTCACGTGTCTGATCTTTGTTAACGACGTCAAATTATTGTTACACTCACATATTTTTCTTGATACTGATGATGCAAACATTGTAAGGGCATAAACAATAAACAAGATCACCATATATTACAGAGCGATGTTATATGAATGAAATTCAGTTCAGATATTAAAAATTATGAAACTGAGACTTTCACAACAAAAAAGTACCTAATTATGTACAAGTTCAAAATAATTGGTGTTGTCTAAAAATGCTTGGCTTTATAATTACAAACAGTGATTGTCTAATGGTTTTATATTTCTAGTTTATTAGACATGGACTGCGTCCTTGCCTCACATCTTCCAGCGGGTTGTATATCAATGTATGCGCGGAAGCTATATAATCTTACACAACCCTACATGGTTGTGTACGGGACATAACATTCTTGGGGATGTTATGCCCTCTTGTCTATTAAATGTTAAGCAAGTAAAAGATTGGATAGAGAAGAGGTTCGGCAAAATTCCTGGTTGGGGGTAGCTCGTCTACACAGGCGTCGGTGTTAGGCCTCAGTAACGAACATAGGCCGACGTTAAATAAATTTAAAAAAATAGAAGTGGACTGGAGTACTGTAGTGTTGCCGGATGTCCGTACTACTCTGTTGAGTATTGCAAAATATATCCCGAGCAGAATTATAGCTATTGTGATTTCTTAAATAATTTCTATATTGAGCCTTTGCTTGTGCCACATAGAATATTTCATGTTTCGCTTCGGTACAAAATTATCTATGGACAAGTATAATCCTATGTTTTTTAGTACAAGTACATTTTAATATACCTAGATTTGGAGACAGACAATCTCTTGTTTGTAAATTTGACACGCCTCAAACCCATCAGCATATGAATTCACCATTACCTCCATGTATAGGCAATATAACGTAGAGCAGAATTTTTTTGATATATTTTGCGATAATTTCAGACACTTTCATCGTTTACTTAAGGCTACTGTCTTAACTGATTCTGTTCTTGTTTGTTCGATTTCAATACTATTTATTGTTATTACTAAAAAATCACCAAAACATTTTCTGATATCTATAATGAATAAATATGTTTGTTCCGTCCATTATCTTGGATTTTTTTTAAAAACCTGCAAATAATATCTACTACCTATGTTCATATTGCCATAGAGTTGGTTTAACAAATACCCACGTAGTTTTTATTATCAAGAAATCGCATCATAAAGGACTTTCAGTACTTAGTCAATAAACTTTGAAGTTACCATTTAGTAAAATTTGCCATTACAGCCGTCGTTACCAATTGGAAAGGAAAATATATATTTGCAAAACCGACAACTATGTCATTTATTTATTGGCAATAAGCACGGGGTTCGCGTCTCATTGTAAAGGCAAATAACGAACTAAAATTTATTCCTTGCAATCAAAACACGTCTGCATATAAACGAGATATTCTCAAGTGTCAAGTACCGAAATTAAATTAAAATTTCAAATCAAAGGTTGCTATTTTATTGATTATATTACAATATTTTATATGAGATTCGCCATGGAGCAAAAGAGAATATGTCGAGATATATTAATCCTCCACATGAAGAGCGATGTGTTTGAGGACATAGTAAACAGTTTCTTAACATCTATACATAACATCAACTTTTAATTAGATGACAAACTTTAGTGAGGAAGAAGAAATGCATATCTGCGACAGAGATATAGTCATTTATTTTCATAGATTTAATTTTATGACAAATGCGAACCATCGACGTTTTGAGAAGGCCCCCAACCAGAACATTTGGCGAAATCTCTTCTCTGTTAAGGAATAGGTATCCTTTACTTACCTAACATTTAACAGAGTAGAAACTAACGATTTTATATCACCTTAAATCGGACGTATATCCACTACGCCTAAAGTTATATAGCTTCTGCGTATACACTGATATACAAGTCGCTTGAAAGAGAGGGGAGATCACTGAATTCTGTTGTCATCCATCTATGTGCCAGTAGTGATTACTCTTGCTTTAGTTTTAGTGTAAGCGTGGTAAAATTAGGATTCCTCTCGCCCCAAATATGCACATCGTTGTTATCACATTTTATCCTTTAGCTAGGCAGCAAAAGCGAGCACCTCTTTGATCTGATGGTATTATTGGCAATAACGTTTAACATAACTGTCTAATTTATCCTAGCTTTACTAGGATATATTTATTTCAAATCGTTCGCGAAATAATAATTTTCGCATCATTCCCATCTTACATTTTATCACCACAAATCTTTACTTATCTCCTTAGTTCCACTTATTTTCACTATCCCACCACATTCCTCCAATATTTTCACATTATCACAGTCTTCCTTATCCTTCCCCACTATCCCACTATCTTCCTCTTCTACCTGCATATTCCAGAGTCCCATTATCTGTCCTTATCTTCCGCATTTTACTCCAACTTTTTTACATCGCCAGTATTTCATTTGTATTATAAACATATTCCGCCACCTCCTCACTAACATCTCCATCTCTTTCATCACCCATTTTTTCAGTTTCCGCCATTCCTACCACATTTTTAGATTCCCACTATTAAACACTATCTGACTACCAATGGATAAACTTTGAAATTAATCCTATCAAGGCATCCAAAGACCAATTCCGAAATCCTCGGAGAACAGATGGAAATAGATATCGATGTCAACTTACTGAGAACTTGGAAGGATATAAAAAGAGGGCCTCCAGAAGGAGTGGCGAAATAGAGCAATATGTCAAAATCTTGCAAACAGCCAGGAGACAAGCTTTTGAAACATCCTGCCCCTTGAGGTCCTCGCAACAGCTCAATCAGGCCGTCAAGTGGTGGTGTCAAGGGCTGACTGACCGCAAGAAGAAGGCTAGGACTTCGTTCAATAAAGCAAAATTGACAAGACAGAAATCCGATTGGAAATCATACAAAACCAATCTGAAAGAATTTAAGAAACTACTCAGACAGAGACAAAGAAATGTGTGCCTGTGAGGAAATTGAAGATTACTCACAGACTGCTAGGCTATGCAAAATCCTCGCCAAAGACAAAGAGACTCATTTCCCGGGATCTGTGATAACAGAACGGAAGAAATGGCCAAACGAAATCGACACTCAACTTGGATTGGCAAATGGATAACCAAAGAGTGAGTGAGGACATAATAAGATGGATGAAGTGAAAGTTGTGTTCATGCTAAAGGCAGGGAGGATGGACTATACCACCCCCAAAGCCTATAGACCTACTGGCTTAACCTCATTCCTGCTCAAGACGATGCAGAAGCTATTTGAACGATACATAAGGGATGTTCTAGTAAAAACAACCCTTTACATCCTAACCAGCATGCGTACACCCTGGGAAGATCCACCGACATCGCCCTCCTGCAGTCGCGAGCCGGATTGAGAGATCCTTGGACAGTAAAGAGTCCACCTTAGGTGTCTTCATAGACATAGAAGGTGCGTCTGACAAGGCCACCTTTACAAAATTTACAGCGGCCCTAGTGGAAAGAATGCCCCTACGATCATGGGAAGCTAAATAGAATAGAACGGAATGGAATGGAATGGAATAGAATAGAATAGTTCATTCGTGTAACAAAGTACACTAAGTGTTTACACACATCCAATAATGGTGTCACTTAATAATACAAGCTAGGCAATAATAAAACAATAAAATATATATGACAGGGACAGGTTGTAGTTAACAAAACATCAATTAAAAAACATCAATCAATAAAAAAAAAGAAATATTTAGATAGTTGCACCCGAATACACTAAATATGTTAGATAAGACTAAAGCCGCTATTTAAATATTCATGTGTGGTGTAGAAAGCGCCATCAAGTAAATACTTTTTTATTTTCCTCTTGAATTGTGTTTCATTTAGAGCCCTTACCTGAGGTGGCAAGGCATTATAAAACTGGATTCCCAAGTAGCCAGTGCCGTCTCTGGTTCTACTTAGCCGTAGGGAATTATTGTTTAGATTGTTCGTAGCTCTGGTGTTGTAACAATGGACTTGGCTTCTGGTGCTGAATGAATCTTGATTTAATTTTATATATAGAAGACACTGAAATATGTAAGTACAAGTCACAGTCATAATTCCCAACTTTTTGAACTGTGGTTTACAGTCGTCCCTATATTTCAACCCCGAAATTATTCGTATGGCCCTTCTTTGGACGGAAAATACATTTGCACAGGTTGTTGCATGCCCCCAAACTAGAATCGCATATGAAATTGTAGAGTGGATGAAGCTGTGATATGCAGTTGTTAAGATGCTTTCGGATACTTTCCACAAACGAAAGCTGTATGATTTTGCCACAACAACTTTGGGTCAAAATTCACCCCCAGGAATTTAATTGATTCAGGGTTGTTCACTTCCTCCATGTTACGTAAGCTGAATATCATAGTCTCTGTTTTTGAGGTGTTCAAGCACAACTTATTACATGTAAACCAGTTCTGTATAGTTGACTGAGTATGTGGAACCTGATCTGCTAGATCTACTATATTACAATTGGAGAAGGTTAAATTGGTGTCGTCGGCAAATAATATGGTAAGTACATTGTCCCGAACTGAACGTGGTAAGTCATTAATAAAGATAAGAAAAAATATGGGTCCCAGAACAGAGCCCTGGGGAACACCATGATTTAATTAAAAGTGGACTTATTCCGTTATAGATGACAAATTGCTGTCTATTAATGAGGTAAGAACTGATAAGTGTTATACTGTGTTTTGAAAAGCCATAATAGTTTAACTTGTTAATAAGTACGTCGTGGGACAGCAGTCGAAGGCCTTTGTGAGATCTAAAAACTGGGAACACCCATATTTCCCTTCTTCAAATCCAACATTAATTGCAGTTGTTAGTTTATCAATTGCAAGTGTTGTAGATAATTTATTTCGGAAACCATACTGGTTGGTGTTAAGAAGCTTATTGTTTTCTAGGTAAGTTGTCAGCTGATTTTTCAGAATGACTTCATAGATTTTAGCTATACATGGTATGACTGATATTGGTCTATGATTAGAAGGATCATCGATATTATTTTTTTTATAAATTGGAACTACCTTTGATATTTTTATAGGGTCTGGAAATATGTTCCTAGTAATAGTGCTGTTAATTAAATTGGTAATAGGAATTACTATTGAATGCTTTATGACTTTTATAATATCCATCGAGATGTCATAAGCATCTTTACATTTTTTATTTTTTAATCAAGTAATTATATCAGATACTTCTTGAATATCCAACATGATATCGAACAGAGCTGTACAAGCCAATGTATGAGATGCTTCGTACGAGGAATGGTCGCGAGAGGATGTCCGCAGGAAGGTGAGAACAAGACTGCTGGCGAAGTTGTGATCAACATCTTCACAGACGGATCAAAAAGGAACGATGGGGCAGGATGTGGAATATACTCCAGAAGTCTGCAAATCCAATATAAATGGGCTATGGATGAGCGAGCCAGCGTAGTAAAGACATACCTGCCGGTCTTAACCATAGCCGCAAAAGAGATTGTACGTAGACAAACTACGGGCAAAATACTAATCTACACAGATTGTAGACAATCATTAATAGCCCTGAGAAGTTATAAAATTGCCACAGGCCAGTCTGTTATGTAAATAATTCATATGAAAGTCCTGTAGGCTATTAAAAAACTTAAATTGTTAATTGGGCAGATGGCTGCAAAAAAAAGGAAAATCAAAACTAAGATAATTCTTCAACTAACATTATCTGAAGTTATTTATAATATATATATTCAATATAGCTCCTTAAATAAAAAACTATGTTAAGTCAAAACTAATAATAAAGCTGAATGCAATAAATATATCTCAATAACTCAACAATAATACAGATTTATTAAACCACACAAAAAACTTGCTTTTAATGTATAAAATTCGTTGTTATTGTGTACAGCATGTTACACATTTTGTAGATAATGACAAGGATAGTGGTATATTGTCTTCAAAGTTGACCCCTGTCAAACTGTCAGTCATTCATTCCCTCGTTTTGTTAATCCAAGAAAAGAAGTTCCATGCATCACTGATTTAAGCCGGCAGCCTATTTAATAGAAACGCATGCACTTGGTCCTTCCATTTTATAGATATATCGAATCAATTTTCTTTATCTTCCACGTTACGCTGCCAATATAGTTATTTTTTGTGAATACACTGGTGAGGATGTACGTCGGCTATTCATGAATCACGTAGTTGATAGTCGTTATATACATAATTCCTAACTTCCGTGAGAATATGTTTTTTATCAAGAGCGGTTTAGTAATTTGTTTTAAATACATACAATTTATTATTATTAATTTACAGAATTCCTACGCAATAATATGGCACACATTATAAAAAAGAATGAAACAAAGATAAATTAAATATTAATTTAATGGCTAGTTCTAACAAGACCTTATGTTTTATCGGCAAATTTTGTATGCACACACGAAGGCGTTGTTGCATGCCTGAAATTTTGCTGCATGCCAACAATGATTTTAAATGCTTTAGTAAATGTTTTTCGCATGCAGCGTGTTAGAGAGTCGCTGCTAGACAATCAAATACTAAGAGAAAACTTTACCAGTGGGAAAAATAATAATATTAGGCATATATTATTAACCAAATGATACCTTTTCACACTTTGAAAGGACACCCACCTGTTTTCATTAATTTACTTCTTGGCATGGAACTCATTAACATTAATTGTGGTTATTATTATAGACCAAAAGGTGTTGAAATACCCTAATACCCTGCCAATTCGGCTGAAACATTTAAATTAGAAAATACAGTGAATCGTGAAAAAAATTAATAATTAGCTTACCTGATTCAAAATATAATAAAAAAGTCATCTTCTTAGTCAAATTAGCAAAAATCCATAGATCTTAGATTCAGTTACAAAATTTTTCTATCAATATTCTAACATTTATTTAACGTCGGCTGTTTCCCAACTGGGGCCTAAAACACCGACTTTTGCAGACGAGTTACCCAAAATTCGGAATTTTACTAAACGCTTCTCTTTCGAAGAGTAGAGATATTTTTACTTACCTAACATTTAATAGACAAGGGACAGACGGCTTTACATCCCCTCCGAAGGATGTTATATCCCCTATATCCCCTATGTCAGAGGTAAAAATTTAAAAATGTTTGATTAAATTCTTACGTTTCTACCTCCACTCAACATGGCCCCTAAAAGAGATGTCGCTTACAAACCGAGTTTTAGTTTTTACTCTTTTCGATTGACTTCGTAACAACTAGGTACTTTACGCAAATAGTACAATGAAATCATCTTTAACCTAAAAAGTGTAAATATTTTTATCAGAAATGGGTCCAAGATTTAGAAGAAAAAACAAAATTTACTTACAGAATGACTAAGACATTTCAAGTGGGTTCTGTGAGACCAGTCAACATTTTCAAAGGAATATATCACTGCCATTTTAACACAAAAACGAAAGATACTAAAAAAATATGTTAAAATTCAACGACAACTTGTCAAGCTAAAATTTCCAGAGTTTAATAATTTTGTCCGTAACTGGCCATGCATCGTCGACTATAAGAATGATCATAACCACAACATTATAACAGCAGCAGCACTACGCCACAGATCAATAACCGACTCAACGAAAAACAATTTTTCGAATTATTTGAGCATGGTCATAATGCTTCTAGTGCCTACCACGCGTATTGTGTAGAAATGATGACACATTATGGTAAAGAGTATGAAAATTATGTAATAAACAGACATTTTTTTCCGACCAAAAGTGATGTACAGAATCTATGGAAAGTTAACTTTAAAACATCATATGGGGAAAGAAATAGAAAAGATATGCTAAGATAAGAATTTAGAAAAATATCTAGCTGAACAAGAAAAAAGCAATGGCATCTTATATAAAGTTTCCCAAGTGCAAGAATACTATTCAGTCGCAATATGTACGCACACTATGAAACATGTAGTGCAACTGCTACCGCAAGCAAATGAGATTCTGTTCGTTGGTTCATCGGGCAAGTGTGATGTAGAAAATCACAAGTTAACACAGTCACCTGCTGGCGGACTTCCTATCGGTTGCATATTGACAAATCTTCAAACGTTTTCTTTTTAAGAGGTTTTTCTTGAAGCTGTTAGGTCGCTGTATACAATTCTTCCAGTAAAAATTACACCATCAGTAATCCTAACTGATGACGACCTCGGTGAAAGAAAAGCACTTCACACTGTTTGGCCTAACGCAACTTTGTTATTGTGTACTTGTGTGTTAAAATCTTGTTGGAAATGGGTAACTATGTTCAAAAATGGGATTCATAAAGACGATACTCAAGCTCATTATAAGCTATTTAAAGATATTTTAATGTCAAAAAACATCGAAAATAATGAAACGGCTGTAATAAAATTTTTCGAAAAGTGTTTGTACCGGAATTTCACAGATTATGTAGAGCACATGATTGATCGAATGGAGATGTGGTGCTCACTATACAGAAATGATTGTTGAAGAGTTTGTCCTTTTATCTAATATGTTATTGCAGCCACTTATAGTATATATTTTCAATGTGTTATTGTCTGTAGGTTTATAATAGTCTCTTATGTAATTGTTCCTAATTTATTAATAAAATTTTGCAATAATATAGGTACTTGTCATTGCAGTTTTTTAAGTAAAATGTTTATATATTTTTGAAACTAATTTGAAGTACAATAATTAGTTTTTAATTATAATTAATCAACTGTAAATTTTTATTTTATTCTCTAGAATTACGTAAATTACGTTTGACGTCGGCTCTAGTTTTGGACTTAGTTCCGGTTGGCTTGCTGGGTGTTTGCTTTAATTTTCGTTTTCTTTCTTCTTGTGTAAGAGTATTTACCACATTAAAGTAGATTTTAAAGAAGTAAATGTTTTTATAAACAATGCTATATTATATAAGCCAGATAAAACGATGTCTGATTCCTTCAACTCGTAATAAAATAACCACCACATTCATAATGGCAATAAAAATCAAATTAAAATTCACATTCCAATCATCTGCAGAAGACCTTAGATATCGCAGTGTTCAGCAAATTGAAATAATATTTTCCCCAAGGCACATTTTCATGATAAGCCATAACAATAAGACTGTCCTATCCAGTATTATGATATTAACTTTTCTGATTAATAGATTAAAATCTTCGATATTGGCATATGACAGGGGCTTGGGGGAGATCCCATGATATCAGTCTTTTATACTTTACACTTGAGTTCATATAACAACCAACTGTAAGTTGATATACGTTTGTATAGCGCTTTACATTTTGAACAATCGTTATTAAAACAGAATACGACAGGTTATTGTCACCGCTTATGTATAGAATTAATGAATAACAGTCGTTTATTAAATGAGGATTAGTTAGCTATAAATATGAAGGCAATTCAGTATGCGGTAGTCGAGCTGTACTCATGGAACCAGTGAATCGGAAAAATAAGGGGTTTCTAGTACATGGAGCTACTAATGTAGTTATTTTGATATATTGTGCATTCGTATTGTCAAACGTTAAAAATACAAATATTTTAATTAAGCTCTCCTTAATGAATTTTTACGATTTGGTTAGTTTATTCCCTACTTTTAAGTCTCCATTTAATTTGTTTTTAATCCCTTGTTTCGGTGATTTATTTTACTTCCTTCATGATTACAATAAACACATATAAAAGAGTAACTCTAGTGTATAGAAATAGTATATTGTTTTATTAGGAGTAAAAGTGATACTTTTGTGACGAGTAAGTCCGGCAACTACAGACGAGCCAACTCAGATGGGCCGGACGGGAATTCAAACTATTACCCACAGGGCTTTGGCATTAAGGCTCCAATAGTCATCTGTTAGAAACGAGATAGTGTGAACTTTTTAGTACGTAGTAGTAGTAGTATTTAGTAACTCCAATCAAAAGTGATTTTGGTAAGTATACTTAAAGAATTTCATGATTTCAGGTTCTTGTTGAAAATTTTGATGAATTACTGAGTTCATTGAAAGATAATAAAATTTAGTTCACGATATTAACTTTCTTATTAAATATTGATTATGGACTTACTATAAAATGATTGGTAGAGGTAAGCGTAGGTGCGTCTTTACTATGTACGTATTTGGATATGTGATGTGAGGCAACTTCAGGCTTGGAATTGAAATTGGCTGGGAGGATGGTCAAAGAAAAATATTGAATCACAGCACATAGGTCCCATTGGACCTCTTGTACTTTCTCCCTGTACGCAGATCTGCGCCTAGGTCTCCTACCAGTCTAATCTTGCGAAGTAAGTGATGATGTTGCCTAGGGGCATCTTCCTTACACCCGCCAAATTAGGCCAACATTCTCCTAAAATGGTGATTGATAACACCAAAAAAAAATTTTTTGAGACGTTTCGTTCTTGTGTACACACCAAATCAAATTTTAATTTCGTTTACTCCTTTTCATAATAGTGTGGAGGTATAATGCCAAAAATTTTTTTAAGACCTTGACTTTTCATACATAAACAAAGCGATGGATTCTGGTATATTTCCAAAAGCATTTAAAGTAGCTGTCTTCTTACCCCGATATGATTAGTTTTGCTGATCACACGATTTTCTGTTATAAAGGAGAAACTTGGAATGTCATAAAAACAAACATCGAGAATGACTTTCCAGTAGTAATAGATTTTTATACTAGTAAATTATTAACAATAAACATGACTAAATCATACTACTTACCATTCACTTGCTATGCTCATAAACTGCACAGCTATCAACATTAAAAAATATAATAGATGGAGGGCTTATGAGGTCTAATGATTAAGGAAAGTGAGTTAGTGCCTTATTCCTCCTTATTGTTGCTTCTTTTTGAGGAATAAGGCACTAACTCACTTTCTTTCATTAAATATAATAACACGGATAATGAATTAACATCTGTCACATCAATAATATGTTTCATACTTGATATAGTATAGTCATTCAACATTGCAAAGGAGCCAAATCTCCGAAATCTGAAGTACTGCTCCGATCTTCTTGAAATTTTAGAATTAAGTTCATTTTACCCTCCTCTTCAAACATGACTTGGTCGCAAAGTGTGCTTTTTGATTTTAAGGGGTGAAAACTACCCCTTACTCCAATAAATTGAAAACTAATAAATTAACGCAGTGATGGGCTATAATTATGTTCAAATATGTTAAATATCAATTGTTTTTAAACATGGATCTAATATTTCAATATTTTACTATTTAACTACCCTTAAAAACAACCCCTCACACGAAAATTAATAAAAAAATGTGTTAAAAAAGCGTGAATTTTTCCCTTTAAGGATAAGAAATATGATACTTCATTTTTTTAATGATGCAACCCCCAAAAGCCACCCCTAACAATAAAACTTAGGAAAAATTGAAAACTAATAGATGAAAGCAATGATAGGTTATCATTATGTTCAAATATGCTAAATATTTGTTGTTTTTTATAATGTAACTAATATTTCGATATTTTACTATGTAACTACCCTTAAAAACTACCCCTCACATAATTATTAAAAAAACGGTTTAAAAAGCATAAAATCTTTTTATTTTGGATCTTGAATAGAAGAAATATATTCTTTAAGTGTAAACGACCTGATACATCATTTTTCAATATGATTCAACCCTTAAAAACCACCCCTTACAATAAAAATTAGGGAAAAAAATTATGATATAATGAAATTTTTCTAAAATTTTCATCCCTTAAAAATATCGCTTTCAGGGAAATTAAACTCTTAAAACTTCACGTTGTAATTATAATAAAAATATTTATTTTACAATATTAAGATGATTTTTAAAGTGAATATTAATAATTTAATTTTAATTTTCAAATTCATCCATTTCTTTACTATCAACTTCCTTTTTTTCTTGGTCGATTGGAGGACAATTTTGGCAACTGTCACCTTAGCAGGTGTTCATAATCCAAGAGCCCCTTCTTCTGTTGAATGTCGCCTTTAGAGGAATTTCGCCTAGAGAAACGCACCTTTCCTTTTCTATCTTTTAATCATATTATCTATGTAACATCTTTTTATGCATGTGTTTATCATGTGGGAATCCAGATATGTATGCATCAAGAAGACACAGCATGTACAAAAGAATAAATGCTCCAAAACGTTCAAAATTTAGGCGCTCCATAATTTTCCTACGTTATCTCTAGAAAAATGTATTTCGTTTTTTAACGATAACTCGGCTTTCTTTTAAGCTTCTTGCATTCACCCACACATCATTTTGTAGGGAATTTCATAAGCTATAAAGTCATGATGATTGCAATATTTCTGCACCCTTTCGTTCAGAGAATATTAAGGTTGAAGGGCTAAAAAGAGGTTTCCTTCGCATAGAAATCAAAGATTTAAATATCCATATCTCGCTAAATTTTTAAGCTACATGAATTTTAAAAATAGCATAATTTTCAGTAAAAAGAAACCTAAATTTTTGTTAAGAACACTTTTTTTCGTAAAACCATTATTTTTTGAGTTATCTTGAAAAAACAGCGTATTTTTTGAAAAATTGAAAAAAGAAAATTTTACTTAAGACAACTTTTTTCAAAATGTACATTCTCTAAACCATTCAAACCTTTGGAACGTGTTATTGGGACATAAGTGAAGTTAATTTTTCATGGGCTACGATTGATTTTAATTTTGTCGCTCATGACGCCAATTTTATTGTCAATTATTTTTCAAAAATTCCAGAAACTTCGTCATACCTTCCTTAATTTTCATGCTAGAGGCTTTTGTAAGAGCTTATTTTAAAGGTCTAATAGAGCACTTTAAAAAAAGGTTATAAACATTTTCTCTGAAAAATTACTAATTTTTCCGTTATTTGAGTTTAAATCTTTAGATAAATTTACGACAAACAAAAATTTGTCTTCAATGACTCATAAGTCGTTTAGTATGACCTAAAACATTAAAGAAAAAACCGACGAATCGCTTTGTTTTTTTATAAGCTTCAATTTTGATAAGAATAGTTTTTTCCAGAAAACGTTTAATTTTCGAGTTATTCACGAAAAACTGTTGAAAAACGTATTTTTTATTGGAATTTTCAATCGCGAATAACTCAGAAATTATTAGGTTGTAGAAAAAACTTTATACTACATTTTCTTCTTAGAATTTGATCCTATATTGATTCCCGGTGTCATTTTTAATTTTTAAACTTCCACCCTCGAGAAAGGGTGGCATTCACTCCCGGGGTGGGAGCACATATCGGCACTAAGTCAGGTTTGTTATTTGCATCATTTTTGAGCTACTGTCAAAATTTGAAACAAATCGGTTGAGTTGATCAGATTTCGGAGGTCAATCGGTTCATTGATTGTACTAATACTAAGATCACTTCTTCCTAAATTTAAATACCTTAACAGATTCTTCGACATAGATCATTTAAAAACCATATACTTTGCTTTAATTCAACCACACATATATTATGGTATCATTGCTTAGGGGGCATAACAAATTGTTGTATCAAAAATCTTGAAGTGGATTCTAAAAATAAGATTTGGCAGAAGTTACTTACTTACCGAGTAACTTTCCAGAATTTGATTTTATAACAGTACAAAAACTTAAACACAAAGGACATCATTGCTCACATTCATAATACACGACACAAGAATAAATAAAGTGCAGTAATTTTAAAATGATTACAACAGTAAGGCAACGCTGTCGTATTTGCCTAGGTCCCAAATTATATAATGAAGTTCCGATGTCTTTAAAAAATATAAACTCGTTTCAACTTTTTAAAAGAAAATGTAGGAAATGGATATTGGAAATTCCACGATTAACAGTGCATTTCATGATTGATATAAAAAACAACCCTGCCCAGTCATGAAAATAATTAAAAATGCATATGAAACTTTTGTTCCTCCAAATACCCAACAATAAATAAATCTGATAATTATTATGTATAAAAAAGCTTTCGTGTTTTAAAATAAGGTTTATATAATATTTATATGTACTTGTGATAGTATGTGATTTTGCTTTATCAAGTCTAAAAAATATTTAAGATAAATAATAGGTTTTATTTTACACTCTACACGTCATTTCTAAACTTAAAGATTAATAATGGTACTATACTTATTTATTATGTGCAGGTCAACTCACAGTTTAATCCACATGAAGGTTTTATTTGTGGGTTTTTCTATGATTATTGCCTAATACTTTTCTTATGTTATTTTATTCTAATTATTTGGTAAATAAATATATATTATTATTATTATTATTATTATGCTCTCTAGTTGACTGAAAACTGACCATAATAAATACACGTTAGATCATATTAATCCATCTTGATTACTATCCACACTGGGACTACTTCAAACCCAGTAGCAACATGGTATTACTTTAAAATCTATATTTATGAGTACATAAATGTGTCTTTGGCTCAATAGTCCCAAGTGACCACCAGCATAGACAAATTTATCATCATTGTAGAGCGTTTTCTCGCTTAAGTCGGTGAGGGCAAACAGACGAAATTTAATTTGACTTAATTTATGAGACATCAAAGAGCAGACAAAATCTTAAAAATTATAGCTTTACTAAAATGTTTGATTTAATTTTATCTCTATACATTCTTTTGTCTGTTTTGTTAGTAGTTCTTTCGTAAAGAAAACCTCCGAAAAAAATTAATATAAAGAATAATAGAAAGAAACTTATAGTTTGAAATTTAAGACTGTTGTGACGAAGTTCTCATAATTTTAAAATGCAGTTTGTCAAGAGCACAAGAGCAATGACATATTTTATTTCTGCTTTAATAATTATTGAAAAAATGCTTTTTTCTTCAAACGTCAGAAAGTCATGACAATTCTTACTTTACTTCCGTTGTTAATGACAACGTACAGCTAATTTTTTATCTTTATTTGCTCAATCTCAAAAAATATAGTTAAACCTTCATACTGTATATCAATGAAAAAATTATGTAGACAATCTCTCCTATCTACGAGAAGATAATAACAATTTCAAAAAAATTATAGCCAAAACTTTTGTACACTCTATATCTAATATTTACTTTTTTTAATTTTATTTATTAATGCAACAAATTTTACAAAAATACGGTAATATGTCTTAACATAGTTTACAATCAAAGTGGCTCCTGATAAGACCTCGTATTTTGTCTAGCAGTATTTACATTCTCGTTTCTCTGCCTACTAATGTTGCATCCTTAATATAACAATAATGAAATAGAAAAAAAAACGCTAAAATTAATTTATAATATCTATCTAATAGATGATACGAGTCTATATGTAATAAAGCGGGTAAAAAGACGGTGAGAGGGTGTAGGATAATAATGCAGTTTTATTTAGTACCTAAAATAAGTATACCATTCTAGGAGGTTCGACTATAGTATAAAAAATAGTGTGTGCTACGTTTGCATTACATCACAACATGATGTGTAGAAGTGTAGTGTAATTGTCTATCAGGTATTTTTTAGTTTCTATCCTGAAACGTTTTTTTTTTCGTTTTTTTTATATGTGGTGGAAGTTTATTATATAACTTGATTCTGTTGCGTTTTATTAATTTTTAAGAGACTTTTTTGTTATTTATACGCGTTGCATGCCTTAGTTTTTGTTTCACATTAATGCTGGGAAATGTATCCAAGAGTTTCCTTTTTGCTATGTTCATGGGTCATAGCAGCATGCATGTATAAACCAGTCACATCGAGTAATTGACTTTTAATAAAGATGTTTCTGCGGTTTTATCTGCTTTTTCTATTAATAAATAATTTAAACATGTAGTTTTGTGTTATATGTAAGGGTCGTAGAAGCAGAACTCTATACTGTAATGCTATATCTAATTATGAATTCAGCTAGGCTGTTGTATGTGACTAGTAGAGTTTTGTTGGTTAGTATACTTTTTAAGCTGTAGAATTTATAGATCAGTTTTTGTATTCTTCTGTTTAAGTAGTTTTTTTTTATACATTTATTTAACGTCGGCCTATTTCCGCTACTGAGGCCTAACACCGACGCCTGTAGACGAGCTACCCCCAACCAGGAATTTTACCGAACCTCTTCCCTTAAGAAGAGTAGCGATCTTTTACTTGCCTAACATTTAATAGACAAGGGACCGACGGCTTTACATCCCCTCCGAAGGATGGTATATCTCCTATACAACCATCGCCTAAGGTTGTATAGCTTCCGCGCATACACTGATATAAAAGCCGCTGGAAGATGTGTGAGGCGAGAACGCGGTTTCCGTTGGAATGGTCGCCCATCCAAGTACTAACTGCGCCTGTCGTTGCTTTACATCGCATACCGAAGTATGTACATAGTAAAGACGCACCTACGCTCGCCCCTGTTTAAGTAGTTGATATAATTTCCCCATTTCAAATGTGGTTCTAAGACTACTACTACTCAGCCGTTAACCAATTCGTTTATTAGAATGGGTTCAAGTACATGGGGCATTTCAACTTTAGTTGGGGAAAAGCAGATATATTTATTTTTTGTAATGTTTGTCTTATGGTGCCAGGCTTTTATTTTTCTAATTGCAGCAGTGACTTTTTGTTTTGTTTTGTCCCAAGTCTCCTCCGCACAAATTAGTACCGTGTCATCTGCATATGATATAATATTGCATGCATAATTTTTCTGTAAAAGATCATGTATATATACGAGACATAGACTAAGACCTAAGATAGTTCCTTGGGGAACCCCAGTACTTATTATTTTTGTTGCACTGTGGGCGTTATCTATTTTGATTTGCTGTGGTTTGTTGACTAAATAGTCTTTAAATAAATCATATATTTTCCATCTGATACCTGTTTTATCTAGTTCATTTAATGGCTGAATATAGGTACTGGGTCAAAGGCCTTTTGTAAATTTAAGAAGATTCCTAAGTCTTCCTTGTTCGATTCGAAGTTACTTAGTATAGTGTCTGTTAGCAGTTGAAGATGTTCTTCAGTATCAATATTCTTTTGGAATCCATATTGATTGTTTGATATTATTTTATTTTTTTCTAGGAATGACCGAAGTTTATCGTTTAGACACGTTTCAAAAACGTTTGAAATATTATTTATTAGCAATATCGGGTGATAGTTCGTCATGTCATGTTAATATATGTTACGTTCTTTTTGAATTAAGCAAAGAGAGAAAGATCCTTCTATTATAAGCAAACTTAAGAAATAAATCATATTATTCTGTTAAAAGACGATAAATAAATGCACTTTTACTATCTAAAAATGTAAGAAACTGAATTACATCTTTGAGTTTATTGGAAATTAACTGTATGCAGAACTCATGACTGTGACTGTATATTGAGTAGTCTGTCCAGCATGTTGTCTTAATACTGTTAACCTTTCGTTGAGAAATTATACTTATTGCTCTCGTAATGTACTCTGTCCGACAGAGAGATATATTCTATATGCACCGAGCAAAAATCGTAGGCAGTCAACTCACAATAAATTACGTACTACGTAGGCGATGTGTAGTAGTAGCTCGTACATACAACTTTTATAAAGTTTTTCAATTGGAAAAGCCAGTTTGTATATGAGTTATTTATTTAACTGTTTTAAATTTAAAAGCACATCTGTAAGCCGCAACATTGTTCTTCTTGGAATGTTGAAATTAAATTAAATAAAAAAAAAACTTTTGAATAATTCGGCTTTATATAATAAGATTAATTGCTGTGTTTTCCACATTAAATTGTTTTCGCTGGTAGAACATAAAAAAGAAACAATAATCCTAATATATTATAATCCTAATATATTACTGATATATATTTTCGATGAGGGATTTCAGGCAGATGTGACTTATACTGATTTTTCAAAGGTCTTTGGCATAATTGATTACAATATACTATTAAAAAACTGACTAATTTCAGTTTCTCTCAAGACTATTTTGGTTATTTAAATACAAATACACCACCACAGGTAATGACGACCCCCTTTCTCCCGGAAGATTCTAGAAGAGCCTTGTGTGGGAGGGGGCTACACATTTAGAGACAAGCGACACACACCCAATATCCGTGTATAGTGGAAAATCCCTCTCACAGTATTTTCCACTGCCACGACTGGGGATCGAACCCGGAACTTTTGGGTGAGAGGCAAGTGCGTTCACCTCTCGACCATCAGTCATACAAATTATCAATCAAATCATCAATATTAAACTCCTACTTTCCAAATAGGATCCCACGTGTAGCATATCAAGTTTGCAACTCTGTTCAAATATCTGCTGCCACCTCAGGGTTCAGTTTTAGGACCACTCATCTTATCTTTATATTCGTATATTGTTGGCAGTTTGTAAATGTCGCGTCTGCATCAGTCTGCAACTGACGATTTATTTTTTTTTGCTGATTTACAATTGTAGTATTGTGTAATAGTGTGGTGTAAATTATTGATAGCTATCTTCTATTTCAATAACATTTAATTCTCGTCAAAGCCTGGTATGTGAAAAATAACTTATCTTTCAACATCCAGAAACATAATAATATATCCTTTATTACTCAATTAGTTGTATGAACAAATCATCGTAGAGAGCGCCAAAGTATTAAAAAACTAACAATTAAAAATGAGTAAAGCACACTTCGAAATAGAGATCATAGGTTCAATCCCCACATATAGCTGCTTTTTTTTGTCATAACATATCTCTAAAATTTTGTCTGTATATAATAATTTCAATAAAATTTTAGGTGGTATACCGTTTACCGATTCTTCACTGGAATCACTCATTTTAAATTATTTTCTAGCTTAAACTGCGCGAATACAACTGACAATTACTTTGACAGCTTATGCACTAACTTGAATTATTTAAAACGAATAGTTGCCTGTGTACTTAATACACGAACTGTGATTGGTCGATTTCATATCCATCCTAGAACGTATAATATGAAATATATCCGTTCAGTTAGCTGGAATGGCCCACTTATCCATTCTACAGACTGTACGGAAAACAGCAAATTTACATAAGGGAGTAGAAAATAGTAGTTTGTGCAACAAGAGTGGATATGAATAATCCACTCGAGTTGTACAGTATACTTTTTCTACGATCGGATTAAGAAAAAACTACAAGTAATAGTTTTAATTAAATTTTGATATACAAACTTAGCTAATACTTAATCTTATGCTCTAGGTGAAAACATTTTATAAAAGCGGCAGTAGCCTAGCGGTTATATGCACGCTTCGAAATGCAAGAGATCATAGGTTCAATTCTCACATATAGCTACTTTTTCTTTGACATAATATACCTCTAAAATTTTGCCTGTATATAATAATTTCAATAAAATTTTAGGTGGTATACCGTTTATCGATTCTTCACTGAAATCACTCATTTTAAATTATTTTCTAGCCCAAACTGCACGAATATACACACTGGCAACTACCGACAATTACTTTGACAGCTTACGCACCAACTTGAATTTTTTAAAACGAATTGTTGCCTATGTACTTAATACACGAACTGTGATTGGTCGATTTCATATCCATCCTAGAACGTATATGAAATATATCCGTTCAATTAACTGGAATGGCCCACTTATCCATTCTACAGACTGTACGAAAAACAGCAAATTTACATAAGGGAGTAGAAAAAATATATAAAACATAAAAAGTATAAAAAATTTTACACATTGCAATAAAATATGTCATAAAAAGAAATCAGTGAATGAATAACAGGTGTTATTGATAAGAAAAGTCTTGAGTCTTTTTTTTTAAATGTGGATGTTTTTGGATTTTCTTTTATCAGAGAGAAGAGCATGCCATATTTTGCAACCATTAAAATAAAGGCCTTTTTGATATCCCGCCGTGGAATATTGGTCCGAATTAAAGTTATATTTAAATCTTGTTTCATAATTGTGATCAACTATATTTCTTTTAAACATATTTAAGTTCTTATAAACAAACCAACTAAGTTCATGAATATAAGTGCCAGGTAATGTCAAGACTTTTAACTTTTTGAAAGTTGGTCTACAAGATTCTCTTCTTGACAGTATAGCTAAAATTCTCAAAGCATAATTTTGTAGAATAAAAACGCGTTAACAATCACTACTAGTACCCCAGTTAGTAATTCCATATCACATATGAGAATAGAAATTTGAGTAATAAAAACTGATTAGAATGTGCTGACTGCAGTGGTTTGTCAGTGACCGTAATGCATAACAACAGGTCCGAAGTTTATCTATGGGAATATCCCACTTCAAAATGCAGTCGCAGGTAATTCCTAATATTTGGCTTGATTCATATACATTAAAGTGATCCAAAGTTCGAGTGTCTAATTCACCTTGGTAATTACGGTGTTTAAAAAGTATTTTAGTAAACAGTATTAGTAGTTATTTAAGTTTATAAAATTTATACCAATATATACATTTTTTACAAACATTTTCGGCCGAATTTATTACTAAACTGGTGATAGTTTCTGAAATTAAGAAACTTGTGTCATTGGTGTAGTATACAGTCTCTAAATTATTAATTTCTTTTAAGAAAAAACTAAATTATTGACGAAAATTATATATAGCAGAGGACCCAAAATAGATCCTTGTGGGACACCTTGAGTCACCTTCCTAGAATTAATTGTGATGTGGTTTATTAGCACAACTTGCTCTCGATTACTTAAAATATGACTTTATGAGGTCTAATTCCATATCTGCAAAGTTTCTCTAGAAGTAACTGACGATCTAGGCAGTCAAATGCGAGAAAAAAATCAACAAATAGACCGAATGGACACATTTTTTTTGTCAAGTGCAGTTACAATTTGAACATGAAAGTTATTTAAAGCGGTATCCACTCCTCTATTTTGCTTACAAAACCCTGTTCACCTGGAGAAATTATAGAATTACAGATACAGAATGTTACTAACTGCTCATTTAATGCCGATTCATAGAGCTTAGAGAAGCTATATAATAATGTAGCTCTGTAATTGCCATACGTATTTGAGTCATCTTTTGTATTTATAGTGGACATACTACGGAGAGTTTTAATTTTTCTAGAAAAACTCAAATGACAAATTTATTAAATACGATAGTGGTTGACAAATTAAATGTTTGTAATGTTTTAGTAAGTTATTTGATATATTGCCATAACCACTGAAATGCGATGGTTTATGTTTATTTATTAATGAAAGTACATATTTGTCCCTTAAAGGGGAAAGGAAAAACGAGACATTGCCTAATGGAAAATTGGTTTTCAAAAAGTCAAAATTTTTTCGTTTATTATGTTACTCCACTGGTGGTAAAGTGATTGTTAAAGTTATTTGCAGTTGCACTATCGTTTATTTGAACATTATTCTCTACAATTTGTATTTCTGTTTGCCTTGTAATCTGATATAATATTTTGTATTTGACTCTTGAATTTTATTATTGTAATATCTCCGTTTGGCTAAGGTCAATTTTTATTTGTAATATATTATTAAAGTTATTACTATACTTCCTTAGTTCGGGATATTTTTGAGCAAGATCAGAAAATAGGATTAAATCTTTTTTTAATTTCATTATGTCCTTTGTTATCCACTCTTGATTTTTTGTTTTGTTTTATTCACAAAGCGTGTCAATGGAAAGCACAAGAAATAATAAGTAATAACATTACTAATACGTATATATATATATATATATATATATATATATATATATATATATATATGTTATATTAGAAATATACTATGATATATAATATTATCGAGACAGGCTTAACCTTCTCAAACATATCGTATTACATACTGCGTAACAGCTCTTCTCAATAACCGCTCACGCTGCATGAGCATTGTATTTCAATTCTAAGTAATCCTGATTGTGCTGAATCAGCAACACTGTTTCCTTTGTTCTCAAAACATTATAAATATTACCAACAACCTTTTTGTAATCAGTCTTATACTCACTTTCGAATAAACCTCATCTAAATTATTATTGTATTTTTCTAAAGAGTCAAAGTAGGCTCCAGTGTAACAAATAAAGTTCCTTTTTAAAAAGTTATTCAAACAATCCACTATCTAACATTGGCGCAGTCGTGGCGGATCTGAAAAACACACAGTTCGGGAGCCTAACCAGTAGCAAACATATCCGAGGGAACAAGGAGTCCATCTGAAAAAGGTGCCTAACCGGACGAAAAGAGCTTCTGGAACAAGGAGAACTTCTTAGCTGTAGTGGTGGATCCCAATCCTTTGTTCAGAAGAACCTACATTATTCTCAAACGCACAGAAGCGAAACAATAATAATTATCAAGAAATACAAGCAACAAAGCAACATTTCAAATCAACACGATTCAACAATTAGCAAGTAAGAATTTCATCCCGTCCCATCGTTGGTGTCTTCGGCATCAAAGGCAACCCTGTGGAAGGAACACCCAGTGACGCCCCTGGCAGAGAGAGACCTTTGGTGAAGCTAAGCTCACGAAGTCGCATTCAACTGGACCACGAGGAATGAAAAATTTAGGGTAAGTCATTTTTGAATCGTCTCGCAATTATTGATTTTCAACGACATAATTTTACATTATATTTTATTAAAATACATTGCATTGCTACATACAGTTCTAATATCTAAAATAGTAATTTTATTTAAACTTGAAACAAAATATCTTGATTATAATTTGTGTGACCTATATAAATAACCGTAATCATACACTGTTCCTATCGTAACATTATTTTTATGGTAATATCATATACTCCTCAAGTGCGAATTTATCTAATTAACTACAATCACATACCATTTTTATCTTAACATTATTTTTATCATAATATCATATGTCATATAAAGGTTAAGTTTACGCCTTACTTGACTGTGAAATAAAATAAAACCCACATGTTCTATACTGTTTAAATGCACATTAGTATATAAAATTTCAGTGACATTATTCCCAACTAAAAACACTTTTTAAATTAATCCAATTATCCTTGTAATTAAATTTTGAAATATTATAAAATAAACAGCACATTGTTTTACATATAATAAAAAATTGCCAATTATCAGTAGCGTACTAGCTCAAATTGAAAAGGTGTTTTAAGTTATTCGATTATCTAAATAATATAAATAAAATGGCTACAAACGTAAGCAATTCCAATGCAAACAATTCAATCACGGCGAACGAAACAATAAATATTGAACCTTATAGGTTAAGCGAAATATTTTCCATAGTGCCCGAATTTGACGGCAACCCCATATTCTTGCAAACATTTATTTCAGCTTGCATAACCGCTCAGGGGATCGCTGTTGATGATCAGCGCGTCTTATTAACGCTTCACATAAAAAATAAATTACGCGGAAAAGCCGCAGAATTAATAAATTCCCGAAACCCTGCTACATGGGCAGAAATCAAAAGCTTACTTGAAGCTCATTTTGGCGACTCTCGCGACCTGACAGCTTTGATTCAGGATCTGCAGAGGATTCGTCAGTTACCCAACGAAACCGCACTAATATTTGTATCAAGACTACAAACGCACAACGCGAAAATGCACGCAGCAGTGCAAAAGCAGACTCTAACTCTAGAGGAAAAAACTGCTCAATGTAACCTCATTGAAAATATGACATTGACTACTTTATTAACCGGATTAGAACCCAAATTAGGTCAAATCATTAGGGCTGGTAACCCTGGCGACATGTTAGACGCAATAAACCGCATTAAACGTGAATTGCAATTATCCTATTTTGAATCACAAAAATTTTCTAATAGAGTTCCAAATAAAAATCTCATTCAAAACCCACAAAGACGTCCAAACTCCCCACAATTTTGCACCTTCTGCAAAAGAAGCGGACACCATGTTAATGAATGCCGCACAAGGCAAAACTATCAATCCCCATCTCCCAATTTCACACCAAATGCTTATTCTAATCAAGCACAGCTTCCAAGGCAACATTTCACATCTAATCATAGACCGCAAAATTTCCAAAATTTCTCTAACCAACAGCAAAATTATTCTCAACAGAACAGGCCCTCAGCTATCAGGCCAAATCCAAACTTCAACCAACAAAGACCTTCTGCCATCCAACCAAACCCAAATTTCAACAGGTTTAATCAACAAAAGACACATCACCTAAATCAAGAATCTTATGATAACTACACTGATAACCCAAACCAATATGAAAATTATCCTGTAAATTATTCCACCAATTATTCTCCCAATTATCCTAATGAAAACGATTGTGATTACGATTTTGAAACCCAACAATGCGAGAATTATACTGCTAATTCTCAACCTCAACAGCACGAGGATTATACTGCTAATCCTCCGGATTTTTGCATAGGCCCGGAGTATTCCACGAATACTCCAACACAACAAATGGACGAACTAGACCAAATTTCTCGCCAAGTCCAAGCGATGAACCTCAAAGACAATTCCGACCCACATTCGAACCCTCAAGAGCAATGTTTCATGTAAATTCACCATCTAACCCTCCATTTCAAGTAAGTTCGGCAAACCTGTATTTCATGAAAGACCCAACAAATAAATTTAATATTCTAATCAATTTAGGTGCAGATATTTCCATTTTCAAACCCAAAGCAACAGGAAATTATAACCAAAGACGTCCCGAAAATTTAAATATACAAGCAATAGGTCAAAAAATTAATATCACTGAATCTGTTCTCATACCATTCAATTCTAACGACCCATACGAAGTTTATGTACACGATTTAGATACAGACTTTGATGGCTTCGTAGGTAGCGACTTTCTAGAACATTACGAATGCATTATAGACTTCAAAAATAATCAACTAATTACTAATTTTAAAAATATACCATTATTTAAAGTTAACGATTATTTACCTTTACAACAAGTTACAAATTCAAACAAAAATACTAACAATCACATTTCAGGCAACATGATTAATCAAAATCCTATTTTATTCGAACCACATACTGAAGAAGTATTTGAATTTTATTGTGACACTGACACTATACCGCTAGCTCAGAAACATGAAAAAATACGCCTACTTAACACCTCTGCAAAGACAAACGTACAAAGTGAATTTTTCGAGACAACATCTAATGTAAATTATCAAAAATCAGACTCCTATCAAACAGACAGAATTCCTAAACTTTTAGACATGTTCTGTGAAAACAAAAATCAAAGTTCTACTTTTACCGAATCAAGAATCAAAAAAATATTTAAAAGCAAAGTACAAGAAACAGAAAAAACTTCAAATGTAACCCCTAACGTTAACCCACAAAAAATAAACCTTTCGAAAACAAAATCATGCCTTATAGATAAATCTAAATTGGTAAACTTAAATTTAAACATTCCAAAAAATAATCCGAAACAAGTAAAACCAAAAGCATTAAACAGAAAAATATTTATTTCACAAACATTATTTAAAATTAGTAATAAAATACTCAGGAAATCGAAAATTCGAAAGACAAACAAGATAAAGAATAATTCAAGAAACACGCATACAATCCTGCATAATCAAAACAAAAGGAAAATCTATACACCCCACACAATCAGGAAAATGTACCGACAAAATCCATTTGTGTCTCCTGAAAAAACAATTCCAAAAATCGTTGAATTTTCAAACTTAAAATTTGAACCAGTCCAAAAATTCAAATCTATATTTAAACTTAATTGAAAATGATAATACCGATTCTCGTCTCAACCATATGCCGACCCTGCAAAATAAAACACGCGAAAACTTGCAACCCAAAATAATTTTCAAAATTATCTCACAAATTTTTAGTCACTTAATCGAAATCTTTTAGAATATTATTACCTAAAATTAACAGTTTATATTAAAGATATTCTCCATTTTTCTCAAACTTTTCTAAATTAATATTACTAGAAAATCTTTAAAAAAAAATAATTGTACGATATATCAATTAACTGCACGGATCAATTATTGATCAAAACACTTCTTATGTAAATGATTTTATTCCCTTCCTCTATTACTAGGAAATTTCTTCTCCTGTAATAAATTCTACTCTATGAAACAAAACCTTAATTATAAGGAAGTACTTTTGTTCATTTAAATAAATGCACATAAAGTATTTACATTTAATTCAAAGAAATTCATAATAGTAGTACTACTTTGATAACAGTGCCTTGAACTTTTACACAGGAGCACGTCTTGTATGTTTATGAACTTAAACATTTTAACAAGAAATGCCTGATATCCAACACCTCAATATTGCATGGTACTCATTATGATGTTTCATTACACCAACATAAACGCTTTACAAGCACAAGTAATAACAGCTGTTAATTAGATAATAATTAATAGCAAGGGCAGAAATTTAAATAATATATATTTAGAAATTTTCAGACTTTAAATTAGAACCTAAATTCAGAACATACCTTTTCAAATTAAAAAAATTGAATCACTCGAAAATCCTGAAAATTCACAAATATACAAAAGAAATTTCAGGAACTGAAAAATCAATCTTTCTTCAAAAATGTTCAGAATTAAACTTGTATGACCCTAAATACAAACGAACAAATTGCCCAAGAATTTGACACATTTTCTTGACTTTACAAAACGAAATCTTTAATAAATTACTCTAAAATACAAATTACAAACAAACCCTATACCTTACACCATTTGACAACTTTTATACTTACACGAGACAAAATTTCTAGTAGATTACGAAAACAAAACGTAAAACTACAAATTTCACACAACTACTATATCGAAAAAATTGTGAACTTACTTCCACACAATAATTTCACTAAAACATCTACCTCTAAAAAGAAAACTACGAAATTATTCTGTAGTTTAGTAATAACAAAACCAACATTAACTCAAAAACACAGACGGACAGAATTATTTCTCTTTAGGATCAATGTTAAGACATTTATTCTCAACATTATTTTAAAAATAAAAAAATTTAGAGATTTCAAAAGAAAATATAAAAAAATAATACCTCAAAATTTCGAATACTTATACTAGACCAATATACAAATTTATCATTATATTTTAATTCTTCAACTACTAATCAGAACCTATCAAGAACCCCTGATAAATAAGGTTCCGTTTATAAAAATAGGTTACATCAAAAACAAATATAATTGGCAAGAACTAACAAACCACGCCAAAAGTTTTATAAAAACCGCAAAATTTGTCGAAAACCAAATCGCAAGGATCCTAACAATCCTTTGGTAATCACAAAAACCCCAAAAGCACCGTTCGACAAATCGACCCATTTCAATTCTCACACAAAACATACACTGACACCTACAAAAAAATTGACAAATTCACACAGCTTACACTGTCCTACACAAGATTGCAAAATCAATCGTAAACATCCTTATGTTACAATTTCGACACTATAATCATGCAACAGGAACATTTACATTCTCTCATTCCCTGACCAACTTCTTAAAATAAAAAGAAATTATTTTCTCGTAACATTTACATAGAATTATTATCCGAAACGTACATCACCCTAATTCTGACAAGTAGTAACCATTTCACGAATCTAATTTCAAACAATTATTCCTTCAATAATCTCATTTATAATTTTCCGAATAATTCCATCAGTCAATCTCTTCATTATCTCAGAAATATAATGCGCATAGACTTATGACAATCATTTATGTTCGCATTATAAACTAATAAGTGAATCCTCTTATTCTTATATTGACAACTCCATATCAAATGAACACGCGGTAACTACCCATCTTTAACACTACTCCAGAAATTGAAATTCTGTAAGTTTAATTTTCCCACTCAGAAAAATTTGTCACGCAAGAAAAAATATCCCGAAGTTTTCTAACATTCAGATGAGTTCAGTCGACCCTATGAAACTCAATCTAAAGCCCTATGTAATCAAGAGAAATGAATACTTAATTAAATATGATATTAACAATAAATGACAGTAATAAAATCGATAATAATTCATTTTTCTCAACCCACACATTATTCTAGCAATACCATTCTACGCTGTGTTTCAGCAACAGAAACCCCTCATGGTTATTTTCCAAGTGTACAACCCTGTTAAAACTATTCCACATATGAATAGCAACTATTGTGATATACGTTCGAAACGAAATATTAAAATACTGCGATAATACATTATAAATATGATCATTATCCTAATAAGTTATATACCCCACTACATGACGATCATACAGAAAACTAAATACATGACTGGTACACTATTTTACCAAATAGCGTGTACTAATTAGCGTCCGAGACCAAAACAAAAGAAATGTTAAAAATCGCTTCGATAACCACGTTTCAAAAATTGACAAAATACCAAACTGACAATAACACCTATTTCTAAAAATAAATTGCAAAACAATTTAATAACAACGGTACTTTCAAAAAGTAATGTTCAAAATTAATCATTCCAATCAACTCCTAATTAAGAACCAAATATCTATTACAACTTCAGTAATCAAAAATTTCAACGCAACTATTCAAAAATTGCAAGTTGATGAAGAAACTTCCAATAAGGATATTAAAGAAATTGAAACCTCAATTTTAGACATGACTAAAGACATAGAAAACATCCATGCAAAACTGAAATTTATCGAAATCTGCGAACAACTTATGGCAAGTTATTTATTTATCAAGGATAACCTAAATGACATCCTAAATTCCATCACTTTCGCGAGGCTTAAAATAATTCACACGTCAATTATAAATCCAAAGGACTTAGTAAATTCTCTACAGGAAATTTCGCAAAACCTACAAAGGAACAATTTACCGCTTCCAATCAAACTATCAAAGGTGGCACAGTACTTAGACATTATAGAACTAAAAGCTTTTCAAACAAATTCGGATCTAATATTTGTGTTAGACATACCTTTAATAGACCCTCAAACATATTCAGTATTTCAATTATACCCTATTCCTATTTTGGATAATAGAACTGGTTTATATCATGTATTATCAACTTCTCAAAAACATATCGCGAGAGATGATGATTCATTAATGTACATACCTATCTCGAACCTTGAAGAATGCAAACCACTTTATTTCAACACCAAATTATGTCCAAATTTATTTGCAAATCCTATTGACAACAATGCCATATGCGAAGCCCGTCTCTTCAAGAACCTCAAAACTCTGCCAGAAAACTGCCAGACGTCATTTATCATCAGCCAAGGCTACAACGTCCAAAAAATAGACGAAAACACATGGTTAGTTATTAACGCAGAACCTCTACAAACAACCACCAATTGTCCAGAAAGAAATTCAAAAACTGAAGTCATCTACAAAAATTCAATAGTAAAATTACAACCAAATTGTTACGCCTTCATAGGCATCACAAAAATTCAAGCCAGTACCAATGAAGTAACCGATGTAAAAGACGACACTCATCCAATCCAAATTCCATTTGAATGTTGTAAACATATTCCAGACAAAATCCGAGCTCCAAATCTTAAACCACTAAAATTAAACAATCTCAATACGGAAGACCTCGAAGTTGCCAAACACAAGTTGGACCAATACTCCAGAGATTTAGATGATTTGATCAACGAACCCTTTATAACAAAACACATATCCTGGTTCACCTATTTTATCATTGTGCTAATATTTGGACTGTTATTCCTGTACCTATTTTGTAAGTGCAGAACAAAAAGACGAAGACTAGCCATCGATGTTTCTGCATCACCCCCATCTCCACCGAGGCCTAGCAAACCCTACAGGACATTTGCTAACCTATTTCCTTCACGAAGACGACCTACCTTAAGAAGAGAAGACAACGAAGCCGAAGACATAGAACTTACATAAAGACAAACTGTTTTGTGCCTTTTTACTGACTTTCAGTGCTGGACTCTTCAGTGAATTTTATTTCATTTGTTTAATCATTATATTTCATTATTTGTTAATTTCAATTTATTAACATTTTTACATCATTTTCATTTAAACCCATCATGCTTATATTTTATGCTTTCACAGTAAAGCTATATTTTAACCTTAGGAATATTTTATCCTATTTTACAATTCAAACCTAGTATGTTTGTATTTTACGCTTTCTTGCTAAAGCTATATTTTAACTCTAACATTTTTATGTTATTTTATTTTATGAATCAAGTTTATTGTGCTTGCATTTCATATTTTAGACGCTAAGGTTATATTCTGTGTTTTAAACCTTACGATTTAACATTTTTGTATCTTTTATATTTTTCCAAATTGTACCATTATCTTTTATATACATTTTATATTCATTTCAAAAGTTGCTGCATAAAACATCAACTTTTTTTATAAGGGGGAAGCTGTTATATTAGAAATATACTATGATATATAATATTATCGAGACAGGCTTAACCTTCTCAAACATATCGTATTACATACTGCGTAACAGCTCTTCTCAATAACCGCTCACGCTGCATGAGCATTGTATTTCAATTCTAAGTAATCCTGATTGTGCTGAATCAGCAACACTGTTTCCTTTGTTCTCAAAACATTATAAATATTACCAACAACCTTTTTGTAATCAGTCTTATACTCACTTTCGAATAAACCTCATCTAAATTATTATTGTATTTTTCTAAAGAGTCAAAGTAGACTCCAGTGTAACAAATAAAGTTCCTTTTTAAAAAGTTATTCAAACAATCCACTATCTAACATATATATATATATATATTATATAATTACAAAATCTTAAAATATTTTTTGAGTTAATTCTTCTGCCATACGTATAAGATTAAAAATAAGATAACACATTCCACTAAGGCGTCATTGATCCACTTTGCTTATTCTATTGATAATAATTCATTCTCAGAACTTGAAACTTTCTGTGTAGTCCTGAAACGTATGCAATTAAATAATATTCCATGGGATTTGGGGGATTTTGAATGGCTATATACTAATCATGCCTTACTAGGTGCTTTGTTTGAATTTGAGGCGTTATAAATATAAGTTGGGAAGCGCTTCGGACATTGATGGAAGTAACCTTATTTTTTTTCAGGGTTTTCTTACGATAATTTTGTACTGAAAATGTTTTATTCATACTAAAGTTATGAAGAAAAAAATTGCTATGAATATTTTTATGTTTTCTATCGTTAAGGAGTTATGGTATCTTGGCATTTTTTAGCGTTTTAAAAGTATTTCTAATATATTTATATATTTGTGTGTTGAATTATCTATTTTTTTTATAAAAACGAAACTCTTAGCATCCATTATGTTAGTTTAAACCTATTTCTAGGCTTCAATAAGTGTGTTATAATAAGTGTTTTTTGTTTTACTAATCGCATATCTTGGATATTTTCAGTTATTGTTTCGAGGTGTATTGATATTTTTCCATGTTAGGTTTAAGACTTAGGTTAGTGTAGTTTAGATTATACAACTGTACCGTAATTAGGTCCATTATTAAGTGGAAGAGCAAGATTTCAGAACTATAAGTTGCGAAGAACTGAACTTCGCCTCTTAGGTTAACTAACGTATTCGTACATGTATTTTTATTCCATGCATATTTATTTTTACTTCCACGTCCGGTGGAAGTCTAGTAACACAAAAAAATTTTTTTGTTGAAATAAGCTTTTGAAATGAGATTTTAAATTTGAGCGAAAGAAAACTTCCTGTCTGTCAGTCTGTTTGACTGTAACTTTTTTGTGCGCACATTTACTTTGGAACCGTTTATGATATTGACTTTGGATTTGGTACACTTATGTATTGTAACGAGATCTAGAACTAGATTATATATTGATCTAATTCCGTTGATGGGTTCGGGGGTAAATGGGATAAATAAGGGTAAATCGGCAAAACAAGCAAGTAAGAGTCCATAAAATTGTAATTTAGGGCATGGATGAAAAGTTAAGGTCTCAAAATTTTTTTTGGAATCAGCCACCCTTCCCTCTACCACCCCTATTGCCACCCCCCACGCAACTAAAAGGGGTAAACAAAATTTAAATGTGATTTAATGTGTATACAAGAACGAAACGTTTAAATAATTTTTTTTAGTATTAGCTACCCCTCTACCACCCCTATTACCACCCTCACCCTATTATTTAAGGGGTAAAAAAAAATTAAAATGTGATTTAGTGTGTATACAAAAGTAAAACTTCTAAGAAAATTTTTTTGGCGTTAGCTACCCCCTCTGTCACCCCCACCCTATTATTAAAGGGAGTAAAAAATTAAATTGGGATTTAGTGTGTGTACGAGAACCAAATGCTTCTAATTTTTTTTACATTAGCCACCCCCTCTACCACCCCCACTCTATTATTAAAGGGAATAAAATATTACATTGGAATTTAGTGTGCATAAGACTTAAATACAAAATCTTGATGTGGAAGTAGTGATTCCTTGGGCAGCGGTTTTTCCTGTTTTCTTAACTACATGAATTATGCCTATTCGAATACACCGTTTAATAAAATGCACAGATCTTTCTTTTGAAGCATACACTTTGATTTGATATGATATGTAGTTTTAATGCAATTAATTAATAAAGCCGAAGATCAAGTACAAATTCACGATCTAGAGGGGCCCAGCGGGGAGCACTGAGGCCGCGAGCTCACTGTTCAGTCGGCATGTCATGCACTAAACTATAAAAGCGCGCACGGGCATTAAGCAACATAAAAAGTGATATAAAAAACTTGAAATACAAGAAAATCTGAAAATACAAGATACCAAAAAATACATAAAATTTAAAATAAAATACAAAAAAATCTCAAAATTTAACACAAAGAAAACACCAAAAAAATATGAATCATACTACTATATATCATTGGAAAATCCAAACACAAAAGAGCTATTAAAATATAGCAATCAAAAGAGCCATTCATCCAAATACTTATTTATACACTAACCCTTATAATACTAACATAAAACACAACATAGCCAACCAAGAAATATACAGAAACAAAAATTAAATTCCAACATCGTCAGCCGCTGAAATAACTCTAAAACAGGAAATAACCCAGGGCAAGCACTTCATAGACCTGGACAAGAGTTCACCCTCCATCTTCAACGACAAAATTTCAGCGGTTCACTTCAAGTAGTAAACATATCAGCAATACCAAGACACTTCTCTGCAATAGTGAATAACCTGAAGAATCTCATTTTACTTCAACTGCCAAGTTTGCTGTTAGGCCACATGCTACCTCCAGACCAGCTGCTACCAGGACAATGAAGAATCGAACTCGCCCTCCAGCAACACCAATGACAATGACGCCGTTTACACAGCCCGTGCCTGTGACCAACCCAAACCGGAAACGGGCCTCTGCGAAAAGCATTCACAGCAAATCGTACAAATGGACTACATGTACCAGCCGGCACCACTCGAAGTCGCCTCATTTTCCCACCAAACGACGATTTTCGAGGACTATTACTATTATTATTATTTACGGGTTATAACATATTTTCCTTTCACAGCGAGACCCCATATCAATTTAAGAACTGAGGTACATATCTACAGAAGGCGTTCAAGACTCGAATAAAGAGTAGATGAATCTCATTTCATGTTGTATGTGATGTTGACATAAGTATAAATCCATGATTGTAAAATCGCAAGTGTTGCAACGGACCACCATATTGCAAAACGGTTTCATAAAATATCTCAGCTGTCGTTAGTGCCAAGTTAATTTAAAAAAAATAATTTTGAAAGTCTTAAAATGAAAATGTATCAACAAGTCAAGGTATATGCCCGGAGTAACTATTGAAAAATATATTATTCTACTATATACTTTAACAAAATATTAACGATTATTGAATTAGTATCGCCACAACATCGAAAATGTTGCCATTGAACCATTCCGTTGGTAGAAAATTTTACGTCATCAGAAAACGTAAGCTCTGATGGCAATTTCTCGTTCACATTATTTCATTACAAGTCCATAAACAAAAATACAGATTTTTATCATCTCTTGAATTCAAAGTATGACTAAGCACCACAAAATTTTTCATTAAGCTGTTTTATGTGGTGATAATGTTTGTCCCCCATACATTTTATTATATATTATATATATTATTACATATTTTTGGAAAAAAATATCAATCTTTTAAATTACTTCCGATATTAAGCTATTATTTGACATTTTGAAGCAAAAGCCAACTACTGTAAAAGTGGATAAAAGTACTGTAATTATGAGAAAAATAACACAGCCCTACAAAAAAAAATGGCTGCCTTGGTGCCAGAAGAGTAAGCACTAATTTTGCATATTTTTGACGTGCTGTGTATACTTGTGTATTTTTCGCAGCAGCTCTAATTTTTGAGATACGATTTGGAATTTTTATTTACTGATAAAAAAATGAAAAAATTGTATATTCAGAGATCGAAATATTATTTTCTTACTTAAAATTAAGACCTAAATAACTGACTTGAGGTACTAGGCATTCCCCGTCACCCTAAAATCCAACCTTTCTACCTCTGTAACTCACAACCGAGGGGTTTCTCACTTAAATATCACCCATTATAGAGACTACATGAAATTGAATGCTAAATATACACAAGACTATACAGGGTGGACCATAAATAATAGGCCATAGTTCAGGGGTAAATATGCTTCAGTAAAATGTTGCTGTGGATAAAGATATAGGGTGTCAGTCAAACTTCAAATTATTTTTTCGTTTTTTTCGAACTTCACATCAACAATGAGACCCAATTTGGTTTCAGGAGAGGCAGGAGCACGATGCAGCAAGGGGTTAGGATAGTTAACGACGTCAAAGTGTAATACAACCTCGGGCAGAACAGCACCATGGTGCTCCTCGATATTGAGAAGGCGTTAGACACCGTCTGGATCCCGGAACTGCTCTACAAATTATACGACTACAATTTTCCGTCTTACTTCATAAAACTCATTCATTCGTTCTTGACGGGAAGATCCTTGCAGGTTCGTCTGAATAACAAACTCTCTATACGGCAGGACATTCGCGCGGGAATTCCGCAAGGATCGTACCTATCACCAAAGTTGTACAACCTGTACGTCTCCGATTTCCCAGAGTTCCCGAATACGAAGCTGGCCAAGTACGCCGACGACACGACCATGTACGCGCATTCGCATAACGCCCAAGCAGCGAACATGCTGCTAAAGGAGCACAAGGCCAATGCCACGGCGTATTACGCCCAGTGGAAGATTCAGGTAAACGTTGAGAAGTCGGAGGCGATAGTCTTTACGCGCCGTTTCACTGAAAACAAAATCCTAACACCAATCTCGATCCGGGGAAACAAAATTCCAACCAAGAGGTACGTGAAGTACTGAACCAGCGACTGATGTTTAACACCCATATAAATTAGACAATACGGACGGTCTACTCCCTGTTCAGGAGTCTGTATCCACTCATGGTTAGGGGTGGGGTAGCAGACTTAACAGACAAAATAAAAAATTGTTGTACACGATGGTGGTCAGGCCATCCACCACATACGCGGCGCCGGTGTAGTGCAGCATACCGGTCACGACAATGAGAAAACTAAAAGTGTTGGAACACAAATTTATGCGCCTCATCTCAAATTCTTTAAGGTACACCTTCCTCTTAGATCTATACGTACTTTGTCATGACATAACCCCAATGGCGGACTACGTTCAGGATATCTCCCAGAAATTCTACTCTTACATGTCTACATAACACAAATTAGACAGCATAATGTCCCATTCAGATTAAACACACTCTACCGTACCAGACGTTACCGATCTTCTGGCAACCTCTGTAGCCAAACTTCAACAACTATAACTTTCGCTTACCCTATGCACCTTACTGATATTTCATACCTTTACATCTTTAAATGTTTCCTGCCCCCCTCTTCCTTTCTGTTTGTTTCTTTTTGTCTCGTTTGTTTCTCGTTGCCTCTTTTTGCATTTTTGTCTATATATTCATTTTCCATCAATATTTTATAACAAAATCAAAATTTTCCGAAAACCGAAATTTTTTAAAACCAAAGTTTAGGCCAGCCTATGCGCAGTCCGGCATTTGCACGTCTCGCAGATGGTTCCTCGTCCAAATTGAGGTACTAGCGTCAACAGCCAAGTTAAAAACAGTGAAGTGCGCGGGCTATTAATAAAAGTGTTATTTTAAGTTTTGTTGAATCTGTTTTTTTAGATGTTTGTAAATTTTATCACCTTTTTTAATCTGCATTCTACAGAAGGAGCATAGGTATTAGTTTTAATTGTTTTAAAACTGAACCAGGCCTAGTCCGCCCGGTCCTGCAATCCGCCACAGTGAATAACGCAGTGGTTGCTCGGTCGGGCCGAGTCAGGCCTTGGGGACGTACTTGTATAAGCTAATGTTAAATAAAGAAGTTTTGAATTGAATTGAATTAAATTGAATTGAATTCGCTAGAGGAAGTTTTTTATTCTAAGAAACAATAATGTATGTATTACATCACATTAGTTCATAGAGGGCGCCGCAGGACCTGTATCTGATGATGAATTTTTCTCATATTTTTTTACGAAACGTTGTGGTACTTCTGACCAGAAAATCTGATGAGGGCGTCATTTCCACGTATAAAAGGTACACTTGGTAGAACTTGATAACTCCAACCATTTTCGAGGAGAGTGCCGTTAAACATTTCAATAATTTATTGAATGACAAATTCAAATTCAATGAATCTACTCCTGAACTCTGGCCTATTATTAACGGTCCACCCTGTATATAGAGAGAAGGTGTAAATTTTTCTAAAAAATATATTATTCACTTCGATGAATATTTGATGAGCAGATATACGATATTTTAAAAACTAGATCTAATACACCAAATCCGGTATTTTTGAATTGTGCATCCTGAAATTACCCAGTAATATTTAACAAATCGCAGGCATCAACATTTGTGTCGACCTAAGTAATGATAGAAAAAAACTGATTACATCGTATTAATATTGAAGTATTTATTAAAGATTTGTCTATTTCAAATCAAACGAAACAGTTAATTTCTTTGGCAACAGTAAAAATAAAAACTGTTTCCCTCAAATTAACTCAATCTATGGTAATATTGAATATTTTATTCATCTTTAATAATTATTATGTTATGATTGACTAGGTAAACATGCGACTTCAAAATCTTAATAAATAACTAAGGGATTTTGTCGTTAAAATTTTTCTGCACTTGCAAGAATAAATAATTATTTCTATATAAAACAGTGTCTATAGATATTCCCAAATTAAGGTAGTTATTATTTTAGAATTTCCACTACAACCGCATCTTACATTGGCTTTGTCCTAAAAACTAAACCTATATTTTAATCCACTTAAAAACCTACACACTTTACTAATGAAACAAAAACGCTTTTGATTAAAACTCTTTTTACTTTCAGTTTTAGCTGCACTATAGACAACTATACAGCCAAGTCTTGATGGATGGGAAGTTGGCTGGGCGGAAAACAGCAAATTAAGGAAATGGAAATGGTCCATAGTAACCAAAGTGAGCAGCCCCCAACCCTTATTCATCAAAAACCGTCAGTATAAATGAATGACCGTCATCACCCTATTTGATCTGCGCAAATTGACTTCTCTATCAAAGATCTAGTGCAACAAAACATGCACGCAACCGTTTGATGCAGTTTTTCGCTTGATTAATATTCGTTTGAATGTTGAACTGGACTGAGATAATAGAGGCATATAGATACTGAAAAAGTATTTTAAAAATACTGAAAAAATAATACGCTAGTATTTTATTAAAAATAATAATCAAAGCGCCTGACTGAAAAAGTTCATGACACTTTTATGAAGCTTTCATATTATTGCATTGTGTAGTTCTATATCGCTTTTCTACTATGTGTGGCTTTGTTGCAATTCTTATGTGGCGATAAGTACAATAGGGAGAACCTGCGTGTGACTAATTATGCAAACTATCATAATTAAATATTTTTCTTCAAACGTCAAAAAACATGATTTTCTGAACTTAAATTATCATATACCGAACTGAATTTGTAGTTGGTTCTTTAAGAAACATCTTGACAATAATTGTTTTTAAGTAAACACTGCTTTTAGATGTGTCAAATTAGTATGTTTAAGGTTCCCTATAAATGTTTCGGCCTTTTAGGCCTTTATCAAGAGTACAAACTGTATACTAAAGTAACAGAAGTGGTTATTGTGAATATATATATATATATATATATATATATATATATATATATATAAAACCAAAATTAAACACACGTGGTGTATCTTGAGGTTGCAGTCAGAGGTGAAAAGTTTACGGCCACAAAACAGAAAAAGAAAAACTCTTTTGTTACTTTGTCAAGCTTTCGGAAATTATTTATTCCCTTTATCAAGACATCTATAAATAAAATTATTATTTAATCAGAGTCATATAATATAGTTCGCTAAAATACTTACTAACTTGAGGTTAAAAGTTAAGGTCACATGTATTATAAAATAGTCGCATTTTTTAACTTAATGTAGACAAATTCATACACAAATTCCTTTACAGGTACACAATTTAAGGTAAACAATTACTGATTATTTAAAATTAAGGATTAAAACCATGATTAAAATAGATATAACAAAATGAACATGAATAACTATCACATGTGAGTGTAGAACTAAATTTCTTTATCAAACTGTATACAAAAAATTTCTCAAAATGACAGAAAGGTATTACAATTGGCTGGCTTGTACTAGGAATTAAGTTAGGAACATTAATTCCAACGTAAATGTTACCAACTGTGATCCAGCGGGAGGTTTGAATTTTGAAAAATGCGAAAATTCTCTTTTTCTAATTTGAGGATGTATGTATAAATCTTACTTAAATTATCGATATCAGATTTTTTATTTAGATAATTTAAGTAAGATTTATACATACATCCTCAAATTAGAAAAAGAGAATTTTCGCATTTTTCAAAATTCAAACCTCCCGCTGGATCACAGTTGGTAACATTTACGTTGGAATTAATGTTCCTAACTTAATTCCTAGTACAAGCCAGCCAATTGTAATACCTTTCTGTCATTTTGAGAAATTTTTTGTATACAGTTTGATAAAGAAATTTAGTTCTACACTCACATGTGATAGTTATTCATGTTCATTTTGTTATATCTATTTTAATCATGGTTTTAATCCTTAATTTTAAATAATCAGTAATTGTTTACCTTAAATTGTGTACCTGTAAAGGAATTTGTGTATGAATTTGTCTACATTAAGTTAAAAAATGCGACTATTTTATAATACATGTGACCTTAACTTTTAACCTCAAGTTAGTAAGTATTTTAGCGAACTATATTATATGACTCTGATTAAATAATAATTTTATTTATAGATGTCTTGATAAAGGGAATAAATAATTTCCGAAAGCTTGACAAAGTAACAAAAGAGTTTTTCTTTTTCTGTTTTGTGGCCGTAAACTTTTCACCTCTGACTGCAACCTCAAGATACACCACGTGTGTTTAATTTTGGTTTTCTTAACTAGTCAGTCAAGACTACCCTTCTTCTTTATATATATATATATATATATATATATATATATATATATAAAACATTTATGACTTAATATCATTGACTTAAACTTCAGTTATGGGAATTTTTCGGGTATACCTAACATGATAATGCAAATCAACGAGTAATTGTTAACATTTTATCTAGCATAGGATTATTTAAGCAATTTTGCTGATCATTCGTGGTAAAAGAATTGTTTTTAGGGGATTTCTTAATTTCTAATTGTTGAGGAACATTTGGACATTTACCTTTTCCTTCTGCATGAAACAGATTTATGTCAACTGTGAGTATGAAATTGTTATTTTCAATGCAGTGCGTTGACATTTCTATGTTTTTATAGTTATTTAAAATCGATTTTTTATGTTCTTTTATCCTGTTTCTTGTTAAAGAACACGCCAAAACCCTCGATGAACTTTTCGAAACTGTAACATTTCGCATGAAAAGCGTGCTTCACGTAAAAATGCCGTTTTTATACATTCAATCACATTTTCGCTCTACGGAGCAGTGTTTATGCAAAAATATCAGAAACTCATCAAGGAGTGTAATTTTAGAACCTCGACCACAAAATTTAGAAAGTATAACGAAAACCGACTAATTTCGGAAATAAAAACGTTTTTACGAATCCACGTTGTTAAGCACTGCACCTCATGCGTTGTGTTAAATATGAGGACAATTTAATCCAACCTCTAGTCAAACTTTCTAATAGTCCTTAGCGTCGAGGGTGCCGTATCATTTTCTAGCAGTCGATTTTGATGGGAATATGATGGGTTTTATCGGTATTTGCCCTAAACCGGTTCCTTAGATTAGGTGTCAAAAAAGTATAGTTACCATATAGCCAGAACGTGCATGGGACCGCCTTGCCTGAACGTATGAAATTATAATTGCAAAATATAATTCAAAGTCGTTGGATTCAAACATTTTTAAGCTCCGAGGAGCGACCAAACTTGATAATGAACTGAAAATACGTCAATTAGACAGGCAAGCAAAAGCCCACCAAATGATCCTTTTTGTGTAATCGTTAGCTAAAAACTAAACATTGGATCGTAGTTGGTACATTATGAGTCATTCCGTTCCTCACTATGTGTTGCACATGGAGTCTGGCCCTTGTACAGTACATAGTGAGAAACGGAACGATAGTGTGTCAATACATTTTTCTTTAACGTTTTGTAAAAACATAATTTTTTAAATGGTTTAATATATATTTTTGAACTTTATATTGTCTTTTCTTGTGTTTCAAAATTCCTTTTCAGGTTTAAATTTAAGAAAGTGTTAGTATTTACTGTGTTACGACGTCCAATTGGTACCATCAGTGAAGCAGTTAAGCAAAAACGAACAGTAAGTATAGATTTTGTATTATTCTCCATCTGAAACAGTCGATTTGAACCCTTACGTTTAATATCCACTTTGGAAAATATAATAAAAGTCCTTCAGACGTGTAAAGGCGGATCGTTCACATTCTCTATGCTTATACCACTCCGACATATATAGACGGCATTACAAACGTTTGAAGGAAAATAGTATATAATTTTATATAAAGCACAAGTGGTATTTTTTTGTGTCGAGTACTTGACAAGTTGGTTAGAACGGCCGAGACACAAACAATCACTTTACTCCATACAATATGCTATTTTTTCTTCAAACGTCCAATATGAAGTAAATAAATACTTTAATACGATGAAAACTTTTACTGCAGCTCAGTTTAAGCCTCAGAGAAATGAGAGTTCATAAAATTTGTCATAAAAACCATGTTTTCTTGATGTTGAAGAAGAACAGATTTATTTAATTCATATTCAACATTTGAAGGATAAAATAACATATTCTATGCAGAGTAAAAGTAATGTTTGGGACTTTGCTGTTCCTGCTGAGCTCACGTTACACAAAAATGTCAATTTTAGTCCAAACATTATACTTCCTACAAAAGCACTGACTCGGTGAAAAAACGTTATTTCTAGATTTTTATGAAAAGGAACATTTTGAACCCCATAAGTAGATTCGAATCAGAATGCCATCTTGATGTCTGTAAGTCTATCGATCTGTCCGTCTGACGATCTGGCGGCCTGTCTGTGAGTGATACATTTTTCTTGAACACGGCTCAACGTGGAAATCTAATATTTTAAACATAAGACGGGAAGGTCTAAAGCAGAACCCTGCTGAATAATCGTGAAATCGATGCACCAGGGCGGCTCAAGACAGATCTAATTTTCAGTCGAATCTAGAAACGTTTCAAATAAAAATTATTTAAGACGGAAAATTGTATTGAAATGGTATTTTGCAAATTTATCTTCATAGGGTTCAAGGAAGACTTAACACGTTTACACGAATAAAAAAAATTTCGAATGAAAATTCTTTAAGAAAAAAAAATATGTTAAAAAACTTATTTGCAAATTTGTAATTTGTAGTGATAAGAATTTTCTCTCAATATTTGCAGTTGTTTGCAAAATAGCTAGATTAAATTTTAAAAACCGCTGCCCAAGGAATCACTACTTCCGTATCCAGATTTTGTATCCAAGTCTTATACACACTAAATCCCAATGTAATTTTTTAGTCCTTTAATAATAGGGTGGGGGTGACAATGGGGGTGGTAGAGGGGGTGGCTAATGCCAAAAAATTTTAGAGTCCCTTGGTTCTCGTATACACACTAAATCCTAATTTATTTTTTTACTCTCTTTAATAATAGGGTGGGGGTGGCAATGGGGGTGGTAGAGGGGATGGCTAACTTCACACTTTATTTTTTTTACTCCCTTTTATAATACTGTAGGGATGGTATTGGGGGTGATAGTGTGGGGTGGCTGATGCCAAAAAAAATTTTGAGACCTTGACTTTTGGTACATGCCCCAAATTGCAATTTTATGACTATTACCTGCTTGCTTTACTTATTTACCCTTATTTACCACATTCAGCCCCGAACCTTTCAACGGAATTAAATAAAAATATAATGTAAGTCAAGTCAATATCACAAACAGTTCCAGAGTAAACGTGCGCACAAAAAAACATTACAGACAGACAGATAGACCGACAGACAGACACACAGAAATTTTTTCGCTCAAATTTAAAATCTCGACGATTCATGATATCTAATTCTAATTAAATAAATAAATATATATATATATATATATATATATTGCGTTACTATTCCTGGACGTAGAAGTAAAAAATGAAGGTGGTAGAGGGGGTGGCTAATGTAAAAAAAAATTTAGAAGCGTTGGATCTCGTATACACACTAAATCCCAATTAAATTTTTTATTCCCTTAAACAATAGGGTGGGGGTGGCAATGGGGATGGTAGAGGGGGTAGCTAGTTCCAGATCTCGTTACAATACATAAGTGTACCGAATTTCAAGTCAATAACATAAACGGTTTCAGAGTAAATATGCGCACAGAAAAGTTACAGACAGACCGATAGACAGGAAATTATTTTCATTCAAATTTAAAATCTCGACGCTTCATGACATTTTAAGCCTATTTCAACAAAAAAAAATTAACTTCCACTGGACGTGGAAGTCAAGTGGAACTAGAGGAACTGTTATCAACTTCATGCCCTCTGCAGTTTTTCGATAGGCAGCAGCAAGCCACGAGAAAACCTGGCGAACCATCACAAACGCCGTGCAAATGATTCGTATTAAAAAATGCTTTACTTTCGAAAATAGGTGGCTAAGAAAAGTAGAGGGTACTGATGAGAACCTTGATGAAGACCAATCGTATGCCTTAAAATCTGGTTTCATAAATTTCAATGACCATACTTTCTTCCTCAATATACGACGACCTAGAATATTTACTGTCAATCCAATATTTAATATTTACTAGCTAACAACTGTTCTGCTCTAAGAGAAACGTGCAAAATGTATATCAAGCAGGCCGAAAAGACTTGATACCACCCCTTTCGCTTAGACGTCAGTACCTTAGTGAAAAGTTTATTAACAAAATTCATATTAATAATCAATCGGTTTTACATAATGTCTCAACCCTTAATACGTCTGACTTAACAAATAAATTTTGGAGTAATAAAAATTCTCCGCCTCTATGTATAGTAATAGCTTACATTGGATAGCCCTTACAATGAAATTTCGAGTTTTGAATATTTATATATTTTTTCGAACGTGTGAGTAATACCACCCCAACACAGCGATCACCCCAATTTTAATGCGAACATCTCGTCTCGTTCGATATCAAAGCCCCGTACATTTCGAAAATAAAGAAATTATTACATAATATAATAGAAATGAGGAAAAGAAGTTCATTTCGTATGGGCAAAAAACATACTGGCATAAAAAATAACGAGATAGTTGACCTTTTAGCCAAGCAAAGTATCAACTCAGGTGTTCCCTCAGAAACAAATATACGTTTATCTGACTCTTTCAACATTTTAAAATCCAAATTGCGAGATAGGTGGCTGAGAATATGGCAACCCTGCTAGATATACACTTATCCACCTGATCTTCAATCTAAATTTTGGTATGAAAATTATGTCTGCCCTAGAAAATATGTAACAACTATAATACGTTTGGAATTTGGGCGGTTTTCCAGCACATCTGTTTAAAATAAATGTTTTGCCTTCAGGAATTGTGATATTTTTGGAGTTAAATGTGACCTGGACCATATTTTCTTCCAGCGCTCTAAATACAAAGCGTCTTGTGACAGATTATATGCAAACCTTATTCATCACAAAAATCAATCTCCTTTTAATATGCTTTTTGAAAGAAACGAAAATTTTATTGTAAATTTTGTGTTAATTCTGAAAAGTTTAGTTTCGTATTCTCTGTTGTTTTTCCTTTGGACTATCATCTAATTTATAGTGGCCCTCTAAAATTGTTTGTTATTAAAAATGTCCTGACAGACCCCAGGGCGAGAAGCGTGTGTCCCTGTTCTCTTTTTCCCTTTTTGTGATTTTCAAATATTTCATTGTAGGTTAGCTTGTAGTGAATGATCTTCAGCGCCATATTTATTAAGTGTTTCTGCAGTTTAATTTTATTTTAAGCAGCAGTTGGCTGTACCGAATGCCATAAAAAAATATCAAACACGTATTCGCAGTCGGCTACGCTCAACAGTATCTTTTACAAGTTTGTAAAATATTAGGATAAAAAACCGATGATTTATTCCCGGCTATATTAATTGAGCAGTCATATTATCAGAAAACGATGATGTCGGGCATTAAAAGACCGTAAATATTTAATGCTATCAATAAAACCAGGAATCGTATCCCTATAAGAGGGAAACAGGTAAAGATACAACGGTATTATTTAACGTCTACTGGGTATTTCCTTCGGAACCTTGGAAAACATTGAGATAAATCTCAATCAATGCATATTCAATGCGCTTGTCAATTTAAACGAATTTCGTAGGGATCTTTTCATCTATTAACTTAAGAACTTATTTCAGATATCTTACGTAAGGGGCTTTCAGGAATTTGCGGCCAGTTCGGAGAATTTATTTAATTTACTTCCAATTACGTCGACCTCAATTATCTTGAAATCTGATCGAGCTCCTGAATTTTAATTAAACATCAAAAAATATCTTTACATCTAAAGTATCATTCCCCAACAATAAATATCAATTAAACAACCCTTTGCTAAGATTAATAAAACGGCAGGTAATTTTATGAGATGCTCTCAACAAGAAAGAAACTTAATACAGCAAGATGCGGACTTTCAGAAATCTGTCGTAAACGCTCCATATGTCCTGTAGACCTATATATTTTGAAAATAAAGTGTAAAACCAGTTTTTATATTTTTGTCCGAGATTTGCCATATGGTGACCTCTTGTTTTAATAACGGAGTAATTTAATATGATGCCTTATAGTCGTACCATATTGCTCAATCTCGGCCTGATGTCGTATAATGTTCTTCTAGATAAATTCAACTGAATGATTAAAATCTAAGTGGCACGTAACTTATCAAATTACGTAAAGTTTCTTTTACTAGCGGTGTATTAGGCATTGAAACAGTTTTAGTAAAACGCAAACATTATAGGCAAATTATGATAATTGGATGCATGTATCAAAAATTCCATATTGCTTTCACGTTGAATAAAGTTAAATAACTGCTTAAAATAAATGTTCAATAAGATTCACTTTATCTTCAACACAACCGTTTTTAGAGTTGTTAAGTTTGTAAAATATGTTGAATTATTATTAAAAATTGTTAATTCTGTTCAATATTTCAGTTGCCCGAAATAATACCTCAGTGCAAAAATGTATCTGACGTTGACTGGGAAAGGGGTGGCTTTTTATTAGTCGGTTCTTCCACATATTGTTTATTTTCTTCCAGTAATACATACATACAACTGTGTCTTATATACATCCATTGCAATAATTTCATTGGTCCACGACTGTTTTATAATATACCAATAATTATACTTGAGTTTCTTCAATTATAATAATACGCATTATTCACCACTAGCAGTGATTAATCACTAATCATTACTACCAGTTTACAGACAATAGAGAAAAGGAAATCCCCAGTACGGAAGAAAAGAACAGCCCGATGTGCTTTGGAGTACAGAGTTGGTATGAGAGATATAAAAAGTGAAATGGCAGAAAGGGAAAATAAAGCAAAACAAGAAATCAGAGAAGTTATCAGGAAGAGCAAGAGTTTCGATGAGTTCTCGAAAGTACTGGACAATGAATGGCCCGAAAGAACGTATGTAGTAGAAGAAACGGAAAATATCTAAAAAATTAACGCAGTTTGCGATATTGCTGCGATAATTGATACCAAAGCACAGTACGATAGATGACTCATCAAGCTAATGACCGAAAATCAACTAGAAACCATGGAACCATAAATTAACAAGTATCTGATGAAAACAGCCAAAACCTCTTTCAGTAGAAAACAGAGCTAAGCCAGTTTACATATATCTTACATTAAGATGACGGATCATGACAGGAAAAGTATAGCGTTTCTAACAGCGGAGGGATTGAACAGAACATCAGCAAATTTCTTGAATTTGTCTTCAAAGAAAAGGAAACACAGGTTAAACTCGTGATACCTGGAGGAAAAAAGGAAACTAAAAATATAATGATAAACCTATAAATAAAACACGGAGCAATTGATACTGGTAAAAAAACAACGTAGATCGTACGACGAACTACTAAAGTTAGTTGAAAAAACGGTAGACTCAGGAAAAATAGGGGTTAAAGTTAAATCCATAAAGAAAACGGGAAAAGGAGATTTCTTACTAAGTGAAGTAGATTCTTCCGGGTCTTGCCGTGGTCGTCGAACTTGACTTGACGTTTCGCTGATCAACCTGTCAGCTTCTTCAGAAGGATTCTAAAGACTGAATCTGTTGTGTTACACTCCTCGTTATATACCTAATCGCCGCTTCGCCTGGTTCGCGCTTGGTCCGCTTCGCTGTTCATTCGTCGTGTTTGGTTGACCGTGACTTACTACGGTGCTGGTACTTGGCAATACCAGTCTCCACGTGTTACTAAGTCGATACCCATCCTCTCGGTTAAAGTTGTTCACGTTTTTCATAATTTTCAGTGATTTCCTAATGATTCGCGGATAATAGCGCGTATTCCTGTCTAATATATTGACGTCCTCGTAGTCGATTAATTAGAACCTTGGTCCACAGAGCCAACACAATATGCGACGACGAGAACAAACCCGAGGAACTACAGAATGTCCAACAAGCTTTAGAGAAGAATGGATACAGCCAAATCAATATACAACGAGTAGTAAATAACCAGAGGAGAACTACAGAAGAAGAACAGCAACAACCAACAACGTATGCATGCCTACCCTACGTCACGGGAGTCACAGATAGGCTGAAGAATATTTTATTCAAAAAGAAAGTAGGTGTACGGTTTCGAACAGTGAAGAAAATACAGCAGATGCTTCTCTCAGTCAAAGACCCTGTCCCCAAACTGTTATCAAAAGGTGTTTACCAGTTGAAGTGCACATGTGGTAAGAGCTACATCGGACAAGCAGGACGGAGTATCCAGTGTAGAATCAAAGAACACCAGAGGTACCAGATTTGGATACACGGATAGGTCGGCGATAGCAGAACATGTCCATAATAACGAGAATTATAAAATCGACTACGAGGACGTCAATATATTAGACAGGAATACGCACTATTATCCGCGAATCATTAGGGAATCACTGGAAATTATGAAAAACGTGAACAACTTTAACAGAGAGGATGGGTATCGACTTAGTAACACCTGGAGACTGGTATTGGTAAGTACCAGCACCGTAGTAAGTCACGGTCAACCAAACACGACGAATGAGCAGCGAAGCGAACCAAGCGCGACCAATGACCGGCGAAGCGAAGCGGCGCCTAGGTATATAACGAGGAGTGTAACACAACAGATTCAGTCTTTAAAATCCTTCTGAAGAAGCTGACAGGATGATCAGCGAAACGTCAAGTCAAGTTCGACGACCACGGCAAGACCCGGAATAATCTACTTCATTAGACAACGGCCGTGAAAACCTGCATTCTACTATTCTTATTAAGTGTCACAGGAGGAGATAAGGCAATCTCTCTATAAACCGAATCCTACTCTCAGTGGAGAAGAAATTAAGGGTGCTGTGAATGCATACTTCAGAATAGACAAGAACTTGTTTCAAATAACGTATCTTAGACCAGGTAGATATGATAATCGCATGGCTACAGTCACACTCCCTAGAGAGGCTGCAAGATAAGCTGAGCCACAAAGGGAGAATTGAAACCGGTTGGGTGTTCTCAAGAGTGTGCGAAAGGGTTTCATAACCCGATGCTTCAGATATCTGGAATTTGGCCATAATCAACATGGGTGTTCAGGGATTGATCGCTCTGGAGAGTACCTAAAAGGTAGAGAAACCGTCATAAAGCGAAAGATTGCAAAAATGCGTCTTCGTGTGATAAGTGCCAGATAAGAGAACACCAGACGGATTTATTTAGATGTCCACACTATAAAAGTGTAGTGGAGAATATATCTAAACAAAAAAAAAACTAAATAGGAAGCAATGGAAGACTACTAACATATCATGAAGTTATTACAAATAAATACAGATAGGTCCCGAGCATCTCACCATATGGCTTACGCTGTTGCAATGAGGGGGGAAATGGATGTTATGATAGCTTCTGAACCAAATAAGAAACTAGCACAGGAATCTTGCTGGACTGACTAGACGTAGCAGTCTATTTCCGAAATAAGGATCTAGAAGTGGGGAATATCAGAATGGAAACAGGTTACTTGTGTATGAAGATTAAAGACTATAATTTCTACTGCGGATACAGCTCGCCGAACATACTTTTGAACGATTTCAAACAATATATAGATGGATTGATGGAAGATGTAATGGGAAACTCTAGAAGATCTATATTTTTAGGAGACATGAACGTGAAGTAACCAGAGTGGGGTTCACCAACTAATGATAGCAGAGAGGCATGCCTGACAGAATAAATAATAAATAACACCACAGGTAATTATGACCCCCCTTTATGTGTGGGAGGGGGTTACACATTTAGACACAAGAGAAACACACCAAAGATCCGTGTATAGTGGAAAAATTCCTCTTACAGTATTTTCCGCTGCCACGACCGGGGATCGAACCCGGAACTTTTGGGTGAGAGGCAAGTCCGCTCACCTCTCGACCATCAGTCATACAATGGTTCTCAATACTAAATCTGATAGTCCACAATAACAAAGACATCCCTACATTTGAGAGGGGGAATAGTACATCGCATATTGATGTTATAATTTCTACTCAGACGATGGCTATGAGCATAATTAATTGCACAGTCCTAATAGAGGAATCAATGAGCCCACATAGGTTCATTATTTTGAGGTCAGAGATGAAACAAAAGAGAAGAAATATATAGAACGAAAAAAATGCATGTAGATAGTAACAAATTCAAAACGAAGATACTATAAGGAATCGAGGGTTTAAACGACGAAGATGAACTTTCGGTAGAAAGTTGTATCCATATTATAAAAGACGCATACGTAGAGATCCAATCGCATAGAAATAGAAATGGAACCAGGAAGGTACCATTCTGGTGGAACGGCGAGATAGGAAGTAAGCGAGAGGAATGTATATCAGCCAGGAGATAACTAGTTAGAGGAGGTATAGGTGGACGGACAATGAAGGAAAGAAACGAGACAATAGAGCATTACAAGCGTAAAAAAAGGAGCTGGCTAATTTAATAATATATTCCAAAAAGAAACTTTGTCAAGAGGTTTGTAAATAACTGGATACAGATATTTTTGGCGAAGGGTATGAAATAATCACTAGATATATGCATACAGAACAAAAACTGGGTTTAACAAACGAAATGAATCAGTAGATCATTGCAGTACTCTTTCCTAGACGGGATGAAAAGTGAATAAGAGAGGACATTATCGAGGACGTAAACGAATTCACGAAAGAGGAACTGGAAAAGGCAGGAAAATGTATGAAAAGCGGAAAGGCCAGGCGGCATTCCGCCGGAAGCTGTAAAAGAACTTATCAGAATTGATCCAGTTTTTCTCTATAAATTTCTAAATGGCTTACTCAGGAAGCAAGAGTTGTCTACGAAATGGAAAGCAGCAAAAGTAATACTGCTGCTAAAGAGCTGGAAACCACGAGATTCTCCAAAGCCCTACAGGCTTATTAGTCTGTTAGATACGATAGGTAAAATGTATGAATTAATGATGAGAAGAAGACTGGAAAAATAACTTTAGAAGGAGAACAATTATGCGAAATGCACTATGGCTTTCAGAAAGCAAGATCGACAATATACACGGTGGAAAAAGTCCTAGAAATAGCGGAGAAATCAAGGGAAAATTGGTGCGCTTTGTAACGATAGATGTTCAAAATGCCTTCAATAACGGCCTCATGGAGTATTATCATCAGCGAGTTATGACGAAGATGATATCAATGTACTTGGTAAAATCATCGGCAGTTACTTTAAGGAACGGCGTATAAAAGTAGCCTACGCCGAATTGCCAATAACGGCGGGATCCTGCAAGGATCAGTGTTGGGCCCGACATTGTGGAACGTCCTGTAGCTGACGGAAGACACGAATACCATAGGTTTAGCGGATGATTTGGCCTTAGTCGTGTTGGCCGAAGACAAAGACACTCTAGAATTTCGAGCGAACGAATCCATGAGGAGAACAATCGTATGGATGAAAAGACACCCCCTAGAGTTAGCCCCCAATAAAACGGAAACGGTCATACTGAAGTGTTCAAGGTGAAAAAGAAAATTAGTATCCCTTAAATTAAAGGGTGTCGAGGTGAGACCATCCAAATCGGTGAAATATCTCGGCATTACATGAATAACGAAGGCACTTTTGGAGACCATATCAAAAGAGTAGTGAAAAAAGCGGAAGAAAGAGCGGCCATTCTAATCTGCCTGATGCCGAATATAGCAGGTTCTAGAAGCCGAAAAAGGGAATGAAGTGATTCGGTCAACAGTGCTGTACGGTGCGCCAGTGTGACAGTCATCTCACTACTTGCCGAAGAACGAAAATACCTACACGAAACAGGAAACGGACACCGACCGTAAATAGGGGAAGTAGCAAGAGATAGGACAATGTCGAGTGGCAGACCCTATGGGATGAGAACACTATAACTGCACAGTGTACAAAAGGATTAATACCCGTGCTGGATGAATGAGTTAAATGTAAACATAGGACCACAGACTATTTTTTAACACAAGCACTGACAGGACACGGTCCTTTTCGGGGCTACAGGACAAGGATAGAAAGAATCTAAGATGAGAGATGCTTACACTACGGTGTAGTCGACAGGGACTCTATTCTAATGTGACAGATGGGAGGGATATAGGCAGAACGCTTACGGGGAATTTGGTATGGATATCAATCCAGAGAACATGATTAGGGAAATGACGGATAATGGATTGACATGGAAAATAATTCATACGATCGTGAAGAAAATTCTAAGTCTTAAAGAACGAGGAGAGAGAGGGTGAGTTACAGACAGACAAACAGTCATTTTGACAGTATACATTTATAAGCGGTTTTAAAATGGACACGTAGGCAGGTAGGAGTTTTTTTGTGGGTGGAAATCCTACACACTGCAAAGAGCGGCGTCCTTAAAACATTTTTCTACTGCCTAAAAAAAACTAAGAGTTTTTACTGGAGTTTATAGCCAGTTTCTGATGCGTTAAATCTAGTTATTCGTTAACTGTCATAGTTGCAATTGTGGGAACAATTTTTACAGAAGAGTACTATATTGAGAATATGAAACTGAAACGTTATGTAGGGCCGCACATGCGTGTACATGATTTCATATAATAATGATTCTTTTTTAAAAACAGAAATTCGTTTAGAAACTTTCCAAGCAATCGGAACTGATAAATTGGAAATGGCTGTTGACCTGGAGGTGCAATGAATATTTGATATTAAAAGGTATGCCAAATAATGCATCTCTATAACATTTGCAATAATTACTTATCAATACGTGGTTATTTTCTCAGAGTACAACAAAATTCTCATTGTATCAGTTAGCCTATTACACATTGTTACACAAATCTGAAATATTAAATAATTTGGTTCGTCCCAATTAGTGCTTACTGACTGGCCAGCTACTTAATGAATAAAGAAATGGCCATACAGCCGAGGGACTGAAAGGGTGACGTTAGAAAAATTCAATTCTAGTTTTCATATTTTATTAATTCGAATAATCATTATACTTTCATTTATTTTATCTATTGTGTCTATTCAGTTAACAGTGTCCAGTTATTGATTCTTCCACTTATTATCCTACTTATTTCTTCAATAACAACCGAACAATGAGACATACTTAATAACGTACAGCACCTAAATTAATCAATGAAAAATATATAAACTATGAGGTCCTTGTTAGCTCACAATTTGAAGTGTTATTCCTGGTGTATTGAAATGAGACATAATTGGACTAGTAATAGTGGTATAATTAGTGCAATTAGAAAGCATGTATATCATGTTTACCCATGACTATATTTAGTTAGTCCCTTACTGTGGTTGGCTCATCAAGCTGGTGGACCCTATTAAATATAATCAGCGCCTAATAATTCCCATTACGTCCGCTTGCATAACTCGCCGCGTTTATTAATTAATGTATCATACGTTTTCCTTCGGACTGTCTCTTTAATTGTAATTGATTATTGGTAAGATTTGTTATTTACTTCATAATTATTATGATTACTTCGGCTGATATCTATTCAATATACATTTTATTTTCCCATGTGAATCAAAATAATTTTGAACATTGTATGTGTCACAAAAGTATACTTATAGGCACATAATATGTAAAATACGAAAAAATGTTTACAAAATATATATAATACAATGCACAATTCTAAAAAAAAAATACTTATAAAAAATACACGTGTACGTCAATTCGATAAAAAAAAGCAAGTCGAAACAAGTGAAACAAATGCTGCAAAGCTCGCAATCATCGACTGATCCAGGGAGATTTAGCCATTAAGGTATTCATTAAATGAATAAAAAATTTTCTCCAAAAGGTAAGCCTTTAGCCTCTTTTTAAAATAGTTTATGGAAGGGACCTCTTTAATATTATTACTTAATTTGAAGAGTAATGCACCTTGATAGTAAGGACTCATTTTGTATAATTCTAGATGGTGGGATTCATATTGTAGGTTGCTATTACCTTACTAGAATAATTGTGATTATAATTATACCACGTGAAGCTATTAAAATTGTTTTTAAGAAAGCATAACACATGGTATATGTACAAACATGGAGTGATAAGTATAATATGTTGTTTAAAAACTATGCGGCAATCAGCTCGCATGGTCAATCCACGTAAGGTACGTTTCTGTAATATAAAAATTGTCTCTGCTGGTGATGTTTTTCCATAGAGTACAATACCATACGCCTTGACAGACTCAAAGTTAGCATGATAATATGTCGTCAGCACTTGCATGTTGCAGATATGCTTCAGTTATCTCAGCGCAAAACAGGTACAGTCCAAGTAAAGACGACATAATTATTATCGCCGCGGACCATGGCGCTAAGTTGGAGTAAATAGATCACAGTAAATGAAAAATGCAACAAAAACTTTACAACATAATTATATCTCCGCGGGCCATGGCGCCAAGCATGACATCAAATAACGACCGAGACGCGACGCTAAGCGAGTCAATTTGCGAACAGCACAAAAAAGGAATACCGGTATTTTAATGAGGTCGTAAAGTTTTTCTTGGGTTTCTTATGTCTCAGGATTTTCCTACTTGAACTATACTAGCTAGTTTGGGCTTAGAAGGTCAATGTGTGAGTTCCATTTTAGATGTTCATCGAGCGTAACTCCTAATAAATTGAAGGACTCAGCTTGGACTATAACTTTGTTATGTACTTTTATTAAAGCACATTGTCTGCATTTGTTGCTTGAGGAGTAGAATGCCATGTTGATGGTAGGAGTAAAAATTTTTAAATTTATTGTTGGCCTCTTTCATTAAATCAGTATAGCTGCTTGAACTGGAAGTAAGAGATATATCATCAGCATATTTAGTTATGGTTTCAGCTGAGATATTTTATCGATATCATGTATAAAGATAGTGCCGGCCCCACTATCGATCCCTGCGGGACAACGTATTTATTGATCTTAACTTCCGACGCTTCGTATTTCATGACTGAATAGTCGAAAGCTTTGGATAAGTCGACAAAAGTAGCAAGGATGTCACGACCTTAATCCAGGTTCTTATATGTTTCGTATATGAAAGTTACTAACGCAGTTATTGTTGATTTATTTTTGGTGAAACCATGTTGGTTGTTCGTTAATAATTCATATTTATTTAAGAAATTCAATAGCCGTGTTGCTTTTTCAAATATTTTCGCAAATATTGATAATAGTACAATGGGACAATAGTTCTATGATCCATGTCCTCTTTTTTATAGACTGGTATATTTTTACTTAAAATCGACTAGAATATGTCCACTTTCTGGTTGATCGAAGAAAATACTCCTAAACCCTGCGACGTTCTAGCTAAGCTTTAAATACGATAAAAATGTTTACACATCTATGATAAAATGCGTAAAAAAGTTCTTAAATACTACATAAAATTACAAATATGCAGATCATCTATACACGACTCCATCAAGTCTTCTAATAACCACTTTATATTACCACCAGCAGGAAGTACAGAAGAGTTAAGGTAAGATAATTTATTTAATAACTTCAAAATGATACTACATAAACATACTACATGAAAAATGGTAAATAAAGATATTCATCATATGATAAGTAATTAACATCAACGTTATAATCATAATAATATTAGTATGCGAAATTTATTCAAGTTCTTAAGTGATGTGTATAAAAACTAGAACTGCATGTATAAAGTTAATCACTACAATTATTGTCCATAAAGTAGACTTTTGCTCATGAGAAATTGTTGAATACTAAATACAAACTAGTACCATATAGATAATTTGCGATGCATATATTGAATTACATTTCATGCTGCTGCAGTTGGGTGGTGATCAGCACGACATTATTACACTGGAAAAACTGACTATTTGAAAAATAATGATTAATAGATATGAAGAACTGGCTGCCAAGCTCAAATTTTTGCAAGTTACAGACCGATAAAGAAACAGTCAAATTATTTTGGAGAACAATTTCGAAACTATGTTTAATCGGATTATGTTGGAAATTGATATCGTTTAATATCATAAAAACAACATGATATATTTTAAATGTATGATTAATTTCAACTATGAATAGTGATAATGTGAAAAATTCATAATAATATCTTAGTAGAAATATTCTACATTAGGTGCCTTGGTCAGCTATCATTGCTCTCAATATAAATGAAACTTTTTACAAATCGGTATGTGTAGTATACCTACCATTAACCATTAGCAACATAAAAAACAAACGCGTTCTAGGAAGCTTTGTGTATAATAGAATTAAAAATTATTAATTTCTGTCGCTTATTTACATAAGTATATATATTGATATGAAAAATAATATATTAGAAATATGTACCATTTACAATCGCACAAGAACTTACTAATCAGAATTACAAAACATAAAAACGCTACTTGAGAATAAATAAAGTTGAACAAAAACCGTAATCAAGAACTTACACAATAGACAATATTAAAAAGTACCAAACATAAATGCTGCGGAAAACTTTAAAATATATCAGTTGGAATGCTTATATTCAGGAAATTTCACAAATTTTTCACAATTTAAAAACTTACTGACAAACATATCAAAATTCACTCAATAAGAAAGATATATATGGACAATCAAAATGTAAATAAAATCATATTATAATGAGTAGAGGAGCTTTTAAATAGAAAATTTCATTAATCAAACATAAAGGGGAATGTCCACAGACAGAAATGAGGCCCCTAAATTGAACAAATTGGCAACTTTGCAAAGACAGGTCAAATGCATATAAAAAAATTTTGTTTTATAAAAAGACAAAAGTGGAAAAATGGTGTGTGCACATTCAACTTTCACCCGAACTTGAAAAAAGACAAGCAAAAGGGGTTAATTTAGTGCAGTGCGCGAAAGCATCATGAAGGGTACAAGTTATAGGTAACTTTCTTAATAAATCACGTAGAGATATAAAAGGCACACAAGAAAGAGGAAGACGCAGGGAGAAAGAATCGAACGAGAAAAGGCAGATGGGAATAGTGCAAATACAAAAACTAAATTTGACCGGTCTTGACAATGAAGTCAAAATTTTTTAACCATGGCAACAACCAAAAAAGATCCAAAACTGTTGATAAGGAACCTTAGTAACCCTTTGTTTTAAAAGTTTAACCTCAATGGGGGTATTATGAAATTTTGACAAGGTTGTCATAGTTTGTCAATCACGGCGGGGAAGAGCTAGAGTAAATGCTAATAAAGTAAATTTCAAACAGAAAATTTAAAATATAAATAAAAATTATTATAAACTTACCTGCTATAATACGTAAAATTCGTATCTGTTAAAATAAAAAGGATATTTTAATAAATTTGTGTTGTATCTACAGGTTGACTTCAATCCAAGGCTGAATCTCGTGAGCTGTACTTCAAACACGGACATCGAAGGGAAACTCAAGGTCATCCACAAAGAAACTAAGGTTTTTACGAGTGATTTTTAATATTATAATATCACATTTGTTCACTGTTTACATTTTCGTGTGTCAAATGCAATTTAGTCATCCAGTATAGTTCAAAAATACCAGCATTGCAAAACAATGATTACTAATTTTAAATTTCTAAGATCAAATAAGAGGCATTTCTAAGTAGCATTTGATAAATAATTACCGACAGAAAATACTTTTTAAACCAATTACATTTAAATGTATAAAAAATGTAAAATACATGAAATTTATTGACATCGAATTACAAAATAAAATATACTGAAAATTGACACGAATTGGAAGTTTTGAAATTGTTCCACCGAATAAAAACAATTCTCTTCTTCAGCTTTTGTTTGAACTTCTGCATAGTAGTACAGTTCTTTATACCCGAGGGCAATTTATTAAATAGATAACTTTCCGCACATATTGGGAATTTTTTATATAGAGAAAGATTATATTTACTTATATACATTTTGACTTTGTTCTGAGTTGCATGATGATGAAAGTATGATGTTTTCAGTTTATTCTTATTTATGAATATTGTTACGTGTTTACACCCTCCAGTAAACATCATCTGCGCAGATTCAAATAATTGCAATAAGAGCTTTCGTTAACCACTATTTTATTAATCACTTAAATTACAATAACTAGTCCTTACAATTACACATTAGTACACACTAATTACAAATTTATTCTACTATAGTCTCACTACTATAATTCACAACTAGTTACTGTTCTCCATCTTATCTGATTACTTCCTAATCTAATATATAACTCTGAACTCTCTGCTCGAATTCACTCCAATGTATACGCACTCGAATTTTTCTATCTCCTTCCAGAGCCGGTCTCGAATAGCCTCGAAATTTCTATAGTTTTCTGGTTGTTAATGGCGGTTCACCAGTTAGCCCAAAGATGGCGCCACCCGACCGGCAGTCAATCAGGCAGGCCTCAATTGATTCTGCCCCAGGGATTGATTAGACCTCTCCCTGTTAGAGGGCAGTTCATAACAATATGTAGATCAATTAGGTAACCTAGTTGGGTTTCGCAACTAATTTTCTTTCTCTTCCATGTGAAAGTGAAACGAGACTGGGGTTCATATACATCAAGATGTTGAATTCTGCGCCATGTGGATATTTCTTTTCTTTTATAAAAAAACAATCATTTAACATTGGTAATTACGTGCGACATGAGTCGTTTATCGTTTTATCTTTCAAATAAATACCTGTCTTTAACTTGTCATCTTAATATGGCATTACTATTGATATTTGAACTTTGAGATATGTCAAAATAATACGATGTATTAATCATATTTGTGCAGTTCTGATTTTGGATTTTTGGCTCAATCAAATACCACAATATGAATTGTGTTAGCTTTAAAAATATCGAAAATAACAAATTTGTGATTATCTGATGTAAAAAATGGAAATGTTTAATCGCAAAAACACATTAAGAGTCATGTTGGATTACGTGCCGGATAAGTTGTGAAATATATGTTTTCTAAGTATTTCACATATTTCTTTACATATTTTTAGGGGACCGTCAGTAGTCTTTACGTTTGCACCGGACATTTATGTAAGTGCATGAGTATAAAGGTTCAGTTCCTTTTACATTCGAATTTCTTTATCATTGTCAATATAGATAAAGAATTTGTGTGCAAGGAATTAACGAAAACAGATGATGATATCAAAGGAGGTCAGTGGCTCGAAGATTCTCTTTTATTTTATTTTTTTCGTACATTTTACGTACAAATGCTCATCACGAAATACGAATTAAAAATTATGTGGAAAATTATAATGCGATTCAACCTATCCCACCTGGAAAAGATTTGCATCGTTCAAATCATTGGACATGCAGTTATTATGATGGTCGCAGGGTTTATATTTATGATTCCTTGCATAATAAAGCTAATCTTTTACATCCGAAACAAAAACTCTTTCTGCAGAAATTATATCTTTATTTAGAGGTTAGTGGAATTACTGTTAGATTTCCACTTGTACAATAGCAGACAAATGCTTCTGATTATTGAGTATTTGCAATAGCTTTTGCTCTTTCTTTAGCATTTGGTATTCGCCCTAGAAATTTTGTATATGAAATGCTTGAAGCAAATGGGAGAAGTGTCCTATGGCATTGTACTTTACTACTACTTGCAGTGCTTTTCTTTCTCACCTGTTAGAAATAAATTTATATAAGAAAATGTTTTCTTAATCGACTTACAGTTACCGAAGTAATCCGTTGAAAGGCGTCAAGGATCTTGTACTAGGTAAAGAGAGACGAGGCCCTACAGTTTATTGTGGACTCCGAATCGCTCTTGAGGCAATCTTTTAAATGAAAAATTGTTTCGCCTTGCGCGCCTCGAACCCACTTCGCTAGGCGTTTCGGTTTGATAGCTTGCGCCAAAGGACTATCTTGATCGACACAACACAGTAGCCGGAATAGTTCACCAAGAAATCTGCACGAATAAAAGCTTTATCAACGAAATTATGCCATACTATCACTATGTGCCGGAAGCCTTCTTAGAAAAGGAAGAAACAAAAATATGCTGGGATTCAGAGATAAACCTGATATATTAGTTTTAGAAAAAAAGGAAAAACGTGCATACATAGTTGATTTATTCTGAAATATATTTTTTTAATACACATTGATAGCCAAAAGCAAAATATTGCAGGTTATAAATTGTTGAAATCATATACAGTTAATGTTGCAACATTGTTTTCACAATACAACAAAAAATCTGAAGCTGGATTCATAGTTGATAACTAACACGGGATTTCTTGCACAAAAACTTTATTTTCCAAATGTAGGTAAATAATTGATTACTTTACTTGAATTCCTATGTTGTCTTTACTTCTAGTAGTACTACAGTAGTAAGGGTACCTTTTTTGCTGAACTGGGATACCCATTGAATTATGCAATAAAAGCAGCAGCACAAAACACATTCCATATGTAATAGAAAAAAATTAGCGCTACACACGTACGCGGAATAAATAAAAAGATTTATTCTTATACTTTCACATAATCTGGGCGCATAACCTATTAGATACAGAGGGTCATTAAATAAAAAACTATAACTCATGAACTAGTTTTAATAAATTTCCCATCTATTATTCCGACTTTTATAATCCCCTCTAGATTTTATTTATTTCATTTGAAATTTTTCCTTACTCATTTTTATTTATTATAAACATCATTTCATAACATTTCCATAATTTTGTCTGTATCTATTTATCCATTTTCCACATAACCCAAGAAAATAAGACGAAAATCTTAATTGATCGGTCAGAAAAATGATTGGTATATTTATGTGAAAATTATGGAATAGAAAGTTTCTTAGTGTAAAACACGGGACGGGGCGACCAGCAGGAGAGCACGGACATCTATAGAGATTTCATGTTTGCGAAGTGAACTCGAGCCTGTAACTCAGTTGGCGTGTGGGCCCATAGACACCCAGAACACGTGGCGCGTACGTCATTCAACCCTGTTAGCCGCCACTCTCCATCTGTCTCCTTTAATCTTCGATATTCGATAGTCCAAAAAGCTGTTCTTAACCTCCCAATCGGATAACACAGAACTACCATTAAAACTTTCAACTTTATACCGAGCGATCCTACACTTTATATAAAATATATATTATACACGGCGAAGTTTTTCAGATTTTGATGTTTGGATGATGTCTTTCTTATACTCGAAGTGGAAGGTAAATTGATTTAGGTGTTCTTGATATAAAGAGTTTATGTCATGCAGACGTTAAAAAAGTTGCCATAATTTAATTTTCTATCTTCTGCTTTGAAAGAATCTCGAGGAAAATTGTTCATAAATTGGTATACAGTGCGCTATCAATTTTTACTTAAAACCTACGCTGTTGTTGAATGGATGAAGAATTTATCTGTTTTTAAAATAGAGAAATAATTGTTGCAATCTACAGGGTGACTTGTAATTGCGATTGATTTTAAAATACGTTTTTAATATCATCCCGGATACATAATAAATATCAAAGATTAATTAACGACTTTACTTAAGCTGGGATAAGTAAATAAATTATGTCACCAAAAAGTGAAGAATACATATTCAACTTCTCAAATTTCTAAAGCAGGTATTGGATATTAAACATTTAAAAGTAATATTTAAGACTTGTAGAACCACATATCAGGTATGATATAATAGGGTGGAGAGGTCTATTGAATGTACGCTTAAACAAATTAGAATTGACCCAAAAAAGAATAATTAAAATAATCTATAGTCTGGCCGAAAAGAGTAAATGGTAGAGCCAGGGGCGTGCGGATTTACGAATTTCGTAAATTCCATAATTTCATAATATTTCGAAAAAATTAATGCCTTCGGATTGTGTTAATTATGTATGAGCTACCATGGCTGAATTGGATTGTGAAACAAATTTAATCATAATTATTTTTTTTATTTTATAAAATATGAAGAATATTATTATTTCATATATACCTTAAAATCATTTTGGTTTAAATTTTTTGTTTTTTGCCAGGTGGTGAAATTATAAAACCCTGTATATGATTCTCTGAGGTAGAACTGCTTTTAAATGTCTAGACTCGTTTCTGATTCACTATGATTAATTTATTTGAAAATTTGTAATTTCTTGTTTTTCTGTGATAATTTTTGATCATCCTGTATATGGTGATTTATTGAGTAGCATTTGGTTTTAACGAGAATGACTAATTTGATTTAGATTAATGAAAAACTTTCGACGAATTATTTTTTAACGAATTGATTTCGATTTTTGTTACAGTTACTAAAATGGTGACTCTTCGATAGTAAGAATTCTGGCTTTTGAAAAAATTAATTGAGTTCGTAGATTAGTTTAAATATTACTTAGAAACAATGCGCCGAGGTAGGTTTTTGATTGAAGTTAGATTAGATGCACTAAGACAGGTTTTGTTTAGAAGTCTGAAAAAATTCACTAGATTTGTTGCACGAAGGCAGATTACAAAAAGTTTTACTTCAGATTAATGCGCGATGGCAGAATTGAATTAGAAATTAAGATTATGACTTTTTTTACTTGGTTGAGACAAGGAAGCCGTTCGAAGTTTTTCCGGCAATAAAATAAAGCGCGAAATAGGAAGCTAACTAGCCGTCGGAATTAAAATTGTTCTAACCGGATATTGAGAGAGTATATTGAACGCAATCTTTGAGTATACAGAGGCGGTATTTTTTAAGTGATTATATTATAACGTCGGGGCGGCAAAATTAATGTTTAAAACTTTTTTATGAATTTGCTGACGGATTATAATTATTTGAGAATTATTGAGAAATTATGATTTTTTTCAGAATTTGTTTTAGAAAAGTGTAATTTTTGGCCAAAATAAAATTGAACATTACTTTTTTTTCATAGTTTGACTGTTTGTGATGAAAGATTAGATTGAAAAGTGATTTGTAGGATTTTTTAAAGTTAAATTTTTCATAGTACGTGAGATGTACTATAACAGTTCCTACATATTTTGATATGCGATATAAAGCACCATTAGGTGCAGTTAGTATTTTGATGGGAGACCTTTTCAAGGAAAATCGTGTCCTTGCCTCAGGGGCTTGTATATCAATGTATACGCGGAAGCAATGCAATCTTAGACGAGCATTGCGTAGTGGATACACCGTCCTGCGGAGGGGATGTAAAACTGTCAGTGTTTTGTCTATTAAATGGTAGGCGAGTAAAAGAGCCCTACTCTTCGAAAGAGAAGAAGTTCGGAAAAATTCCTGTTTGGGGGTAGCTCGTCTACAGGCATTGGTGTTAGACCTCAGCAATGGAAATAGGACGACGTTAAATAATTGTTAAAGAAAAGATGGTTCTACTTCAGCTATTTTTCTTTAGGCTGTCTGTTATGCTATACTCTGAGAGTATAGAAAAATGTACAACATAATTATAACACCAGACATAAAAGTATTCTGACACCTGCTAAGTGCTAAACAAATATACATGATTATTTCTTTCGTGCGTTAAATCGAATTTTTTAACCAATCGCAATATTTGAAATTCCTTAGAAACGAGGAATATCAGTGGCTCTTTCCCGTCTCCCGTTGAGCATTGGTTCAAAATAATCGCTGATGTTTAATTTATCAACTTATAACAAGTAGGCATACTGCTGTCGTACAAATATTTTCAAACGTCACATTAGTTGTAAATTTATATATCTCCAATTATAAACTCATTTATGAAATAATCTAATAAAATATAACTGAACCTTGATAAATTAGCGGCTATTATGTTGTCATAAATTTTCTCAAGTGCTCTCCAATTTGCCTCGACTCTAACTAGCTAACGCTCTCGGGCTTTAGTCAGATTATTAACGCCAAATATGGTCTTGTCAAATTGACAACCATCGCACTCTCGAAAAATTGATAACAATATAATAACCGACTATTTATCAAGGTCTTGTTATATTACCCTTGACAATTGGACAACGATTCCATATATTCTTGGCACGTATAGCATTCAACTTTACACCTGAAACATTAAAAGCTAAATTAAATAAATAAATATTTAAGAAATATATTTAAAAAACCGCTGCCCAAGGAATCACTACTTCCACATTCAGATTTTGTAGCCAAGTCATTTACACACTAAATCCTAATATAATAATTTATTTCCTGTAATAATAGAGTGGGGGTGATAGAGGGGGTGGCAAACGTAAAAAAAATTAAAAGCCCCTGGTTCTTGTATACCCACTAAATCCCAATTTAATTTTTTATTCCCTTAAATAATAGGGTGGGGGTGGCAATGGGGGCGGTAGAAGGGGTAACTAATGCCAAAATAAATTTTAAAGGCCCTTGGTTCTCGTACACACACTAAATCCCAATTTAATTTTTTACTCCCTTTAATAATAGGGTGGGGGTGACAATGGGGGTGGTAGAAGAGGTGGCTGGTGCCAAAAAAATTTTAGAGTCCCTTGGTTCTCGTATACACACTAAATCCCAATTTAATTTTTTACTCAATTTATTAATGGGGTGGGGGCGGCAATGGGGGTGGTAGAGGGGGTAGCCAACGCCAGAAAAAGTTTTTGAGACGTTTCGTTCTTGTGTACACACTAAATCACATTTCCTTTTTTTTTACTCTCTTTCATAATAGTGTGGGGATGACAGTGAGGGTGGGCGGGTGGCCGATGCCAAAAAAAATTTTGAGACCTTGACTATTGCAATTGCAATATTGCAATTTTATGGACTCTTACCTGCTTGCTTTGCCTATTTACCCTTATTTACCCCATTTACCCCCGAACCCTTCAACGGAATTAGATCAAAATATATTCTAGTTCCAGATCTCGTTACAACACATAAGTGTACCAAATTTCAAGTCAATATCATAAACGTGCGCACAAAAAAAAGTTACAGACAATTTCTTTTTGCTCAAATTTAAAATCTCGACGTTTCATGACTTTTTCAACAAAAAAATTTATAATTTTTTTTGTTGCGTTATTGTACTTCCACTGGACATTTTTTAAAGTTTTTTTTATACATTTATTTAACGTCGGCCTATTTCCGCTACTGAGGCCTAACACCGACGCCTGTAGACGAGCTACCTCCAACCAGGAATTTTGCCGAACCTCTTCCCTTAAGAAGAGTAGGGATCTTTTACTTGCCTAACATTTAATAGACAAGGGACCGACGGCTTTACATCCCCTCCGAAGGATGGTATATCTCCTATACAACCCTCTCCTAAGGTTGTATAGTTCAAATGTGCTTTTAGAGGGCGGAATATTAAACATAATATTTTTAGTCGCAAACTCCTCTATAAATCCTTATTTTACTATAAGGAACCTAACCAGACTGCAACCAACAGCTACTCTCCGGGCTATGTGCCCCGCCGAGCGCTGAATTACAAGTTACAAGCCTGGCGCGTTAAGTGTAATAATTGCATATTACCATCAAAACGCTAATGCTTCGATTGCAACAAACACCAGCCGAAAGACTGATCCTACTTAAAGGAGCTCCCTTGCCAGTCGTCACACACCACTTGCAGACTGCAGTTTCGAGCTGTTGGCTCTCGTCAGTGCAAGGTAGGTATGCGACGACCGACATGAGAATCCTTTGACTATAGTACATCCCGGTATTTTTACAATAGCGACATGTAAAACAGCCAGCAGGCGCCATCTAGCGGTCCAGTGTCTGTTGCAATCGAAAAATAAATAGCCTGACTTGGCTTAGCATAGTTCAAATGTGTACATGTCGCTATTGTAAAAATACCGGGATGTACTATAGTCAAAGGATTCTCATGTCGGTCGTCGCATACCTACCTTGCACTGACGAGAGCCAACAGCTCGAAACTGCAGTCTGCAAGTGGTGTGTGACGACTGGCAAGGGAGCTCCTTTAAGTAGGATCAGTCTTTCGGCTGGTGTTTGTTGCAATCGAAGCATTAGCGTTTTGATGGTAATATGCAATTATTACACTTAACGCGCCAGGCTTGTAACTTGTAATTCAGCGCTCGGCGGGGCACATAGCCCGGAGAGTAGCTGTTGGTTGCAGTCTGGTTAGGTTCCTTATAGTAAAATAAGGATTTATAGAGGAGTTTGCGACTAAAAATATTATGTTTAATATTCCGCCCTCTAAAAGCACATTTGAACTATGCTAAGCCAAGTCAGGCTATTTATTTTTCGATTGCAACAGACACTGGACCGCTAGATGGCGCCTGCTGGCTGTTTTACATGTCGCTATTGTAAAAATACCGGGATGTACTATAGTCAAAGGATTCTCATGTCGGTCGTCGCATACCTACCTTGCACTGACGAGAGCCAACAGCTCGAAACTGCAGTCTGCAAGTGGTGTGTGACGACTGGCAAGGGAGCTCCTTTAAGTAGGATCAGTCTTTCGGCTGGTGTTTGTTGCAATCGAAGCATTAGCGTTTTGATGGTAATATGCAATTATTACACTTAACGCGCCAGGCTTGTAACTTGTAATTCAGCGCTCGGCGGGGCACATAGCCCGGAGAGTAGCTGTTGGTTGCAGTCTGGTTAGGTTCCTTATAGTAAAATAAGGATTTATAGAGGAGTTTGCGACTAAAAATATTATGTTTAAGGTTGTATAGCTTCCGCGCATACACTGATATACAAGCCGCTGGAAGATGTGTGAGGCGAGGACGCGGTTTCCGTTGGAATGGTCACCCATCCAAGTACTAACTGTGCCTGTCGTTGCTTTACATCGCATACCGAAGTATGTACATTCTAATACTTAAAGAACGATTAAAAGAAAGCTGAAATACCGTGATATTGGTACATGTGGGATCAACCGTCGCTGTAATTTAAATTTGTGATTATTAATAGAAAAACAAATAAATGAATAAATAGAAACAAATAAATAACTAATAGTTATGCATATTTATTGATAATTCAATAAAAAAAAAATTTACCCCTTGTAATAGTCACACTCAATGTTCCACCGAAACTTCTGTGATTTCTTTTCAAGTTGGTTTGTAAAGAGATATAATTGCTAAGTGTTTGTATATTAATGGCAAATGAACATATATGTTATTATTTTATTTATCGTTATCGTTATTGTCATCGTTATCTTTATCATTTCTATTCTACATGACCTCGTCGGCGTAGCACTTCTATGTGCGGAATAGCTTTCAAACACTTACAAGTTTTCATTTAACATTCCCGGGTTATATTCAGTATCTTTCTACACAGACTGCACGTATCTATTATCACAGATTTTTGTAGTTGAACCATCAGGTGTTCCCTCAGATTGATTGACTTCAGATTTTGGGCTAGGTTTCTAGAGATTTCACCAGTCGTTCCTAGTATGATATGGATAACGATTACTTTGTGTTGTTGCCACATTTACCTTATCTCTTCTGCACGTGGTAGGTATTTGTTAATTATTTCGGCGTTCTTCCTTTCCAGGTTTGTGGCATTAGGGACGCAAACTTCAATTAAGTAGGCGATTCGTTCATTTTGTATTGGAGTACTATAGCAGGGATGTTGTGTTCAATGGGTTTATCAGTTATTATTTCCCAATTCCAGTGTATTTTTATTGTATCGTTTTCTATTACATTTTCAGATTAATATTGGTAATATTGTGTTATTATTCCTTCTTGATAACATATCTCCTGATGTATTATTTTTACCGCGTTGTTGTGACTATTTGTGTAACCTGTGGTGACAATTTTAGTACATCCACTGTTAGCGTAGTCCACCGTGTCGGGTTTCGTTTTACATAGTCTACATTATTTGTCAATCTGATGGTCTTTTATTATGTGTTTTCTGTAATACTTCGTATTTATTACCTAGTCCTGTACAGCAATAAGAAATCCTTCTGCCTCTGCATATAAATTAAAAAACAGAAATAGTTCGGGAGATGACGAATTATCGGCATCTGAAAAAAATAATTAATCGTATAATTAAACCTCTTTGTTATGTTATTAATAGTTCCCTAAATAAATATACACCACCACAAGTAATGACGACCCCCTTTATCCCGGAAGGCTCTAGAAGAGCCTTGTGTGGGAGGGGGCTACACATTTAGAGACAAGGGGGACATACCCAATATCCGTGTATAGTGGAAAAATCCCTCTCACAGTATTTTCCACTGCTACAGCCGGGGATCGAACCCGGAACTTTTGGGTGAGAGGCAAGTGCGCTCACCTCTCGACCATCAGTCAAAAGTTTGGAGTATTTCCAGATTTGCTAAAATTAGTAGTAACTACACCAGTACATAAAAGTGGGGATGAAAATCAAATGGAAAATTTCAGACCAATCAGTTTGTTACCAGCTTTCTCAAAAATTTTTGAAAAGTTAATGTGTAACAGATTGACGAATTTGTTTTATACATATAAGCTTTTTAGTCAAAATCAATACGGATTTTTAAAAGGTAGGAAGAGACAGCCGTATTTGAATATGTACACATTAACTTTTCAAAAATTTTTGAAAAGTTAATGTGTAACAGATTGACGAATTTGTTTTATACATATAAGCTTTTTAGTCAAAATCAATACGGATTTTTAAAAGGTAGGAAGAGACAGCCGTATTTGAATATGTAAATGGCATCTTAAACACGTTAGAAAATAATGAAATACCCGTGGGAATATTTTTAAATTTGTCTAAAGCGTATGATTCCATTAATCATGATATATTATTACAGAAACTATATCAACACGGAATAAGATCGAGGGCGCTGAAATGGATAGAATCGTACTTAGAAAGTCGGCAATAAATTATAAAAATTTGCTATCAGCATAGACACATAAAATCGGAAATAAAAAATACTAAAATAGGGGTAGGTCCACTTTTATTTAACATATATATTAATAATTTGTGCAATATTTTAACAAAAAATAGGAAACGTTTAATTATAAATTATGCAGATGATACATCATTATTAATAAGAGATAATAAAATAGAAGTATATTTAAACGAAGCCGCTGTAGTAATTCAGATGATAGGAGACTGGCTAAAACGAAACAGGCTAAATCTTAATGAAAAAAAAAAAAGATCGATTTATCAGGAATTTTACAGTAATGAAAACATAGAATTTACCGAGTCAACAAAATTTTTAAGAATTATCACAGATACAACATTAAGTTGGTCATACCACATTACACAACTATCAAAGAAACTGAACAGTATATGTTACAGCATGAGAATATTAAGAAAATATGTTAATAACGTAACGATGAAAACAATTTATTACGCTTTCTTTATTTCGAAATAAAAATTTTGAATACTAATTTGGTGTAGTGCAACGGATGTAAATAAAATATTTATTTTACAAAAGCAAGTTATCAGAGTCATTGATAACATTTCATTAAGAGAAACATGTAGAGGAAAATTTGAAAATAATAGAATATTGACAGTTTCTGCAATATATATCCATGAATGTTTGGTTTTTAATTTTAAGCATAAAGACAAAAATAGAAAACAAGAAATTAGTCATGGCTATGTATTAGATAAGTAAATAATTACAATTTTCCTACACATAGCTTAAGTATGTATGAAAAAGGGCCTTTTATACTCCCAGATAGAATTAAAAATATTAAAATTTTAAGGGTTTTAAGAGAGAAACATTTAATTTCTTAGTTGAAGTGGAACCGTATACAATCTCAGAATATCTAAACTATAGAAGATTCGATTTCTAAAGCCCATAGCTCCGTTTTTAGAATCTGGCTCAACCGTTGTTCGAATTTTTTTTTGTTATTTGTCCTTGGCAATTTTTCGATCTATACCTTTTGTTTTTAGGTATCGTAGGTATTAAAGCTCTTGTTCCATCATACTCATTATTTCTTAATTTTTTCTGGTTTTGTAGGTTTTGATTTGTTCCCATTTCATTATCTTCATCGTTATCGTTATCATCATCATTATCATTATCATCATTATTGCTTCATGTAAGTTACGCAGAAGACATTTTCGTGGTATAAATTTTGCCTTGGCAGTTATTCTTGTGAAAATATCGTCCGAATTAAAATATTAATACGGTTAATAATTCCTGTAGGAAGTGATTGTTCTGCCGTCTCATCGATCGGAGAATCCATTTTGATAAAGCGTTGGCCTACTTTGGTCAATGTAATGGAGATGCCCCTAGGCAGAATCACCACCTAGGCGAGGGTCTGCCTACATCGAGGATGTACAAGGGGCCCAATGGGGCCTAAGTGCTGTGGTTCAATAATTTTTATTGATCCCAACCAATTCCAGATTTCTGTAGGATCGCGCATTTGGAAACGTCTTGATGGCTTTGCCTTCTTATTTTTCGTTTCCATTTCGATCGGTATAAATTACCGACAGACACGCAGACAGACGACATACTGATTCGGATATATTTGCTATTTTTTAACCTCAAAATGCCTTTTTTATCATAATTTATAATATTGTGAATTTTTTCACGACGCCTATACTTTGTAGAAAAAGTAGAAAGAAATAAATCACGAATTTAGTTCAAATAATTAAGTTCTTCACTTCACAATTTATAAGTATAAGCATTAGACATTGGTGAATAATACCTTACTTGAATCTACCCTAGGTTATATAAGCTAGAATTATATTTGAAACTTTTGTATAGGTTTGTATTTGTTTCTGATCACTAGTGCGGCTTACTACCAGTTTATATTGGTCGATTATTATTAATAGCCTGCACCAGCTGACGGGAACGATCGTCTATTGAATATGTCTCTATCTATGACTGTAGAATAAGTTCATTGTTCTTTAACTGGTGTTTATGTCAGTTTTACAAGTAAGGATAGACAATATAAATTTCTCCTGGTTTCCTCCAGCGTATGAAAGTTATATTTAGCGTTACATAATAACTTCATTACGAACAGACGTCCACTTAAATTAAATAATTTGTCATCTATCAAATTTCTGAAGCATGAAGGTATAATTATAAAGTATTTTTATTTCATAATACCAAGAAGTAAATTTATATTCTTCAGCCGAACCTGTAAATACAACAATAAAACCATCGACGTAAGCGTAAGAGCTTGAATTGGTGCGCGGTAGTATAAAAACTGCCATAACAATAAGACGTGATCTCGAAATAACTGCCGTGAAAATATTCATGTTCCGTGAAAAGTTTCGTTGTCGCCAAAAACAACAACAGCCCAGGTTATACTTGACGATAATCTCTGCATCCTCGTGGATGAATTCATAAGTAAACTAAGTTATTTTTAAATAACGAAACTGTTATCTATACTATAATGGTCTGTCTAATCCTAGCTTAATCCCAACTACTATATTTCAGTCTTGATATGTCTGTAAATAAGATGAGGGGGACTTTTTATGTGGATGAGTTTATTAGCTACGACCAGTTTGAATTAAACCGGAGTTTTGTAGAAGCTATTATTTATTAAGGAATTTATTGTCCCTAAAAAAAGGAAACCATGTTTTTGTATTAACTGCTTTTTCATAATATAAAAATAACTGGACATTTTTAAGCAAACTAACTATAACCATACTCTACAGAGTGTATGGAGATGTGTGGTTCTACACTCAAAAATATAAAGGAAAGTTAATATGAATGTGGGTCCGGATATGCTTCTTAACTGAACTACGCGCCATATGGTTTTTCCTGGTTATTTAAAAACCTACGTAGTAGTACTTTTTCTAATTGTGACATAAAGCGACACTTGAAAACTTTCGCTTTAAATATTATATAAAACTCGTTGAGAGAAAACGTTTTGTGTAACTTGCTACTTTGCGGGATTTTTCGATGCTCGTCTCGCAAAAACACACTCGTTACACAAAAATTCATCTTTCTCAACTGGTTATATAAATAGCCACATTCTTAATGGAGAGTTGAATAAAAACAAAACTTTTTTTTAAAGAATTTGGCACAGAAAATGTAGTTGAATATACAAAACCTAAACCAGACTGGTTTAAAAATACTGTTGAAAATTAGAGGACGCCCGTATCAAAGGCTCTTACTTCAGGTAAATAACATATTTTATCCTCAATAAAATGTTTTTATTCCTAAAATTCTAACTGCACATAATGACTATATCTAGAAATTATGCGTATATAGGATTATTGTCAGACATATAAGTTTTCCAAAATGAGCTTCGGACCCTCACCCCATCCCCATCTAATGTAAATTGTAAACTGCTTATTATTTTCAGCTGATGCATCTACCAGCAATAAAAAAAAAGGAAACGAATATGAACCAATGTGTAATAAAGTAAGCAACTGGGCTGCATTGAAGGCTAATTTGGAGTCTGAGAAAATTCGATTCGCTGAGGAAGAACATAACATTATTTGCAATGACATTTCTCGGTTTCAACATTTATTAATTAGATATAAGTATATTACTGAACCTTGTTACATGAAATTTGTATTTTCAATAGTTAAAATAAAATAAAATGCTTACTATATGTATTTCAGTGCTTCTTTATGCAGAATGAAAACATTGAAAAAGTCGCACTATTTTGTATTAATCAAAGTTTTAATTAAAATCAATACTACTTATGCCATAACTGCAATTACAAATTACAATTGGTTAAAATAATTACTAATTAATTGATGTCTTAGGACTTACTAAAATATTATGTATATTATAAATGTTCATATAAGGTTGAATATTGATGTCATTAATGAAGTTTATTGCTAATTCTTCTTCTTCACTATTGGGAGGGAGCTGGTTCGTTTAAAAGTTTCGCAATATTATTCAAAATTGTTGTGGCAATCACAATGGCCTCAACTTTCTTTACTTTCGATCTAATACCAAAGGCAAGTATGGCTTTTCCATTGCACAAATATTTGAATTAGCAAATATTAGCGAGTCATGGGTAGAGCCTGGCCAGCGACAAACGACATCTTGAAACATGCAACTAGCATCACATATTATTTGAACATTGTATGAAAAGAGGCCTTTTCGATTTCTAAAAGCTTCTGCGTTGTTGCCACCCGTTGATAATATTTTAATATGGGTACAATCAAATACACTCAGGAAATCTGGCTAAATTTTTGAGAAACGCTACTAACTTCAGCCTGTGTTGTAGGCATTTTTATAAACTGGTTATAAATCCCTCTTGTTACTTTCCAGACTATTCGACTTACTGTGCCCTTATCGATACCAACAAAATCGCTAACAGTCTCAAGAAAGCTTCCAGTGGCATAGTATTTTAACATTACAAGCACCATTTCTTCGGCAGCTACAGCATGGTCCCTAAAACAAATTTAAAAACATTAGTAATATTAACCAAATCGCTAATTTTTCTTGGTTGTCTAGTCATCACAAGGAAAAATGGTAGGTATTCTTACTGTTCAGTCGGATAAATTATTTGTGTTTCAATTTGGTTGACAACAAATCGAACCCCTTGTTTAGATAGTCAAAATCTCTGCACAATTTCTTCTTCATTCCAAATTAAAAAATGATTTTTTCTTTCTCTATATTTCTGTACTCGTCTTCGAGCATTTCATAACATTTCCACTGCTTCAATGAAATCTTCATCATCAATCAATTCTAATATATTTTCAGGAATATGTTGAGCCATTTTTTTCTTTGCTTTTTTAACCGAAAAATGGAGATCGGATAAAGTAGAAAGTAAACTGTATTTGAGATTATGATGCGCTAGAATCCTGTTTAAGCGCAGAAATTCGGGAGCTTGGTTGAACATCTTGATATGACAAGTAGTGAACCCAGCTTAACGTTAAACTTGTCTTCTACAACTCAAATATATATTTGAACTAAGTTTAGCCTTGAACCGTATGTGAACTGGAATTGTACAACTGGTCCTTAGGGGAATAACTTGTCGTACATACATGTAGTTATTTTATCAAGAGAAAAATTGTTTGGTGCTGATGAAAATGGAGGAGGCCCTTTCTCTTCAGTTCCATGATATCATCGACCTACTGATTGGCAAGATCAGGAGTTTCAGAAAATATGACCTCTTTTATCTTCTTAACAGCGTACGTTCACACTTCCCACGGGCTGCGATAGGGGATGCTTTATCCAATATATTGTTTTGTCTCCCAAAAAATTATTAGCACAGCAGAAATAAACACATCGAACAAAACCTATAACATTTCTCTCCAAGTCCTTACCGACAACGATAAAGTAGAAATAATAAAAGCAATCAAAGAAGTCTTCATAACGTTAAAGGCAGCGGTAACCGTGGGACTAACAATCAATAAAAAGAAAACAATGTATATACATTATTGTACAAGTACGTAGGCCACAGTCCCTGAGAATTTAGAAAGATGAAATTGAGCATGTCAACGAATTTATGTTCACTGGTTGGTATGGAAAATAATTAACACAGAGGCAAATATTAAATATCAAATCTTTCTCGCTAAGAGATGCTATTATGCGCTGGTGCGATATTTATGCTTTCAAAACATCACACTGATAACACACGGTTTTGAAAAAAGGATGAGGCGAGACTATAGTGCTTAGAGAGAAAAGTCCTTATAAAAATGTACAGCGCGGCCTGTGAGGACAGGTTAAGGCAAATAATGTAAAGATTAATCTTGGCTCCAAGAGCAAGAATTAAATAGGGGAGATGAGGATGGATGCTGATGACTCAATAAGGAAATCACTATACAAAAACCAATAGTGTACAAAAAACGTGGAAGAACGAAAAATGTATTTTTTGGATATTTAGAAAGTAGTCTTAATAATTTGACTGAGAGGGTATATAACATCAAAAATTACGTTCAAGTGTACTCTCAGTATCAACATTGAAACCAGGAAGGATTAGTAAACAGAAACTTGGGATGATTTACGTTAAAGACTAACCTGACATGCAGATGGTTGGATTACGGGAAAAAATACATGGAGAGAGACCAAGTATGACGAGTATAAGTATTAAGAGCATTTAGCCACCAATAAGATGTCATCCAGATTAGTATGGTATTTACATAAACTCTGGTAATATTCTGAAAACGAGGAACAGATTTAAATTGCTCTGGGCTCCAAGACGGAGGCAGCCGACAATGAAAAATTTCATCAATTCTGCAGACGAGGAGCAGCACATTCTGTGTCTCAAAGCTTGAAATTACCAAAAGGTGGTTTAGAGCTGTTATCAAAGATTAAGTTAAGGACAAACATAAGAATCACAGGAGAATATATCAGAAATTCGGCATAGGAGTCCAAGATGTTACAGTACTCGTGGAGGTTTCTTTATTTTACAGAAGAACCCTGGCTACCAAAGTTTGCACAACTGACAATTTTTCGGCCTTGCCTCCACATTAAAATCATCTATTCTCAGTTGCTAGTGTTATCAACATGAGCTCCAAGACATAATTTTTTCACTTACCTCACCCTCATGAATCGTTTAGTTGATTGTCATGTGCTCGGTCTAATTTTAATTTTGTTACAATTTACAGAACTAATGTAACCCGCCTCAGCTGAAATTGTATCATCAACATGTAAATTTTCAGAATTCACTAACTCGGCTAATACTATTTATAAATAGCACGAACAATAGTGCCCTAAGTAAGGAGCCTTGGAGTATACAGAGTTAAGTATGTGTGTCCAAATAGCAATAATTTATATAAATAGTAATTAATATAAAAATCGGGAACGGAAATCCTGACTAATTTTGGGGCCTTTTTTTCCATGATATTGCGAAAATTAAATTGCAGCCTCAATTATCGACTCAAAAATTAAATGCTACAAAAAAAATAAGAGAAAAATAAGAGGAATTATATCATTACTATTTTTACCCCTGTTATTGAAAGTAAAACGAAGTTATAATATTGATGTACCTACTTGAGGTATTATATAAGCTATTGCTGTAATTGAAAGTGATTAAACGATGGACTCTAATTCAGTTCAATATCAAAATAAAGGTTTCATTCATATTCTAAACGCTTCTAGATGCACTTCAGTCAGTTTATTTGATTAACGATTTCGTACAGTAATATTTTGTTGAGCAACTGATTGTTATGAATTTAACGGATTTCAGTATGATTTAAATTTCGAGCATGCAGTTTATGGCATAAAACGCGGCGAGAGGAAATAATATATTATTTACTTATTTACAAATCTTCACGTCTACTCACATTATTACGTATGCATGTAATATTGTTTGAGTTTAAATCACTAAACTGCCATGATTATATTGACGTAAACAGAAAATTACATAGAAACCTACTAAATCATTTAAATAATTGAAAAGTGACGAGTTGTCGTCGCTTCATAAATTCTGTGTAATTGCATGTTTTATAATTTCATACCTACATAAATATTGTATGATTGATTACTATTGCCACACGTGTTCTCTTTACCATGCCTATCTCCGGTCCAAATTATCCTTTACATGACAAACATAGTTACTTTTATGATGTCTCTGAACAGTTTTGATTTAATGCTTGGAAAATATGATTTAGGAAAACTATTTTAAGTACCTTGGTATTATCTAAAACAGATTATTTTAAATACTTTTTGTAATTGTAACACAATGAGTGTTAGTTGTACCTCAGGCATCTAGAAATTATCCAGCCAAAGTAAATTGTACAGACACAAAAATAATAATAAGTCAATAGCAGATAAAGCAAGATTATTTTTTATGGCATTATAATCCAGGCGTTTTAGATGTAAAACCGACCTCTGTGCTAAATTCGTGCTCTACGAATTTTTTTTTATTATTTATTTGGACGTCCTGAATAACACTTGCTAGTTCCGCCACGATACACCTGGAGGAATTCGTGAAAATCGCTTCGGAAGGTCGCGGAAATCTCGGATTCGCGATTAACTCAATTTTTATGGCCCAAACAGGAACAATATCTATTATAAAAGTTGTACACCTGTAAATTCTCTACCTTAAAGGTTCTATACATTTTTTTCGTACGCCTAAACGTTTTGGAGATACGACGCAGAGTAGATGAAAAATGCATTTAGTTCCGCCAAACCTCTTTTGCACCACATATTTCGCAATTATCTTGCTTTATATGTCTCAGAATGAATACTAAATATTGCTGTTATAGAGCTCTGTGATCTTTATTCTCCACCAGAATATTTTATACATTTTATTTACATTTATTTACAGTGAATAAGGCAAAAAGTACATTCATTTCCCCACCCCCTTAGAGGTAGAATGCTCGGCACGCTTTTTTTTACATGATTTCCCCAGGAGTCCTAATCCATGCCGGATCTTAAATTAGTCAATATTTACGACTTCTTCGGTATCTGAAAGGTTATTGCCCAATGACAAATCGTTGTTATTACTTTCATTCTGATAAGATTCTACGTCGTCTACGTTTATGAAGTACGGTGAAGTTAGACTGAAAAAAGTATAAAACTATATGCAGATACGTTATTATTACATAGACTTAAATGTGCGTGAAAATGTTTCTGTAGATATAAAGACAATAAGTGATTGTTTCAGTGCATAAAGACGCTTCAAGAAGGTGAAACTATGCATGTTGAAAGAGGCTTGATGAATTTAATAGCCATTAGCAAAGCTCGACAGGACGGTAAATATAAACAGCTTCAAAATATTACGGCTATATATCAAATTCAATCTTGACGAGGAGAAAACTTGGAACCAACAGAATGGAGTTAGAAGAAAGTGGGCAATACGTTAACGCCCATTTATACCACCGAGTTACCAGCACCAGTTTTCACCCTTCAGCTGGTATTCTGCAGTTGCAGAAAGGGTTGCGCAAAACGATACAGCTGTGTTAAATTATACAGAATTTTACAGAATTTTAGTGAAATAGGTCTATAGGGGAAACCACTTTAAAGAACGCACCAAGAGCTCTACCTCAAGGGAAGTTTGGAAACGAGCGCAAATAAGAAATAACACATCTTTGTGGAAAAAGGGGAAATAAATAAAAATCACTTGCATCAAAACCCGCTAGACATGCATGTTATAGAGAAAATTCCGCTCTATAAATTCATTCCTGGGCATTTTTCTCGTTAAAGCAACCGGTTTTGAGATATTCGCTGTGAAACTGTAAGATCAATTTTTACCTGTGAGCTATAAACTACTCAGTTTGGATTTTGTTACTGCGAAGTAGGTGAGGATAAGCTACAAGGATTGGCAGATAATCATTACGGTTTTAGGAAAGGCAAGTCGAAGGTGGATGCTATAAAGAGGATTACAGAGACTGCGAGACAGGCCATTAACTCTAAAAGGATTTGTGCAGTAGTGACCCTGGATGTCAGAAATTCGTTTAACACAGCGGGGTGGGCTGAGATTGTCAGTAGTCTGAGGAAAGTAGCTCTTTACTTGCTCAAAATCACTAAGAACAAGCTGGAGAACAGAAGAATTAGGATGGTAGGCAGAAAACATTGTACACTGGAAGAAGGTGACCTGCGGGGTTCCACAGAGATCTGTCCTGGGTCCGATCCTGTGGAATTTAATGTTCAATGACCAATGACGTTTTACAGTTGTCTTTGGCGGGCGGTGTTACGGTGACTTTGCCATAACAGCTACAGGAAAGTGTGTGTATGGAGTGTAAATGAAACTATTAGGAGAATAGAGCGGTGGTTAAATGGGGTGCAATTAGAACTAGCCCCAGGGAAAACAAAGTGCATCATCATTACCAGGAAAAGAAATCTACCACCCTTTACAGTAAGAGTAGGGCACGTGGAGATTAGACCTAGCAGGGGGTTAAAATATCTAGGAATATGGTTAGACCCGCGGCTAACCTATGGGCTATATGCATTGAAGACAGCAGAAAAAGCAGGGAAAACCGCCTCTGTCTAAAGGAGGCATATATGGGTCCAAGGCCAGTAAAAGAAGGGTATTATGCAATATGGTGCATTCCATTTTACTGTATGCGGCCCTAATATGGGAAAGTTCGATGGCGGTACACAGCACCAGAAGGAGGCTTGAGAGAGTACAGAGGAGTACTGTACTACTCAGAGTTTGCAGTGCTTACAGAACTGTGTCGTACGAAGCAGTCCTGGTGCTGGCGGGGGTCCCCCCGATAGATTTTCTGCCCAAGGAGGGAAGAGAAGTATATGAAGGAATGAGGAAGCAAGAGGTAAGGGAGAGACTCCTCGAGAGATGGCAGACTAGTTGGAACAACTCAACTAAAGGGAGGTGGACAAGACGACTTATTCCAAATATAAGAACGTGTATGGAAAGAGGGCATGGAGAAATGTACTTCCACCTCACCCAGACTCTCACTGGACACAGTAGCTTCGTGGAATAACTCTTTGATATAGGAAAGGTTGACACACGGGAGTTTGTGTACTGTGGGGAGAATGACGATGCAGAACATACCGTGTTCTATTGCAACCGATGGAGGACCGAAAGATCAGGAGACCATTGGGACCCTAATTAGGTATATGCTGGAATAGGAGGAGAACTGGGAAAATGTAGCACATGTTCTAATGAATAATGAGGACAAAGGAAGAGGACAGAAGAAATCTAGCCCCGAACTCCTAATCGTTTTAATAGAAGGGGGATGTAAGGTAAAACGGGAAGTTTTGCTAACACCAATACACAATGAATGACCCGTGGCCTGATGGAAAGCGAAAGCTGTTCCAGGTTACGTGGAAACACTGATCCAGGAGGGGTTTTAGTCGATAGGAGTCCGACACTACCCGGTGCGGTAGACCCTAGCACCGGGTGTCCATGCAGGATTTCCCTTCCACCATAAAAAAGCTACAAGGTCAATAGAGCATTTATTATACAGAATATAATGACAAATTTTTTGTTTCCTATACTTTTTCTCTTCCAACGAACTTTTTACAAGATAAAAGTGGAAAACCAGCGTTAAGTCCCCGGTAGAGGTAGTTCTTTGCAAAAAAAGGGACTTTCCGTTCCTGAATGGGGTGGGAACTTTTCGGGTATCTATTCCTAACCCTATCGAGAGTACGCATCTCTAAAATTATTCCTTTATAAATTATTTCTTTTATTCACTGTTCTTTAATCTAATTGGCGTATACTATAATTCCAAATTACGGCAACATATAGAACATAATTCTGACAAGCAGCAAAGTAGGGCAGTATTTAGACCTGGCTGTACTAGCCACAATCTGTGATTTATGATCCGACTTATTAAAGAACAAAAAACACATTTCGCAATTATAAGCGTAAAGAACTTTTAATCAGTTTTTGAGATTTTGTCAAGTAGTTAATTTATATTGTGTTTACTATCTTATAGCAAGTATTCAACGAAACGGGGAATAAATCACTGTTTAATTATATTGTTAAGTTCAGAGCTGGCACCGGTAAACAAGCATAATAAATAATGTACACTATCGATGATTCCACTTTAACCTGCAAAATGTTCATGAGAGGTTTCTCTAATTATAAAGTGTTTCAGCAACAAGAATTACAAGAGAATATTTATTGAGTAGTGAATTACACTCATTGTACTGTAATTATTATTAATCATAAATTGTTAGATGCAGCTCATAAATTTCAAATTGTTTCGACTTTATAATGTAGTTGTGGCAATTCGTTCAGTCCTAGAAAAGTTCGTGATCCCAGGCAATAATTTAAAGGTAAAACTATAATACTTATTGATAGTTATGTTGAATATTACAGCAATTTTAAAACCATAATCAGATGTTATTCCGGACATCGAGTTTTCGAAAACCATTGAAAAATAGACAAAAAGTTCCAAAGCGATTTATTCCTTTTCCATTTAATCCAGTACGTGGGTATCAAAAAAGGGCGTTTGAATGCAAAAGGTGGGGTAGTAGTGATTGTTTAGTATGTTGTTAGGCTTGGGGCCCTAATGAAAAATCCAAGTTTTCGACCTCGAGGCGCATGCGCTCGAGCCGCCATCTTGGATTTTAGGTAAAAAAATTTGGTTTTTTGATAATAACTCAAAAACGGTGGCTTTCACGATAAAAGATGTTGTATACAAAGTTAAAGAGGACAAAATTTCCTACATTTTTTGTTAAAACAATTTTTTTGTAGCACACATATGTTAGGAGTTACAGCTCTGTGAAGTTGCACTATTTGAAAAAAAAAAGTATTATATTTTGTTATTTGGCTGTTAATAACTAAAATAAATAATTTAAACAAATGCCAATCATATTGAAATAATTTTTAAAGTGACTACTTTAATTTTATATTGTTGGAGATGCAACGATAAACTGTCATTTGTCCAGGGAAATGGGTTTGAAAGGTTTGAACAAAATGGTTAACACGTACGAAAATTTTGAGGCAATTAAATTTAAACGAAAACATAAAGTTATCCCACTACTAGCAGTTAATAGCAGCATTAAAGTCGGCGAAGAAACTATTTGCCTCAACCCACTAATGCTGTTTCAAAGGATGTGCATTGCTAAGAAATCCGAAGACGAGATAAAGGATTTCCTTAAATACGAGCTGGCCCCTTTCCTTTGTCGCTTTTTTCGGAAGCAGGAATGCGCAAAGGAACCAAGTCATCTTTATATTCCGTATTCACACCGCTTTCTGATGAATTTCAATTCGGAGATAACCAGATCAATGTGGTGGATGGGGGATATCTCCTACACAAAGTTGTGTGGCACCGAAATGATTTGTTTGGAGCGATTTGTGACAAATATGTTCGATATGTGCAAGATCATTTTGGTTCCCACGCATTGTTGTTTTTGATGGATATCCAATTGATGGTGGCAATACAAATACAAAGACCGCAGAAAGACTTCGTCGATCAAAAAAGCACGTGTCTACCGATGTCCTATTTGATGAAACAATGGTGGTGCATGTTTCGCAGGAGCGATTTTTAGCCAATGAAAAAAATAAAGTTCGTCTCATATCGATGCTGAAGAACAAATTTGAGCTGGCTGCATTTACAGTTAAACAAGCTGAAGATGATGCCGATGTGCTAATTGTCAACACTGCAATTTCTTTATGCAGTGAATCAATATTTGATGCTGTTTTTGTGGTCGGGGAAGATGTTGACCTTTTAGTACTTGTGACAGCCTTAGCATCAGCTGAAAGTTCTATCTACTTCCGTAAACCTGGAAGAGGAAAAACTGCTGAGAGGATATATTCAACAAGTAGCCTCAAATACGAAGAAGCAACCAAGCACATTCTGTTCTTGCATGCCTTCAGTGGTTATGACACAACGTCATCCCTATCCAATCAGGGAAAGCTAAATTTTGTACGCTGATAGAAAAAAACAGAGCTGTTCATGAAATAATTTGAAATTTTCAACCAACAAGATGCCACGTCAGAGGAGATTGCCGAGGCCGGAGTACGCTTTCTTGTAGCTTTATATGGTGGCAACATTGATAAAGAGAGTTTGGAAGAGATTCGTTTCCAACGCTTCGCCAAATCTACGCTGAAAAGCAAATTTAATCTTGCCTCTTTGCCACCTACAAAAGACGCGGCGCAATTCCACGCCTTTAAGACGTACCACCAAGTACAGAAATGGAGAGGCATAGAGAAAAATCCTGAAGACTGGGGTTGGAAGCATGGCGCTTACGGGCTCACTCCCATAACAATGGCGAAATACCCAGCTCCCGATTCCTTATTAAAATTTGTATCTTGTAACTGCAAAAAAGGGTGTGGTGGGGCATGCAGCTGCCGAAAGGCTGGACTTAAATGTTCGGTTGTATGTGGCTTCTGCAACGGAGAATCTTGCGGAAATATGCCGGAAATCCGCATTGAAAGCGAAGACGAGGATGACGACATTTTTCAGGCTACGGATCAAAACTACGACCAGGACACCGACAATAACCAACCCGGACCATCGAAACGTACCAGAATGTAGTAGAAATTAATTTTTGTAACGCTCTAAAATCATAATTTACTATTCTTAAATTTAAAAAAAAATGCGATATACTTTTCGCCTTTAACTTTGTTTACGATAAGTATAATACTGTTAAATGATAATATTCAAGTGCCTTTTAGTTTTTTTTTATAATTATGTACAAATATAATGATATATAATAAGAATAATAAAATAAAACTCAACCAAAATGAAGTTTCCGCATTTTTTTTTCAAATAGTGCAACTTCACGGAGCTGTAACTCCTAACATATGTGTGCTACAAAAAAATTGTTTTAACAAAAAAATGTAGGAAATTTTGTCCTCTTTAACTTTGTATAAAACATCTTTTGTCGTGAAAGCCACCGTTTTTGAGTTATTATCAAAAAACCAAATTTTTGTACCTAAAATCCAAGATGGCGGCTCGAGCGCATGCGCCTCGAGGTCGAAAACTTGGATTTTTCATTAGGGGCCCAAGTTTAACAACATACTAAAAAATCACTACTACCCCACCTTTTGCATTCAAAAAACCCCCACGTACTGGACTAATTATACTTATAATACATTTTAAAGAAATCACTTAAAATGGTGTCTATATTTTTGTTTTGTAAAAGCATCTTGACTAAGAGAAAGAACCATTTTATTCTTTTATTTGCTTTTCTTTAACTCACAATGTATTTTCAGTTTTCTTTTTCATGTTTGTCTTCAAATCTTGCATCTTTTATTTAACACACTTCCTGATATAATCAATTGATGCAATTTTGCACAGTTGCTAAGATCAGATGACAATACAGTATTCCATTATTTTTGCAAATATCCGCACATAGGGGGCGCGGGGGTAAAAATTGAAAATCTGCAAAACGAAGGAGCGCGCGAAATAAAAAAATCGTTAAGAGGGTGCTCTCTGGGGTGTAATCCCCCTGCGACCCCTCCGTGCACCCACCCTCAATCTAACCTAAATATATGTGTTTGAAAATCTAAATTAACCTGATAATTAAACTTAGGCAATATATGACAATAATTTAATTAAAGTATGACTAAAAAGTAGAAAATAAGCAAATATTTGTTTTAAACTTGCTTTTCTGTAAAATGTCGTACTAAAAAGTAATATAAATAATAACGTACTGCAAGAAAAGCAAGGCATGCACACTTTGTACATAAGCAAGTGTATCATTTTTATCTACTTATGATTGAAGGCAATATGTGTACAACAATTCCACCTCTTTAATACAACCATCCGTAAAATCATACAAAGTGCGCACGCCTTGTTTTTCTTGCAGTACGTTATTATTTATATTACTTTTTAGTACGACTTTTTACATAAAAGCAAGTTTTTTATTTTTTTTTAAATTATAAATTTAGTGCAAAAACTTAAAGACATTATGCATGTCATTTTTTCCCTAAATTAAAGATCTAATTAAATAACAGATTATCCAATAGGAGTTCCATAAAAAAAAACAGTTTTCGTCGAAAAACCAATATCGTTGAACTTAAAGAAGAATAAACCGTGTATAGTGTTAATATCTGAAGAATTTTAAAGGTGGTTAAATCGCAACCTTCCATGATTGAAACTAAAAATTAAAAATATATATTTTTTTTTAAATTCCAAATAATATCTGCGGATCAGATAATATGTATTTTGGCCAGCAATACCCAAATATACAAGTGGTCCCATTTAAAAATTCGATTCTCATGTAAATTGCATCGAATTTGATCCCAATCATTACACCAAATTTGAAAAAGATCCATTCGATTATTCGAAAGTTCCCCTAAAAATAATATTCCTATCGGCTGAGCCACCCGACAGCAGGGTATTAAGTGCGGTGTGAAAGCACACCGCTGGTGGTGAACATGGAAACGCTCCCTTGTTTGGTAATATAAAAAGTTTCGACACAACGTTGAGCCTAAGAGCTTGATAGAGCCACTGGGAGCCTTTCGTGCACTTAATTTTTTGATTGAAGAAGAGTGGGGGCGTCATTCGTAAAATGTAGGATAGGATCAAATGCAACACCCTGTATAAGCTCTGGAGTAGGTAGCTTTACATGAAATAGTTTATTATCCCCTTTAATTAAATTTATTGTCTATGACAGGATTCAAAACTTCACCATATATATCATTCTTGAAGTAAAACACTTGGTATAAAACGAGCAAGAATAAATTTATTTAGTATAACTCAATAAAGCTTTAAAACGGTTTAACTTAAAATTTTAAAAAGTTTAACTTCAAATTCACAATTTGTATAACTAAACTTTTCAAACACTGAAATTCCGTTTTTGGAAATATTAAGATTTAAAACTAAAATGTATTAACACGAATGGTTTATACAGTCTGAAAAGATTCATTTTTTGTTTGACGCGTGGGAAAAGATTATAATTGATTTGAAAAACTCTTTTTTACTTGGTTTCATGCAGGCAAGCATCTGTAGTGGCTAGTTCGCGGCGCACGTATCGAACTGAACTTGCTCGAGTTCATCGTGCTCGGTTTTTTATATGGTTCGCTGGGGACTCGGAGTGCGGAGGTCTGGAAATGTCCCCGCCCAATACGTGCGGGCTCAATTGCACAATATTGCATCAGAAAAGGTAAAGATGAAAAATTCGGGCTTGAAAATTATATGACCGGCTCGGCATTAAAAAGGGAAATTCTTTGATATATTAACGAAGCACGAATTGATTTGAATTCAGAAGTTATTAACGAGAATTAGTTGAAAATATTTATTAAATTTGAAACGACCCCGTAAAGACGTCCCGAAGGTCCTGCACAAAGAGTTGAATATGATATGAAATTGTGCCGATACGTTTACGGTGAATGAATGACATGTATTCAATTTAATCTGATACGTAGTTTATGTTTTCGGAAGTAAGTTTTGATATTAATGAGCCATTAAACGGAACATACGAAATGGAAAGAAGTTTTAATGAATGCTCAGCTGGCACATCGGGAAAGTGAATGAAGTGTATTTTGATGTATGACTTGAAACTTGAATGGGAAGTTAAAATTGAAAGAAAAAAAATTTGTAAAATTGGCTGGGAGTGTGGAAAGTGGAATCGAGATATTGAGGGGGCTGTATTTTTTAGGGCCATAATTTGTAACTTTTGAGATGTAATTCAGTTAATATGAATGTTTCAAGGGTGTTGTTGATGAATTCCGACTAATAGTGAACTATCGGTGTTATGTGCATTTTTTCACAGGTTTTTTCGTAAAGAATTGTAATTTTTCATGAAATTAAGCCTTAAGGACTCTTTTTTATTATAGCTTGACTGAGGTGAAAGAGTTGATTTTTTGACAAATTTTGAGACAATTTTTTCTGTTTCTTGTTTATGGAATATACTATAACAGTGTTCGCTGGATTATGCGTTTATTAACGGGTCAAGACGGATTTTTAAAAAGTGTATGTTGTGTCATTGTGACCGTAAAAATTTGGAAAAAGCAAGAAAGTTACCAATTACTCAAGGAAAAATTTGAAGCTAAATAATTAGCTACGAATTGAATGATGATGACGTCAGTGTTACAATCGTAAGAAATATTATGCACATCAACTATTCAGTTGAAATTTTAATTAACGATAGGTTCTACTAAAGAAAATGTTATTCTTAATTTATGAATGAAAATAAAACTGACCGACTAAAAAAAATGTGGCGAAATTTTGATATCAGCAAATGAATAGATAAATTTAAAAAAATTATTTAGTGCTAAAATCGGTACTGCTGAATCTTCTAACAGACTTAAATATTCGCGCAAATATTAATGCCAAGGGCTCTATTCATAACTGACAAGATGTTAATGTTACCTACACATAAATTTAAAATTCGGAAAAGAGATTGGAAATCAAGTAAAATATCTGATTCTGTTTCGGAACATAAGTCATGCAGTCTTATGCAGTCAATCAATGAGATGAATGGAATTATCATTTGTAAGTACTTACGTTGCCATTGATGCAACTGAAACATCATCAGCAAATTGAGTAACGCGGAAGTTAGTCTTTATTTTTAAATGACTTTGAAGATCATTTATAAAAATGAGATAGAGGAGAGGTCTTGAAGTGCTCTCTTGTAGAGTGTGAACACGCAGGAGCTCTCGATTTTGGTAAAATAAAAATGTTTGGCAGGACCTTGAGCTTCAGAGCTTGATAGAGACCCGGAGAGCCCTGTGCGCACTTAATTTTTGAATTTGAGAAGTGTGGGGGTCACTCATAAAACGTTGGATAGGGTCGATTGCTACACTATTTATAAGCCTTGGAATTGGTTGATGGACTTGAATTAGGTTACTTGTCACTGTGATTTAATTTACTGTGTATGGCAGGGTCCAAAGCATCACCCTGCATATGCTTTCTTGAATTAAAACACTTGGTTTTTAAATCGAACAAGACTAATTTATTTAGTATAACTAAACACGTTTGGTAAAACAATTTTAACTTAAATAAATAATGACTTTTCCAACACTGAAGTTCCGGTATTAGAAATATTAAGATTTAAATGTAAAGATCTATTAACACGATTTTTATAAAGTCTGAAAAAGTTCACTTTTATATTAGATGCGCGACGGCAGTATATAATTGAATTAAAAGACTCTTTTTTACTTGGTTATGGCCAAAGAAGGAGCTATAGTGGCTCGTTCGCGACGCACGTATCGAATCAGACTTGCTTGTGCTTATCGTGCTTGGCTTTTTATATGGTTCGTAGCGGACTCGGCGTGCGAAGGTCTGGAAATGTCCCCGTTCGTTCCGTGCGGGCCCGATTGCGCAATATTATATCAGAAAATGAAAAAAGTGGAAAATTTGGACATCAAAATTATGTGACAGTCTCGGCATTAAAATGAAGAATTTATTGATATACGAATGAAGTTCGAATCAACTTTATTTCGGAAGTTATTGACGAAAATAAGTTAAAGAAATTAAGCAAATTTGAAATAAGCCCGTAGAATCTTCCAGAAGGTCCTGCACTTAAAAGTTGAAACGATGTGAAATTGTGACGATACGTTCACGGTGAATGAAGGGAAGTAAGTTTTGATCACAAAAGGGGGCCGAATGAAAATAAGTTTTGATAATAATGGGGGACGGTAGTACCGGTTCTATTGGGACAGTATGAATAGATGTTCATAAAAAGTTTGTGTAATTGAATTAAAATATTTTGTTTGACGAGTTTGGTCGGTGTTGGATCAATATTTTGTCAAAGAGCACAATTTTTTATTTGTCGACGTTTCGTTTATTATTAGAAACATCCCCAGAACAATTTAATTTGTGTTTTGATGTCATATAAAATACATAACTTCTAGGATATCACTAGATACCAGTTCTTAAAAACATTCAATATTTTAAACGTAAAGTATAATAGTAAAAATTTGGACATCAAACATACACGTTTAACTTGAATACTTAATATAATATAAAAAAAAACTTTATACGAGGATAATTGGAACGGGTCAGTGTTAAAGCACAGGATCGTGCGCACTGAACTTGATATTTTGTATATTTAGCAATGGTATCGAGATTCGAATGGTAGTTGAAGCTGTGCAGGCGAGTCCGAGACTGGCAATATAATCAGCCTGAATGAACCATCTACGACTGCACTGGTTTAAAGATAATAAAACGGACAGGCCTACTAGCATAAAAAAAACTCGTAAATCGCTTCTCAGTAGTCAACGGTGGACTTCTGCTGTGCTGTTAATGTGCCAGTGCGGTGCGTAAATACCTGTTATAATATCAAGCGTAGGAGTTTAGTTAGTTATTGTTCATATTTATAAATATTTACTACTATATAAAAGGTAAAATATTTTAATTATTTACTAATTTACCATGGCTCTCTGGAGACCATTTGAAACAGAGGATAATATAATAACTCCCGAAAATCTTATTATTTTCTTATGAGAAGCATTTCTATTTACCTCCGCCCATGTACAATAATGAGATGCCGACTGTTTTTGCCGGCTTTTAGTTTTTATACGGTTTCAATTAAGTTCGTTTACAATTTTCTTAATATTTAATATTTTGACTGTGGGTATGGAAAGTGGTTTTGATGTATTTTAAGCCCATATGGGGCGGTACTTTTTAGGACGTTTATTTATCAATTTGGTTGTAAAGTGATTAGTTTGAAAGATTGAGTGTTTCATTTTTATTGATGAAATTGGATTGTTTGAGAATTATCGTTGGTTTGTAAATTTGACTAGCATAAGCAATTTCGAAACGCTTTGAAAAGACAGTTTCATATATTTTTTAAATTTTTTTTATGAATGGGTATCAACAGTGCTTTTTTAAAGAAGAGGGAAAAGTACTTTCGATAAATGAAGAGTTAATAATTTACAAACGTGGGGTCAGATATGTAGTCTCTTTAAGAGCAAATGATAAATATGGAATATTGTCAGCACCTGCAGAAATACATTTTTATTTTTGTCACATATTATATATATCAGAGGCAATAATGGGTCGCAAAGACATATTACTGTAACAATGATTCTGCATCTCTTATCTGTTTTTCCAATTTTTTAGGATTGTAGAAGGAAATCAAGTACCTTCCTTTGCAAATTTTCTTGATATGCTCTCACAGAGAAAAATCTAATGGTGTCAGGTCAGGCGATCTCGCAGGCCACCTAAGTAGAATATCATCACTATAACATCGTGCATGGGAGTACCATCTTGTTGAAACTGAATTTAATTTAATCTTCTTAGAGGTAATCCGTCCAATAACGCATTTATCTTATATATTCATATCGCGTACCTAGTATTCCCGACTGAAATAGAGTGATATTCTGTTTCTACGCTTAACGCAAAAATTCATTATTGACAATTTTTACGAAAATTGAAAGAATACACAGTCGCATTTTTGTTTTGTATCACCACATGTTTTCACTTAGTATATATAGTAATTTAAAATTGTCAGACATAGATCCTTATCTGTTTAATATGGACTCGTGAAAAATAGACCCGTTCTTCTACATGATGGAAAACTTTAATAAATCTATTCAATTAGTTTGGTTGCCAAACATAATGATGATAATGTTGCACCGAGTGTCAAACCCGACTTGCTGTATTAATTTCGATCCAGACTGTTGTAATAAACTGAGTTATGTAAAACTGCAGACTAATAAATTAAAAAGCATCAGCCAGCCATCCCAATTAATCTTAATTACAAGCAGTTTATAAAATATACTAGCCTTAATGCTCTCTAATATCAAGCGTGTTGCTACTGATTGAAACATAAAAACCTGACATTGCCATAACACGATATTCATAATATATGTCTTCATAATAATTACAATATTTAAGTACTGATGTTGCCTTTGGTCTAAATAAAAATGTTGGTTTATTAATAAGATATCAGGCCACTTGAAATGCCATTAGGTTTTTATAAGTATAAATGAACTATCCCAAAACTATAAATCAATCATTTTATTTTTTATATGACTTGTATTAAGCAATCGCAATGTGGGCATCTGCATTAGACGGGTCCACTATGTGCTTGAGGTCAAGCATCTAAGTTCATAACCAACAACTGAAAAAAAATCGAATATTTATCTAAGTAGGTAGAATTACGGAAATGAAAGGAAGAGTAATAGTCTGAGAATTACTGTTGCCTACCTATATACAGGTTTAACATTCCCTGTGTAGTTGCGTTTCCCAGACTTCCAGTTGATATGATTGTAAATGTAATAAAATATATTTCCTGAGTCCCGGCGGACTGAAATAGGACACAGAAGGATCGAAGTTTCAAGAAGAAATCAGTACTGACATAAGGATGCAAACCAAGGGATTGCATATATGTGCCATTGGCAAGTGGACTTCCCAATAGTGCGTCAAAGTGGTATAGTGTCAAAAGACGCACATTTTACAAATATTTTGAAATATACAGGGTGATTCCATACAGTGGAGCATCCTTGAGGTCATTTTCTTATATGGAACACCCTACATATTTATACATTTATGAATTCAGCGTAAAATTACCTTTCCAACAACCTCCAGATTTTTTGTTTTTGACGTGGCGTTGCCGAGTTATTCGAAAACATATGATAATTTTGGTCGGAACAAGGTTTATTTATTTATTTTGGTTACGACAGACAGAAATCCAATTATAGGGCAGGAATTTTACAAGCATAAAAAGAAAACTAAGTAATAACTAAAAGTAAATAACTTAACTAAAGGTAAACAATTAAATGATAATAAAAATTAACAAAAATAGACTATGATTAGTATAGTCCTAAGAGTTGTAATCAAATAGTTTAGAAGCTACAGTTGTTGTGCAGAATTGAGAACCACATTTCGCATTTTGGATATAATAGTATTAAAAATATCTTTATTATTATATAAAGAATCATAGTTGGAACACATACGGTGCAGAGGAGAAAATTTCTTGGTGCAGGCAAATAGAATAGAGACGAATGCGAACGTGTCGGCAAATTAGGAACATGAAATCTAATGCAACTAAGAATTTCAGGGCAGCCAATAGTGCCATTTAAAATCTTAAAAAGGAATACAAGAGAGTGATACGTCCGACGTAGTTGAAGATCGCTTGTGTTGAATCTGTGTAATAAGTCACAATGTGGGAAACCTCTCTTTGGATAATTTCCAGAACTTTTGAACCAGAGGTATTTAAGAAAACGCCTCTGATATTTTTCAATGCTATATTTATAATTTTCATAACCAGGACTCTAGACTATTGAAGCATATTCAAGTATTGACCTCACAAAATGAATTAAAGAGAAGTTTGTATTTTCGTTAAATTTTTTACAATTACGGATAATGTAGCCTAAATTTTTGAAGGAATTAGCGGTGATTTAATTGATATGCTAATAAAATATAACTTTGGATCGAATATTACTCCCTAGATCTTTGAAATGACCACAGCTCTTCAGTTCTTCATCATTAATTGTATAGATAAATTTTATTGGATTTTGTGCACGAGTGTATATCATACAGCTACACATTGAGATAATTTGTTTACGCTACACCAAGACCATAGTTGTACAAGATCGTTTTGCAAATCAACACAGTCTTCTGCACTAGTGATAGATGTAAAAATTTTTAAGTCATCGGCATAAAGTAATGTTTTGCCGTATAAACCAATGACGATATCATTTATAAAAATGTTAAAGAGCAATGGCCCAAGCACAGAACCTTGGGAACACCTGAAGTCGCTGAGATATCCATAGACCAAAATCCACGGTATTGTACATTTAGTCGCCTATTTACCAATTAGGATTCAAAAAAGTTTGGGAAGTGCTCAGTTAGTCCAAATTCGGATAATTTGTTCAGCAAAATTCCGTGGTCCAGTCTGTCGAAGGCTTTAGAAAAATCTGTATAAATGACATCTACTTGGCCTCCAGCATCCAATTGTTCAGCTGTGAACTGAGTGATGCACACCAGATTGCTGGTGGTAGGCAAATTTGAGATTTGACGTGATTAAAGAGAATATCGTATATTACGTTTTCAAATAATTTAATAAAATTGCACAATATTACTATTGGCCTATAATTTTCAATAGCACATCTATCATTTTTTTTTAATACCGGACAGATCCTAGATATTTTAAAGACTTCTTCTTCTTCTTTTAATAGACAAATTAAAAATACTAGCTAGCGGTTTTGCAAATAAAATGGCACAATCTTTAAGGAGAAAAGCCGGAATACCATCAGCACCTGTAGTCGTTTTGGGTTTAATTTTCTTAAGTGCCTTGAGTACGTCATTTTCGGTAATATAGGGAATGCATAAATTGTTAGTATTACAATGAGTGGCTATTTATATCATAAGCAAAGTTTGTAGATGCGGAATATGACTCTTGAAAGTAATTAGCAAATGCGTCAAATATTACTTGTGGTTCGTTTAATATGGTGTTATTATAGGTCATAACGCTAGGAATACTGGATATATTTTTTCTGCTGTTTACATATGACCAGAAGTGATTTGGATTGGACTTAATTTGGTTCTCAATATTGATAATATATTCTTTGTGCGCGTTAGCAATATCGATTTTTATGTTTGCTCTTAGAATTTTAAATTGATTCAATTCATATGAGTTACCATTTTTTCTAAAGTTGCGCCAGTGTTTTGATTTTGCCTTTATATTGCGAATGATATTACCATTAAACCAAGGTGGGTATTTATTAGTTTTAGCCAAACTTTTTGGGACGCTATCAATGAAAACAGAGTCCAGGATAGAATACAATATAACACATGCCTCATTCACATCTTTACATTGATCAATACTAGCAAAATCAATATAAGTTAAGTCCTCGTAGAGCTTATGGAAATTAGCTTTTCTAAAATTATACATGGGAGAGGAATTAACAGAATTTTTATTTTGTTTTTGTTGTACTTGTAAATAGATATCCAGAGGAGCGTGATGATCATTCTCAGGTAGTAAGTGGTCAGTAGAATTATTTACCTCTGTTTTATGATTACTAAGGACTAAGTCTAATATACGGTTGTTTGTATTTACTATTTTATTATACTGGATAAGATTTGAGAATTCACAAAAATTATTTAGGATAGAGATGTCATTGCTATTACAGTTATTAGTAAGAGAATTAGCATATTCAGGTATATTGAAGTCACCTACAATAATAACTTGTTCTTCAGCGGTAATAAATTCAAGGTTCGCCATTTCATCAAAAATAGTTTCATAAATTTGTGCGCCAAGATTTGGTGGTATGTACAAAACAATAATATATAAATTGCTATGTTATTTTTATACTAATCAAACTTATTAAATTAAGTTAAAACCTGTTTATTCCCCATAGACAAAACTCAAAATTCAAAAAAAATTATGATCAAATTAAATTTCTTACCTTAGATCCAAAAGTGTCAATTCTATAAATTTATGCCAAATACTTTACTCTTTTTCTCAGGAGCAGGTTCAGGTTTAAGTTATCTGTTTTTTTAAAAATTTTTGTTAAAGTAAAATTTTGAATCTAATAATAATATAATCTATTTATTTTCCCTTTTTGATATTTATGATTGAATATAATAAGTATTTTTAACGAAAGTCTTTTATAACTATAAATTTTGATACAACCTTAATACAAATATACCAACTTCTCTCTTCGTAGCTACAGGCTTCTTCCAGCATCTGTCCACAAAATGACGTTTTCCCTTTTCAGATATAATTTCTTCTCTTCTGGATTACTACTACTATTACTATCTTCCTTAATTTTTTATATATTATGGCCACTTCTTTCTTCTCAATACCAATTTTATCATTCGATTTCAACCTCTCTTCTTCAATATGACTTTTTCCTTCTCAGTTTTTTTTAAAAGATTTTTTTATCCCCTCTTGTTTTTTCCGTTCCTTCCCAACCAAATTCCATCTTTTGTTTTCACTTTTATTTTTAACCGCCTCTCTCATTTGTCGTTGTTATCATATCATAACCCCAAATATCAAAAATTTACAAACAAAATAGATACCCATCAAATTTTGATCTGTTAACATAACCTAAAACTTAAACCTCCTTGTCTTTATTTTGAGCAAACATTATAACTTTAAAAATTAAAATTACTAATTTAAAATGTCATGATGACTTTATTGTCATAAAACATTGTAACTCTAAAATTAAAAATTACTAACTTGGATATCAGAAATTAAAATCTTCTTGATAACCTCATTAAAAACTATTTTCAACAAATACTAACATAATAAATTTTAATTTCACAAAACTTAAATTTTTTTTAACATTTTAACCTTTCGGATCTTTAGATAATTTAAACAAATTTTGAAACCATCTAAAAAAAACAAACAAGCAAATTACAACAAACATGCAATTTTAATAATCGCTTGAAAAACTAAATTTTTTTAATTTTTTAATACATAGTTATTTTGGCCCAATATTAACTTTACAAATTGAAAATATGACAATATATATATATATATATATATATATATATATATATATATAGTTGCTTCGTAAAGCAATTTTCACACCAACCATATCAATATTAGGAATAAACAATCGATACTGATTGGAATGGTTGTATATTGATTTTTGGCAGCAATTAATACACCGCCACCTCTGGTAACAGTTATTTGACTAAATTTACGATTTGTTCTAAAGATTGTGTAATTTGAACCAAATAAGTCAGCATCAAAAATGTCAGAGTCTAGCCAGGTTTCAGTTAGGGCTATTATGTCGTAGTTGCATGTTAGAGCCGCATTACACAAGAAACGAGTTTTTGTTTTTAGACCACGGACATTTTGATAATATATATTCAATTGCTTAATTTTCGAATATTCACTAACATTATTTAGCGCGATATCAGACTGGACAGCATTCCTCTCTAGTTGCTATTTGAATGCAAATAATGATGATTTGTATTGTTCAAATTTTTGTCTATAAACGGGACATTTAGTTATATCCCATGCGGCGTGGTTACAATCATTAGACTTAATATTAATACAGTTGATACATTTTAAATTAGTAGATTTACATTCAGAGACAGAATGGCTTAACGAGCATTTAGGGCAAGCTTGAGTAGCATTACAAGTTTTTTGAAGATTGATTGAAAGTTTAACAAATTAATTATCTGTGCGTGTTTTATTATTATGTAGACAAGGGATGTATTATATCGACACAACCGCCAAATATTGATTATAATTATACAGGATGTATGTTATACTAGCGCTAATTCAGGCCATTTCAAAGTGAATTTTCTTAATTTTTTCAAATGGAACACTCACTATATTATCGTGTTTTTGAATTGACACGTTAATACACTACGCTACTTTTGTTTGCTGATGAAGCGACGTTTCATAAAAATGAACATGTTAGTCATCATTTTCATTATTACGACACAACCAATTCTTACATCTCACGAATAAATAGCCAAACAAGATGGTCGTTGAATGTTTGGGGAGGAATTGTTGGGGATTATGTGATAGGATCACATTTTATTGATGGACGTGTGAATGGTTAAATTTATTTGGAATTTTTGCAAGACAGCTTGGAAGAATTACTGGAGGATGTCCCCAGGGATATTAGGGAGAGAATGTGGTACTTACATGATGGAGTACCTGTGCACCACACTGCAGCTATTCACGAACATTTAAACGACGCTTTTCCAAATTGTTGATAGGAAGAGGAGAAACCCAAAGTTGGTCTGCCAGAAGCCCTGACTTGACCAAAATAGACTTCTTTTTGTGGGGCTATGTTAAGGAGCAAGAGTACAAAGCGCCTATAACTACAAAAGAAAATATGAAAGAAATGATAAGGGAAGTTTTTCAGGAAGTTGCTGTAGATATTTCAAGAAATGTCGGTAGATCATTCGAAAATCGTCTAGAGACGTACTTGGAGGCCATTTTGAACAGTTTCTATAAGCACTAGGTATTACTTATTTTATTAAATTAGGTTAAAAATAACTTTGAATTTTTAAAATAGTGCCAATTGTTGTATTACCTAATCCGTATTTTGTTACGGCCACACACTGTGTATATAGAGTTAGTTTAATTGGCTAAACAAATCATTTAGTTACTTTTATCATTTTTTTCTTATTGATGAGACTATTATTGTAATGATTATTTTAATATATTTGTTAATTACTTTTATTCGCGGTTAAACGTTATTTGAAAGGGATAGACCCCTTCAGTCCGCACCGGGGAAAATGGAGCGCGCATCAAGTGCTAAGAAGAGACTCGAGTTCACCTGCTTGCAATCAAGACAATTAATTTTCGTGTGTGTTCAATATTTTCTATATTTTTTACATTTTGAGTGGTCAACGTTCCATGTGGATCCTGAGAAGCCTCTTCTCTCCTGCATTCTTCATTCTGCATCCTGCTGGACGGCCGCAATTTAAGGTAGATCGAAAACCTTTCGAATAACGCGTTTCTCTTTCTCTCAATTTGCAATTTCCACGATTGTGGATTTTTAGTTACAATCCACTTCGAGAAATCTTCTAGAAACGACGCCATTCAGGTGTTTTCATATTTTCTATTCCTATTATTTATGTCAACTTTTCTGTAATATTTTGTAATATCGTTTATATTTTATTTACCTATATCCAAATGTTTTGTAATTATGGGTTTGAGTTTTATTTTTCTTAATTTTTAACGCTGCATTTTGTGCTTGGTTAGACTTTAGTAAGCACATACAGGCTGTCCATTTTATCAGGGCCCTCGAGAATAACTCACTTCATATCGGTCGTACAACAAAAATTATTTTTGCAAAAATTGTGCTGATTTATAATACCTACAAAATGGTTTAAAGACATTTGAAATCCATTGGCTACTTTAAGAGTTATGGCGAAAAATATCGAAAATGCGGAAAACGTCTAGGCCAAATCTCCATTATTTGAAGAGATACGAGAAAAATTCTAAGGCGAAAATTTTTTGGAATACGGAATGTTTGAACGAGGTTTTATCTAATTTTTTTCAAAACCGCTGTATTTTGAGATTTACTCTTCAGGCTGTTAAAAAAAATATTTTGAAACGGGCGGGAAATGGCGCCATTAAATAGAGTATTTTGCTCCCTTTCAACGATATATCACGTGCCATATTTATTCACTGGTACTACGTTAGTAATTATAAAAACATTTTTAACAAGCATTATACATGCCGTGGAGAAGTATGATTAAATAAAACGATAAAATAATTCAACAAGTTGTTCAAATCTTTGCTATAATAAAACATTAACACAATTAAGAAGAATAAAGTAAATTCAGGTAACAAAAACAAATTAATAATAAAAAGAATATAGCACACAGAACATTAATATTTATCTAGTCCCCAATATAATTTTTAAGATATCGTATCAAGTGTTCAAAGAGTCCACTGCTATTTCTTATGCACAATAGAGTGCGGCGAGGCACTGCATTTAAAACATTACTCAGCATCTCGGAGGTAACTGTAATACATGCCTGTTGAATTCGAGCTTTTAGGTCCTCTACATTTTGCGGGGTCGTCGAAAACATCTTATCTTTAATATACCCCATAGAAAAAAATCCATTGAGGTTATATCTGGAGAACGAGGGGGCCATCGAATAAATCCATTGGTACCTATCCAATGTTGAGGCAAAATTTCGTCTAAATAATCTAGGCAAATCTGGGAATTGTGGGGAGGAGCTCCATCTTGTTGAAAATATTGAAAGTTGTGTCGATTCTCTAAAGATAGGTCATCTAAGAATTCATTGAATTCATTTCTCAAAAAGTTTAGGTACCTTTGACCACTGAGGTACCATCATAAAAATAAGGACCTATTAAATTGGTGCCTAAAATACCTATCCACACATTTATTGAAAAACGATTTTGAAACCCAGTCGGTCTATGCCAGTGTGTATTTTCAGAAGTCCATTTGTAATGAATATTACAATTAAAAAATCCATTATTGGAAAAATTTGCCTCGTCGGACCACAGTATTTTACTACATTTAATGGATCGGCACGCTTCTTTTCCGAGGGCCACCTTGGTTTGTCCCCCGCTTGTAAATTGTGAACTTTTTTGGCTTTATAACACCTGTAACCATTTTTCTTTAAAATTTTTCTAGCACTTGTTTTATTTATATGACAAGCAATTTAAATTTCTCTAAATGATTTTTCCAAATTTTCTGTATTTTATTATTTCTTACATAATTAATAACTCGGTTTACCTTATTTACATTATCAGTAACACTGTTCAACCTTGTCTTCTTTAAAAATGAGCCACTATTTTTCCGTTTCGTAGCTAATTTTCTTAACAGAGTTTTATTCGGCTGTAGTGCTTGTGGAAATCTGTTTCTATATTCCACTTGAACTAATCCAGAGTTAAAATTGTATTGGCAATATGTAACGAACATATTATAACGATCAATGTGAGTGAAAATCATTTTTGAAAATTGACAATTTGAGTGCGATTGAGTGAGAGTTTAAGTATTAACTCAGATGATCTGTCAAAAAATTAAATTGTCAAGTTTGTTCATAGCCAACTATTTTAAAATAATTGAAATAATAATAAAATCATGAAACACAAACAAATGGATATTATACTTAAATTAATTGGTAAAGACATTTTAACTTTCTGAGTAAGGAGTGGCGCTTTTATGGAGGACCTATACATTGGCATAACTGCGAATACTCTTTCCATAATTGCTCCATGTAGATTTCTTGATTATTATTTTGTTTTTGTTACCTGAATTTACTTTATTCTTCTTAATTTGAACAACTTATTGAATTATTTTATCGTTTTATTTAATCATACTTCTCCACGGCAAGTATAAATGCTTGTTAAAAAAAAATTATTGGTTTTAAAAAATGTTTTTATAATTACTAACGTAGTACCAAAGAATAAATATAGCATGTGATATATCGTTGAAAACGGAGGAAAATGCTCTATTTAATGGCGCCATTTCCCGCCCGGTTCAAAATAATGAAGAATAAATCTCAAAATACAGCGGTTTTGAAAAAAAAATTACATAAAACCTCGTTGAAACACTCCGTTTTGCAAAAAATTGTCGCCTCAGAATTTTTCTCGTATCTCTTCAAATAACGGAGATATTTGTCCTAGACATTTTCCGCATTTTCGATATTTTTCGCCATAACTTTTAAAGTAGGCCATGGATTTCAAATGTCTTTAAACCATTTTGTAGGTTATATAAATCGGCACAAAAATATTTTTTTTTGTACGACCGACAGTGAGATATTCTCGAGTGCCCTGATAAAATGGACAGCCTGTATGTAACACACTAACCAACAGTTCATAATCAATAGTAAACTTCGCTTTGCATGAAATTTAGAAGAATTATACCCACCAGATAATTTTAGAGGTAATTATTTTTTAATTTATGAATTTGTAAAATGGGAAATATGTGTTTAAAAAATCTAAGATAATCTATTTGTATTGTACGAGAGAAATTGTGAATTGTGTGAAATTTAAACTTATCCCGTACAAAACATTATCATAATTACAAAAAATTTGAACTACTTAGATCATGGAAATAGTAAGTTTCATTAGCAAATATGTTTCAGTTTGCATTGCCCTAAGTATATCCTTTTTCTCTACTGAAAACGACTTTTCATATTTCTTGCACTTTGTAAGTGTGTTTACATTAAAACTGGAAACTTTAAAATTTAATTATACAGTAAAGTAATTTTCCTATACTTCTATGTCTTAGATTTATTAACATTAAGAACTTTATAATTTCTCTTTGAAATACGCTACTTTGCATTCATTTTCCATTAATACATTACGTTAATATAAGAGTGACGTTTATATAATTATATACACTGTACTACATAAAGAAGACAAAAAGAACAGGACTGCATTAACAAAATTATGCTTTCTCTTTCACAGCGAATTATTCAAGCATTAAAGCATCATAGGACGAATATTGCAACAATATCATAGCGCAGTTAATTAGAGGGGAGGTTGAGTGAGACATCATTGTATATCCAATCCAGAGTCAGAATCTATATGCTAAACTAGGACCAAACTTCTTCTGGATATTAACATAAACAAGGTATTAAAATAAAATAAACTAAATAAAACTAACTTAAAGAACTATTATATATTCATGTGTCACTGCTAAATTTCCGACTATAAGGAGCTTTCAATAATGATCACAGGACACGTGACCACAAAAATATAGACAACCAACTATACACGATGGTATTGCACTAAACAGAAATACCCTAAATCCATTGGCGTTCTAGTTAAAGGTAAAAAGTTTATGATAATTCATTTATTCATCAAATTTAAGAGTTTTTTAATATTAAAAGCAAATTTAAATGGGATGCCTTTTATAGTCTAGTATACTTTAACTTGGCGTGTGTATGTATGAGTTAATATTTCCGTACTATTTCATTTTCTCTTGTACACAAAGATCCAGAAATATTGTCCACGTAGGCAATGTTTCTGGACTATTGCTTTAACTTTGTGTACAATATGGGAGAAAATGAAATCGTACGGAAATATTAACTCATACATACACACGCCAAGTTAAAGTATAGTAGACTATATCTTAATAAAAAAAACGTTCGCAAGAAATAAATTGTTACACCCAATTCAAAATAATCTTTATTTCTACAGACATGAATATAAACATTCGAATCAAACAATCCACAGTAAATAAAAGAAATTGCATAATAAAAACTTTTGTTACATGAGATTTAAATTAGAAGATGAATGAATACATTTTAATACGAAATGCTAAGAAATTATAACAAATGCTCAAAATGGCTGCCTTGAGTTTCTAAACACACATGGACTCTTCGTTTCATATTTTCGAATACGTTCTGTAACTGATCAACACTAATATTGCGGATTTCTCTTTCTATTGCCTCTTGTAATTCGTCAATGGTATGTAATCTATTTTTAAAAACATTGTTCTTCATGTGTCCAAATAAGAAATAATCACAGGGCGTTACATCTGGAGACCGTGCAGGCCATAGTCCCTGGCTGACTAATCGGTCATCGTAAAACTCCCGTAAAAAATCAAGTAAAGCTCTTGCTGTATGGGCAGTAGCGCCGTCTTGCTGGAAATGCCCATCTTGCAGTTCATCACCATGAAACTGCGCCAGAAATGGCTCTAAAATAAGAGTTTGATACCTTTGGGCATTAATTGTTTCACGAAAAAATATAGGGCCTATAATTCGCCTTCTGGATATTGCCACCCATACACCAACTTTTAAGGGGTGTAAACTTGTTTCTACATAAGTGTGAGGGTTTTCTGTAGCCCATGTCCTGTAGTTCTGACTATTGATATAACCTGTTAAGTGGAACCGTGCTTCATCAGTAAAGTAGGTTTAATCCAATACATCGTTGTTATTTAAATTTCCGTTGAACCAACGACAATATCTTACTCGACTTTCAAAATCAGGGGGTAATAGTTCTTGAACAATGGTTACCTTGTATGCATGCAAATGGAGTTTTTTGAGTGCTTTATGGGTTGTTCCAACTGAAAGACCTAAAAAAAAAAAAATTTCGTTGATTTGTCGTTTAGGTATATTAAGACATCTGAAGAGAACCGATTCCCAGTTTTATATATTTTTTTATTTGCATTCAGGTTTTATATATAAACAAGAGTTTTAGTAGGTATCGTTATTAGTTGTTGATAATAATTTTCACCAAAGAAATTCATATTGTATATTTTCAAGAAACTAAATTTAAATGGTATGTAACGTATTCAGTAATTAAAAAATTTAGTGTAAAAGTACCTACCTGTTTGAGCGGACAACTTTGGTATGGATTTTGTCGGGCTTTGATTCATTCTTTCTCGAACGTCGTTCATAACCACTTCAGTTAAAACAGTTGGCCTACCAGTGGATTTTCCCTTGCAAAGGCAGTGTGTCTTTGCAAAACAATCAACGAGTACATATTTACGATTTGAAAACGTGTCATATGGAATATTTGCGTCAGGAAATTTTTCCATAAATTGTTCGATGCATGATTGCAATGAATACTTCCATGATCCATCTTCGTTACGAGTTCCACTTCGAAAATGAGCCATCAAAATGAAGGCATCTTGCTCTGGCGTAAAAACCATGGCAAGACAGGACTAGAATAAAATTTAAAAAACATTACTTAACCTAACATTCTTTTTCTCTTTATCATTACACACCAGAAGATAACTGATGTAAATTATGTAGTTCTGAAAAGAACTGATTAGTACTCAAGTAATAATTAAAACAATTCAAAACCCGTGAAAAAGAACTGATAATTATGCAATATCCACCAAAACACTACTACTACGTCTATGATATGACATTTCAGATTAAAATAAATAGTTAAATGTTAGGATATGCCTACAAGAAGACTGTACGGCGCTAAATATTCTGCGTAGACAAACCGTTGCCTTATTGGTTCCGCTAGGCATGTTCAGCTTCAGAGCCAATTAAACCGAGCGTTGCGTCGAGATTTCGTGAAACTTCGTCGAAAAAAACCGTCAGCGAAGATACTTGAAAACGCACCCTTAGACACATACGAATTAAAATGTCCCTAGTATGGAAGGTTCTGACATGGCTAAAACATGACAAGCCTAAAAGATGAACTAAAAAATCACGTGTCCTGTGATCATTGTTGAAAGCTCTGTATAAGCGCTTTCGTAGATTTAACAATAAACGCTAAAGGCCCGAGTATCGGAACTGTAGCGCGTAATAAGTAAATACCTCTTAAAAATATATATATTTTATTCAATATTTGTAAATTGCATCCGTTTGCTCATTCAAAAGTTCGTATCGGCTTATCCACCCGGTATAATAAAAAACAATCTAAGTTGCCTTTGTTAAAGTTCCATGTGTGTATTCTTATATTTATTTCATAAAAAATGCTGTTAAGATTAAGTATTTGACAATGAACAAGAGATTCTATTTCACTACAAAAATATGTACATCATGTTAAGGAAATCAAAACATACCAAAATTATAACAATGCCTACGCCGGATTTAATTATCATAACATGAGTAATGGAGAAATCCTCGATGTGAACTTATAAAATTAAACTGTTTAAAACTTACAAGGTCTAAATACGAAATAAGTAATTGTAAATTTTTGTCACATGTGATATAATGCTTTGAGTCATCTGCAGTCTCGGGTCTTTACCTGAAATCGCAAACCGCTTTACTTGTCTTGAATTTTAATTTTCCCTTAACCTCTTTTATTATAAGATAGATAAAACTGCGCGGAAAGTTGTTTAAAGTTATTACATAGTTCAAGTTTTCATTCTGCTGCGCTTGTTTTATTTCATACCCAAATAGATTTTGATCAGGCAAACTTAGTTTAGTTGAGTCGATCCACATCTATTGTTATTAAGAAATTTACTTCATATATTTTATTAATCGATGCTGAGACGTCTTACACGAAAAACAATATTTAAAATTCCTTAGTTGGGAAAGCATTGTTTTTGATTTTTTTTTATATAACCCACACCCGAGCAAATTATATGGTTTTACACAATAACATTTATTTTTATAAATTTTACTTAATTACAAAATTAACAGGCTGAACAGGCAAAATCTCATTTACAGGATTAGGTAGCCATACAAAACGGTATCTAAAATATACATATGAATAAAATTATCAGGAAGAATTGAAAATATAGACCGTTGGCAGATCTGGACAATCACGCTGTTTCCTACGGAAACTTATTGATTATGAATGATTTTAATTAACATGCCCGAAATAACCTGGTCAATTTTGTCAACTCACACGTGACCAAATTATTTTAACTGCCTATTGACACTTTTATAAAATTCACGTTGCGTCTGAATCAACCAGATTTCATCAAAACCAGAGAGCCTACCTCTTATCACCTCAAATAGGAACCTGCTAGATTGCCTTACATGTCTCACTAAATAGAAAGTCTGTTTATATTCAAATTTGAGTTAAAAACAAATTCTGAAAAGAATACAGGGTGTCTCACCGGGAACTGAATCGATCGATATAGGGAAAAGTATGCATCAGAAAATAATAATAATATAATAATAATAATAATTACTAATGTCGGTGTGGCCAATCCAAGCAGCTGGCACTTCCGCTTATACCGGAAGTCGATACCAACTTGCTTATTTCAAATGGAACATCCTATATATTTTAGGGTTTTCGAAAAGAGCATAAAATTCTGAGTCGAAAATATCCTATACCTAAACCTAGTCGTTTCAGAGATATTTGACATTTTAGCTAGAAATGTTTAAAACAATTGCAAGTAAACTAAATAAACAAGTCTATAACTGGAAATTATTTTTGAATAATATACAGGGCGAGCCAAGACGAAATTACAGGACTAAGTGCCGTTTTTTTTTAAATGGAATACTATGTATATCAGTACATTTTTTGAAGCCACTTTCTAGTCTCTATTCATTCCTATATTAGCATTGAATATCTCCCAACGACTTGGAAGTAATGAATATTTTTGTTGAAATAATGCAATCTGCAGATGGATATTTAAAAAATCACCACAGTCATAATTATGGGTTTTATGAAAAACTTATGTGAATACCAGTTACGTAACATCTAATTAATGTTTTTGAATTATTTTTATTTCCTAAAAATGTACAGGGTGACCAAAAATTATTTTTCAATTAAGAACATTTTAAATTGAATTTTCTCAATTTTTTCAAATGGAACGCCCTGTATATTTTTCGACGGTGTTATGTAGAAATGAAAAACGAACATTTTTTGTAAGTACTTCCCTATGGCTAATTGCAACCATTTTCGTTTTATAAATAAATAAGTGTCAAATTTTGAAATGAGACCATTTAGTGGGACCATTTCTTCCAATTCATTGAAATGAGTAAATAGTATTTAACCGGCCCTTTACTGTAATGTTTTTTTGTACATTTTTTTGCTGTCTTCGTTATTCGACAAGCAATAAAACCTCAGTTTGGTAAAAATTGTCGTATACAAAGGAGCATTTATCACACTATCGGTCGTTATAATTTGTGTTGAATTTAATATATTTGGAATTTTACAATATTAATTTTAATAAAGCGGAACTTGTAGACATGACTTTTGTTTTGGGCGAGTCAGACAGAAATTGTTTACTTTCCAATAAAATTTATCACCAACGTTATCCTGAAAGGATTCGTAATGTTAGCAGCTTCCCAAACATTCTCGCAAGATTTCTGGAAACTGGAAATGTCGAATATAAAAGAATGAAAGAATAAAACGTCTTGTGAAAGAAGAAAATGAGTTTTCTGTGGTGCTGACAACTGTTGAGAACCCCCATGTTAGCCAAAGAGAAGTGAGCTCATTAGTAGGAATAAGTAGACGGTCTGTGGGTTGAATCTTAAAAACACCATAAGTTGCATGTAAATCATATTCAAATGCACCAGGAATTATCTGATGACGATTTTCAAAAGCGCCTACAATTTTGTAATTGGGCCAGAGGTGAAATGCAACATGATGTCAACTTCTTCAATACTGTTTTATTCAGTGATGAGGCAACTTTTCATGAAAATAAATTTGTTAATAGGCACAATTTCCATTATTATACTTCGGAAAATTCTTACTTTTATGCAAGTTGATAACCAACACAGATGGTCTATACACGCTTAGGGAGGAATTATTGGAGAACATGTAATAAGACCACATTTCTTTGATGGTACATTGACCGGAGCTATTTATCTTGTTTTTTGGAAAACTATCTGCCACAATTATTGGTAAATCTCCCTGAAAGAATTCGAAATAGGATGTGGTTTCAGCAAGATGGTGCTCCACCACATTATTTAGATGCAGTTAGAGACCACTTAAATAATACCTACCCTAATCAACGGATTGGAAGAAATGGACCCACTAAATAGCATGCTAGATCCCCAAATCTCATAAAAATGGATTTCCTTTTTTGGGGATACATGAAGGAAATTGTTTATGGAGACACGCCAACAACAGTACAAAATATGAAGGAAAGAATAATAGCTGCCTTTACATCTATCACACTGGCAGTTTTAGGAACAGTGGGAACCTCATTTCAAAAGCGCATAGAGATTATTTGCAGAAATCTCTTTTTTTAAGTTTTGAATTTTGTAATTATTGCTCAATAAAACGAAATTGGTTGCAATTAGCCCTAGGAAAGTACTTACAAGAAATGTTCATTTTTCATTTCTACATCACATCGTCGAAAAATATACAGAGTGTTCCATTTGAAAAGATGAGAAAATTCAATTTAAAATGTTCTTAATTGAAAAATAATTTTTGGCCACCTTGTACATTTTTAGGAAATGAAAATGATTCAAAAGCATTAATTAAATGTCTCGTAACTGGTATTCACATAAGTTTTTCTTAAAACCCATAATTGTGGCTGTGGTGATTTTTTTAATATGCATCTGCAGATTGCATTATGTCAACAAAAAAATTTATTCCATCCAAGTGGTTGGGAAATATTCAATGCTAACATAAGAATGAATAGAGCCTAGAAAGAGGCTTCAAAAAATGTACTTAATTATTACACGTTTAGTGTCACAATTTTCAGGGTTCCTTTCATTAAAAGCTTTAGCCATTTTAAACTTTGTATCATAAGAAATGAAATCGTCAAAGAGCGCTAGAGCTACAGCTTAATCAGCAAGATACCATACTTAAATAGCCACAAAATTTCTTTGAGGTAACTTGAAAAATTGGTTCATTTACTATTCTATCATTTAAAATTTTTAAATCTTGATATGGAACTTTGGAAGCTAACAGGACATTGTATCATGTCTTTATGTACAAGCGAATAATAAAAATACAAATTTTCCTTAGACCTTCTAATATCGTGAAGCAGATCTTGAAGAAAACCAGACTCGAATAAGGAAACGTCCGTTTGTGATTCTTTTGCCAATAAATAAAGTTGGGTCCACCCAACAGTCCGACATATTTGTGCTGAGGAAGTCAAGGGGGGGGGGGTCAGGAGGAAATGGCATGTTAAATGTATGGGAAAATGGTTTTAGGAAGATAATTCGGCGGCTTTTGATGCGCGAAAAAAAATCTTCAGACCAAAAATGAAGAGTTCACGAAAATAAGCAAATTTTGTTCCCAACCTCATCGACGCCAGACCATTGATTTGCGAGATATCGCAAATCCAAGGTGCAACGGTTTGCAAGAACCGTTATAACTTTCTTCGTGTAAAAGATCCTCATTTGCTTCTTGTCACGTAAAAAGAACACAAGGAGAACTACGTTCTACAACTGAAATAAATTCAATAATATCATACCAAGTGTTCCGTTTTTCGTCAACTTCAAATCGCAAAAACTTCTTTAGGTCAAATGGAACACCTTGTATTTTTTTACGTCAAGTTGTGTAAAATTGAATTCCCTTTTATCTAATATTAGAATTGTGGGGGTTAAAGTTACAACTTCTTGAAATATTTGCGATTTTATTAGAAATTCATGAATTGTTGTAATCATTTCATCAAAATAGCCATGATTAGAAACAATCAGTCATTATCTTATATCAAAAAATGCCAGCACGTTTAAATTATATCAACGAAAACTGTTTAAATTTGTTTATTATTTATGAAGAATGTGATAAAGTAATATCAAGAACTTGCAGCACATTTGCTACTCGATATTCACAAAAACGCAAAATAACACTAACACTGTAACATGCGTATTAATCGAATTGAAGATATGCCATGGACTAAAATAGCAGAGTTAAGATCAATTTAAAATATGATTTCATTTTAATTTAATAATTGCTCAAAATTCCGCCCTCGAACCTCGACACATTTTTCGCACCTTCGGATTAGTTCCTCATGGGTAGCTCTTCTAATTGAATCCTGTGATATGTTTTGAAATACATTTCTTACTCTTTGCATACAATCTTCAATGGTTGTTAATGGGCTCTCATGACTTTATTTTTAATAGTTCCCCATATGAAATAATCTAGAACTAATAAATCGGGCGAGCAAGGAGGCCATAAGAAAGGTCCATTATTGGCAATCCATTGATCATAAAAAGTTTCTTGTAAATAATTATTAATTAAATATGCGTTATGTGGGGGAGCACCGTCGTGCTGATAAAAAATGTTTCTATGTTCGGCGAGAGGTAAATTTTCTAAATAGTTATTATTAAAATTTTGTAAGATACTCAGATATCTTTCACCTAAAAAAACAAAAAAAGAAAAAAAATTTCCCTATACGTATTAGCAGAAGAGAAAATTTAGTTTGCCGTTTAAATTTTCCTGATAAAATTGTAATGCCACCACTCTATCGTTTCTTATGGCACAGTAAACATTGAACTGCCAACTTTCCTGAAAGTTTCGCTCTCTGGACATATGAGGATTTGAGTCACTCCAATAATGCGAATTGTGTCTATTAAAAAGTTCATTTTTAGTAAATTTTGCTTCATTTGTCCATATAATATTTCCCAAATAAGAATCGTGACCATCAGACCTTATTAGAATAAACTCACAAAAATTCTGTCTTCTTAGGAAATCTGTTTCTTTTAATCATTGAACCATATGGAATGAAAACGGGTGAAACTTATGTTTTAATAAGATTCTGTGAATTGAATCCTTGCATAGTCCCGATTCCAGAGCAGCTTGTCTTAATAACATCCTTGGAAATGCATGAAAATATCCCAGAATGACTATTTCAATGTTTTCCTCATTAACAATAGGCTTTCTTCTTTGCATTTTTGCCTTGACAAAGCCATAATTTTTAAAATTTTCCAGTATACGTGTTACAGTGTTTGGTGACGGTTTCCGTTTTTCTGGATATCGAGTAGCAAATGTGCTGCAAGTTCTTGATATTACTATATCACATTCTCCATAAATAATAAACAAATTTAAAAATCGTGGGTGTAATTTAAACGTGCTGGCATTTTTTGACATAAGATAAGGACTGATTGTTTCTAATCATGGCTATTTTGATGAAATGATTACAATTCATGAATTTCTAATAAAATCGCAAATATTTCAAAAAGTTGTAACTTTAACCCCCACAATGTTAATATCAGAAAAAAGAAATTCAATTTTACACAACTTGACGTAAAAAAATACAGGGGGTTCCATTTGACCTAAACAAGTTTTCGCGGCTTGAAGTTGACAAAATGTAACGCAAAAAACAGAACACTTGGTATGATATTATTGAACTTATTTCAGTTGTAGAACGTAGTTCTCCTTGTGTTATTTTTATGTGACAAGAAGCAAATGAGGATCTTTTACACGAAGTAAGTTATAACGGCTCTTGCAAACCGTTGCACCCGTCAAATTTTCTATAAAATGTCAAATATCTCTGAAACGGCTAGGTTTATGTATAGGATATGCTACATATTTTCGACTCGAATTTTATGCTCTTTTCGAAAACCCTAAGGTATATAGGGTGTTCCATTTGAAATAAGCAAGTTGGTATCAACTTCCGGTATAAGCGGAAGTGCCAGCTACTTGTAATTATTTTAGTTGGATTGGCCACATCGACATTAGTAATTATCTAAATTTTCAAAATTTTCTGATGCGTACTTTTCTCTATATCGATCGATTCGTTTCCCGGTGAGACAGCCTGTATATATACAGAAAACATACAAATTTGACATCTATTTATAGCGACTTATCTGCAATCGAGTAGGATACCATTTCAAATACGTGTGACATTGAACTTTGCTAAAATATTTCTAAACATAATGTTCTTAACTTCGTCAACCCGAACTTTTATTATGGAGCTGTAATAATATCAAAATTTTGGATTAACGAAGATATGGCAAAGAAGCAGCAGAAGCGAATAGGACTTTCCATATTCACCGGTTATCTTTAAGTCATCTGTCGCTACGTATTTCTCGTGCCATGCATTTTGATTTTCTTGAGGATATTTTAGTATTAAGAGTAGTAGTTTCAACCCCGGATTGGATTTTATATAGTAGTCACAAATGGGATTCCAGACAGAAGAGCTTGGAACGAACATAGGTAGAGAACAGTTTAATGAGAACATCGGCATCGTTAAAAAATTGACCCAGCTTAAGTATAAATCCCAACACTCTCATGGAGGATGAAACGATTTGCTCGATATGTGTGAAAAAACTTAATTTACAACCAAAATAAATTCCTAAAACTCTCATTGCATCGGTGCAAACTAGAACCTCCGATTCCATTTGACAGCCGTATGTAACTATGTTGACTTTACGGGAGTAAGTCATGACTTTACATTTAGAGGTGTTCAAATTAAGACGAATTTTGTTATACCAATATACCACCTTGTCTAGCTCGGCTTGCAGTAGATTACATTCGTCAGCTGATTTAATTGATGAAAATATTTTTAAGTCATCTGCGATAAACAATTTATGACAATCAGTTACATTATTCAGGTCATTAATGAAAATGCAAAAGAATAGAGGCACAGGTTAGATCCTTGTGGAACTCCTGAGCCAATCGCGTATCGACTTGATTTAAAATAGTTATACGTAACATACTGGAGACGATCTGTCAAGTATGAGTGAAAGAAAATGAGTAACGGAGTAACAGTTTTCGACTTGTTAGGAGCCTCCCTTCTCAAACTAAGATATTCTTAAATTCTTTTATATACATATCTATGTGTCTCTCAGTGCAGATGGTGAAGATTTATTACATGTTTATCAGTTATCACATTTTTCAGATTAAAATTTTTAAAAGTGACTAAGGCCTCTGTACTCTTGAAACCACCTTTGATGTAATATTTTATATTAATAATCTTATAACTAAGTTTCTCCGCACTTCTCTATTAAGCCTATAATTGATTTTGCCATAAAAGTAGCTTGCATGGTAAGCAGCAATTAGGTACTTTCTGTCGTGTGATAAATATCTTCTATTTGTTTAAAATTAATAAACACAGGCATAATTAATAACGGTTACCAAGGCCAATTTGCCTGTTGATTGGTGTATATATGAACAATTATTGCCAGCGACTCATCGGACAATAACCAATTAAGTTTACGATCATTGGACAAAATTAATCAAAGCCTAAATTATATGTTAGTTAATCAAACGGAAATAAATATCGTTTCCTGTTTGTGGGGGAAACGCGTAATGGCAACTTTAATGTGAGGTGTGTGCTGGAATACTAATATTAACCCCAACTAACTGGTCAGACATCTTTATTACAACATAATTAATGGTGCAATATTTCACACTGAAGGCAAACGAAATCCAACTTGTTATGGTTATTTATGAACAACAATAAAAGTATTAGTTACAATAATTAATCCGATCATTAGATCGTCAACACAAAAGATGCAGTAAAATAGTTCTCACTGGATTTTTTGTGAATAAACCTCATATTTTGATGGCGAATAAAACAGTATCAGTTTGTGAATTATAATCTACTGGAACTCTAGAAAAAAATTGGAGCCAAGAGACACCAAAATCACGAATTATTTGTTTCCATTGCCTACATTAACAGCAATTCTAAAATGAAAAAATTGTTGGGTAAAACAAAAGAGCAGATAATGTTTTAGTCCCCACAATTTATAAAATAACAGAAATCTAAAGGATCACACCATTTCTTAAACGTTGAAATAAGCCTTCATAACGCTTGTGGAAATTAAATCTCGGTAAAATTGTTTTTATATGTTGTAGATAGACACTGATTTCCAGAACAAAAGATTCAGAGGACACGAAATGGACAATTTTTGAGATAGAGCTTGTCAAACAAAACGATTTTCAACATTCTTGATATTGAAAGTTTTTTACCTTTGCTTCTTTAATTCTATAGACCAAGGGCTAGTGAAGTTTTTAAAAATTGTCGGAGAACCTCCTTCACCTTGCGTGGTTTGTAGTGTTGTTTAAGAAATTCAACCCTATGCTAGATCCGAGTCCCAAGGGGGGAGCATTTTCATAATGAGCACTATTTTATTCAAGTCAATATGCTTCGTGTATGAGAACCACTTCCACAAAGCATCAAGAACACTTGAACATTACGTTCGTCTCCATTACTAGACGAGCTTTTCGTTGATCATGTTAGCATAATCAGAATGATGAAAATTGGTTTTCAGTTTTTATGATTCCCCGATGGTCTCGGTCTAATAATATAGCAGTTTAAATATACAATGTACAAATATACGTACTAGCAAAGGAGCTAGCTCATGTCACGTGTACACTCTTATGTGTCTTGAGTTTGATTGTGGGGCCTTATTACATACCTATAGGAATGAAAAAAAATTAGTCACATGGTCCAGAGCATGGCCGCACTGCTTGAAAATTTCGCTAAATTTTGTTTCAACGTATCTTCGTAACTGGTGATCTAATTTTAATTTAATTTTTTTCGTTCTGTTTCTTATTAAAATTTTATATTTTGTCGTTATAAAAGCTTCAGCTAACATGGAAAAACCTTTTATGGCACGAGAATAATGCTTTCCAGCTAGTACACTCTCAACAATATTTGGACTTCTTGCTAAATATTTTCCAATTCATACCATAATTTTCTTTGCTAGATGAAAACCTCCTAAGCCAAGAAATATGCTGGAAAACTCTTCTGGCCGTACAGATTTAATTTATTTAGCTACTCTGAACACACCTGTCTCGGCCCACAGAGATCCTGGTTTCTGATTTACTGTTGTCAAGCAGTCTTATAAGTTTTTCACGTATAAATATTGCACTGAATTGTGTCTCAGAATATGGTAGAATGAGTATGAAAGCTGTGGTGGTCTTTATAATATCTGTATTTGACAGCATACTATTGAACGCACTCCAGGAGGGGACTTCACATCTATTAGGAAAGTGCTCTTTACTTGAGATAAATCTGCTCAGAACCGATGTCAGATCTTGTCCCTTTGTAGATGAAGCTGCCACGTCAGATTCAGGTTTCCGTGCTACTACAAAATCTATCTCTATTTCTCCTGTTTACTTTGAATTCTTATAATATTTCAGTTATTGGCATGAATGAAGACTATGAGAAGAACTCATCCCTTTTATCTCTAACCGTCTCTGTTGACTGGTATCACTATCTGTGATATTTTGACTTTCATTTCGAAATATAACCAATACTGTATCATGACTGCCTCCACACCCACAAAGAGTATGCTCATATCAGCCAATATTGTCCATTGCTACTCTTATTAGAATATTTGCTTTGAATTATTTGTAAAAAGGTACGCTTCTTCCCCTCTGAGTTACTCAGAATTCTTGAAGCAAGTAACACGTTATGTCTCTCCAATACATCATAACTAACTGTAATGCCAAGATAATTTATAATCTGGAGTAACAATTTGGACCGAGTTATAAAACAGTATCTGGTACACTGCCTAACATTTTAACTGAACTTGTTTAGAAGTCTGATAGTAAGAAAATAAACTACAGCAAAATTTTCGCCAGGACTTTAGTACTTTGTTTTTTGGCTCCGTCAAAGATTGATATAAATTATTTGCATTTGTCTGTATCCTCTAAACCAAAATCAAAATCAGAGTCACGAATTTCATCAGCTACATTACCTGCACTTATTTTACTGGAAAATACCATTTGTGACATTGAGGTATCCCTTAAGTAAGTAAAACAAATACCATGACTAAGTTGCTCTATAAGTAAATATTTCATTCTATAGTTGATATGTGTTTCTCACTTGGCAAATACTTTTTATTGAATTCCTTGCGTAGATATGATATTAAATATCCTCTGCATTCAAGATCAAAAATTGCTTAAGCGATTCTCACAGACTCTTAGAATTAGCAACTTATTCAGCTGCATCTTTTTCACTATCCCTTTCATAATTTAAAAATATTTCCTCATGCAATTTTCGTGACAATGGATGTTAGCAGCAAGAACGCTGTTTATATCTTCCAATATACGTATTCGCTGTAAAATTGTTCGAGGTAAAACCGAGAGGCTTTAAGTGGTTGCTATGATCTGAACTTCTCACAAATCCGGTATAGTTTGAAGTCTCCCTTTAGTTTTATTTGGTTGCAGACTACGCACGTTTTAGATTGTGGTCAGCTAGATTGGGGATCTTTTCTTCTTGGGTTCTTCTAAGGAACTGGCACCAACCTCCTCTTCGGCGCTTCATTCATTTTGTCTTTTTTCTCTTCAGTTCTTCTTCCTGTGGCAAGTCATATGATATTTTACGCTGTTTTTATCATCAATACTTTGCAATACACCATCTTCAATGTGCTCAGAGGCACTTTTAATATTCTTTATTCCATTTTCGCGTGAACACAGTTTAAACCTCGCTTCACTTTTTGTAAGGAAATGCAAAAATTAAAGTCTAGAATACAGATTTTCACGGCCATTGTCTAATGAAATAGTTTCTTCCGAGTCTTGCCGTGGTCTTCGAACTTGACTTGACATTTCGCTGATCATCCTGTCAGCTTCTTCTGAAGGATTCCAAAGATAGAACTTGTTGTGTAACACCCCTCGTTATATACCTAGGCTTTGCTTCGCTTCGCTGGTCATTCGTCATGTTTGGTTGACCGTGACTTACTACGATGCTACTACTTGACAATACCAGTCTTCACGTGTTACTAAGTCGATACCCATCCTTTCTCTGTTAAAGTTGTTTCTGTTTCTCATAATTTCCAGTGATTCCCTAACGACTCGCGGACAATAGCGTCTCTTCCTGTCTAATATATTGACGTTCTCGTAGTCGATTTTATGGTTCTCGTTATTATGGACATGCTCTGCTAGATGTATTAGTGAAAAGGTCACACAATGGCAAGCTGGCCCACGGCGTCTACAGAAAGAAAACACACACCCGATCTTTACCTACATGCGACATCTGACCACCATCCACAACAGAAGGGAGCGTTAATCAGAACCTTGGCCCACAGAGCCAGCACAATATGCGACGACGATAACAAACCCGAGGAACTACAGAATGTCCAACAAGCTTTAGAGAAGAACGAATACAGTCGTCAAAGCAATATACAACGAATAGTAAATAACCATGCATGCCTACCCTACGTCGGGGAAGTCGCAGATATTCTGAAGAAGATTTTATCTAAAAAGAAAGTAGGTGTACGGTTTCGAACGATGAAGAAAATACAGCAGATGCCTCCTTCAATCAAAGACCCTGTCCCCAAACTGTTAACAAAAGGCATTTACCAGTTGAAATGTACATGTATATGTCAACTGAAGAATTAAAAATCTTCAAATGTTTCAATAACTGTTGGGTTTATCGAAAAATCATACAGACAATTTGCTTGCCTTTTAACAAGAAGTGAAATGAGCTGAACAAATTTAATATCAGCGCAGCCGTACGGAGATATTTTAAAATAAAATTTCCAATATGGCGGTCAGACAACCATGATCTGGACCATGTGATCAATGTTTACTCCTATAGGTATGTAATAAAGTCCCATAATCACACTTAGCCGACATAAGAGCGCACACGTGACATGAGCTAGCTCCTAGACTATACAATAAAGGGGCAAAAATAGTGTGAATCAGTCATTGTTGCAGTACACTCGTAGCTGACAGAAGTGATTGTGCAATGCTGCACTAACTAATGCAAAACCATGAAAGTGCTTAAAATTCAATTCACAATTCCCTTTGAATCTTAGAACCTAGTGAACTATAAACTGATCTCGAATTAATTTTGAAGACCCACTAAATTTATGCAGATTTTCTCAGGAAGTTACCCTTAGGGAATCCAGTTAAACAAACAGTTATAATTCTCGTGTGCATATTGATGATATTGTACCAACCAGAAAGTATAAACAATGAGATATTTCAACTGTGTATATACAGCGGAAAATGTTTACAAAATTGGGATTGGATAGCATGCTAAGAGGAAACAAAAGAAAAGGGCAAATTTACTGCTAACAATGCCGGAAGGAAACTGTTCATTCTGTATAGACTTGTTAGTGTTGCTTAATCGAGTTGTGTTGACAGGTACAAATTAAGGGTAATTTTTATGTCTTTTGGAGTGATTAATTTGATTGTAATATACGCTTTGAAGTTTTTGAAATTCAAGATTGTTGAAATATAATAAAGTTTAAAGCATTATCTGATTAAACATGTTTTCTCTGTAACATTCAAATGGTCTAATTATAATTTATGTGGGAGGAAGTGGGAAACTTACCCTTTATTTTAATAAGAAACGAAGGGAAATTGTGCATCGTAATGAGAGGACAGTGTCGGTGTATTTTCGTATTTATACCGGGTATTAGAGATTTAATGTGGTAGGCCATTTTCAAGAAGATAAAAGGATGAACAGGAAACTATTGAAAATGATTTTAGTGCCCAATAAGATAAGAGTAAATTCCCATTTAAAAACTATTCTTTAAAAATCACTCTGAGCCTCTTATTTACACGTTCAGTGGAAGTCTAATAACGCAAAAAAAAATATATATATTTTTTTTTGTTGAAATAGGCTTAAAATGTCATGAAACGTCGAGATTTTAAATTTGAGCGAAAAAAAATTCCTGTCTGTCTGTCTGTCTGTCTGTCTGTCTGTCTGTCTGTCGGTCTGTCTGTCTGCCTGTAACTTTTTTTGTGCGCACGTTTACTCTGGAACTGTTTATGATATTGATTTAAAATTTGAAATACACTTATGTATTATAACGAGATCTGGAACTAGATTATATTTTGATCTAGTTCCGTTGAAGGATTCGGGGGTAAACGGGGTAAATAAGGGTATAAAATTGCAATTTAGGGCATATATGAAAAGTCAAGGTCTCAAAATTTTTTTGGCATCAGCCACCCCCTACCCCAACTATCGCCTCCAATACTACCCCCACACTATTATTAAATTGGGATTTAGTGTGTATACGAGAACCAAGGGACCATAAAAATTTTTTAGCACTAACCACCCCCTGTACCATCCTCATTGCCACCCCCACGCTATTATTAATAACGGGGTACTTTATAGTTACAACAAACGAAGTAGTAGATTTTTTTTTATCTTGTATATGTTGTAGAGAGTATGCAGAATCCAAGTTTTAGACCTCCAAACCCTTGGCAAATTTTTGTTTGACCGAAAAAACCACGAAGTTTTGGCATTTTTTTCAGTTTGCGGTCTATAACTTAAAAACAACGCATCCAATCGAAAAGTCATCTACTATCAAAATTAAAGAGCATTAAATTTTGCTTAGAATGAGTACCTCATAATTAAAATTTTATCATGAGGTATGGGCGTAATTGGCAGTCGAATAACAACAATTTTTACCAACTTGTAAAAAAATTCACACTGGGTAACTTTTTAAACGTCTTCAGCTCTGAAACGGCTAATCTAAATGAAAGAATGAAAGTTGTGGAGCATGTAATTTCAAGTTCGTACAGTATTTGAGTAATATAATGAAGTGTAAAAAAAATGAAACAAATATGTAGGTACAAAGTGCAAGAAAAAACTGTAAAAGTAGTGAAGTAAAAATAAGTTTTGGAAAACATAATTTGTCATAGGAGGGCGAAAACGTATGTAGAGTTATTTATGGATCTTTGGTTGTAAAAAGTCATATAAAGACATCAGGTTCTTCAGCAGACATCATTTTCAGGAAAGAAACAAATGCTGCAGGGTCACAGGAAAAGTTTCTTGGAAACGAGAGCAACAAGAACATTTGATTTTGATGCTTATACAAAAATTTAAGGAAGGAGGAATTCAAGCGCAACAGGTAGAAGAAGATGCAGATTTATTAATTGTAGAAACAGCTATTTCCCAAGCAGCAAAATCTGACAGTGTGGCAATTGTTAGCGAGGACATTGACGTTCCCATTCTCCTAACGGGCCTCGGAAACAAGTACGAGAACTCGTGCTTCCACAAACTAGGGAAAGGGAAAAAAGCAGATTTATGATACTCAAACACTTCTTTCAACTTTGATACCGCACATGTTCTCTTCATCCGTGCATTTACTGGATGTGACATCACGTCATCATTTTTTGGTCACAGGAAAGGAAAATTTTTATCCCTCATTGAGCAACATCCACACCTGAACGCACAAGCAGCTACTGTTTCCCAATACTTGATAGAACAGACAGGGGAACAGCTGATATTTGCACTGTACAGACAGATGCACAGTAGCCCTCTGGGCGAGCTGAGATACGAGCTTTTTATAACAGCCGCCTCAAAAAAATCGTTCAACCTAGCACGGTTGCCACCAATATTGAATGCAGCAAGGTGGCACTCAATGCGCGCATGCCACCAAGTGCACACTTGGCTGTTAAACGGAACAAAGCCATGCCAATGAGGTTGCAAGAAAGGCACGTCAAGCTTATTGCCTATAACAATGTCAAAGGATGCTGTATCCGACATGCTGCTGAAAATGATTTCATGTACACGCAAAAAAGGTTGCATTGCAGCATGCAGCTCTCAGAAATCAGACCTGAACTGCTTTTTGACCTGTAAACACTGCTCTGGCCTCTCATGTTAGAACGTTCTTGAGATTGAGTTGGATGAAGATGAAGACGACGACGAAGATTGCTTTGAGCTTGAGGAAGTTGATGATGCTGCTGCAATAAATCGGGAAGATAGGATGCAGTATGAGGACATTAGTCAACCCCAATCCAAACGGATTCGACTACTATACTATAACCACTACAAGCAAATAATTTTTTCCAAAACTGATTTTTTCTTCATTTCAGTTTTTTCTTACACTTTGTATTGTTCTTGCACTTTGTATTTGTTTAATTTTTCTGTTGTATTACTACTATTGGATACATTTTTATTTTTAGTTAATAAACATTGGGCCTTTCTTTAAGTTATGCTTTTATTTGGACAATCCATTTTCTCAAATTAATGTTGAAAAGTTGAATAAAAAGGAATAAAAAAAATAATAAATAAATTTATGTGCAGGACATTTTGGATTTTGAATGTACTTTACTTAATATTGATCGAAATTGGAAAACCAGGTAATCTATGAACTTTAAATTACATGCACTACAACTTTCATTCTATGGATTTTTTTATTTAGATTAGCCGTTCCAGAGCTGAAGACGATTAAAAAATTACCTAGTGTGAATGTTTTACAAGTTGGTAAAAATTGTAGTTAATCGACTGCCAATTACGGCCATACCTCTTGAAGAAATTTCAACTTTCAGGTACTCATCCGAAGCGAAATTTAATGTTCTTTAATTTTGATAATAAATGACTTTTCGATTGGATGCATAAAAGTGTCAGTTTGGAGGATCTAAAACTTGGATTCTACATACTCTCTACAATATATACAAGATAAAAAAAATCTACTACCTCGTTTAAAGTAACTATCACCCCCTTTCAATGACGCCGTTCTTGGACCATTTTTAAACAACTGTTATTTTTTTGGACTACTTAATGTTCGATAGTCAGTTATTTATAAATTATGCACTATATCAAAAGTTAATAAATAGTTTGCTAGCAGGCTATAATTTTACGATTTAGTCTCATACAAAACAAATAATTATACAGAGGTAGGAATTTGTTACACAGCCGTTGATTTACAAGTAAATGAGCAAATACTGAAAATTTAAGAGCGTAAGGGGAGCCATCCAGACCAGTCCAACCACAAGGGTCTAGGCCAACCAGGTGGGTTTAGGCCACTTCCGTTCCAGTAGACTTATAACTCGTAGGTGCCTTTCAGTAGGAACCCTTATACAGGATCACGGAGCACTGAAAAGTTATAGAAAGTTTTTATTAGTAATACCTTGACTTTCCGTTGCTTCCATTCCGGTGGACTTATAACTAGTAGGAACCTTTCAGTAGGCGTACAACTCGTAGACGGTTACGAGGCACTGAAAAGTTGACAATCGTTTCTCTGATCATACTTTGATTTTCCAACTTCCGTTTCAGCAGACATATAACTCGCCTTTCAATGGGAACCTTTATTTATAGGGTCACGGGTCACTGAAAAGTTGTACATAGGACTACTAATCAAATTTTACTTCTCAGGTTTCAATAATCCACCTTTTGTTTTAGACCCTTAGTATCGCCATTTTTTATGCATTAGCCAAGTACTATATCAAACTTCTCTATAATTCTGCACTATAATTAGTTCCACGATCTGTCTGTCTGTAACTTTTTTTGTGCGCAGGTTTACTCTGGAACTGTTTATGATATTGACTTGAAATTTGGTACACTTATGTATTTTAAATAGATCTGGAACTAGATTATAATTAGATGGGTTTGGGAGTAAATGGGGTAAAAAGGGGTAAATAGGCATAGCAAGCAGGTAAGAGTCCATAAAATTGTACAAAATATCGAAATCTCAAATTTTTTTTTTTGCGTTTGCTATCCCCTCTACCACCCCCATCGCCACCCCACTCTCACCCTATTATTAAAGGGAATAAAAAATTAAATTGGGATTTAGTGTGTGTACGAGAACCAAGGGCCTTTAAAATTTATATTGGCATTAGTTACTACATTTTTTTATTTTCCGTTTTTACTCATTTACTCGGAAGTCAATAAACCTAGATGTCTTAAATTTCAGTAAATTTGGTATTTTAATGATACGTATATACCTTTCTTAATGATGTATTCGCCGGAACCGATTCACTATATTTATCTGTTCGTGGTCTTTCGGAAATTATTTATGACTTTACAGTAAGAGTTTCCATCAGTATAATAATTGGTTTGGCTGCTTATTGATGTGGCATCATCAGCATACAACAATTTGTCGTGGATAATATGTTGACGGAGGACACTGGCTAATAAGAGACCCAATACTGATCCTTGAGGTAAACCCAACTTTACGATTTGGTTGTTAGATGTAACATTTCCATTTTTGACACGAAATTTATGACTAAACATGTAAAATTTGACCTAAGTAGTCAGCGGTACTCTACTATCCAAATTGTATATCAGTATAATAATGAAAAATATACTCCTTGCATTAAACGCCTGTGTTAAGTTAACTAAGAAGATTGGTTGCCGAACATCTATTTTTGTCAATTTCATCATAAATAGTTTTTAAAAATTGGACCAGATATGGCATTTAGAAATTTTGTCTGTATTAGGCGAATTTTGATTTACTAAATTTTTTATAACCATAGTCAGTCACAGCCACAAAGAAACCTGGCTAGATAGTCCATAAAATAGTTTTTAAAACCTCAAAAGTTCCGTTTTTGAGGGCGGTGAACACGATGGTGATATTTTTAAGGTTCCCACCGCCCAGCAACTACCCCTAGACTCGAAAAGCCACAAGCCACAAATTCAGGTAGGCCGTATGAAATTTAACCATATAACACCTTATCCACCCCTGGGGTTGAAACTACCCCCTCCCCTAATACTAAAACATCCCCCAAAAAATCAATATACATGAAATTTGTTTATCCCCGTTTTCGAAGGTGCTGAACACGATAGTAGTATGCATTTTCCCCCCACCCTCCGCCAAATGTTAGGAGTGATGATAGTTTAAACCCCAGGTTTGCCTAGTTACTAAACTTCCTTTACAATGTCGAAATCCCCTTAAAAACTCAAATCCAACAAGTCTCCTCATGCCCAGTATCAATAAATATGAAAAAGGGGTGGTTTTAGGAGTTTTTGGTGGAGGGTGGGAGAGAAATTAATATTACCATCGCATTGAGCATCCTAGAAAACGGGGATAAACAAATTTTCGTGCATTTTGATTTTTTGGAGGATATTTTAGCATTAGGAAAGGAGGTACTTTCAACTCCGGGGGTAGGTAAGATGTTGTATGGTTAATTTTCATACATCCTACCCGAATGCTGCCCATAAGACCGATCCGCATGCCTACTATGGAAAAATACGCGAAATATGAATGGTTATTCGAATTTAGGGGTAGTTGTTGAGGGGTGGGAACCTCAAAAATATCACCATCATATTCAGCGCATTAGAAAACGGGGGTAGCCATATTTCATCCCTCTCACCTAAATTTTGTGTTTTAACCCCTTTTTTGCAACTTTTTCATGAAGCAAAACGCTGGCTATTCAGTTTTAAGATATGATAGTATGCAACTTCTGTGCTTTTTTAAAATTTTTGTAATTTATATTCCACTTGGTCTTAATTTATCAATTAATTGAATGTTTTGAAACACTCAAACACATTTGTGAAGACGGTATTTTAAAATTAGTTTTCAATTTTAATTATCTCCCGATTATGCTACCTTGGTTAGCAAAATGCGCGTCATGTAATGTATTCGAGTATAGTGTTCAAGTGCTTTGGTGACGATGGTCTTCAGATACTAAACACAGAAAATAGGGCCATACAATTTGAAGAAGGTTCTTAGATATTTTTCTTATCTTGAGTAGGTAAGTAGCTTTTGGTCTATAAACAATTAAGAGCAAGAAATAATAACAATGAGGTAATGGTGAGAGGTAAGTGAAACCTCTTAGATGGTCAATGCTACTATCCGCCGGACATCATAGATGTCACTGTGATATATAGCGACTTGCAAGGCAAGTACCAAGAGCTGCGACCCCTAGCCTAAGTGGACTAAACTCCATTTGCTGAATAGGATTTGCAAGAAATAACTACTCAGCGAGCAAATACCCTGACGTGAATTGGATTACACCTGCAAATCCTGATAGATCGGTAGCCAACTACTATTTCTCAATTCCTAACAAGACATAGACCTCGAACTTTTTATGTTGTCATCAGTATGCCATAGGTGATGGAACAGACACCTCTCACAACTATTTCATTGCCTTAGTCTACCTTAAGATTAGCAGGGTAGCCATTATCATTTTTCAGTTCCTTGGCCTATCACATACTGATGTGCATAGCGCTACAATTATCCTGTACAAAAATATATTCAGTGAAATAAATATGGTAGAAACCTTATTAAGGCTGAAGCCAAAATACACTAAGGGTTATGATAATGGACCTGCTTTCATCGTCTTCCGCTTTTGTCCATACTCTGACGATCCAATGATCCAAAGTTTATTCATTTCATTCATCAAAAACAAAAAACGTCAGCAGGTTCGATTACGATATTCTTCAAAAACTTAAGGTATTTAGATTTTCCGATTTGCTAACTTCCCTGATATCCTCTTTTTAAAAGGAATTAATATGTAGAGTACCGTTGTCTTTAGTCTGAGCAATCCCTGTCTACATCTGTTGTGCCCCAGGGCTTAATATTGGAACCTCTATAATTTATCTTATTTATCAACGATATAGTTACTTCTGCTGATGTTACCTGTTCCCCATATACTGATGACATGACATTCATTGTTTTATATTGCTCGTATCCATGAGGATTGCGTGTTACTCCAAAGAAATGAGTAGTAAACGATTGATATCTTCGAAATAATCTGCCTTCACATATTACCAAGAGTACATCCCTATGTCAAATTTGTCAACATGTCTCACTTTTCCAAGCTTCCACATTTACTTGGTATCCTTCCCTGAATTGTTAATTCAGTTCAATAAATAAATCAAAGAAATTTAATGCAAACAGGTGTGCATCCATGTATTGAGTTAGTTGAAAGAAATGTGCAGCTTTATTTAGGATCATGGGCTGCACCATACAATCTAACAAAGAAAGAGTTCATAACTATTAAGAAATTTTCCAAAATTACCAATACCAATTCCAAATCTAATATATCTCATACCTTGGATTGATTGAATTTTAATAAAGTGAATTAAGCAAACTTGTAAAGAATCTAAAAACCAGTTCTTCAATCAGAACATCCCATATCTCATTATATTTTTTATTTAGTTATGGCTCGTTTGATTAACTCACTCGGAACGTTCAGCATGCGGCCTTTTTATGTTTCAAAGCTTAGCTATTCACCATTAGCCTCGCAGTCTATTCTCCTTTATTTTCTGCAACCAAACACAAAATATGCACTTCACAATCTTGTTACGAATTGGTATAAAATTACATTACTTCTCTCTTATCATTCATGGCAATATGAGAATACCGATGGAGTTAAGTTTAAAGGGGTTGTTGAGCGTATGTATGAGGTGATGGCTTATAGGATTGAGGGTCGATAGGGTGTCTGTAGCCTCTACTTTCCGCCATGCATGCCGGTCTGAATACAATACGTGTACAGAATCGCTATTCAACTGATTTTGTGTAGAGCATAGCTTTTTGATGTAACGTATAAGGGTCGGATTTAAGCTTATTACGCAATTATTAAATTATTGGGTCAGACATAACATCATTTAAAGACGATTATTGGCGAGGGGGACTGTGATGGCGAGAAATTTTGGTGAATATTTTACGGTGCATGATCAAAGGGAAACTTTAAATTAAATTGTTCCAAATCAGTCCTGGTACAGATTGTATAATACTTGTTATACAGGGTGTACCGAAAATAGTTCGCAATACTTTACAGCGGAAACTTCTGGAGTCAAAAATTAAAAATGTATACATAGGTCGAGAACGTCTCCTAAGAGATTTGTAGCACCTCTAAAAACGTTTATCGAATTCTGAACAACAAAAATGTTCATCCGTTTGTGCGCCTGCCTGCAAGTCCGCCTGGTCGACCGTCACATTTTTTATGCACAATTACTGAAAGAGCAAAAATCCGATTGTATTGATATTTGGGCAGCAAATTAGTGTTAGCAAGATGAGGAATAATTCTGTTAATTTTGAAACAAATCTACTGGTAAATACAAAAGTGATCAAACATTTTTATTTATAAAATGTTAATGATGAGTGGATGATAATCCTTGATAAAAGTCTACAAAAAGAATACTAAGTAGCGTACTGAAAAGCATTTTGTAAAACAAGCTGATATCATCAGGTATAACTGTATATTACACATAACAATTTTATATAGAAAGTAACTTATTTCTAAAAAACTGTGCGAAAAAACAAATCAAAAAGAAATAATAGGGGGAAGCACTCGGATTAGTGATGGTCAAGCTCGACCTATCCACTTGCCTGAAAAATGAGCAGAATTATAGTAATTTAAAATTTATGTTTATTTTATATGACTAATATAATTTAAAAAATGCAAAAAAGTTATTCATAATAGTTCTTTTCGTCCCTCTAATTGTAGCTAGGTCATATCACATGATGTCATGTAAAATTTATTATAAATACTAGTTTAATGCAAAGTATAGAACATTAGAAAGTTGTTTGAATAATTGTCATTTGAATTGTCATTCTGTATTTTGTTAAATTTATACAATTTATCTTTTTGTTGCTAAGCTTGCGTAAACCGCCCGCCTTTTCCACTCACTTGCCACTATCTAACCATTTCCCCCCATCCATATTTCCATCTTATCTTCAGTTGTTCACAATATTTTCCTTTATCTTTTTACCACCTCTTTCTTTTTCTACATTTCCACTAGTTTCTTCCACTTTTCCAACATCTTTCCTTAACTTTTCCAACTTGCCAGCAAATTAACCCACTTTACGCTCATCTTCCACCACTTCTCCCTACTTTTATACAATTCCTCCAAACTCCCACTATAGTCCTCTACGTCGCAACGAAACCTTACATTACTTCCTAATGATCTTCCTTTGCCTTCTGACTATCTTTCCTCACCTCCTTACAATATTTTCTCAATTTTTCCCATCCTCCACACTACTCCACCCTTACCACGTGTGCTAGCCGGGAGAGTTTGTGTCTTTAAATGAATAAATAGATTATTTTAATTATCTATAAGCTATCTGTAAACTACGGTGTACCGGAGGGTACAGTTCTGGGACCAATATTGTTTATTTTATATATGAATTACCTTAAATACAACTGGACACTTTCCAAGTTTTGCTGATGACACTGTAATGTTCCATAGTGGATAGGTACACGTGAAACAATTTGAAAATTATAGCAGAAAGTGACTTCGATAGAATAAAACGGTGGTTTGACAAGAACACACTATGAACATAGACAAAACCAAATATTTAACCTCTACATCATATAAAATTAAATTGTCTGATCTAAAGCCCCTCAAAATAAATGACCGTACTAGCACAACAGGGGCCTAATCCATAACGTGTATGGGCATAATGCAATTACAATTATTCTATGGAATAATTACTTGGAGGGTGTCGTAGATGCATATCTTAAGAAACTTGAGGTTATATAGAAATGGATACTAAAAATTATTTTCAGAGGTTCTTTTTGAAGGAGCCGAAGTCTTCACGGTTTGAAAATTATACTGCGTTACACTATCAGTCCACCTAAAAAAATGAACTTAACATTAAACTTAACGAGCACAATTATCAAACTAGATACAATCTGAAAATCACAAAAAAACCTATACAACTAAAAAACAATAAAACCAAACTTACCTGGGACCTAAATTAGTTGATTTTGTACCCGATAGCCTAAAAAACATAAACAATAAAAATATTTAAAAACAAAATGAAAAAACCGAATCGAAAAAAAAGAATCACTACTTAAACATCCAGATTTTTGTATCCAAGTCTTATACACACTAAATCCCAATGTAATATTTTACTTCCTTTAATAATAGGGTGGTGGTGGCAATAGGGGGTAGCTAATTCATCCCAAAATAAATTTTAAATTCCGTTGGTTCTCATACACACATTAAATCCCAATTTAATTGTTTACTCCCTTTAATAATAGGGTTGCGGTAATAGGGGTGGCTAATGCCAAAAAATTTTTAGAGGCCCTTGGTTCTCGTAACACTCTAAATCCCAATTTAATTTTTACTCCCTTCAATAATATGGTGGCAATGGGTGTGGTTGAGAGTGTAGGTAACGTCAAAAAATTTTTTTGAGACGTATCGTTCTTGTATACACACTAAATCACATATTAATGTTTTTTACTGCCTATCATAATAATGTAGGGGTGGTATTGGGGATGGAATTGGGGGTGGGGTGACAGTGGGGGGTTGGCTGATGCCAAAAAACAATTTGAGATCCTGACTTTTCGTAGATGCCCTAAATTGCAATTTTATGGACTCTTACCTGCTTGCTTTACCTATTTACCCTCATTTACCCCATTTACCCCCGAACCCTTTAACGGAATTAGACCAAAATATAATCTAGTTGTAGATCTCGTTATAATACAGAAGTGTACCAAATTTCAAGTCAATATTATAGAAGAAGAAGAAAAGTTGTAATTACCAATACCGCTTTGCTGTGGACACATTGTATAATTACTGAGGAGTTGTAGAATGTATAAAAATTATTGTTGGAAATACACACATCCAACTTTCAACAAAATGTTCTTTTTTTCAGTTTTCAGCCCCATTATCAATACACAGTATCAACGAAAACATATCGAATACCTACTGCTTTCCTCTCATTGAAAAACACATGTCTCAGTTTATTTAAAATTATAAGAGACATTGTCACTTTAATACCTTGGCAACAGAACTGATAGAAGTTATATACTCATTTAAAGAATGTCTTAGGGCTACAGATGATAATAGTCTTTCAATCGTATAATGATGTACATTATAATGTACAAAGTTTTGTATTCTGGACTTAACTCAAGGATGTTTATAACAAACAGAACAACGTCTACTTATTTTATCGATACAAAAACCTGGATCAGATAAACGATAAGGCTGCATAGCATATGTAATTACACGTTTACTGTTGTGAAATATTATTATGTCCATATCATCTAGAATGATTGACTAAGATAGTGACTCACTTTTATTGTTTAAAAACTATAATACATCAAAGCAAGTCTACAGGTTAATTTTAAAAAGAACATGCCTTGAATATTTCCTAAATTTTAATATTGTTTTCTATATAAATATTTTACAATTATTGAGTCTTTGATTATGACGAAACTACTTATAAAATATTTGGAGGCAAGCGCGGCTCGTATATTACCTGTAAAAGTCATAGTAATGGCGTATTTACATAAAAATATATTTAAATTTGTTCCACTAAATAATAATAATAATAATAATAATAATATATTATATAGTATAGTGGTTCTCAACAAAAAAGATAAGGAAGCGTACATAGCAGATATCACAATACCTTTGGACGAAAATATCCGAAATGCTAAAATTGAAAAAGTAACCAAGTACCAGGATCTCTCTAACGAACTGCGAGATATATATCAGCTTCAAAAAGTATTCATCATGCCAATAATAATATCTGCTAATGGTCTCATAGAGAAGAACACCGTGGAAAACCTGAAAAAGATGGGTATAACTGAAGCCGTCCAGATAATCAGTCTAGCTCAAAAAGCTGCAATCTTAGCCACCTGCAGCACAATCCGTCGAGTTCTAGCCCATTCGTGAAGAAGTTGGCAGAGCTGCCCCTTCCCATGAATTCCCCCACCGGCTATAAAGCTGTGATTTAAAAAAAATAATAATAATAATAATAAATCGGCTTTATTGCAGCAAAAAAAAATCATGAACACATCAAACAATACATACGAAGAAAAAAAACAATGAAAACTTTGTATGGAAAAATGCAGCCGAAGTATGGAGCTACTCCTACTCAACCACAAGATGGTCACATTTCTCCACAAATTGACAAAGAAATAAAGAATTTAAGCGTCACTCTACATAACAAAGCTAGTTTATTACTTACCTACAGCTTTCCTAGAACAGTTAATTACAAACACGGCTGGGCATAGAATGTACAAAAAGATAATAAAGGTAATACATTAGAGTTGCATACTGAATGAATGAATTTTAAATTTATATTTAAATTTATTAATATTGAAAATTTTGAATTCCTCAGGAAGAGAATTATATAATTTGATGGCATTGTACGTAAAACTTCTTCTAATCAAGGTCTGATGATGGGGCATCGTAAATTTATTTTTATTTCGAATGTTACGAGAGTGTACATTTGAACGAGCTACAAATTTCTTTTTCAAAAGAGACGAGGAAGTGTGTATGCCTACAATTTTGTGAACAAAGTGCTACGGGTTTCACGTACATGAACAAATAGATACGTTGGATCTTAATGATTATCAGACATTACGTAACGAAATCACTTGGGCTACTGCCTACGATAAAATTTCACTAGCTCAGACTATGTCAGGGCGTTAAGCCCAAGTTTACATAAACTATGATAAATTATTAGTTTACTTACTTAACAAATAACGGAGGCTTCCATATGTAGTGGTCGCAGACGAAATAATAACACTTTCTTTAAAAATGAAATGCACTATATTATTCAATTTACAGATATTGGTTCTCTAGCATGTAACCTGGCGATGTTCAAAGTTGTGGCCAATATCACGATTAATCAGTTACAACATTCATAAAATGCCTCGTGTAGCTACACATCGGTTTACAATGTCCTCAATAATTGTCATAGATTCTGCCACAAAGATTTAAAGAACCTCCTTAAATATATGTAAATGCATAAAGTCCTTAAATATATACAAGTTAAAAATGCAAACGTATGAATTGAAATCCAGCCGAACCAATGAAGGTGGTCCCCGGTAAGTAAAAATAATAAAACACAACACACTTATTCAGGGTGGTACGATACCGAGCACGGACGTGGAAGAACTGTAGCCCTACAGAGATGTCTTCGGGACACAAGAAATGGACCCAAGGATGGGGTTGATTGTAGCCTCATCAGCCCTGGAACCTTCCACTGTGTGTGGATGCCCCGTCCGTGGAACTCTCACTGACGTGTGTAGAAGCCCCGTCCGTAGAACCCTAAAGATATCACGATTTAAATTTACAAAGTCAGAAATGCACGTGAAGCGTGCTTAATGTAAGTAATTCTGACATAACCTACAAATGAAACATAATTTACCTCACTGATGAGGGAACAATCCACCAAAACTCCTGGAAGCCACAGTCAGATAAATGGGGTCGAGTCCGCCTTTCAGGTTGACACGGTATTTCCAAAGGAAAGCCTGCAAATTTGCGAAACACGTGGGTAAAGAACGGGCAAGATGGCGTGAAGAGGTTAGCTTACCTTGTGTAATTTAATATCCTGCTTCCGCAGATAAAATTTACTCACAAACACAAAATATTCCGCTAAACGGAACAACAACAGATTGAGGAAATTTTCTTGAGTTGATTATTCTAAAATCCACCAGGATGCCTTGGATAAAACCGAGGTCCACAGAATTAACAACTAATTAACACCAACCATGCCAAAAACAATGATTGCTTCCCATTTGTCTCTGCTGATCACTTGTCACAAATGTGTCGCCCTCCCGTGGAGAATAGCGAAATGTGTTTCGGACGTGTAGCAGTTGTTATAATGCGGCCCACAAAACGCTAAAGCGTGGGTCGCATACGCTAGAGGTCCGTAACAAAAGTTCCCCAGGTGATGTGTTCTACGATTGTTCATGTTCAACCACTTCGTTTATTTTATGTGAAATATGTTCGAATTTTCTGATTCCATAGATAGTCGGCAACAGGTATTCTGAACTTTTTGTATACGATATTTATCCATGTTACGAAAACATGGACCATAAATAAAGTCATAGTAGTTGAAATTGGAGAGAACAAGTGATTCACAGAGCACTTTTTTTAGTTTGAAATTTAGAATGTCACGTCTGGAGTAAATTAATTTCAAGGACGTATAAAACCTCTGTAGTAATTTTTTTACATGCTCTTTAAAACGTAAATCAGAGTCAATGTTACTCCCAAATTTTTTGCATGGTCAATTACAGGCAAAGAAGCACCATCAATCTTAATTTTTATGTTCTCTTTTAAGAATATTCTTTTGTTTCTATTGGCAAATATAATTACGTTAGATTTCTTTGAATTTAGTTTTAAATCATGTTCTTCAGATAGTTGCTTAATGGTTAGCAGTTCCGAATTGATGGTGTCCGTAGCTTCGATATAATAATTTGCATCAAAATGCAAGTATACCTGAGTATCGTCAGCGTATGCTTGGATTTTGCACGATCTTGCAGAGTTTAAAATATTCGAAGTACAAATAATAAAAAGTAGAGGATCTAAGATTGATCCCTGCGGTACACCTAAAAGTATATCTATCTCAGGAGATATTGTCAATAGAAATTTTCTGCTTTCTACCATGCAAATACGAATTAATAAGTGAAACTGAAAAATTGTCAAAGCCAAAATATTGAACTTTAGAACAAATTAGACTATGGTTAATCGTATCAAAGGCTTTCGAAAAATGATAATAAAGTGATAGAGCGATTATGTTATAAGCATAGTTTCACCATATTATGATTAAATATAAGTTTAAAGATGTAGGCGATAATATTGAAGGAACAAATCACTGCAAAATGATTGACAATATTTTCACGTAAATTGTATTATCTGTTATGTATATGTATTCATAATAGTCGAGATAATGAAGGGAAGAATTAAAAAAAATGAAAGTACACTTAGCCCCAAATATATTTTTATGGTAACGTGTTGGTTATACCCTCAGAATCATATAGCCAACCGCATTCTCCAAGAAGGTTCCACAATTTCCCAGGGATGTTCCAAGATTTTCACTTATTTATGTTAAAATTCGCAATCGATGTATTAAAAAACATAAAAAACTATATAAAAGTTGAACGGATATCTTTAAATTGTGAAAGGGTCGAAATACGATCAATTTTTCACGATTTTCCGCTTTTAACATTAATTTTTTGGAAAACTGACCTCAGATTCATAATCAGTGACCCAAAAAACTTATAAGAACCCATTTTTGGGCCAAAAAAATTATTTTCTTATGAATTAGAAATAGAAAAATAGTATGCTACCCGGACTGGTCAAAAACGGGTGGTTAAAAAAAGGGCATGGTCAGCAGCCATTACTTCAGTTGGTTGAATGATCCTGAGGATATAGCTAACATGTTACCATAAAAAAATATTTAGGTCTAACTATACTTTCATTTTTTTTTTTCACTTCTTTGACTCGATTATTATGAATACATACCTTTTAAGGCAACTCTCTGCACTTGGTTGAGCTTGACTTTAGCTGTAGTCTCTCTGTTTGCTCCACCAGACCATAGCTCCATATGATATCATTAGTCTTATGGTGGCAGTTTAGCCATTAATAAAAACAAATCAATTTCATGAGAAACGGAGTTTCATCATAATACCCTAAAACTCAAAAGACCTTTTTATCTCTTTATATAATAGTATACATTTTTAGATTGTTATATTAAATTTGAAATCAAATATTTTAAAAAATCATAACATTTTTAATGCAGGTGGCATTTGATAGGTTTTATACCCGTAGGTGTAATTTTATCTTGCAGTAGGCAATTATGACTACTGCGGGTATTTTTAAAATAATAAATTATTTTATAATATCCGTTGATTACTATATTTTTTACTTAAAAGATGTTAAACTACTAATTGCTTGTGGGTGTGGGTTAAATAGTAATGTAATGGTCGATTAAATTTAAATTAAGGAATATAATACGCAGGTAGAGAGGCAACCTCTCACAAACTTAATTTCGAAGTAATTAATGTTCTCAGCACTCACTTAAGGCGTTAGAATACGCTTTTGTTGACTTATTGTATTTCAGAAAATATTTAAGAAATGTTAATAAAATAATGATAATAATAATCTTTATTTCTCAATCACAATATGTTACAAAAAGAATTTTTTACAACACAAGTAACTGAAGAAAGCGTCGATAAAACAGAGTAATAATTATAAAATTAGGAAGTAAACATTCATATGGGTTATATATATTTATAAAAATTATAATCAATCAATCAATTATAAAAAATGTCAATAAATACAACAGTATAACATACAAACAACAAAAAATAAAAACACAAATAATTGTATGGAACAAACAAACAAGCATATTATTATATGTATGTATATAAAAGTCAAAGTCACACAAAATATTCCTCCAAGGAATAACAATTTTTTTCTATTCAAATTTTCTTACATTTCTCTTAAACTGTTAATATTTTTAGACTGTTTTATCGTATCAGGTAAGAAGTTAAAAAATTTGCAGACATTATACATAGGCCCTTTCTGATAAAAAGCCGAGACATGTTGATCAGGAATCAGGGTATTTCTAAATCTAATAGAATGTTCATGATTTATTTGGTTGCGTTGAAATAAATATTTATGTTTAAACAAAAAACAGATTTCATAAATATAAATACTAAACACAGTTAAGATGCTTAATTTCTTAAAGTGGTATCTGCAAGATTTTCTTCTAGACAACCCTTCTAATATTATAATTGCATATTTTTGTAAAATAAATACCCTTTGGACTTGACTTCAGGTGCCCCAGTTAAGAATTCCATATCTAATAATTGAATGGAGATTTGCATAATATAACGTAAGCAAAACACTTAAGCTGCAATAGTATTTTATTGAACGAAGAGCATAGCAATTTTTTCTTAGCTTTTCACACATTAGGTCTACATGATTAGTCCACTTTAGGTTGTGGTCGAAGGTAACACCTAGTATCTTGACTGACTGACTAAAGTTAAAATAGGTATTTATTATGTTGTTTTCATTCATAATTATGCGAAAACATCACTCTTTCAGTTTTATCTTAGTTTAATTACAAAAAAAAATTTTTCTGACCAACATTTTATTTTCTCATATACAATATGCATGGTGTTCAAACTTGATGTTGCATCCTTTTCTACTATTAACATGTTTGTGTCATCAGCATAACAGAAAAGATGTGTATTAGGGATTACTTGGATAGTTAAAGCTAGATCGTTCGCAAAAATTAAATATAACAAAGGTGCGGAACACCTCTGTTTATTAAACTACTATTACTTTTTTTACCATTAATCTCATCTATTTGATAACGATTGTTTAAAAACGAGTTTATGATATTTAAAGCGTGACCACGAACACCATATCGATTTAGTTTCAACAAAAGAAGTTCATGATCTACACAATCGAAAGCACGAGAAGAGTCTACAAACAGTCCAAGTGGAATAATTTTTTTGTCAATAGCATTAAGAATATGTGTATTAAATTCAAAAAGGGCAGTATCTACATTTTTAGTTTTTATAAAACCAAGTTGAGTCGGCATTAAAATTTTGTTTTTAACAAAGAAATTCATTAATTCATCATTTATACCTAACTCTAACAGTTTTGAAAAGCCCGATAATAAACTAATTGCTCTGTAATTAGAAAGCATGTTAACATCCCCTTTTTTGTATAGTGGTAAAATCTTTGCAAATTTTAATTTATTCCGAAATTCTCCCTTCCCAAAACATAAATTTATAACAAAAGTAAGAGGAATGTAGATGAACAGTGTACACTTTTTTATTCAGTTGTTTGAAATTTCATCAAACCCGCAGGAATTTGATGGTTTTAGACTATTAATAAAAGAAATAACATCATACTCGGTTACAGGAGAAAGAAAAAATATTTTATGTGATAATGAAATATTTGAAATTAAGAAATTAATATCTTTAGTCAAACTGTTGTTTGTGTCATTTTGAATAAAATGAGTGCTAAATTTATTTGCAGCCTCCAAGTAACTGATCTGAACATTATTTTGAAAGACTTCAATTTTCTTAGTAGATTCTTTACCCTGTATTTCTGAAATAACAATCCACATTGTCTTCATTTTATTATTTGATCCATTTATTTTATTATCATAATGAACCACAATATTAAATTAAATTAAATCTAGATAAGCTATCTCCTGTATCATGATAATCGGATACATGATTTGCAGGAAACAACTACTCAGCGGGCAAATACTCCGACCTGCATTGAATTATACCTTACAAATCATGAAAGATTTGTAACCAATGTTATTTGTCAATTCCCTGACCAGACATAGACCGGTTTCGAACTTATTAGTTCTCATCAGTATGCCATAAGTCATGGAATAGACAAATGACAGTGGCCAACCTGTTAGTCTTATCCAGACTAATGTAAATGGTGTAGTGGTAAGAGGTAAGTGAATCCTCTCATGTGGTCTAATGCTACTGTACACCAGAGATAATAGATGTCTCCATGGTGAATAGCAACTTGCCATTTTGCAAATATCGAGAGCGGTGACCTTCAGCCCTTAGTGGAATTAACCTATATACTGTTATTATACATGATTTGCAGGAAACCAAAATGAATTATTGTGAACATCCCTCCCCTAACTGTTTTGCTGTACCTTTATTTTGAAAAATATATAATTGACCATTTACATAATCGTCTAGTTTTTCAAAAACAGAATTCACGCCATAAACCCATTTTTTGTTGTAATATAGGATTAACTTTACATTGTTTTTGTCTCATTAATCCAGTTTTCCCTCACCACTAATATTGAGTTAGCTAGGGCCGTTTTACGATAAGTATTTTGAAAGAAATTTATAGTCAAATTTTAAGTAGCTTTATTGTTAATGGAGAATTGAAAAACTTTTCTTAAAGTAAAAGAAAGTGAAAATTAATGTTTTTCTTAATTTTGTAATATGCAAAATTGCTTGTTTAGGACTTTCCAAAAAGTCGTTAGCGCATCATTATTTATATTCCTAATTCCCTTGGGCACTATAAAGATATATGAGGAATTCTAATTAAGAGATATAAATTTCGTTATGGTGTTAATTTTTAGATGGGTTCATGTAGTGTAAAATATCTAAACATAACCAAGCGTGTAACGTGATGATATTAGGAAGAATATACCAGAGGATACTTATTTTATAGCATAATTAAGAAAGACTCTTAGTAGAGAGTTTTCTCTTGAAATTCTACTCCGTTTTCATTAGCCAGGAGGCAAGTACTGCAGCTGGAATTTTTTCTAATATGTCACTTGCAAGTAATTATGGACATTTTATACCTACAAGTATTTATAATAAAAGAGAAAACAAGTTCACCAAAAGAAATAAACAAGTTAAAATTAAATTAATTATTAAGTAATATCCATCAGTTACTAATTATATTGCTACTAACACAACGTTACACACAAGCCTCGAGTATGAATGGTTGCATACCCACAGTCTTCATACGCAAATAATGTCACCAATGAGTTCCTGCGGAATGAAATTGACGCGACAAGGGTAAATTAGCAAAATAAATTTAAATTTCAATAAGTAGCATATTAAAATGCTTCATCGTATATTTATAAGCCAGAGATATCTTAGATTAGATAATAAAATTGTGAGTTGTATATAGATTTATTTACAAATTAGTTTTTCGTTGATTCGAATATGTCGTGATGATGGCTCTCTTTGCAATTGATTAAAATTATTCCCTCGTGTATCCTTCGTTTGGTATAACCATTTACATTCGATATGTTGTTGGATAGGTTAATAGTTATAACATATATTTTGTTTTAAACTGTGGTTGGCTGTATGGTTTTGTGTCTTAATGCCATTAAAAAAAATTATTTTCTGGTATTTTCGTGAATACATTCTAGTAAATTTCTTTCCGGTATAATGTGCTGCGCATCCTAAAAGCATAGCTGAGACTTGTTCTTGTGTTTTTTCCACACATGCAAGGCCCTGTTCCTGTTCCAGTCTTAGACCAGTTATGTACAGTTGTGGCAGCTTTTTGAGCTAAACTTTTTGAGTTAAACTAATTATGTGCATTGGATCCGCTAATTCCATTTTTTTTCTAAAGCCATAGATGGTAGCAGAGCCCTCGAACGGCGCGTAATGGCGATGGATGTAGGCTGAAATCGCGTATACCGGACATGCAGACAGTAAAATGCTTGAGCGATTCCAGTGCCTGATGGCAGATTCTGCAGTTGGCATCAGGAACCCCTCACCCATCACACGGCTTTGGTAGACCAATGTGTTAATAACACCATCTTGGAAGGCCCAGCTGACATTAAAATGGAAAATGTGAGCCTAGTCGATAAACGCAGTGTTTCTATGTTCTTATAGAATACAACGTGTAAGGATTTATCGACATGCTGCCTAAATAGATTTACCTTCTCGGTAGCTTTTATTTGGGCTTTCAGACGATTTGTCTGAAGCTCATTGATTAACTCTGACCTTGTCTGCCTCCTCGTCTGATGTCGAACTCGAGACCTAGTTCATCTTCGGCTCTTTTTGCTGCCTTGAACATTCTTGCACACACATCTGCATTTTGGTGATCCCTCACTAATTGCAGGAGTAGGACTGAGCTCCTAAGAATGTTTTCCCCGCCGATTGCGCGAATCGGACTTAAACAATTATTCTGCGGCGAATAAAACCTTGCTGACGAATCAACAAAAGGATGTAAGATTGAAGTATACCCTCCGAAATCTGAGACGCCGTGATCGATTTTGGCAAACAGTGATTTTTTCAGATGAAAAGACATTCCACCTCTACAGGGGCGGAAAATTGATATTTTTTAGTGAGAAAAAAAATTATATTTTGTAGGAGGTGTTTCTTTGAGGGAGGTAAGCGGTCAAGATTGTGTAAGGGTTGTTTTCACCCTTCAAGGGGGTGGATTTTTTCGTCTATAATTGAAAAATAGTATAAAAGAGTATGTTTATTAAAGTATTCTTATAAATTGATTTTCCGCCCCTGTGAAGGGTGAGGTGAAAACAACCCCAGGGAGAGGTTACACAACCCTGGTCACCTACCGCCTTCCTCAAAGAAACGCCTCCTATAAATTATCAATTTTCCACCCCCTACAGGAGTGGAAGCCTAGGGTAGGGGTAGCTGAGATCAAATCCCTTGAAGGACTTTCCGTTCTACTGGAGGGAATAACAATTAGTCGAAAAACTGGGGAAAATAAACGGCTTCACGGAACTGGAGACTTTGGGGGTGGTTTTTGGCCAATTTGAGGGAGTTGCCGAAGTGAGCAAATTGGTTTTACTCGAAAAATCGACCCATGCACCCTCGAAAACGAGGGGCAGGACATTGTCTAGCCCGATGCGCAAATTTATTCGTCATAAATCCCGACTCTTTAAATGGACTAGTATATCTGCCTCTGTTCTTAATTTTCTTGTGTTGAGTGTATTCATTTTATTTAAGTAGCATAGGTAATCACTTATATTCTATTCAACTTTTAATATTAGTGAATTTATTTGTAATTGTTATTTGCATTAGGCTCCATTCTATTCACGATATTTATCAATGACTTTCTTTATTCTTATAATACCAACTTTATACTATTTGCAGATGATACCACTGCACTAAATACCAATCTCTCTTATGAAGAACCGAAACTAAGGGTTACAGAAACTAACAGGCATATCAGTGAATTTTAACTAACATGCTAAAATTAAATGAATGAGAATATTGTCTGAAAGTTATTTGTTGCATTCTATGAATATTCTTTTCTATTATTTGGGTTTTCTACCACATGTCCTCTTCAAAACAAATCACCGAATCTACAAAATAATAGAATTATTGGAAAAAAACCTCTGCGCCCGTGACGTTTACGCCAAAGGAAAAGTCAGAGGTTATGTTTTGCAAATAATATAAATCGAAATAAACACAAAAATAATGTATTTTGCTGACGTTTCGGAAAGTAATCTCTTTCCATTTTCAAAGCTATTTTTTGAAGAACTCTTATTTTGCTGTGTATGTCAAATACACAGCTTTAAGATTCTGTTTATGTTATTTCCATAGATACTTACTACTTACACAGAACATAGAACTGATGATATTTTTTTTTAGATAAAGTTGAGTTTGTTAAGTTCTTCTTTTAACATTGGTAGCCAGGTTGTACAAATATCTACAGAACAATTCGATACGCACTTATCTACACCCGATCACTAACTCTTTTGCCACGTAATCGGATTCCAGTTGAACAAAGTAATACATCTATAACACTACTGGGGTTCAGCTAGACTATGTGCTGTCTTGGGAAGAACATATAATCAAATTATCGACAAAACTATCAAAATATATTTATTTCCTTCGTAATCTCGTTAACACTGTTTCCCTTAACTACTTACTTATAGCTTATTACGGTTCTTTTCATGCTAATATATTTTATGGAATTCTAAACTGCGGCCAATGAGCCCATGCCTCCAGCATTTTCGGCTTACAATGTAGATGCATTCGCATATTATCACGTCTTAAATACAGAGACAATTGTAAAGACTTTATAATTTATTAAACTGAAAATACTAACTATGCCTTGTGATATATTCTAGAATGTTTACTATATCTTAAACAAAATGAACGTCAATATGTAACACACAGCCAATTTCATGAATATCCCACAAGATATAGAGACCTTATTAATGTTAATTATTTTCGACTTAAAAGATCGAGAAACAGAACAGGTTACTATGCTGTCAAATTTTACAGTCTTTTATTATTTTTAAATTTTATTATGTTTTAACTTGTGTAAGCATTTTCATGTATTTTGACACCAATAAATTGTTATATTATTTTTTTTATCACAGCTATCACCTGGTTGAAAAATCATGGGAAAAGGCTTTTATTTATACACATATAGTTATAAAACCCCAATATATAGGGGGATATTGTAATAATCTAAAAAATATAGTTGCATGATTTAATATCAATTGACAGCGACCAAGTAAACATGTATAGTAGATATATACACACAATATATCTACACATATATGCACGTACATAAATACACAAATACATAAGTATAACACAATAATTTTTTGATAGATGCTCAGGCAGGTATATGATGTCCATTTCAATATAATCTAATACAAAATACGAGAGTTTATAGAAGTGTAAACAAGACACAGTTCACTACATAATAAATATATATAAAATTTGAAACATATAAGATCGATATATAACTATCAAATCTCTGATGTGATATTTAATGTAATATCTCCATTCATTCTCTCAAAAATGGAACCATTCACTAATGTGTTTTGCTTTACGTCCTAACGTTTTAATATCAGAGCCCTGCCTATTTCTTGCCATGTTCAATGGTGGTGTAATATAGACTCGTGTTTCGTCATTGCTACTTTTATGCAGCATTGTCTGGCCCATGATCTCTTCTACGTGACGAGATTATTTTCTTTACATAACATGCTTCCTTTCCGTCGTCTTTTTCTATCCAACGTACTCCAGATATAGAGAATATGTGGGTGAGACTGGAATTAAGAAGTACTCTGCTCTTTTAGTGCCGACATATACCACTCCCTTATATATAATATGTTGTGAAGATTTTTTTTAAAACCTTGAGATGCGCCTGTTTTGGTTCCAGTAAACGGTCATTCGACATTTGTATTAAGCTGGATGAAAATACAGGGTAATCCGAAGCGACAACTTAAGTCTAACATTTAGGAATGTCTTATTTTAAAAACTTTTATATCAGTACAAATTTTAAAAGAAAAGAAACATTTTAACACCAGTCCTTAGTATAGTCCATTTCAGTTGTATTCTTTTCGCCAAAATTTCTTCTATAATCTTTTGTAAATTTTTGCTAGGTATTACAAATATTAAATGTGCAATGAAATAAATCCTTCAATGATCACTTTTCAAGTGATTATTGTAAAACGTAGTAAACGATTTTAGAATAATTGAATACAGTGTCCCATAGATAGATAGATAGATTTTATTGATTATATAAGTATATACGCTTGAATTTTCTGCGCTGTTGCCACTGTGATATAAAAATCCTAGTTTCTAACATTTTGATGAATAATATGGATTCTGAATCGATATGTCTAAAGGATGTTTATACATTATTGCTAAAAGTGAATAGCAAGACGGAAGAGATTCAAAAAGATCTAAACTCGCTTAAGGACGTTGTTAGGGAAATACGAGAAGAGCAAAATAAAACGAAAACAAAAGTATCAGAACTTGAAGAAAAACAAGAAGATAACTTAAACTGCTTACAGAAAATAGATCAAAAATTAAGAAAAAACAATTTTGTCATCTATGGCTTGGAAATTGGGGAAGAAGGTATAATAGAAAGCGTTAAAAAACTAGTAGAAGATAAGCTGGAAGTTAATTTAAAATCCACAGACATAAGAGACATCATTCCTGCCTCTCCTAATACCACTATCGTGGAACTAAACTCACAATTTGTCAAGCAACATATATTTAAGCACCTTTCTAAACTTAAAGGAAGTATAATATCAATAGTGCATGACCTAACACCTAAGTTGCAAGAAGAAAATAAAGTACTAGTACGCTACCTCAATTTGGCAAAAAAATCTAACCACATTGCTAAAATTAGAAGCCGCAAACTTATCATCGACAATATAATATATTCATACCAGGATTTACTTGCAGACCCACCTAAATTCAATAAGCTAGCTGAATCACCACCGAAACATTCTTCTAGTCAGGCAAATAGCATTAATGAAAATTTAGAATCACAAAAGACCGAAAAAGTTAAACCAAAAGAACATCATTTATCCACTTTACCTGTACCAAAGGACACCGGCCTAGTGGATAACGGCGTTGTCACCAGAACGCAGCAGAAAACCCGCAAATTTATTGCAAACAAATAACAATTTAGTATTTACCTTATGTTATCTAAATTATGTAATACTTATTCATCCAAAATTGTTTATATAGTTATTTTCTTTCCACTTTTATGTTTTTTCTGGACTCTTATGTGCAATGAATCAATCATTTACATTTGGACACTTGAATGTCCGCTCTATTTGTGGAGGCTTTGATATTTTAAAAACCTATCTAATTGAGTAAAATATAAATATCTTCGCTGTATCTGAAACTTGGCTTAATCCTAATACTAGTGATTATAATGTATCTATTCCGGGTTACACTCTGGAACGTGCGGATAGGGATAGCAGAGGCGGGGGATTAGGATGCTTTATAAAAAGTGATATTAAATATTCTGTAGTCGTCAAGGACATTAATAACGTTCTTGAGCAGCTGTGGATTACCACTAAAATTTTAGGTAAAAACTATGCTTTTGGTGTGCTTTACCGCCCTCCCAAATCAAATGTTATGGATGCTCTTGAACAATTAGAAAACATCTTGTCAAGTGTTTTACCCACCTGTGATTCCATACTGTTTGCCGGAGACATTAACATTGACTTGCTTTCGAATAGTCATTCTGTCCAACTATTTAATCGTCTTTTAGAGTCCTATAATTTAACACAACTCGTAAATGAACCGACAAGAGTAGCTGGCCAAACGCAAACTCTTATTGATATTATCTGCACATCAGATCCTGACATTGTTAAGAACGGTAAACTGCTTGATTTACCTGGAATTTCTGATCATTTTGTCACTACTTGTGAGATCACTAAAATTAAATATAAATCTGTTACTAAATATGTTATATATCGAGATTTTAAAGATTTTGACGAAGATACTTTTTACAATGACCTAAATACGGTTAACTGGGATCACATATATTCCCTGCAAGACGTCAACAGGCAAGTCAATTTCCTCAACTCTAATTTGTTATACTTATTTAATATTCATGCACCATTACGTAGAGTTAGGGTTACTAAGCCCCATTCTCCTTGGCTTACTGAGACCATAAAAGATATGATCAAACTTAAAAATAATGCATTTAAAAAATTTCAACGTTCCAAATCTCCTAATGATTGGAACTATTATAAGGAAATTCGTAATTATATCACAGGTGCTATTAAGAGAGAAAAGAAAGCTTACATTCAATATGTCAAAAAACGTCAAAAAAACAACAAAATTGTGTGGAACACTTTAAGATCCCTAAATGTTATAAACAATAAAGAAATAACATCTTTACCACCTAATATCAATGATGTTAATTTAATAAATAGACATTTCAATAGTATTACTTATGCTAGCAAACATCAACATCAATTAAATTTACTTGATAAATATTCCAGACCCAATGTCAGTAACAAAATCTTTAAATTTTTTAATGTAGAATCACATGAGGTATCCAAAGCAATTAATCGACTAAAAAGCAACTCCATAGGATCTGACAATATCTCGTTAAAGATGATCAAACTAATATCTAAATATTTACTTAACCACATCACATTTATTCTTAACACTGCGATCGATACGAATGTTTTTCCTTTCTCTTGGAAACATGCTTATATTTTGCCCCTTGCCAAAATTTCTTCTCCCACTGAAGTCTCACATCTTAGGCCTATTAGTATCCTGCCCACTATGTCTAAAATACTTGAATACCTTATGAAGGAGCAAATTTCCGCCTATGTTTTCGCTAACAAAATTATACCTGACATTCAGTCAGGGTTTCGTGACCTACACAGCACCACTACTGCTTTATTAAATGTTACTGATGACTTTTATAGGGCCATTGATAAAAATAATGTTTGCTGTCTTATTCTATTAGACTATAGTAAGGCATTTGATACTTTAGATCACAGTTTGTTGTGTAAAAAATTATCTTTCTTTGGCTTTGATAATACATCCGTTTCTCTAATACAAAATTATCTATCAAATCGCTCACATAGCGTTCTCTTGGATTCTGAAATGTCAGAAGCTTTGCCTGTTAATTTTGGCGTTCCCCAGGGGTCAATTCTTGAAATCCCTGTTGTTCTCTTTATGTATCTCGGATTTCCATACGTTTTTAGAAAAGTGTAATATTCATCATTATGCGGATGATACACAGCTTTACCTTGACTTTTTTCCAAGCGAATATATTCTAGCATCTGAGGCTATTAATAATGATTTGAAATCTTTGTTAGATATTTCATTAGCACATAATTTAAAACTTAATGCTAACAAGTCGGCGGTAATGTATTTGGGGTCAAAAGCAAAGAGAAACACCTTGGGCCAACTAAACATTAATTTAAATGGTGAACAACTACCTGTTGTTGATCATTATAAAAATTTGGGTCTTTGGATAGATTCAGACTTAAGATTCGCCAAGCATATTAGTTATTTGTGTCAAGTTTCATACTGCACACTGAAGAAATTATTTTCCCAAAAAGATATTTTAGATCCTAAAATTAAACTTCAATTATGCGAGAGTCTAATTTTCTCTAAGATATCTTATGCAGATGCTATCTATGGCCCTGCACTGAGAGTTTCAGATGCCAAACGACTTCAATTATTACAAAATGCCTGCCTACGATTCTCAACAGGACTTCGTAGATTTGATCATGTTAGTTATAAATATTCTGAAGTCGGCTGGCTAAAATTAGACAAGCTACGTTCTCTTCATCTTCTCTGCTTAACCCACAAGGTTCTTGATAAGCAAATTCCGACATATTTGTTTGAGAAATTGTCACGACTTAAATGTAATCAAGTGAATACACGAAAGCGGGATTTTCTGGCAATACCAAAACACTCCTCTGCCATCTTTAAACGTAGCTTTTCATATAATTCTAGCAAGTTATATAACAGTTTATCCTCTGACTTTAGGCACTACTCAATTTATAATTTTAAAAAGAGATTAAAGAGATATCTATTTTCTTCTTAATGGTCTGCGTATTATATTTACAATGCTTTGTTTAATGGTACTGTTTGTTCTTTTTTTTTACTTTTTAGTCTCCATTTCTTTATGTCACGTGTGTCATTAATTTTAAGTTGTAGTTATACTATTAATATGTATTTGAAATCCATGTTTTTCGTAATTATATTATTTTTAAATTTATGTATTTGTTGTTGCTCTGGTTAAGTTGAAAATCAGCCTTCGGCTGACACTTCGCCATTTCTGTAGGTAGCAGTTGTTAAATATTTACTTATACGATTTATTTTTGTTAATACCTATGAATAAAGACGATTTATTATTATTATTATTATAAATACAAGTATAAATACATCTATAATCAAAAGGCCATCGGTCGAGGTCCCTAAGCTAGTATTACAATGCGTTTGGTAAGTGGACGATCAAATGCAGAAGGGTGATGGGGGAGGTCATTTCCAATCAAAATAACCATAGGTATATGTGATTATCTAATTTTTTATGATTCAAACGTTATTTAAATTTTTTTATTTTCCCCTAAAATCGCTAGTACGCCCACTAAAAAATCAATTAATAATAAAATTATGATTTTTTGTTGTTGTTTTCTTTATTTAATTGGATTTTACATAGTTGCACCTTTACGATAATGGCATTTTCATTACCTTTACTGTCATCTGCCATTTTCAAAAAAGCGGGATCCCGCACACTTTTTGTTCATGAAGATATTTAGTTAATTTTTAAGTGACGCTGACGGATAAAAAAAATGTACTACTAAAAGTTGACTAACTGTCAGGAAAAGTTGTCCATTTAATGCAGATTCTAACATGGCATATTGTACCAGAGTACAAAAATAAGTAAAAATGCTAAAAGAGAATTCGTTTAATCAAGGCTTAAAATATTCTGAAGTTTTGTTTAAAATCGTAAAATATATTATTATAATTCAACATTGTTTTTTAAACACCGTGTCCTGGATACCAAAGTGAAAACCATATTTTAAAGACGGCTGGGGCTAGCTAGGAGTACGTTGTCAGCATGCAGTAATGGAGCATGTAGTGAGAGAATGTGAACGATCCATCTTTTAGCGTCTGAAGGACTTATTTTCCAAAAATGAATATTAACGTTTACAAATAAGGGTTCAAAACGACTGTTTTAGACGGAGAATAATACAAAATTTATACTTACTGTTCGTTTATGCTTAACTGCTTCTCTGATGGTACCAATTGGACGTCGTAACACTATAAATCTAACACAGTAAGTACTAACACTTTCTTGAAATTAAACCTGAAGAGGAATTTTTCAAAACACAAGAAAAGGACAATATAATGTTCAAATATATATAAATTAAATCTCTTTTAAAAAATCATGTTTTACAACAACTTCAAGAAAATTGTTTTTGACAAACTATAGTATGGCCCGTATACAACACATGGTGAGGAAATGTACAAACTACCATCTAATATGCGGTTTTTGAGCTAACGATTACACAAAAAGATTCAAGAAAAGCTCAATGTTTATAAATTTTTGATGGACTTTTGCTTGCCTGTCTATTTACGCATTTTCAGTTAAATATCAATTTTGATTCCTCCTCGGAACTTAAAAATGCTTGAATCGCAACGACTTTGAATTATATTTTGCAATTACAATTTCATATATTTAGGCAAGGCGGTCCCATGCACATATGGGTACATGGTAACTATACTTTTCTGACACCGAATCACTGAGAAACCGGTTTAGGACAAATCCCGTTAAAACCTATCATTTTCCCGTCAAAATCGACTGCTATAAAATGATAGGGGACCCTTGTCGCTAAAGGCTATTTTCGCTAAAACTCTCGATATGCTTTTAATAGAGACTGGATTAACTTGTCCTCATATTTAACACAACGCATGAGTTGCAGTGCTTAACCACGCGGATTCGTAAAAGGGTTTTTTTAATTTTAAAATTTCCGAAATTAAAGTCAAATTTTACTGTTTCTAAATTTTGGTGGTCGGGGCGACATTACGTCCTTGTGCAGCGACATTTATTACACTTTCTAAAATTACACTCCTTGATGAGTTATTGAAATTTTTGCATAAAAAACACTCCGTAGAGTGAAAATATGATTAAGAATATAAAAACCTCTTCCAACGATATCTTTACGTGAAGCAAGTTTTTCATGTGAAATGGTTTCGAAAAGTATATCGAGGGTTTTATCGTGTTCTTTAACAAGAACTCTACATACAACACGTTGGGTTATTCAGGATTCAGGTTATCAATATTTTTGTTCAATTACCTCTCCCATCCCCCATCACCCCTACTTCGTTTGATGTCCACTTATGGAACAACCTGTATTACAATGCGTTAAACTCGCTATCTTCATACATCGATATGTGTTTGACTCGAGACGGTAAATATCCTGCAAAATACCACATAATGCCAACACTCGATAACAACATTTATTTTCTCGGAACTGCGAGATGATAATATATTTTAAAAAACAATTAAATAAATATTTGGTTGGAAACTTATGTGAAACGAGTGATAAAACACACGTCCGGAGATAGAATATAATGAAATATGCATATCCACTGCAGAAACTTATTTATTTGAGTCGAGTTCCACGTGAATTGGGAGGTTGGTTTGTATTCTGTAACGGAATCAGGCCTAGAGGAACTTGTAAATGTATCATTTATACGCTACATGCATGTATTTGGGGATACATTTTTATGAAATTGTCAATGTACCTGGTCTTATACTTTTTACAATCTTATGAATGTGTACACGATGTTTCAGGTTTGTTGTTATTAATTTTAAGTGGTAAATCTATGTCATAGAATATTTTAAAAATTTCCCATATTCGTGGGTCAAAAATCATTATTAAGGGACATATATGGCATTCTGAAGGGAGCACAAATTTGGAAAATAGGCCCTATTATTTTACAAGTAAACTGTTAAACTATTAAAATCATTGTTATTTTTATTATCAAAGACATACATTGGTATGGGCGTATTTAGAGATTGATGCGCCTCCTTGCAAGATGCCAGAAAACCATATACCAAAAGATAGGAACAAATGCAACTTGTAATCTTGTTTAATGAATAGTCAAAAAATTTAAAATAGAAGTAATAAACATATTCCATTTGAAGGTATTATATTTGGAACAAGTATTAAATGCCAACGTAATATAAAAATATAAACAGATAGCAAAACATTTAAAACCACATACAGGCGGTCCATTTTATCAGGGTCCTCAAGAATATCTCATTTAATATCGGTCGTACAAAAAAATAAATATTTTAACGAAAATTGTGCCGATTTATATAACCTACAAAATGGTTTAAAGACATTTGAAATCCATGGTCTACTTTAAGAGTTATGGCGGAAAATATCGAAAATGCGGAAAACGTCTAGGTCAAATATCTCCGTTATTTGAAGAGATACGAGAAAAATTCCAAGGCAAATTTTTTTTCCAAAACAGAGTGTTTCAACGAGGTTTTATCTAATTTTTTTCAAAACCGCTGTATTTTGAGATTTATTCTTCAGGCTATTAAAAAAAATATTTTGAAACGGACGGGAAATGGAAATAGAAAAAGAAGAATAAAGTAAATTCAGGTAACAAAAACAAAATAATAATCAATAAAGCAACATGGAGCAATTATGGAAAGAGTATTCGCAGTTATGCCAATGTATAGAGGTCCTCCATAAAAGCGCCACTTCTGGTTCAGAAAGTTAAAATGTCTTTACCAATTATATAATATCCATTTGTTTGTATTTCATGATTTCACTATTATTTCAAATATTTTAAAATAGTTGGCTATGAACAAACTTGACAATTCAATTTTTTGACAGATCATCTCAATTAATACTTAAACTCTCACTCAATCACACTTATTTAAGAATTTTGAATTGTCAAAAATGATTTTCACTCACATTGATCGTTATAATATGTTCGTTACATATTGTCAATGCAATTTTAACTCTGGATTAGCTCAAGTAGAATATAGAAACAGATTTCCATAAGCACTACAGCCGAATAAAACTCTGTTCAGAAAATTCGCTACGAAACTGATTAATAATGGTTCATTTAAAGAAGAAGACAAGGTTGAACAGTGTTACTGATAATGTAAATAAGGTAGACCAGACATAGACCGGTTTCGAACTCATTAGTTCTCATCAGTATGCCATAGGTCATGGAACAGACAAATGATAGTGGCCAACCCGCTAGTTTTATACAAACTATAGTAAATTGAGTAGTAGTGAGAGGTAAGTGAATCCTCTCATATGTCTGGTCAGAGAATTAACAAATGATATTGGCTACCATTCTTTCATGATTTGTAAGGTGTAATTCAATGTAGGTCGAGGTATTTGCCCGCTGAGTAGTTGTTTCTTGCAAATCATATATTATAACAGTAGTTTAAGTCCACATAGGACTGAAAGGTCGCCGCTTTCAGGTATTTGCAGAATTGCAAGTCGCTATATGCACATGGAGACATCTATGGTGTATTGTAGCAATTGACCATATGAGAGGATTCACTTATCTCTCATCACTACTCAATTTACTATAATTTATATAAAACTAGCAAGTTGGCCACTATCATTTGTCTGTTCCATGACCTATGGCATACAGATGAGAACTAATGAGTTCGAAACCGGTCTATGTCTGGTCAGGGAATTGGCAAATGATATTGGCTACCATTCATTCATGATTTGTAAGGTGTAATTCAATGCAGGTCGGGGTACTTGCCCGGTGAGTAGTTGTTTCCTGCAAATCATATATTAAATTCTCTTTTATCTTAGGCTTTGATTCGTGAAGCAAAAGTGCCTAATAGTACAGTCGCCACCTTAAAAAAATTTTGAATCGTTTTATCTCGTGTTCTATTGGTCCCCCCGAAAAAGTTATTGAACAAAAAATATTGTAAATAAAATTCTACATATTTTCGACAATTGTCGCGATGCTGAGCAGTTATAATTTCGAGTGGTAGAGGATGCAGAAGTTATTAAAAAAAACAGTTTTTTTTTTAATTTAATTGAAAATCTAAAATCAATGGAATTGAATTTATTTGGATAAGTGTGTATGGCTAATATTTTTACCTAAACAGCTGGCAAGTTGAATTTCACAACAATGTTTCCAAAAAACTGTTTTTTGGTAAATTCTGCGCCCTCTACCGCTCGAAATATTAACTTCTCGGAATCGCGGCGATTACCGAAAATATGTAGAATTTTATTTACAACATTTTTTGTTCGATAACTTTTTCCGTGCGACCAATGGAACACGAGATAAAACGATTGAAAAAAATTTCAAGATGGCGGCTCAAGCAAATGGGGGAGATCACCTTTCTGGTTTTAGACTTTCTAAGTGCATTGAGCATGACAAAATCAAGTGTGCAATTTTTTCCAGGTCATGGGAATTTTTGGTACATTTTTACTGTACTATAAATAATAAAACTAGGTAAATAAATGGTATTTCTTTGGTATTACATAATTTCTAACAGAAAAAATACGATCTAAATAGAAACTATTACTGATGTTAGGTAAACTCATGTTTTTTTTTATATACATGCTAAGGACAATTTGCGTTCGTTCACATTTTGTTGAATAGCGGAACATTGTCTTTTAGTCAGAATCTAAGGAAAAATCTCCACATACTCAACCATATCTGGACTGGATGAAATGTTGAACTTTTATAGATGTACGATGAACTGATAGTAATTGTTAGGTAGCTCTCGTAATGTTGATGAATTACAGAGCGATAAGATTTATTGCTCTAAAATATTTAATGTGGGTTGTTTGTACAGTTTGAATTTTATATACGAACTTGCAAAAATGAGGACACTGCGATTTTTGACGTATTTACTTTGATTCCAGATACGAGATCTAGAAATTAAGTTCTAAAGAAAATGTCGATAATCTTAAGCTAGCAGGATATATCTTGTCAGCAATGTTTGTAATTTATTTGAGACGGAAAATAGTTATTCATGTTTCAACCTGGGAATACGCCAAAATTTTAAAATTAAAAAATAAGAATATGAGATTAAATGTATCAGCGGTAAACTTTTAGAGTTTATCCCAGATAACCACCTTGTGTAGCTTTAAAACAGAAATAATGCAATTGTTATCTTTTCCCACGTTTATAGCAGGATAAAATAATTATAAAAAATATATCCTAACTAATGAAATCAATCACAGAGAACTTGAAATATCTATTTAAACTTTATTTAATAATATATTTTCTAATTCAGCCAGATCCAAAAAAACGCACAATGTACAAAGTTTATGATATATAGAACTGCGGGAACTTAATGAGCATATCTAATGATAATGTTAAAATTGCGACAAAAATGTTAATAGCCCAACTAAAAATTGCTAGTTTCTTAAGGTCAATGTGTATAAAATTACTATTTCTTTTATTGATAACGAGAAAATGCTAAAAAAATCAAAATAGCTATCAGTAGGAAATTTCATGTATGTATTCATGTTTTGTGTAAAATTAACCTTTTTCCGAGATAATAAGGCAATACCGAATATATCCAAGATCCAAATACTGACTTTTCACAATTTAACAATATACCCAGCAAGAAGTTTCAAATTTTCAAAAATATTAAGCTTAAATATAAAATAGGGCGGAATAAAACTCAAGTCTTTATATTAATTGCTTGTGCTAGTGTGCATTTTTCTTAAAAATGACATTTATAAGAAAGTTATGTTGTTTCTTTTCCCTCTTTGATATGAGTTATAAATTTTCCATGGTCAAAGAATATTTATTGGAGACTAAAATTTTATATTATTGTTATTATTATATTCCAGTTTCATCGCTTCTATTCCGTCCCTGTAGATTAATCAATCAACAAGCAGTAGTGGTACAACCGCAGCACTAATAGCACATCATTACAAACCAATGATAGATATTGACATATGTATGTATGATATTTCCTAGCTTAATTAGGTTAACATATATTGCAAGCAAGGACATGAGCTATAACTAAAATTACAAATTCCTCGAAGCTCTAACCAGAGAAAACAATAAATATGGTTTCAAACGAAGACTCGTGTTGGAATTTGAGTCTCAAATAAAGTGTAAATGTGATAAATGATAATACAACTGCATTGTTAATATTTTTTGACCTACTTAAAGTGTGGTTACAGTATCAATTGCCTTGCACTATGCATCAATTCAACTTCTATCCCAGTTGTATATTCTTTTGGAATTCTTAATATTTTATAATTAGTTATTGTACTTATGCAAGTGTTTTACGATCTTTACATTTTTGTTTTGTTGATATACAGGGATAGGTAGAAATTTAAAAAAAAAATTGCAAGTAAACTAGATTAAAAAAATCCCATAACTGGAAATTATTTTCGAATATACAGGGCGAGCCAAGACGAAATTACAGGACCAAGTGCCTTTTTTTAAAATGGAATGCTATGTATATCAGTACATTCTCTCTATTCATTCCTATATTAGCATTGAATATCTCCCAACCACTTGGATGTAATGAATTTTTTTCTTGAAATAATGAAATCTGCAGATGGATATTTAAAAAATCACCACAGTCATAATTATGGATTTTAAGAAAAACTTATGTGAATACCAGTTACGAGACATCTAATTATTGTTTTTGAATCATTTTTATTAACTAAAAATGTACAGAGTGGCCAAAAAATCATTTTTCAATTAAGAACATTTTAAATTGAATTTTCTCAATTTTTCAAACGGAACACCCTGTATATTTTTCGACAATGTGATGTAGAAATGAAAAACAAACATTTTTTGTAAGTACTTCCCTAGGGCTAATTGCAACCAATTTCGTTTTATTGAGCAATAATTACAAAATTCAAAAATAAACTTAAAATAGAGGTTTCTTCAAATACCTCAGTAGAAAAATTTATAATAAGTGTTCCACATGTTGCCCATTTTGACTGACACACATCTCTATGTGCTTTTGAAATGAGGTTCCCACTGTTCCTAAAACTGCCGGTGTGATAGATGTAAAGGCAGATTATTTTTTCCTTCATATGGTGTGCTGTTTTTGGTGTATCTCTAAGCAATTTCCTTCACGTATCCCCATAAAAAGATATCCGAATTTGTAAGATCTGGGGATCTAGCAGGCCAGTTAGTGGGTCCATTTCTTCCAATCCAATGATTAGGGTAGGTATTATTTAAGTGGTCTCTAACTGCATTTAAATAATGTGGTGAAGAACCATCTTGCTGAAACCATATCCTATTTCGAATTTGTGGCAGATAGTTTTCCAAAAAATGAAGATAAATAGCTCCAGTCAATGTACCATCAAAGAAATGTGGCCTTATTACATGTTCTCAAATAATTCCTCCCCAAACGCTTATAGACCATCTCTGTTGGTTATCAACTTGCATAAAAAAGTGAGGATTTTCCGAAGCATAATAATGGAAATTGTGTCTATTAACAAATCCATTTTTATGAAAAGTCGCCTCATCACTGAATAAAACAGTACTGAAGAAGTTGACATCATGTTGCATTTCACCTCTGGCCCAATTACAAAATTCTGATAATTCTTGGTGCATTTGAATATGATATGCATGCAACTTATTTGTTTTTAAGAGAAGGTTTTGGAAGCTGCTAACATCAGAAATCCTTCTTTCAGGATAACGTTGGTGATAAATTCTATTGGCAAGTAAACAATTTCTGTCTGACTCGCCCAAAACAAAAGTCATGTCTACAAGTTCCGCTTTATTAAAATTCATATTGTAAAATTCCAAATATTTTAAATTCAATGCAAATTCTAACGACTGATAAGTGTGATTTTAATGCTCCTTTATACACGATAATTTATACCCAACTGAGGTTTTATTGCTTGTCGAATAACGAAAGCAGTAAAAAAATGTACAAAAACATTGCAGTAAAGGACCAGTTAAATACTATTTACTCATTTCAATGGATTGGAAGAAATGGTCCCACTAAATGGCCTCTTTTCAAAATTGCATAAAGACGTGTGTGAATCAAAATGGGCAACACGTCGAACACGTATTGTAAATTTTTCTAATGAATCATTTGAGGGAACCTCTTTTTACTTCCACGTCCAGTGGAAATATATTAAAAAATATATATATTTTTTCTGTATAATTTTGTTGTGCGCACGTTTACTCTGGAGCCGTTTGTGATATTGACTTGAAATTTGGTACACTTATGTATTTTAATGAGATCTGGAACTAGATTATATTTTGATCTAATTCCGTTGAAGGGTTCGGGGGTAAATAAGGTTAAATAGGCAAAACAACAAGTAAGAGTCCATAAAATTGTAATTTAGGGCATGTACGAAAAGTTAAGGTCTCAAAATTTTTTTTTGCATCACCCACCCTCCCCCACTATCACCCCTCATACCACCCCTACACTATTATGAAAGGGAGTAAAAAAAAATTAAAATGTGATTTAGTGTATATACAAAAACAAAACGTCTAAAAATGTTTTTTAGCGTTATAATAATAATAATAATAATAATATGTCTTTATTCAAAGAAAGGGCGAAGTTCAGTTTGGTAAGCCTTTGGCAAGTCTACCCCCTCTACCATCCCCATTACCACCCTCACCCTAATTAAAGGGAGTAAAAAATTTAATTGGGATTTAGTGTGTTTACGAGAATATCTGGATGTGGAAGTAGTGATTTCTTGGGTAGTGGTTTTTTAAGTTTATTCTTGAATTTGAGACTTATTTATTTAAAAAACTAAAATGGTTGCAATTAGCCATAGGGAAGTACTTACAAAAAATGATCGTTATTCAGTTCTACAGCACATCGTCGAAAAATATACATGGTGTTTCATTTGAAAAAATTGAAAAAATTCAAATTAAATTGTTCTTAATTGAAAAATAAACATTTATTTATAAAACGAAAATGGTTGCAATAAGCCATAGGGAAGTACTTACAAAAAATGTTCGTTTTTCATTTCTACATCACATCGCCGAAAAATATACAGGGTGTTCCATTTGAAAAAATTTAGAAAATTCAATTTAAACTGTTCTTAATTGAAAAATAATTTTTGGTCACCCTGTGCATTTTTAGGAAATGAAAATGATTCAAAAACGTTAATTAGATGTCTTCTAACTGATACTCACATAAGTTTTTCTTAAAACCCATAATTGTGACTCTCGTGATTTTTTTAATATCCATCTGTAGATTGCATTATTTCAACGAAAAAATTCATTACATCCAAGTGGTTGGGAGATATTCAGTGCTAATGTAGGCATGAATAGAGCCTAGAAAGAGACTTCAAAAAATGTACTGATATACATAGCATTCTATTTAAAAAAAGGCACTTGGACCTGTAATTTCGTCTTGGCTGGCCCTGAATGTTCGAAAATAATTTCCAGTTATAGACTTCTTTATTTAGTTGACTTGGAATTTTTTAAAAAATTTCTAGCTATCGTAGAACTCGAGATATCGAGGTCCGACGCACTATTGCCCCACCCTGTATATTGGTATCTTTTATTATTTAGTATTAAGGATTTTTAAACATCCGTGCTCTTAGTTTTATTTAGGTATGGTATTTAAAACTGTAAGTGTGAGCACTCTTGTATATTAAATAAAGTTATATATTATACAGAGTATTCACTAATTGGTGATAGCTATGGCGTCGTACCACATGGTAACAAAATACTCCCTCCAAAGACATTTTGAGCAGGTTATATCGGATCGAGAGCAATAGAAGGGAGGGACACCAGAATTCTTACGTAAATGACTGGCCTGGTATATAGATGTGTCCAGAACTGACACAGGAACAGAAAACCCAAGAACAGGCCTCTGCTTTGCTCTTGGGAAATACCAGGCAGAAATTCACGCAATACTCGAATGTGAAATTACAAGGAGAGCTTATGTAAGTAAGCCAGGACATAGTGGGGTTCTAGAAAATGAAAAAGCTGACGAACTTGCCAAGCAAGGATTGGCTACAGAATTTCTTGGCGCAGAACCGGCCCTCGCGTGCCAAAAGGCAGTGCAAGGAGGCGCATAACAGACTGAGTCAAGGAAGAGCATATCTTAGATACTGGCGGAACATGCCAGAACTTAGACATGGTAAGGCCTTCATGCCCAAACAATATTCAAAACGAACTCAGCAACTGCTTATGTTAATCAGAAATCAGCTGAGAACAGTAACAGAGTTACTCATTGGGCATGCACCTGTGAAGGAACATTTGTACAAAATGGGACTGTATGAGAGTAACCTAAACTGTAGACTCTGCGAAGAGGTGCTTGAGACAGTAAAACATATACTCTTGTAATACAAATTCGCTGAATTGCAAGAAGCTAAACATTTATGGGGCCACAAAAGTGGACCCAAGAGCATCAGCCGGTGATAAAACTGTTCCAACAGTTAGCGACACAGGAATCACCGGCAGAATTTAAAAACAGAGAGCGCACAATAAGCCAAATCTGGCTGCAGTGCCAACTGGAACCAACTTCGGTACACAGCCCTGTTTAATATGAAAAAAGATATATGGGAAACTGACACAAGCCGGCAATGTAGCACGTTGTATTTGTCATCGCTCGCAATAAGCGCTCGATGCTAGCCGATCTCTGTTTATTAGTTTATCTAATTTAAGTTATTGGTAGAGTAGTGCAGTTTTAAGATAATCGAGGTCTAAGATAAAAATAGAGGCATTTATTGTGCGTGAATATCACATGTTAATTATTTATGGTGAAGCGACGACAAATAGATCTCGTGCAGAGAAAGTGTAGCGCCAACAGTTTTTGCAGTGAGGTTAAACATCCATGTAAAAGTATTTTACAGAATGGGTAAGTCTATTAGCTAATCACATATTTACTGTGCATTGGCTGTTAAATAAAAAGTCGAATGTTCAAAGTTATGTTAAGATATATATATCTTGGTAGTTCTTATAATGATAGGGAACACCCTGTATTATCATTATTAGAAATCTTCAGAAAAATATATATTTTCTCCAATAATGTAACAGAGTATAGCAATATTTTAGTGTATTGAATATCTTCGCATCATTCTGTAAATTAGTTGGATTTAAATTTTAAAGAATTCGTTTTACAAGACGGTAAGTTCGGCTCTGTAGCGGCGATCACTTTTGTATAGGTCAGTGTCCGTTTTTCACTCTTTTGTCTGGAGTACGTCTTCACGGCATAATTTACTAATTTACACAGCTTATTCCTAACAACAGATACAATAATTTTTTAGTTGGGTATCAGACATATTTTTTCCCCTATTTTATTATCAAAAAGCGGTACGGATCCACTTATTTAACACAAAGATTCCGACGAGTTGCGTACATTCATTTTAAAATTGATTATGTGCATTAGGACAAAAACTGTTTCTGAATGGACTGTTTCTGTAGTTTGTAAACTCAACGAATATGTTCTTTATATTTAAACCACAATCAGACATTAAAGTGTAAAGCCATTGACTACGGTAGATATTAAAAAATAAATTTAATATAGTTGAAAGAATACTTATCATGCAATGTTAAATTATCAATTATAGTCCGGACGGTAACATGCACGAATGGATCCCACCTTAAATTTTATGCTCAAGCGTCGAGATTTGGTATACTTGGTCGTTAGACCCTGCCTTTTGATATAAGAGCCACGGTCGATGCCCATGCAGGGGCCCTGTTATAGCATGGTTCTTCAGGGGCAAATCCACATTTTCGCTTGTTGGCGCTAGAAAGGCCACAAGCTAGTGCTCCAGAGTCCACGGTCCTTTTTTCGAAATAGTGACGGGGAGAATGCAGAAAATAACTGTATTTTCCGGAAAACTTTACTCTACCGCATTTTTTCAAGCGAGGCCTCGTTTCATATATTTTTGGGGTCACTGAATTCGAAAAACGTTTTGAGTACGTGCGGTCGATGAATACTGTGCTGTGATTGTCCAGTTGCGTTTAATAAGCGCGATTCGAATTTCCACGGGCCGACCGAGTTCGAACGCAACAATGAGTATCGCGGCGCGACTGTTGTACCGATTTCTAGCAGGCACCCCTGCCCTATACAGTGAATTTTACGCTGATCATTTTGTTGCAAGGAAAATCTGCAAAGCTTTTTCTGCAATAGCACTTGTTAATGCACATGAGAAGCTGATTGCTCAACTCAAGAACGACGGAGGTAAGCTACTTTGCAAAAATGAAATAAAATTTAACATTTAATTTTTTTTAAATTCTAATTTAATTTACATTTCAGGCATGATTGGGCTTACTGAAAACCCCGCTACTTTAAGAAAATTTATGTTGCCGGATCCGGAAATGGCAAGCAAGGTTGCCAAATTTGAGGGAGCTTTATTTAATGATGAGAAACTAGAACAATACAGCAAACACTACAATTCAAATAAGGCATGTGTCTTTAATGGAGCCCATTAAGGTAAATAAATTCCCTCCGTTCAAGATTCCTGTCAAGAAAATGAAAAATCCGAATAAGTCTCAAATGGCAAGTTTAAAAAATGACTGAATTTTTCTGTCACGAGAACCCTTCTATCTCCGCCATGGGGCAATTGCGGTCCAGCGGCGCCAAATCGGATTGAACCAAGTACATGTCCAATTTATCTGAAGAGCCCACTGCTGATACATTTCCAAATTTATAGGCAAAAATACTTAACGGAGCTGTAATTGCGTACATGCTTAAACCTAGAACTTCTGTCACTTTTAATTATTATATTAACACAGTGTTCTTAAATTACATCAGAAAGGAATCTGCTTCAGTCTCTCACCTGGACATAATTTTTGACAGGTTAGTACTTAAAACAAAAATTAAATGTACTCATTTTCTGCTTTTTTTTGTTTTACCTTATTGCGTGATGTCACGCGTGTATGGGTGACACGCGCGTTCCCGAGTTGCAATTCAGGTGAAATAAGGGGTGATTCGCACAGAGAAATTATTTTAACTTTCCTACGCAGTATAATAATTTTCGTTTAATTTCAGATACGTTGATAACACTCTGAATAACGCGGGGAAAGTGCCAAAGGGATAGGAAAATTTTCTCCGGCATGCTGACAATAAGACGACACTGTGTTACCTGCTTGCCACCAGCATTGCCGATTTAAACATCCCAGGAAAAACATTTTTTGCCACTTTGGAAGAGAATGCCATTAAAAACCCGCACGATGCTGATTGTTCCTCTCTGGCGGCATGCAACCACGAGGAGGCAGATACACGCTTATTTGTTCATCTGGCAGACGCTGTGACTAATGGCTGTGAAAAAGTAATGATAAGAACATGCGATACGGATGCATTGGTACTTGCGGTTTTTTTGTATCCAACATTTGCCTAACCTCAAGGAGCTTTGGGTTGCCGAACCTCAAGGATCTTTGGGTGCACTTTGCCATGGCACGCCTAATTTTTAGCTGCCCATGAACTTACGAAGAAGCTTGGTAAGCCATCACATATAGTCTATATTTTACTCATTTTAGAACACGGTTGGTAAGATGTATTAATTTTGTTCCCAGGTCCTGAAAAATCTCAGTCTATAATAGGATTTCAAGCATTTACTGGATGAGATACTGTATCTTTTTCCGTGGAATTGGAAAACTTACGGCTATTAATGCCTGGTTTGTAATTTTAACTTTTCTGAACTGACTGAGTTCAGTAAGTTAGACTCTTACGAAACTTTGGTCGCCACTTGTAATTTAGTTAAAAAGTTAACTCAGATTTACTGACTGAACTTGCACTTTGATCGCCAGAAATAACGTTTAATATAGATACAGTACCTTTTGCAAAATAACTTACTGTATCTCCTTGTTCTCTGAGGCTATGGAGGTACTTGTACACAGAGTTATTGGCCACGACTAGACAGCTATTCTAGGAAGGCAAGGGTCGTAGGTAAGGGTGGTTAAGCCAACAACTAGAGTATAGCAGTACAGAGAATAACTTAAAGATGCTTGGGCGCCAGGGCTATAGTAATCCAGAAATATAGCAAGAAAATTAAACACACGAGATAGAGTTACAAATTTAATCTCGTATAAAGACACTATAACAGCAAATAGCAAGCACAAGCATAAAAAGCTTAAAAGCTTAAAAATGACCTCCCCACCCACCACCCTGTGGGTGGGGCGAAGGGCAACTTTAAAATTCCAAATGGAAACCCCTATTTTTTATTGCGGAATTGGATTCTACGGCAAGAAATACGTAAATTTTATTCCGGACATTTTTTTTGATTCTTGCATAGTGTCGCTGTAATCGCAAAAAATGAAAAGAAAACATTACTGTTTCAAGAGTAGCGCCTTGTGCCCATAAAAAAACGTCCAATTCAAAAACTGAAAAACACGTATTTGTTATTTTTACGAAATCTATCCAATGACATTGGATTCGACTCTCCCACGCCTAACCCAGTGGGTGGGGCGGGCGGAAACTTTGAAATTTGTAATGAAAATCCCTATTTTTTATAGCGGATTCGGATTTTACGGCCAAAAATACGTGAATTTTATATCGGGCATTTTTTTCGATTCTCGCAAGGTGTCGCTGCAATCGCACAAAACTGAAATAAACCTTAAGCGTCCATAAGTTTGTAAATATTTACAAACTCTAGCTACTCGTGTTGACAAGGAAACATTCGGTTTAAAAAACAATATCTGTGATATCTTGGTTTTTATGAATGTTTTTTTTAAAGCGTTCTTAATAACAGTATTTGTTTTGTGAAATTTCTATGAAAACGTTCAGAAAAAGTTATTTCATTTTTCATTAGTTCTCGCGTTTTTTTCTGCATAATGGCTACTTTAACAGAGGAAGAGAGAGTTTCTCTTTTAATGATGCGAGGGTGGGGCGATAAAGAAAGGTCCAATTATGAAGTTGTGATTTTATTCAACGAAACTTTCCGTGTAGCTCAAGTGGGGATTTCGAAATCTACTGTGTCCCATACCATCAAATGATGACAAAATCTGGAAGACCAAAATCTGAAACATCGGAAGCTCGACAAATGGAAGTGACCCAGGCATTTGTTGAAAATTGAAGATTATCAATCAGAAAAGCCAGCGAACAGCTTGATATGAGTGCATTTCAGTTCATAAGAATTTGAAACTTTTGAAATTTCATCCTTGCAAAATTCACCTTCACCAAGAGTTAAATGAAGATGATTTTGATCGGCGACTTGAATTTAGTGAATTAATGATAGAATGGGGTAACCAAAACCCAAATTTTTTGCCATCTCTACTTGTCTTCTCAGATGAAGCAACTTTCGAACCTTGTGGAAAAATTAATCGCCATAATTTCAGGTAGTGACTCAAAATTGACTAAATAATTCCAATAGGTATTCAACCTACCAAGAAATGGCGAATAATAAAATTTCCAATTTTAATTACAAAAATAATTAAGTAATAAATAATAATAATAATGGTAGTAATAATAATTCAACCTAAAACAGAAAAATAAATACAATAAGAATAACAGCTATATCAAATTAATAAAATTATATTACCACGAGGACGACCTCCAATCAAGGGTTTGAATTAAAACTTAAATTCAGGCGGTGGACGACCGCTTGGCTCGAGGCCCTCAACGAGAAAGAACGTTGAATAGCGGTTCAAAGGGAAGGTCGGTTACCGGCGCACATGCGTAATACACATTGATGGTTTAAATCCTTGTTATAAAAATTTACATAACCTATAATTCGGCGAGCTCTTATTCGAATGTATGTGGATACTAAATTTCGACTTAAATAACTCTACATAAAATTTAAAAAATAAGAAATAGACAGACATTCTGTTGACGGCAGCACGTTACGTATATCCATAATTGTGATAAAAACTGGATTGGTCAAGACTTTAAGCCGCTAAGATTTTAAAATTTAAAAGGTTGTAACCGAGATGACATTATCTCGTTACAGGCTACAGTATCATAAAGCAACAGAAACATTCACAGCCCTGCAGACTGGAGATGTCGAAAAGGCAATGGAAACTCTGGAAAAATTTGTCGTTTTAACGTATAGCAGGTAATTGAAATGTACCAATAAGGAGCAATTTTAAAAACTATATATCATAAATCACATCAAATGGAAAACTGTTTTATTTTTCCACAACCGTGTTTTGTGACACTGTGAACGAATACTGGAGAGTGCTATTTATTAAAAATGGTCCTCAGCTGGAATCGATTTCACCAACAAGAGATGCTCTAGAACAGTATGCCAGGCGCGCTTCCCTTCAAAGCTAATATGGAGACAGTCCCTTCAGCGGGTACAGCACCTTCCAGATCCATCAGATTTTGGTTGGGAAAAGTATTGCTGTAAATGTCTCAAAAACAATGTGAAAAGCTGTGAGCTATGTAAATATAGCGTGACACATCTGAAAGTGTATAGTAGTTCTATATGTGCCACTCGGATTATTGCCCAATGCACACGTGGCATTGGTATGAAATAGAAGTATTATTTCACCATTATTATAAAAAAACTGGCATATTAATTGATTCGCCTTGTCATTACTTTCGACTTCACGTACTAAACACACTGATTTGTCTAAATCAGTCACCCCAAGAACATATAAAACGCGACCTCACTTGAAAAAATGCGATAGGGTAGACTTTTTCGGAAAGTAACGTTATTTTATGCATTTTCCCCTCTGTCATTTTGAAAAAAAAAGACTGTGGCCCCTGGAACGCTAGCTTGGTACCTTAAACATCCAAAATGCCTCATGTATACCAAATTTCAGCTCTCCACGACACTTTCGAACTCCAGAACAAGGGAAAATGTGGACTTGCCCCTGAAGGCATGCAACCATGCTATAACAGGGCCCCCGCAGGGGCTCCGACCGTGGCAACATTTCTCATATCGAAGGGTAGGGTCTAACGAGCAAGTGTATCGAATTTTAATGCTTGAGCATAAAATGCAAGGCGGATACTCTTAACCTCCGGGGTACATTAATAAACAATTATGATACCTACTCAGAAAATATACAGATTTTTTAATTCTACACTAGTAATCAGTCCAAATTTAGCACACATTTTATATTGTCAGTCCAATTTAACCTTAATAAGTTTTATGATTGATATTTGCGCTGATTGTAGAATTGAACGTATAGTGAAACGCCCAGTATATAGGGCATTTACAAATTTAAATTTTTCCTATTTATGTTTCCAAATTTTATTCATGTTATTTCATCTTGTCATTTATTTAGTCATTAAATATTAAACACAGTAAAGTTACCAGAAATGCAATTTTAAAATTATATTTTTAAAGCAAAGTTAAACGCTACAATTTTGAGACAGAATTTACATAAAATCTAGTCGAGTCGCAGGGTTTGTTTATCGTATATTCAGATAAACGTCAAGTACTTCGTGTATTGCCATAGTATGGAATCGCCTACACGTTTCTAGCTTAACTATAGGAAAAGATAGAAAGTTGAGCGTCACTCTAGTGTTGCACAGTGTCGAATATTAAAATACCGTTAAAATAAACATATTCCCACAATAAACAAGCGGAGATACATAATCCGGGTAGAAGGGTGACATCAAGAACAATATAAAAGGAAGACGGCGTGGTATTGAAAGGGAAGAGAAGATAGACGGCATCTGAAGACAGCACCTTTTAAGCTACGTCGCGATATTTTCGCCGAACTTTTATATTTGCCTTTGAAGTCATTCCAAGCTACGTCGCGAGTTTCTCGCCGAGCCTAACAAATTATTTTGTGGATATTTTTCACTAAGTCAGCCGTCTAAACGACTAGCCAAACAATATTATAACTTACATCTTATTTTAACGAATTCTTCGCAACCACCGACATGCTCTACGAGGACGTTAAATATATAGAACTTGGGGGAGAGCTTTCACTAGCGATATAACACTATACAGGGCGCACAGAAATTCAGCGGGCATAAATTTTAAAGGTGATCGCTTGCTTAATTCGAAACTCTATTTTATTATTTGAAATTGCATTCATATTCTGGTTTCGACGGGGTGTAATAGGGGAAATTGACGCATTTGTGGTACTAAAAGAATATTAGACTTTTTTAAATATTAGCTTTGATTTTCAACAAGAAAATTTAATATTATATTACCAGTTATTCAGTTATGATTTCATTCACGATTTTAACTCACAAAATTTAACTATCTAAATATCTTACTAGGGGAATTTGCGTTTGCAAAGTAACAAGTTTATCTTCAAGAACTATCTATTTAGAGCTATGCAATAACAAGGTACTTTATCACAGACTAGCCAAACTTTATGTCTATCATTATTCTGCAGTTTCTATAAAACAAATAGTGGACTTTCGTTTCCACCATATCTCATGTAAGGTTTTTCAAGAATGCTTTATATTTAAAGTACACTAGGAATATTTTCCTACTGTAACCACAAAGTTTTCTGATTGTTGGACATTTACCTACAATAAAATATTATAGTTATATGAATTCGGCGTACTTTGAGTTCACAAAGGTTTGAAACATTGACTACGGTCAATTGGCTGGTTCTGTTCTCCAATTGGGTTCAGTTACAACGTGGGATATATCAATATTTCAGGCAGTTGTCTGGTCACTTGTTTCGATTGAAGGGTGATGCAACCGCACTTTCTTACCTTCGCGGATTCGCGTCTTCGTATGTTTGACAATCATAGGCAATCTTCTGGTTGCTTTTCTAGTTAATTATTATAGGGAGATTTCCCCAGCAGCATTCTAAAGGATTTTATGTGTGTAAATTCTTACCTCTACAAGATTAATATGATTATCTGAACGATTGTTCCTACTCTAATTTCAATCACTAAACTGTGTATAATTAAAGGATATTTCCTCAACACTCTATGATCTTTTACAGGAATATTTAATGCTTATTTCTCAACTTAATTTTGATAATACATAAACATGACATGATTCGATTCATTATTTGGCTATTGCTAACAACTTTAATTATAAATTATTATTATCTAGTGATTGCTAACAAATTTCTTTAATTGTAAACCATTATTACCTAGCGATTGTTAACAGCTCTATTATAGATTATGATTATCAGGTCATTGCCACAACTCTAATTAACTATTAAAATAACACAGCATATTTTTGTATAACAAAGTTCTTGTTATTGCATCAAAACACTCAGCATATCTATAGTATGGTCATTACTATAGCAGCGCAGATTTTCCTATTATAATATTTAGACAATTGGCTCAAATATTTGGAACTTTTGCTTTCATGTTCGACTACTGTTGCATCAATTTATATAAAATAAAATGGGTTTTTTTTTACTATTTTTTCCCATCAATTATTGTCTCTTCTTTCACCTTTACCTTTTTCTTCATATAAGTAATAAACTAAATAAATGGTTTTGTTTCAAATCAAAATAGAAAACAAACTTCAACTGTAAATGTACAGTGCAACCTTGAGTAATAAAATACTACATAAATAACATATATAATTAACTAGGTCTTTCAATTAATAGACAGTGTGTACAAGTTTACCAGGTATTTCAATTAACAGAGTGATTAATTTTCTAAGGTTTATTGTATCAGACAGAAACAAGTAATATTAAACTTTATATAAAAGAACCTGGGGTAATTAAAAAGGGTTACTACACACACAACGAAATGTGGGTCCTACAGTAACCAAAACTAGACGATCACGCAAATGGCCAATCTTATTTGTTTATTGTTTATCCTTCAGATAAATAAATAGTAATGAATTTACTGGTGACATAATTACCAGGATTTTATTTGTAATTAAATAGGGTACACACAAGTAGTTTCAATACTATAGATCCATCAATTCTTAAAAATACTGAAAGTCGACTTATTATATTTCCCAATGCTTCCATATGTTGCAGTTATACATTTTTCACAAATTAATTGTAAACAGCATATGTTTAAGTTGACCTAATACAATGTGGGGCGTTTAATGATTTCCGTTCGTTTCTGTGCCCACCGAGTCAGTAAACGGATTAAAGAATAATTTCAAATAATTAGTGCGAAAACTTCGATACAGAACTGCATTTCCGCTATAGTAAATAAAGGCTCCAAATGTCGTCATCCAAACAGTAGTCGAAGCGTGACGTTAATACCGGCTAATTTGGACTTTATTACTTGACATTTTTAAGTTAGTGTTCATTTTAAATTGCACGCAGTGACAATTACTGTAAAAATTTACTTAGCTGCGGAAAGCCATCACGTAAATGCATTAAGTTTTTGTAAGTTCCACTTTAATGTATAATAAAATCAATGAAAACAATCAACAGTTATTTCAATTCAAATGCCTGACTGGGCTTAGCATAGCTCAAATGTGCTTTTAGAGGGCTGAATATTAAAACTTAATATTTTTAGTCGCAAACTCCTCTATGAAATCCTTATTTTCACTATAAGGAATATAACCAGACTGCAACCAATAGCTACTCTCTGAGCTATGTGCCCCACCGAGCGCTGAATTACAAGTTACAAGCCTGACTCGTTAAGTGTAATAATTGCATATTACCATCAAAACGATAATGCTTCGATTGCAACAAACACCAGCCGAAAGACTGATCCTACTTAAAGGAGCTCTCGTGCCTGTCGTCACACACCATTTGCAGACTGCAGTTTCGAGCTGTTGGCTCTCGTCAGTGCAAGGTAGGCATATGACGACCGACACGAGGATCACTTGACTATTTAGTACATTTCGGTATCTTTGGGACAGCGACATGTAAAATAGTCAGCAGCGCTCGGCGGGGCACATAGCCCGTAGAGTAGCTGTTGGTTGCAGTCTGGTTACATTCCTTACAGTAAAAATAATGATGTATCTAAAAGCACATTTGAGCTATGCTAAGCGCAATCAGGCTATTTATTTTTCGATTGCAACAGATACTGGACCGTTAGATGGCGCCTGCTGACTATTTTACATGTCGCTATCCCAAAGATACTGAAATGTACTAAATAGTCAAGTGATCCTCGTGTCGGTCGTCACATGTCTACCTTGCACTGACGAGAGCCAACAGCTCAAAACTGCAGTCTGCAAGTGGTGTGTGGCGATAGGCACGAGAGCTCCTATAAGTAGGATCAGTCTTTCGGCTGGTGTTTGTTGCAATCGAAGCATTAGCGTTTTGATGGAAATATGCAATTATTACACTTAACGCGCCAGGCTTGTAACTTGTAATTCAGCGCTCGGCGGGGCACACAGTCCGGAGAGTAGCTGTTGGTTGCAGCCTAGTTACGTTCCTTACAGTAAAAATATAGATTTTATAGAGGAGTTTGCGACTAAAAAATATTATGTTTTAATATTCCGCCCTCTAAAAGCACATTTGAACTATGCTAAGCCCAGTCAGGCTATTTATTTTTCGATTGCAACAGATACTGGACCGCTAGATGGCGCCAGCTGACTACTTGACATGTCGCTATCCTAAAGATACCGAAATGTATTAATAGTCAAGTGATCCTCGTGTCGGTCGTCACATGCCTACCTTGCACTGACGAGAGCCAACAGCTCGAAACTGTAGCCTGTAAGTGGTGTGTGGTGACAGGCACGAGAGCTCCTTTAAGTAGGATCAGTCTTTCGGCTGGTGTTTGTTGCAATCGAACCATTAGCGTTTTGATGGAAATATGCAATTATTACACTTAACGCGCCAGGCTTGTAACTTGTAATTCAGCGCTCGGCGGGGCACATAGCCCGGAGAGTAGCTGTTGGTGGCCGTCTGGTTACGTTCCATATAGTAAAAATAAAGATTGTATAGAGGAGTTTGCGACTAAAAATATTATGTTTTAGTTATTTCAATTGTTTTTAAAAAGAAGATTGCTTTTTAGGTTTGAAATGATTGTTGGCTTAATTTTTATTTTGGCTTTACTTGTATTGCAGGTGGTTATTTTCGTACAGATGCAAATGTGAAATAAACACAAATTAAGAGTACATATTAGAAAAACCACAATAACAAACATTAGATTTTATTATAACTAACTATTTTTTAATTATTGGAAATCTAACGTGAATTCTCCCAAGTCAGCAGGGTAACTAATGGAAATATTACAACTGCCAAATTCCAAAGACTTTTGCGGAGCAAATTCTTCTGGCAAACTTAATCGAAGACGGAAAAATATTTCAACCAAAGCACATTGAAGCAAGTATCTTGAAAATCAACACCACTTTTAAGAAATTATATAAACAACTTTGTCTTTACAAATTAATGAAGTCAAATATGTGGCACTTTATCTGGAGAAGATAAACTTGGACCAACATACTTGGAGTAAATAGCTGCATATTATCGTAAAGTGATCTATCTTGTGGACTGCAAGTTCTGATAGTAGATCTTCATAAGATGACAACTCTTATAATCCAAGAGTTTCATTATTATAATTTTGTGAAATTATAACGTCTTAGTCTGGGGTATTACGAGAGATCCTCAATACACTATGCTACTTTAAAATCGTTCATCCGACGCGATCTTCAGTTCCTTATTGTCAAAGAAGAGATGACTACATTGATTGCAACAAATTAGGATTATTTAAAAAAATTGGTAATAATTGTTTCTGAAGATGATGTTCCTAAAATCTTAAGAACGATACTTGTAATTGTATAATTGGCACTTGGATCTCAGCTATTGTGAAAAATTTTGTCGATTTATACTTAAGTTTACTGGCTAATAGTAAGGGGTCCAAGGCTTTCTAAAACTAGATGACCCGTCCCAACAAGATAAATAATTTTTGGGAACTAATTGTGAAAAGGACCCCTTAGGGGAATCCGAAATGGCTTATTGGACTTAGCTTTTGCACAACTTCTCAAAAAGAAAAAAAGATGGCGGAATGATATTTCAAGAATTCGTATTTTAAACACTTATCTCTCACTAAAAAATTAACTACTTACGATACGATTTATGTATTAGAGCCATGAGCGGCTCCACCTACAGTAATAGAATTTAAAAATAACTTACGTTTTTTTTTAATAAATCCTAAAGTCGCAACAACGAAATTTGTGTATTGAAAATTTCGACGTGCGGGTAACTATATTAAATGTTCGAAATTTCTACGTACTATATGTGAATGGAATATGGTCCAAAGACCGAAAAAGTTTAAAAAAAAAAATTAGGCCGATATCTTACACAGTTTTCAAGTTACAGATTTTTGAAGTTGACCATAATGGTGTGGTGTTATGTTAGCGCGCAATGCGATGACATCGGCAGCGTCGGCTCTATTTACTTCAATGCATACGCATAGCCAATTAGTCTATAACATATTGTTGATACTACCGGTACTTGATCGTTTGATTTGTTTGCACATTATTAGACTATTATTTCTGTGTTATAAATATTTGGTTTGAAACTGTAATGTAATTTATTATATCTACTATAAACGTGCAAATACAGAAAGAAATAGTTTATAAATTATACGACAGCGGATTTAATAAAAAGGTTTCAAATGACTGAAATTTTAGACTTAAAAAAATGCATCATATGTCAAGATGCATCTTCCGAAGTTTTAAGTTGCAACGTTAAAAAATGCTATTTTTATTCGAAAAGACAAAGTTTACAGACTGCTGAAAAATATTATCGATGACAATTTTATTGCTAAAAAACCACTGTATTATCGAAAATGTAGGTCCGAATACACCCATAAAAAGGCCCTTACAGTATTTAATGTGAGCACCTGTGACAAAGCACCTGTAGGCGTACAAAAATCTAATCACAATAATCGTCAACCAGTGGATTTTTAAGAAGTGTGTTTTCCATGTGTTAAAGTTGGAGATAAAAAAGAAAACCGTAATGTATGTTTCATTTCCACATAAGAAATTTCAAGGTATTGGAGATCGTTCTATAAATATGATAACTTCAATTACCATACTTCATGCTTAAATTTTTTTACGTATAAACGAGCTAAAGAACAGGTACATAATGCCATTATCTACGACATTGCATTTAATCAGTTGATAGATGAAATTGAGCAAGATTGTAAGATCATCTGAATGTATATATTTTGTTTCTGGGAATTGATTCAGAAATACTTTAGCTGCAATTGCTACTGAAGATGTTGCAGAAAAGTATACAACACATAATATAATTAAATGCTTAACTAATTATTTTAGTACTGACATACAATTTTTCTCCGAAAAAGATGAAAGAAGTATAGTATGTTGCTCACAGATAACTATTGGAAAGTTTTTAAAAAAATTAATAGAACTGAAAGATTCTATTAGGGAAGATTCTGATAATGAAGACAAGATCGAAAGTCCCTAAAAATCGATTTAGTTTTTAACATTTCACAGTTGGTACTCTGTCAGCCGAATTGTCGAACTGTCAGTTTAAGTAATTTCGCTTTATATTTGTGAGTTAAAATGATTATAAATATCAGCCAAAAACCGTCAAAGTTCCTTTTTAAATCAATAACTTGAGCTGAAAACTTTACTAGGGAGTAATTTAGTTAAAAAGGCATATGATTGCTAGTTGGTTTGATACCGGATCAAAAACTAAATTTAACCTAATTTTCAATTCATATTTTGGTTTGCTTAATTTATATTTCTATTTATTCGGATTAATTAGCAGATTTATCGTCTAGAAGTAGTATTTTGGTTAAGTAATTTTGATTTATTGTAGACACGTGCTCCCATTATAGATAATTTTGATAATAATTTTGTAACTTTAGCTAAACCCAAAAAAACAACCAATTCGGGATCACAAATAATATTATCTCGAAATCGCGCACCTAATACCAATTATATAGCATAAGCTGAATTGTGTAAGATGTTTGTATATGTGTATTATATATTTGACAATATAGTATAGATTAATATACAATTTTAATATTTTATTATTATTAGTAGTAGTATTAGTTTTTGCTAGTTTTTTTTCTACTAGCTGTTCTTAGATTTAATATAATGTTGTCTTTCTCTCAATATTTTTAAAACTTATTGATATATTTCACTTATTATTAGTATTATTAGTTTTTGCTCGTTTTTTTCTACTAGTTGTTTTTAGATTTAATATAATTTTGTCTTTCTCTTATTATTTTTCATCTTTGATTATTTGTACTCTATTTATTTACTTTCTTCTTCTTATATAATCTGGTTAGTTATTGGTATAATTTAACATTTACGTACCTAGTCTTTCCTTTGTTTAAATGAACTTTTCCATTGCACACGTTAACGTTAGATCTCTGACAGCTAACTTTAATTTGTTCAGAGATTTTTTACAGAAATATAATTTTGATATTGGAGTCACTGAGACTTGACTAAATAATGGCGTTGATGTAGATAATGTACAAGTGGATGGATACATTTTCATACGGCAGGACCGTCTTGGTAGAAGGGGCGGAGGAGTTGATATGTTTATAAAAAACAATATTAATTTTAATATCTTATGCAGTGATAGTAGTGAGTACATCGAACATATTTGGATTAAAATTGCACTTCAAAAAACTAATTATGTCATTGGTAATTTACACAGACCACCTAATTCGTCTTCGTAATATTTTTTGATAATATTGAGAATATAATTACTAATATTTACACTAATTTTGAACATATTATATGCCTAGAATTTAATATCAACATGTTAAATCCGAATAGTGACTTTGTGTTCATCTGAATTCCATTACCGAGGTTTTTAATTTAAGACAACTAGTATGTGTGAGCCAACACGTATTTAACTTACAACCGTCTCACTCAATGATCTTTTATTTACCAATGTGGAAAATGTTATTGAAGTAGAAGCTGTGGAAGCTGTTCCGAATACCCCGCTGAAGATATTACTTATAGGGCGCTGGAGGCCATCGATTTTGTAGAATTTCAAAATGATCTTGAATCTATATCTTGGCCTTTGAGTTATGACATGGGCAGCATAGGCGATAAAGTAGGTTTTCTAAATAAAAATATCATTCAGTTATTTGACAGACATGCCCCTGTTAGAACTTTCAATAAAACACATAAGCACTATTAACCCATGGATTACAACAAACATAAAACTCTTGCAAATGTTGCGAAGCAATGCATTAAGTAGATATAAAAAGAGTAAATCACCTCAACATTGGGCTTATTATAAGCAAATTAGAAATTATACTACTGCTGCTATAAGATTTGAAAAGAAAGCTTACTTAAATTTTAAGTTTAGAAACAGTAGTGTAAAAAATAAATGGGCTGAATTAAAAAAGCTTAATATAAGTAAAAATAAAAATAGATCCATTCCCAGTAACTTGAATAATGTGGATGAACTAAACACATTTTTTACTTCCTCTGATAATACTACGCCGCCTAAGATTAATTTGCTGAGTTTCTATGCTGATAATATCAAAAAATATTTAAATAGTTCCTTTTCCTTTGAGCTAACTACAGATTTAGATGTTTTAAAAATTATATAAAACATAAAAAGTAGAGCTTCTGGTTGTGATCATCTTAACGTCGTTATGATCCAGCTATGCTATGTCTTTTTTATTACCTTTTATTTTGCAAATTTTAAATGAATACTTAACTACGTCCTATTTTCCCACTCAATGGAAACAGGCTTATGTGTTACCGTTACCTAAAATTGGTCGTCCCACGGAATTTAATCACATAAGATCTATCAGTGCGTTCCTACTTTCTCTAAAATCATGGAGTCTAAAATTAAACCGTTTCTGAGTTCAAATAATATCTTGCCCAACAAACAGTTTGGCTTCAGGTCAAGCTTCAGCTGTGCCTCTACTCTTGCTGACACAACTGACATATTCAGAGCCTGTGATGACAATAAAATTAACACTTTAATATTACTGGATTATTCTAAAGCCTTTGATATGTTAAATCATGATATTTTAATAAATATGTTACATTTATATAGGGTTTTGCGATAGCGCCCGAGATTTTATGGCGTCATTCCTATCTGATAGAACACAAGAAGTAAAAATTGGTAGTAAGATTTTCAGCACGTTAACAGTTAGATCCGGTGTGCCGCAAGACAGTATTTTAGGTCCAATTTTATTCACCATATATACCTCTTGTTTTCATGGATCCTTACAATTTTGTAATTATCATCTATATGCGGATGATACGCAATTATACTGTTCGTTTAAGCCTGAAGATTTAGAATATGCCAGTAATATGATTAATAACGATTTAAATATCCTCTATAATATTTTCAATGATTACCTTCTAAAAATCAATCCTAGTAAGTCGTCGGTTATTTTATTTGGATATAAGAATTTTACTAATTCCGTTAGGGCTGAGGCCCAGTTTAAAGTTGGTCACTCATTAATACCATACTGTGACAGCACTAAAAGTCTTTGACTCGTGATTGACTCTGACTTGCGTTTTAAGAGTCATTTGGGGAAGGAAACTAAAACCTTGTTATGCGACTCTCTGGTACTATCACATTTTAATCATTGTGGCAGTGTTTATGGTCCTTGCCTTGATAGTGTCGACACCAGACGGTACATCTTTGGTACATTTCGGAATCTTTACGATAGCGACATGTAAAATAGTAAGCAGGCGCCATCTAGCGGTCCAGTGTCTGTCGCAATCTAAAAATAAATAGCCCGACTGGGCTTAGCATAGTTCAAGTGTGCTTCTAGTGGGCAGGAATATTAAGTAGCCTTTTTTTTTATTACGTATATATTTTTAAATTAACTAGTGAATTATGAGGAAAAATTATAATAACGCACAAAATTTTTGTGTAATATACTATTGTAACAGTAAGTGAATGAATGGTACTTGGTTAGACTACTACACTAATGAATTATCCCAAGTAAAAAAATCAGATGGCTGCGCTAGTTATTTTATTCACATTCATGAATTTTTTAGTATAGAATTCAGTGGGTCCAAAAAAGTATAAAAAATTTGCAACTTTAAACCATCCAGAATCGGACGTCATGTCATTATTATTGATCTTAAGGTCTTCTATCACTCTGTTCGTTTTGAACATCTATGCATGGAACATGGTATATTTCGCATTGCAATATCAACAGTTTTTTATATACACGCAGTGTTAGCTTTGTTGTTTATATATAACATAATTCCTTATAATAACATATCTGCCTCTTATACTACTTCTATCCAATTTGCACGTTAAAATAAATCCGGATTCAGATCGATGCGTTAAAGCAAAATAATCTAAGTTCTCTGAAAGCTTACTGGTTTCATTGTAACACGAAGTATTTACGGTAAAAATGTACTCGGTATGCTACATAATGTTACAAAGCTCAGATACCCAATTATTTTAAAATGTTGTAAAGAAGGAATTTTCTAGCATGCATGCACAACTGAAAAATGCTAACTGCACGCCGCTTTCCCTATTCATATTAATTTTTCTTCAGAAATGTAACGTGAATAGGTTGAGAAAAATTTACGATATGATATATGGGTTTTGCATTGCAAATGTGTATCTATGTGGTACATTGTGTTGCCTTATTATGATGATAAAATATTTATGAATAGTTCGCAGCCATAAAAGTAGATATTTCCATGATAGTACCCAACCGTTTCCTGGATTGACAGACTGTCTACGTTTATTGATTCAGCTATATCAGTTTCATTTAAGTTATAAAATATGAAAATTGAACAATAAATTTTCATGTGGCCATCAAATCACCCAACTATAAAATCAACAGAATGCGTGGTATTAGTCGTTGCATTTTCAATCAACGTATGTGTGTTTGTTTGTTGAATATGATTGAACTTTCAACGGTTTGATATCGGCTACCAATTTAAAATATTTAATGTTCCATTTTCGTTTTATATACATTTGCCGTTCAAATTACATAATGTTTATTTACTATGAAAATTGTTTAATTCGATATTCAATTAAATTCTCACTAACCGATATTTGCCTGTAATTACAATCAATTCTCAAATTACTTTTGGTCGTTTGTTTATGTAAATGGAAGAATATGAGTGCAAACTTACCTTCTAGCACTCTGCTTGCTAATTATATTAAAATAAATAAAAAAAATAAATACACCACAGGTAATGACGACCCCCTTTATCCCGGAAGGCTCTAGAAGAGCATTGTGTGGGAGGGGGCTACACATTTAGAGATAAGGGACACACATTCAATATCCGTGTATAGTGAAAAAATCCCTCTTACAGTATTTTCCACTGCCACGACCGGGGATCGAACCCGGAACTTTTGGGTGAGAGGCAAGTGCGCTCACCTCTCAACCATCAGTCATGTTATACATAGTATAACGAAAACAATTCAAATACAGTTTTATTCAGGTATTAATAATTGATAGAATAAGTATCAATAAGTATATGTAAAATATTGTTCATAATTAAATTGACGAATCATCTAAGCTAAATCCATCCAAAAGTAGAGTTTATCCAATCTCAACTTAAAACAATATAAAAAACAAGAGCGCGGCATTCATTTGTAAACCGTTCTCGAATGCATGCCATAACTTACTTTTCAAGGCAATATGTTAAAGGAAGGTATGGTAGTCGAGTAAAAACATAGTGTTAGTGGTACTCTCTATTTCTTTAAGTGGAAAGAATGTCTTTACAGTTTGAAAGCTTTATTTTAACTAACTTGTGGTGTGGAGGTGTTATTGGTATGGTTAAAAAAATTAATACACAGAAATATTCCTAGAATTGATTACACATCATTGGTAAGCATAAACTGATAGTTTATTGCTTATTTGACAGACTTTAAAACAACATGAAGTGAATAGAGTTTTTGTAGTCTATTTTAAGTACACTAAAAATAACATACATGCCCTAAAATATTTAAAAACCGTTTATTATACACGTAACACTGTTTTGCAGACTTATTAACTAATAAATTATATAAATAATAATAAAAGAAATTCTCATAACTTCGAGAAAAAAATGGTCACATGGTAACGGAGTCATCAGCAAACTCACTACTAGAATCATTCCCTACCTGAATAACAATAGGCTCTACGGGAGACAAAATGGGATACTCACTTTCTTTGATTATAACGTGATTCACGAATTTTTTTCATATGTCGGTTTTATCTAAATCGGATATTACGGATCTTATATTATCTAGAATTATAGCGCTTAAAGTCGGATTCTGATTGCTCCTGTTTTACACTGCCCAAAATCAATTCTGTTGAATTAAATATGCAGTAATATGGCGGTAAACGTGTGATGGTTTAATATAATTATTAATTAGTTTATTATAAATTATATTTAACACACCTTGTAAATTAGCTGTTTAAGCTATTTGTTATTGTTCCATTTAATTCATGCCATTAACAGCAACATGGCAAATCTGCCAACTGTCAAATTCATTGCACGATTCGTTCGACAGCATAATAATGATCATTATTAAGAATTTTTGAGTAAAGAGAACATTGGGTAATTAAATTGTAGTAATATACACAGTTTTTTAAAATGTGTGTAATACTAGAACCTGGACAATTCATACAAGAACATCACATGGCGATACTACCAAGAATTTTTCGCGGCTTTATTGAGGGATCTGTTTGCATATGCTATTGGTGCTGTAATCTTACAGAATTCTTAGCTTCTACAGTAAATGAAATATGCAAATTGTTAAAAATTAAAAAATTTCACTCAACAGCAGCTTATCATCTCGAAACTCTAGACTTATTCGAAAATACTCATAAACATTTAGGAGCTTATTTGCGAATTCAAGTTGCAAATAATCCCAATAATTGGAGTTCATTAGTTCCATACTGGTGTTTTGCATATAATAACACAGTTCATACCGAGACAAAGTACACAAATCATGAACTTATTTTTGGTAAAATAGCAAAATTACCCCCTAATCTTGCTAATAATAAGATTGATCCACTCTACAATTTTGACGAATATCTCGCAGAGTTTAAATATAGATTGCAACAAGCATACAACGACGTAAAAATTAATTTCATGCAAGAGAAAGTCAATAAACAGGACTATAAGTAGTTATCGCCCAGGCAATAAAGTTGTGTTAAAAAATGAAATAGGAAATAAAACTGGACCTTATACAGGTCTTTATAGCATCGTAGAAAATAATTCACCAAATGTAATAATAATTAAAGTAGGTAATTAAGCTAGTAGAAGTTAACAAAAATAGAGTTAAATTATACCATTCATAGTTCTTCGGGTACGAGAACAAAAATACATCAAAGAGCTCAGATGCATTTTTTTCTTTCCTGCCTATGGGAAGTGTGATGGTCTAATATTATTAATTAGCTTATTGTAAATTACATTTAAGACCTCTGTAAAAGTACAAGGGTGGCTTCAGGAGAGGTTTTTTTTATATTTTTATATAAAATTGTTTAGAGTGAAGAATTGTATCTAAAAGACATTTTGCAACATTCTATTCATAGCGACAGGAACGGCTCTAGGGAGGACCGAAAAACAAATTTAAGAGATTAAGTACCTAGAATGCCCTTGCCATTGACTTGAAATGGGCTTATTTAGCACTTTTTTTTATTTGATCATTGAAACGATCCTGGGATTCTAAGACAATGTGGAAAAAATCGGAATCTCTGTGAGGCCCACAAATCGTACAATCGTTGACCCGCTTTGGTGAATCTACTATGTGACGTCACAAGATATGTACCGCTTAACCAGCCGGCCAGCCGCAGTTATTACTGTTATTACAAATCTGTAGCACAAGCACAGTGGACGTACGTTCTTGAAACTGATTTCACAGTTTATTATGTTTCCTTCCATTTTTTTTATATAGGGTGTTATGCAGATATTAAATTTTAATTGTAGAAAACTTATATTTTTTATGAATACCTTTATGGTGACTTCAATATCTGGACGTTAGGGCCCCGTTTCTCAGGAACTACAAATTTATCATAGTTATAATAGTACAATAAGATTAATCTATCGTTTGGATTTTATTTCTCAGGGGATAATTTTATGGTCAATCTATGGGGGAAAATGTCAGGAATAACATATTAATATGTTTAAGACTTGGGTGTTGTAGCAATTTCGTAAATAAATAAAAACTATCAAGAAATTGACCTCACTCGACTTTAACACGGCACGACGGCCATAAAATGCTTCTAATAATAAAAAAATATGTATCACGTTGTAGAGCAAGAAATTCTCTACAATTTTGATACGGGAAATACCTCTTCTACGATGCTTAATTTTTTCTATATATTAAAAAAAAATGCCAAGTGCAGCACGAACCGTTCCGCCATGTCGCCGTGGTGACAAAGGTCAGCTGACCAAACGAAAACAACTTGGCAAAAAATCCTAAATTATTGATTTATAAAAAACGAAGCATTTTAGAGGGATTCTTCCCGTATCAAAAATGTAGAGAACTTTTTTCTCTACAACGTGATATTTCTTTTTTAATTATTAGAAGTATCTTATCGTACGGCGTTAAAGCCGAGTAAGGTCAATTTTTTTATAGTTTTTATTTATTTACAAAATTGCTACAACACCCAAGCCTTAAACATTTCAATATGTCATTTTTCCCCATCGATTAATGATAGAGAGAAATAAAGTCCAAAAGATGTGAAAAATTGGTCTAGATTTATTGAACTATAAAGCTTGTTTGCCAGCTTGCCTTTTCAAGTGTCAAAATTCCAAAAATATTTTTTGTCTATTTTTGGCGGCCAAAGTTTGAGGGCCATAATTTTATCTCAAAGCCAAATGTATCTTGCAAAAGGACGATTTTTGCAAATTTCATATCGACATTTCTTTCATTTTAGGTCGCATTGCTTTTGACATAACAGCGAAAGAGTTCAAAGTAAATTCTTTCTTTATAATTAAATTTCGTAAACCAAAAAATTTGAAACACTTTGATACAAAGTCTAGTAAAGATTCCAGGAAAAATAACATTTTCACCAAACTTAATTACGTGGCTGGCAAAATGACTATGAAGTTGTGTTATTATTATTATTAGCAAGATTGTATTAATTCACTTCATAAATTTCTTAATGGCCACAAAAAGACAATAAATCATATTGCCTAATTTAATCCACAGAACACTGAGGAAGGAATTAATGATATCAAGCGGAATATACTATTGCGGCCGAAAAAAAGTAATCGATTGATTTTCCCGTTGTAAATATAGTTCTCACCAGTGACGCATCAATCATAATATATTTTATTATTTTTATTAGTGTCAATGTCATTGTGATACCCACCAATAATTTTTTGTGAAAATAATTTAATTAATATAACTGACATAAAAATCTCTATTTACAACAGACTTTTTTTGCAAAAACATACGACTTGATAAAAATCGATTTCTTTAATTCGTCCGCAATAGTATAACCATTGCTATGAAGCGCAGTGGTGTCATTTCATATCCTATGACGTCATGGGGCTGCTCTCACTGCCAACCACGTATCGGATTAAGCTGCAATTTTCAGTACCTCCTAATTTTAAGTATTACTTTGACCACATGAACTAACACCTGTCAAATAAAATTCATTGAATGAGCCTACTACACCAGATTTATTTAAAATTAGCCTCTTCTTTTACGAAATTGCTCGGATTAATCTGGATTAATTAGTAATTAATTTTGAATTGGCCGTGTTACAATAGACTACTGAACGTTATGGAATTAGAGTATAAAACTAAACTAAACTTTGAAAACTAAAATTAGAATTACCTCTGCGAGTTTTTATTGAGCTAGCGGCTTCTCTCTCTACTCGCGAGTTCACCGTTAATCTCTCGAATAATTTAGGGAGATGTTTGCTACAATGTATTCTCCTAAAATCTATCTCTATAAGGACAATAGGCCTATCAAATTTTTAAAAGAAAATATGAATTCATTATTTCCGTAAATTTGTATCCGTCTTGGGCTCCTTTTAGATTACAATATATTTTTGATATAGTTTGACAAAATAATGAAATTATTCTTTATTATGTATAATAGTATATGAAAAGTAAATATTATAATACCTACATGTACTTTTTTATGGTCCGTCTGGAGATCCGTTTTAATGTATGAGTAATAAAAGCAAACTTATTTCAATTCAGCTCTTTAAGGTATCTAAAAATTACTGCTAAGGGCTAAATTATGAAGGTAAATTTGAATATTACAGGTGAGTTAGCAGTATAATTGCAGGATGACAAATTATTTTCTTTTTAATGGTATATTTAATTTACATTCGCTAGTTGGGTAGTAGAATAAATTTTTAACCAATTACAAGTTATATTTATTTTTATTATAGACGCCTTTATCCCAAAGCCGCGACTATTAATTAGACTTTTGATGTGACCTGTTTCAGAAGAGGGAACTTTTTTATTAAAGAACGTACAGTGAGATAAATTAGCATTTGTGTCATTATTGTTACAGGATGAAGTATAGTGTGGGTACGATGACAATCTAGAATCAAGAAATATTGCGGAACGAGGTCCGCTCAGACGGGAACAGTTTTAAAATTAAAGGGTAGTTCAAAGTGCACTGTGTAGTAACCGAACTGCACATAAGATAACAGGGATTAGCGCAAATATGGTCGCGTGCAGTTCTAATGCTTATTTATTTTCTTTATTCATTAACAATTTTAATTGCTCACACACGAATAGTAACACTAGGTACATTACGTGTCATGTTAGAAAAGACACCATTTTAAGACATACAGTTTTTTTTAATATAAAATCGAATAGCCGCATAAGTTTAAGTTATATAACATTTCTTAGAAATACATGATATCTCCATTTTTTTAAATTATTTAAACTGTAAACTATTTATATACAATTATTAATTATCTATAATAAAGTACAAATATAAAAGCAAACTGATCAAGAACGATCTGAAGTCCTAGGTCTTATTATTATTTGTAGTGAATCGGTAACGATAAATGAGAATAGTTCTAAAAATATAATTTATTACAGATATAATAAATTTACAAACAGAAAATTATTCCAAATATTTACTCTGCTAAAAATTGTCTAGGGTTTTTCTGCAAGGGGAAAATATGAATATTAATTTATAACAATTATACAAATAAGACAAATTAAAAGCAGAATAATAATACAAAATCAACTTTATACAGAAGGAGTTGCGCTCCATACTTTGGCGTTCTCCTGATTCGAGGGTTTTCTTGGCAATTTTCAAATATTCATAAGTCTTCCAAATCTCAATAGCAAAAATAGGATAAGAATTTTTCTCAGATAATCGAAAATGTATTGTTGGGAGCAATACCGTTAAACCAAAATGGTTGTCAAAATACAAAATAAAGGATCTGGCAGAATGAAGTGGCTTCATATTATAGTATAATGAGACATAAATTCAAATCAAATCGACATGCTTTCGCGATCTGATAGTACAGCTGCATAAAAAAGATTAAAAATAATATGTGCATGGGCCCGGACTTAGTGCCAGCATTCCTGATTAGAGACTGTGCGATAATATTTTGTAAACCATTGCTCATCTTATATAATTTGATATTAACCTCTTGGGTTTTTTCTAATGTCTGGAAACTATCTAGAATTACACCTGTTCACAAAAAAGGTGCTATGAACAACTTTACACACACACACACAACCAATTACAGACCCATAGCCATTTTATGCAATTTCAGTAAGGTATTTGAGATTATCTTGCTTACATCGTCCCATGTTTCCAATATAATTATGCCAGAGCAACACGGCTTCATACAGGGTCGTTCTACAGTTTTCAATCTTTTGCGTGTAACTCAATTTATTAGATGAGGGAAGGTCAGGTAGACTTCATCTACACTGACTTCTCCAAAGCATTTGATAGGCTTGATCATGCTCTACTTTTAAACAGTCTCAACAGAATTGGATGCATTTGCACAGGCCTGGTAAGTCTTTTCCAGTCATACCTCACGGAACGCTTTCAATTTGTGCAATATCGAGGGTTTAAATCTAACTATTTTCCTCAAAATTCAGACGTTCCCCAAGGATCAATTTTGGGCCCCCTCTTCTTTAAAATATTTATTAACCATATTGCCAAAGATATCAATCTTCACTATTTGTTATACGCCGATGATCTCAAATTATATTATAGAACTTCTTCCGTCTCTGATTGTGAGAACCTTCAAAATAATATCACTATACTCGACAATTGGTGCCATAACAACAAATTGCCACTAAATCCAAACAAGTGCAACGTTTTGTCCTTTTGTCGTAAAAAATCACCACTTTTATTTGATTATGAATTTGACGGTCAAATTGTCGAGAGGCCTGACTATATTAAGATTTAGGAGTCTTCTTTGACTCTGACCTCAGTTTTTTCCATTACATGGATGTATGTTTGGCTGGTGCATACAAAAGTCTTGGTTTTGTTTTACGCAATTCTAAGGATTTTAAAAATATTTCTACTCTGCACTTGCTATTTATTACTTTCGTATAAGATCTAGGCTTGAGTATGCTTCAGTAATATGGTGTCCAATATACACAACATACATAACATTCATTAATTGAAGGAGTCCAATGAAGATTCTTCAAATCAGCTATTTTTCTTCTAGATGGGGGTATCTGTTCCTCGAATGATTTGACATGCAAAGCCTTGTCACCAGACGCACACTGCATTCTGTTATTTTTCTATTTAAATTAATTCACTATGGGATAAAATGTGAGTGAGTTATTGCGAAGATTATATATCGAGTCCCTAGAATCAATAGTAGACATAACAGCTTATTTTTGCTCCCTCAGGCGCGCACTAACCTTCTCCTAAAGTCGCCTTTATATCAAATATTAAATAATTACTCAAATATTGAATATAATTTGGGTATTTTGTCTTGTAGTCTTAATGATGCCAAAAAATGTTTTATGTAACGTGTTATTTATATAATATCCCCGTTTTTATTTTCTTGTATTTTTTTTTGCTTTTTACTATAGTTTTTTTTACAATACTTAATGTATGTACCACACCCTAGTGTAGTATCCTAATACTTATCCTGTAATTGGGCACTGCCCGTTGGATATTTTATAGTAATAAATAAATAAATAAATAAATGGAAATTTAAGACAGTAATCAAAATGTTTGTGGAAAATGTCAGTTTAGCTGTGAATATTGGAAAAAATGAAATGAAAATGAAATTGGTAAAATATTCAACGTTCTTTTGCGGTTGAAGCTTATTTCAAAAAATAACTATTCTTCATCTTCATCCAGCGTTTATTTCACTTTCATTTAACTCTACGAAATCCAGTTCCGAAGTCGAATAACAATTAAAAAGTGAATACACAAGTTTCGCAGTGCTGCTTCATGTGTCAGAGAAAAACCAAAGAGAAAGAAGTTGTTCTGTACGCATACTTAAAAATGCTGAAGTGGTAAGAAATCCTAAACGATCTGCAAAATGACAAACATTAGCACTCAGTATTTGGAACCGTAGTTGTCGCCACAATTTGAAGACTTACAGTGCCATCCCTACAAAATTCAAGTCATATAAAAACTTAAGTCTCAAGATTTTGGAGTACGCGTTGATCTTTACTAATAGTCATTAGCTGAAAACCCGAATATCGTTGATTGCTTGCTGATGTCAAATGAAGCTCTTTTCCATCTTACCGGATATGTTAACAAACAGAATTTTCGATAATGAGCGACGGAAATTCCTTTACAATAGGGTTTTCCCACTAATTTTATTTTAACAATTTGTGTCGTGAAAATGATATAATAAAACATTTTATTAATTTACAATTTACTTTTCTAATAAGAATTATTTCTAAGAAAATATCGTTAAAACAACTTGCTGATAATTTCACTGTTTTTTAAAACGGGCATTTTTACGTATCTACCCGGAAAATCAATGAGATTGTGGATATAATTATTTTGTAATAGATTCTAACTGTGTGTTAAAGAAAGCTTTCCTCTAAAACTTCTCAGAATTTCAATTTGTAATGCTTGTACTGTGATTGGTCTAAAGCAGTGGACGTATATATATTGGCCAATCAGAATCCAGATAAATGCCGCACAAGTTATTCGTGACAGCGTCGGACGTTAATATTTTGTACTGTAGTTTAGGTTTAACCTTCACCGACATTATCAGATGACTAACCTAAAACCTTAAATTTATATTTTTATGTTTGTATTGTTTGGAGTAAAAATATTATTTTATCAGTTTCTGGTTTATGTTTTATTAATTCTACAATCAAAATGGAATCAAGTGGAAGTGGGTTATGTTAAAGGTGCCGCTGATAATTTACCTAAAGTAGAAAAGTGCTGAGTGCTGTCAATAAATAGAGGTTATATTATGTTAGCAGAGACCAAGATTAATAAACAATCTTGAACAAAGACAACCTCTGTGATTGGATTTCAGGGTGTTGACGTCACAACGCGATAATTTATGGCTGTTTAAAATGAACCCAATATTTTTCAAACTTCAAGTTTTTTTTTGTTACTATTAGTAAAATTAATAAGATAATAAATATGCCATAAATCATTTTTTTACGTGAGTTAAGTATTGCAGCAATAATTTTTTTTTCTGGGAAAACCCTATTGCACGAAGTATCACTTCATAGCAAAAAGGTTATACTGTGTGGTGTGCAGTATCAGCCTTTGGAATTTTTGGGCCGTTCTTCTTTGTGGGAAGTGACGGACACTATTGCATCCCAACATTATCAACAGGTATTGAGTAACTGTGAACAACAAACTTCTTAATGTTGGTGTTGGATATTCGAAGAATATGGTTTTGGCAGGACGGAGCCACTTCCCACATTGCCAGGGATCATAAATGATGTCACCTTGTGTACTCACATTTATAGATTAATTAGTATCAATCAGCATTTTTTATGGGATCTAAATTTGATTGTTTAACGGCATTTTCGTCTAATTTACTACAAAATTATTAATATCGCTTGGCAATTACACACTGCAATAATTATGCGATTTGAGACGAGTTTTCAACTTGGCAAGGAGTATTTAAGAAAATTTTCGACTTGGTTCAAGATCGCTTCGTAGAAGTTTCTACAATAGTTTAACCACACATGAAGATGGATGCATAGCATAGTTCACACTAATATGCAACGATACTATCATCTGTCAAGCCCCAATTAAGAAGAGCAGTCTCATCTGCTGCAACTGGCAATGTCTTCATCGTTATGTAATAGTCTGTGTGGATGTTCTGGTTGAGTAGAGGAATAGCTAATGCTAAACTAGGCTAGAATATGAATATAAATAAACCGTTATAACAACTAGTGACTAATTAAAATCTAAAATATTGTTTGTTAAAAACGTATATGAAAATTAAGGCTAGTAACAGGTATAGTCTAGTATACTTTAACTTGGCGTGTGTATGTATGAGTTAATATTTCCGTACGGTCCAGGAATATTGTCCACGTAGACAATGTTTCTGGACTATTGCTTTAACTTTGTGTACAATATGGGAGAAAACGAAACCGTACGGAAATATTAACTCATACATACACACGCCAAGTTAAAGTATACTAGACTATAGGTATAGTGGAGCGATTACTGTCATAAAATGAGAGGTGTGAACCAAAAAGAAGTGTAGCCACATGTGGAAGTCATGCAGGTTACGTGTGAGGCGGGTTGCATATGCAACAAGCGCAAAGCATTAAAATTGCATTGCCTTGTCGTCTGCGGCTTCGGTGTATTTCTGATTGAATTGAATAGAATGCATTTTAGTAATGGTAAATTACGGATATAATATAATAATAAAAAATCTTTTTAAACAATTAAACACGTCGTTTTAAATGACGTACTGTATATTTAACATCTAACACGCTGTAATATGGCTATACTGGCACACTACCGCCCAGACTGATGCATTGTTGCTTAGAAACGGGTATTATTGACGTTAAAACGGCATTCGCATACGAAGCGCGTGCGAAGGTGTCCAGGAGGAAACGTTCGAAGACTGCGCAGATGAAAAATGAGAAAATTCCCCAATTTGAATACTGGAGTCGTGCCCTAAAATTGGAATTGATATTACTAGAATTTGTGCGATCGATAAGAACGGGCAATTTCCCTTTGTACATAACTGCGCAAAGAAAAATAATCCCATGGTTTTCTCTCTGGATCACATGATTTACGCACGCTGACCGATAGTCCACCTAAGAGTCTTAATCCACTTGAAAACGACACATCCAGACATACACAAACGATTTGAAGCGTTTGACCAAGCTCATGAGCAGATGAATGCACTTATCAAAGGAGATGGAGGTAAGTACAATTGTAGAATTTTAGCCGCATAAATAATATTTGACGTAATTTTTTTGGAGGCATGATAGATCTAACTGAGAATCCTGATGTTATGCGTAAATGGCGCACAGCAGGCCCAGAGTTAACAAAAATGGTGGAAAACTATGAGAAAAACTGAAGATAAACGATACTCATACCAGTGAAATGTATCATACTGACTTCTCTGCCTTTTACAACAAATTTAGCAGATACGTGCGCTCTCTGATGTCTATGATAATTGAACTAGGAAATCCATTTCTGGAGAAGTCAATGTATTTGTACAATATTGACGGCAAACAGATTGCCTCACTAGAAGTAACAGAGTAGAAGATTTGAGGGAGTCGCAATGCATATTTTTTGCACAAGAAAGGCTAAAAGGAATGAAAAATTTCCTGGATCCTATCAAACAAAACAAGTTACCACTATTCAGCACTCCAGACAAGCCAACGAGCAAAGTTAAAGCAAAAATGACTGGAGTCAAAAATGATTGCAATTTATTTAATAAGCTGTACATAGCAACTTGTGGGCACAGAGTTGGAAACTCAGAAGCATTTTTCTCATATGAAAATCAGTCTAACCGTCCTTCAATTTCTCTTTTGGGAACGATTCGCTCCTGGGCCAAATCAGACCTATTGAAGTACCTTACAAGTAGTGTTCAATTTGCCGACATACCAAGTCATCTTCAGCCGATAGTTACCATTAAAATTTTAGATGGCGCTGCTATTGTTAATATGTTGCAACCCGGTCAACAACCTTCCAGGATTACGCACAACGCATTTTTTTTACCCTTTTTGGATAAAGAATTGTCTAGTGTTCAGAGATTAGACCTGGTGTGGGATAGATATGATGTTGATAGGCTGAAAAACTGCACCAGAAATAAAAGAGGAGTTGGACAGAGAGTCCGTGTTTTGTTGACCACTAGAGCCACGAAAGGATGACTTTCATTAAAATGGAAACAACAAACAGGAGCTCTTCCATCTTCTGTCGGGCAAATCTTTATTGCTTAATTTGGAGATAGGTAAAGAGCTGTATGCTACAGATAGAACGGATGTAGTTGCGAACATCGATTGTGATTTAGCAAATAGATTAAGCCCCTGTAACCATGAAGAGGCGGACACCAGAATGATGGTGCACATTTTGGTGGTGTCATGTGTACCTCAACTAGAGGGAGTAGACATCCTGGAGTGGAAGACGGAGAGGTTTTTCAGTTGAACGAGATGCGATTAATGTTATCCAGTTTAATTTTATCTTCCTGTCTTCACTAAAATAATATGATCAAGCTGTGGTATACGTCAGGAATAACTAGTAAAAGGCACGTACTCTATTTTTTCGTATGAATACTAGCCAACGACTGTTTGAAAACTATTTAGCAATAACTTTTGGACCTATTTACCAAAACATTATCGTCGGCAAGACTGATCATTTGACCATTTATTTGAAGTTTAAAATCATTAACTTATAAAGTGAAAAGAAGAGGGCTCGGTACTGTACCTTGTAGGTCCCATAGCCCACTCATAATCTTCAACTTTGACGGATATAACCTATTAAATAGCGGCACATTATATTGTAAACGGTTCCTCGAAATTGAATACTTTCATGGGCTAACAAGTCTGAGTGGATAACTTTACCTAACGCCTTGGCAAGATCACTTGGTTCAGAATTGTTCATGCCTGTCAGAAAGTAGCGTATGTTTATTTATGTAGTTTGCGCTATACTTTTAAGAATTCATTCACCGGTAATGACAGGTTTCAAGTCTACCCCCCGACTTAAATAAAAGTTTTAAAAGCAGTTGGAAAATACCATAGTCAAAGCATTAATTTCGGGATTTAGTACCAAGCCACTAAGCTAAAGCCCTAAATTAATGCTTTGGTTATGGTCCATGATTATTTCGCCGTGGACGGTTATTTGCCTGCAACAACATGTTATTCCAGTTTTGTATTTCCGCATGACTATTACGTCCAATAGGCACCCTTGAATCGTTGCTCTGAAACACAAAACAGACAGATCAATTTTGTATAAAAGTTGTACCTAAGGAAAAATGAAGTGATTTATCATGCTCCTTATTTCATTATAAATTCCACTAATGATATTCAACCCTGTAGAGACCATCCCATACCGAAACTATATGCCTATATGATGAAAAAACTATCTAGTTCTCCGCATTCACCGCTTTCCTAACTTCCTGTGTACAGACATTTTTCATTTCTTGTTTTGGAAGATTTCCACCCATCAAGAGAAACACTAGTGACAATTTAGTGAATGAATAAATAATACTCGTTTTAGTATTTATAGCAATAAAACGTGGGAACAACAACTTAGAGAAACAGTCAAATTACAGAGACTGTAGACAGTTTTATTGAAAGCGGCGGCACAATTTCAGCTCGAATCCTATTGGATCGTATCGTATTAGATTCTCTTTTAGTATTGTTATTGTGTGTTTAAATACCCACTTGAATCCATTTTATTATACATTCAGGATGTTACGAAAATATAAAGGTAACATTTAACCACTGTATGAGGTAAAATAAAATGAGTGATATATTTTATTTACCTGAACGAATAAATAATAAAATCCTCTGCGGGAAATTACTTTAACGGATTTGCTAAAACGATACGAAAGAAGTATACAGAGCTTGTTTTAGATCTGGTTATTTAGTATCTAATATTCAATATGAAGTTTAAAAACAGAGAATGAATTATCATAAACTTCTGAGGCTAAATGCCGTTTCACGCAGAAAAACCAAATGCCACATCGATCTTAAAAATTGTATGTTAGTCTGTTCCATTACAGATACGGAATACGAAGAAATTAAACTAGCAAATGTTTACACTTGCAATATTATCTACAAAAGAGTCCTTGTTTAAGTTTCATTGACTGATGCTGCTTGTAGTTATTGAAACTCTCTACTTGCCACATGGTAATATATTGAGGCTAGTGAACAATTTATTTGTCACTAAATTAACTCGAAGTTAATCGCACTCATTCAATACAAATGCAATTGTGACATTTAATTTCTGTTCTTAATGACATATCCAATTTTCAATAAGATTTGCGTAGATTAATACCAATAAAGTCAAAAATATATTCTGGAGTCTGAAATTTACACTGCACATAAAATCGCAAGATACAGTAAATTTGTTATTTAAATTTTTTGAAAATATTCTAAAAACTCACTTTCTTATTATTAATGTAACAAGAGAAACCAATGAAAGGAAAAAAAATATCATTCTATTCATAAACAGGGAAGAACGATATAAAAAAAACACCATAGGCAACGTAACAGACTGACAGACGGATTTGTCAAACGTAAATAATTTTAACATCTACGTCACTCCTTTGTCCGGTAGGGTTTTGGAAAAAATGGTAAGTACCAGATTAATGCGGTATATAATAATTTATTTTTGACCTATGCTTACGAAAACCCTCCTCGGGTTCTTCATAAGATTTATGTTCATAAGCCTTCAAACGAAGGTTCAATAATTGCAACACGAATTTTCACTAGCTACTAATTTATTAATCATTACAACAATTAATCCTTATAATAACGCACTAATTATAATTTTGATCTACTATAGTTTTACTACCACAATTCATAACTTGTTACTGTTCTTTATCTTACCTGAACATTTGACTTCTCTTATCTCAGAACTGTACTGAACTGCCCCCGTGCATTGGATCTGCTCCTTGTATATCCGTGGCGCTTATTCTCGATTCGTTCATTTCCCTCCAGACTATCCCAGACTGTCATTCGAGACATTTCTACTAGTTCCAGTGTATCCCAAAGACCCTATAAAATAGAGACTGGCCACCCGGTCCCCACTCCATCCAATTGGATGCATCATGGCGGCGATGGTTTCAGTGTGCGCGTGTATAGGGACTCTAACGCATGTGCATCAGCAACACCACCTAGCATCTAGATGGTGGTGGCATCAGTGTGCTTACAACGTAACCCAAGTGTCAAAAGTAGGTTGCAGTATTTTTTTGACAAAGTGGAAAAATATATGTAAGTAATAACGTTACCATCAATTGTTTCGTGACCAAATCAGTCATAACAGACTGTTATTCTAATTTAAACCTGTTACATTGAATCTGATGACACTATGCTCGTTAAAATGCAAAGCAACTCCGCCGTCATTATGCATCCACTTTTCATACGGATCAATCAGTGCCTCCCGCTCGAGTGGTCAGTCTCTAGTGTATTCTATGAGGCAGGGCCACCCTGGGTCGACTGGTGAACTATTATTTTACTGATTGCCCATTAGGCAGGCTTCCCCGTAAGAGAGCGTGGGCGTGTACATAACAATACTATAAGCAAAAATTTAATACTTAGCTTTATACAAATTTGGTATTTGTCTTATATACTTTTAGTTTCCTGTATACTTCTAGTGTCCTTCATATTTAAGAGGAAAGAACCACCTCGTGTTACAGTTCAATTTAACATTTATACGTTGTTAAAAAAAAATCTCTAAATCATTACTTTATCTCTTACATTTAATGTCTAACGAATTCGTGTTATCCGTCGTCACGCGTAATATTTATTATTTAGTTGTCTATATAAACCCGCAATTGTAAGGAATCTGTTGCACTTGTAGACATGACGTTATACATTTTGTTGTGTAGCGTATTGCATATACTTAAGCTCTCTATTTCTGTAATTCTTAAGCTAGGCAACCAATAACTTTTAATTAGTTTATAGGCAGATTCCTATAACCTACTGACGATCGGTAACACAGATTTATTTCTTCACAATAGTTTTTGGCTTAGGTTTTGTCTTCCGGTAGTCTGTCACTGTAATTCGCTCGAACGCTTGGCAATTTATTAAGTGGTATTTTTACGTGCTCGTTGCGATTTTTGAAACAAGTAATTTCACAATTTTGGGATATATTCGCAACGTTATATTTTTCGGTTATCCATTTATGTTTGAATGAGTGCATATTTTTATGGTATTGGAAATCGATTGTCTTTATTGGAAGGAACTATACGTAAAAGCCATTTTTGCCAAATTTGCACGAAGCCAAGGACATCCAAGGTCAACAACATTTTTCTAAGATAACCCTCCGAAACGAGGTAATTATTTTATTTTTATATTCAAACTAGCAAAATATCACTTGTAGTAAATTGTTCAATGGTAAAAATTTATTTTTAGGGTTTTATTTTCACCTACGGTTTCGTCTAGGAATTCGTAGTTTTTTTCATACGATTTTTTTTTGTCTCTCCTGATACGAACGAATAACTTTTTTTCCACTGGTCTACACGTACTTATGTTACTTCTCCTTGCTGGACTGGAATTTCTTTTTTGTGGAGGAGCCATCCATCTTCTGGGTTAATTGATAGGCTGGAAGTTGCCCATTCCTGAAATTTGAGCCGAAGCTGAAACCCTGCTGCCTGCAAGTTGTATCCTTCTTATACCATATATATATATTGATTTTTTTTAAAATATATTGTATATTTTTCTTAAAAAATTTCACCACTACCTATATATATGTATATATATTTTTTTTAAATTTTGCTAAACATTTTATGAAATATTCTGTCAACTAATTATAATATCTATGATATTTGTTGGGGGTTTAGCACTTACGTAAGACGCGTATACCCAGTTAGATATATTTTTTTTGTGTGAATTTGTCTACCATACCCTACGTTATTGTACTGTTGAATGTTATAAAGTTACTTCGTTTATTGTTATTAAAAGATAAAACTGAATTTGAATTTTTCATTATCGTCTCGCTAAGTAATTTATTTAGTAAATTTAAGGTTACATTATACTTGAGCTGGTATTTAGAGAGAAAAAAAATTTACTTGGCGCCCTGATACATCATAGTAATTTAGAACCCCGACCATCTCCACTGTTAGTCGGCCGGCAAATACCGTTAGTCAACAGACGACGACCAACTAGTTACGTCAAATTGTAGTTTTGAAATTTGACGTAGCACTCGTTATCGTTCTATAAGTCAATGTCTATGGGATAGGTACCACATCATCAATCCCATTTTGTACGTTCAGGTACATTTCGTGAAATGTCATTTTCATTCAATTGAAATGTAAGGCTCCATGTACATATATCTTGAGTGCATAGTGCACAGACATAGTGGTTAAAATTTTCGAAAGCAAATTTTTGTATATTTACTTCCTTCTAAGAACCACCTCGTTATCGTTCTGTAAGTCAATATCTATGAGATGGATACCACATCATCAATCCCATTTTATACGTTCAGGTGCATTTTGCCAAATGTTATTTTCATTCAATTGAAACGTAAAGGTCCATGCACATATATCTTGAGTGCATGGTGCACATACATAAAATTAAAATTTTGGAAAGCAAATTTTTGTATATTTACTTCCTTCTCCTTCCTATATAACCAATTTCAACATGGCAGGACAATTTCAGTACATGCCTTGGAGTCATAAAATGAGTTGGACGTAAAAGGGGAAAATATTCACACAATTGCGACTGGAACCCAAGATTGGATGAACTTGCTACGTCAAATTTTAAAATTACAATCTGACGTAACTAGTTGGTCGTCGTCTGTTGACTAACGGTATTTGCCGGCCGACTAACAGTGGAGATGGTCGGGGGTCTAAATTACTTTGATGTATCAGGGCGCCAAGTAAATTTTTTTTCACTCCAAATACCAGCTCAAGTACAATGTAACCTTAAAGTTACTAAATAAATTACTTAGCGAGACGATAATGAAAAATTAAAATTCAGTTTTATCTTTTAATAACAATAAACGAAGTAGGTTAACTTTATAACATTCAACAGTACAATAACGTAGAGTATGGTATGACAGACAAATTCAACACTAAAAAAAAATGTATCTAACTGGGTATACGCGTCTTACGTAAGTGCTTAACCCCCAACAATTATCATAGATGTTTTAATTAATTGACAGAATATTTTCATAAAATGTTTAGCAAAATTAGCAGTGGTGAAATTTGTTACAGCAAAATATACAATATATTTAAAAAAAAAATCAATATATATATATGGTACAAGAAGGATACAACTTGCAGGCAGCAGGGTTTCAGCTTCGGCTCAAATTTCAGGAATGGGCAACTTCCAGCCTATCAATTAACCCAGAAAATGGATGGCTCCTCCACAAAAAAGAAATTCCAGTCCAGCAAGGAGAAGTAACGTGTAGACCAGTAGAAAGAAGTTATTCGCTCGTATCAGGGGAGACGAAAAAAAGACGTAGAAAAAACTACGAAATACTAGGCGAAACCGTAGGTGGAAAAAAAAAGAACCCTCGTTTCGGAGGGTTTTCTTAGAGAAATGTTGTTGACCTTGGATGTCCTTGGCCTCGTGTAAATTTGGCAAAAATGGCTTTTACGTATAGATCCTTCCAATGAAGACAATCGATTTCCAATACCATAAAAATATGCACTCATCCAAACATAAATGGAAAATCGAAAATATAACGTTGTGAAAATATCCCAAAATGGTGAATTTACTTGTTTCAAAAATCGCAACGAGCACGTAAAAATACCACTTAATAAATTGCCAAGCGTTCGAGCGAACTACACGTGAAAAGTGACAGACTACCGGAAGCCAAAAACTATTGTGAAGAAATAAATCTGTGTTACCGATCGTCAGTAGGTTATAGGAATCTACCTATAAATTAATTAAAAGTTATTGGTTGCCTAGCTTAAGAATTACAGAAATAGAGAGCTTAAGTATATGCAACACGCTACACAACAAAATGTATAACGCCATGCCTATACTTAAGTGCAACAGATTCCTTACAATTGCGGGTTCATATAGACAACTAAATAATAAATATTACGCGTGACGACGGATAACACGAATTCGTTAGACATTAAATGTAAGAGATAAAGTAATGATTTAGAGATTTTTTAAAATAATGTATAAATGTTAAATTGAACTGTAACAAACTATCTTAGAATGAATATAGATACTTATAAGGAACTATGTTGCGTAGCACCAATAATTAAAAAGGATGTCGTTCCTCACGAAAGATTAACTGCTACGCTTAGATTTCTAGCAACTGAAGAACTTCTGAAGTTATGAAGTTTTCCGCAATTATATCACCCCAAGCGTTGTCACAGATAATCCCAATATATTAAAAATTTCAAAAGTTCCTGGCGGTTCCTTGCCCCTTGTATTGTATTTATTTCTGATGAAGCGTTTGCTCTTCGCCCGAATATGCTGAAGCCTTTTAGTCAGAAAGTATTGAACTACGAGAGATGAATTTTAACTATCGTCTTAGTAGGGCCAGGAAGATGACAGAAAATGCCTTCCGAATATTGGCAGACCGCTTTAGAATTTTCCACATTGAAATTAACTTAAAACTGGAAACAACAGAGATTGTTATTCTATGCTGTTTCATTATCCATAATTTTCTCCGCATGCCACCCGAAGCTATTGACCAAGAAGAGATTGAAAATGGTACTGTTATTCGCGGATGGACGTCAGAGGGAGTTTTGGATAGCTTACGGAGAACATCGGTAAATATATCAAAGAAGGCAAAAGAAACCAGACAAAAGTTTTTACAGTATTTCAAAGGAGATGGTGCCGTAGAGTGGCAAGATCGTATAACAGCGCAAAATTAATAAAAAAGTTTATTGTTTTACTTGGTACTCGGAGTGAATAAGGACAATTTATTAAACTATAACTCTTAATTACCTGCATTACTTCATCATCAGGAATGATGCTTCTTGAAGGTTTGGACTTATCTTGTTCAAGCAAAAATAGCAGTAGATCATAACACCAAAGACACGGTGTATGTATATAAATCGTCAGTGCCGGCTCCAGATTTTTCTGATGCTAAAACCTTCCGACATTTTTTTCGAAAACATGTCCTGAGCAAATTAATTTTTTTCACAACATTGTCTTTGTTGGCATTATTTTTTGTTTTACCTGGCTTTTAAATTAGTTTTTGATAAACCAAATTTCTTTTCTGTTAATTACTGTTTCTTTTAGTTTGCCATAGGCATGGGCTTTCCTTGTACATCTTGATAAACTCCGCCAAAAAAATCTCTTGATAAACTTCTTAAATCAGCCATGTTCACAGTCACAAGTCAGTTTTTTGTCAACAAAACACTGTTTAATTACTACGACTCTGCCGACAACTTGATATTCGCATACACACGTTTCGACTTGCATCACGATATGACTGTACGCAATTGGTTCGTCCGAATTCCTACATGCCCAACTTCTAGCACAACTCAATCTCCAACTTACGCTACACTCTCATGCAAGTCTCTCAATTTAGTCTATTCAAGCGAAATCGGCCGACTTGCATGCGAGTATGTAGCCCGCTTAACACATATGTAAACCATACGTAAATTGGATAAAATAATCCGCGTGTGATGTCACAACCTACTACTGCTGTTTATTTTCGTTTATTTACAGAATTCATAAAATCGGCAGTGATATTTTAGATATTTTAATTAAAATGATTAAAATAAACAGTCAACATAATATGTATATTAGAATTAAAATATATGCTAATTAAAAACTGAAATCCAAAACAAAGCAAATTAATTGTAATATTCAATATTTGTTCGCAGAACCGCGGACTGGTTTACAACTTTAATTTTACCTTTTAAATTTATATAAATCGGAATATAGGGTGTAGTATCCCAAGAGAAGCCCATAAAATACATAATTACTTTCACGTCCAGGGGAAGTAGAGTTAGTTTTTTTTTGTTGAAATAGGCTTAAAATGTCATGAGCGAAAAAAAATTCCTGTCTGTCGGTCTATCTATCTATCTGTCTGTCGGTCTATCTGTCTGTCTGTCGGTCTGTCTGTCTGTCTATAACTTTTTGTGCGCACGTTTATTCTGGAACCGTTTGTGATATTGATTTTCAATTTGGTACACTTATGTATCGTAATGACATCTGGAACTGGATTATATTTTGATCTAGTTCCTTTGAAGGGTTCTGGGGTAAATAAGGGTAAATAGGCAAAACAAGCAAGTAAGAGTCCATAAGATTGCAATTTAAGGCATGTACGAAAAGTTAAGGTCTCAAAAATTTTCTTGGCATTTTTAGCGTTATCTACTCCTCTACCAACCCCATTGCCACCCCCAACCTATTATTAAAGGGGTTAAATTAAAATGTGATTTAGTGTGTATACAAGAACGACGCGTCTAAAGAAAATTTTTGGCGTTAGCTACCCCCTCTACCACCACCATCCTATTATTAAAGGGAGTAAAAAATTTAATTGGGATTTAGTGTGTGTACGAGAACCAAGGGTCTCTAAATTTTTTTTTTACATTAGCGGCTCCCTCTACCACCACCACTCTATTATTAAAGTGAATAAAGTATTACTTTGGGATTTAGTGTGGATAAGACTTGGATACAAAATCTGGATGTGGAAGTAGTGATTCCTTGGGCAGCGGTTTTTTCTGCAGTTTTGCGTTCGCAAAAATATAATATATAGGGGGCGAGCGTAGGTGCGTCTTTACTATGTACATATTTCGATTTGCGGTGTTAAGCAACGTTAGGCGCGGTTAGTAGTTGGATGGGTGACCATTCCAACGAAGACCGCGTCCTCGCTTCACACATCTTCCAGCGGCTTGTATATCAGTGTATGCGCGGAAGCTATACAATCTTAGGCGAGGGTTGTATATGGGATATACCATCCTTTGGAGGTGATGTAAAGCCGTCGGTCCCTTGTCTATTAAATGTTAGGCAAGTAAAAGATCCCTACTCTTCTTAAGGGAAGAAGTTCGGCAAAATTCCTGGTTACCCCCAACAGGCGTCGGTGTTAGGCCTCAGTAGCGGAAATAGGCCGACGTTAAATAAATGTATAAAAAGAAATATATATATATATATATATATAATACGTCAAATAGCAATATCATCTATTTGTAGGTAATAAAAAAGCAAAAATTAGAGTTTTCACATATTTGAATAGATTTGACCTATTTTCTCTTGAAACTAGGGGGGGAATATATCTCTAACATTCTTATATAATTTCAGAGTGTCACTCATAATAATTATAATAATTTAAGAAACCATTGTGATATTATTTTTTAGTATGAACCAATATTGATAGATAATGACGTTCTATTTCAAATATATAATATATATATATATAATAAATCATTGGTGTATATTAAATCAATTGCCTCTTAATGTATCTAAATGCAACGCGTTTACATTTTGTAGAGCCCGCACTCATGCCACCTACAATTACCATTTAAATAACCAAGAGTTACAAAGACCTGATATCATTAAAGATCTTGGTGTTACTTTTGACAGAAATCTAAGTTTCAATGAGCATATGAACTTAACTGTATCGTCAGCGTTAAAAAACTTAGGGTTCGTAATTAGGAATTGTAAGGGTTTTAATAATACGGACATTACGAAACTGTTATATTTTTCCTTTGTGCGGTCGAAACTGGAATATTGTTCACTGGTATGGTCTCCGGGATATGCCACATACATAAACAATATAGAGAACATCCAGCGTCGTCTGGTTAAGTATTTATGTTTTGTTGAAGATGGCAACTATCCTACAATCGGTTACCCACAAAGCATTATGTTAGAAAGGTTTCACATATCGAGTCTACAAAACAGAAGAATGGCACACTCCGTGGTATTCTTATATAAAATTATTCACAATATCTTTGATTGCTCATCTATTTTGGAACAACTATGTTTTCGGGTACCTCGTATAGAAAGTAGAAATCGTGAAACTTTTTATCTCGTTACCCCTCGGGCTAATCTATTAAAAACTTCACCCATATATTTTATGTGTAAAAATTATAATTCGCTGCAAAATGAGCTTGATATATTTAATTGTAGCCTTGCCTCGATAAAAAATCTATTATCTGTGTAACATGAATATTAGTGTATAAAAAACTTAATACTATTTGTATGATAATTGTATCTTTTCTCTGTCTTTTTCACCTATTCTGTTTTCTATAACTCTACATTCTGTTTATTGTATTTATTATATTCTACTGATCTGTAATATTTGTACCTTATATACATTATTATTGTAATTGTTCCCACCCTGTAACTGGTTACCTGTTGGGTGGTTGTATCTAATAAATAAATAAATAAATAAATAAATCTTAATTTAAGTATCACATAATCTGTTTTATCTACTTTGTCCTATTTGTCGTATCTATGTCTCAATTATGTCTTATGTCATATATCAATTAACTTTCAAGTGGTTTACCTCGTAAATCGATTGTCCACAATGTTATCATGTAATCTACTATTGACTTTTTTGCTAAAACTGTCGATATGTCGTATGTCGATAAAGAATAAACTCCAAGTTTTACTGCCAATTATGTAAACCAAAGACTTTCATATTTTAATTCTAGTGGATATTGTAGACATAAATGACGGTAGTCATAAATCAAGATAAATAATAAATAGAGATAGAGATAGCTATAGAGATAGAGATAGAGATGAAGATAGAGATAGAGATAGAGATAGAGATAGAGATAGAGATAGAGCTAGAGATAGAGATAGAGATAGAGATAGAGATGGAGATGGAGATGGAGATGGAGACGGAGACAGAGACAGAGACAGTGATAGAGATAAATAAAATTAATAAAAAGGATTTGTAGAATGATTTCAATTAGCCATAAATTTATAAAAACCGGTTTTCATAAAATATTACTATTCTTTTCTTCAAAGTTTTGTAGGAAAACTTCTCTACTGTTTTGTAATCATGCGCTTGACGCGACTTTCAATTTTGCTGGACGAGGGCTCGTAACTCAAACCGATGACCGTACCTCATCTCACCTTTACCGAGCTATTTCTTGGTATAGATGCAGATGCTGAAATATTTTCAGTTTTCACGAAATACTGAACTCGACATATTTTTCGCTAATCAAGTTGACATCATCAGAATTAATTTCAAAAAATGCGTTTTAGTTATCTCCTGCTGTTAGTAGCATAGTATTGATTTGGACCTATTTACTGTTCAGCCTAATTCTGAATAAATATAAACTTCCTTTCCAAACAATTAACCACATGGATGAAGTAAAGTAATGGTATCATGTACTTACGGTATTCACATTTTTTCCTACATTTTTACTTTGCAGGATGTGCTTAGTACATAAAATAAAGCTCATTGATTTAATTTCACTGTTTTTATACGGTGCGCTTCGCCTTTGTAATTAGCCTCTATCTACGTTGAACATTTTATACTTGATATTCCCAACATGCTGCTTTTTAAAAAGAAACATTTGGATAATATTTGCAGCATTGTGCGGAATATATGATGTTAAAGTGGAATATATTGAAAATATTACGTTGCGATGCTGTGAACTGAAAACCTTGCAAAATAAAAATAGCTTCAGTCATTCATACGTGATTCGTGATCATTTTATAGTTTACTTTCGAAATTACTGTTGAATAACAATTAACTAGAAATAATATTCCATTGAATTTTCTTGTTATGTTATTCTTAAATTTTAAATGTATATAAACGCAACGCATTGTTTTGAACTGTATATTTTTTTATTAATTTTTCTTCATTAAATACACAATTTTAATAGTCCAGGTAAACTAAAGCTATATATATATATATATATATATATATATATATATATATATATGGACAAAACAATTTTCTCAATTTTTTCAAATGGAACGAATAGGTTGCACCGTTTCGGAGAAGATCCCTCGAGGGACTCTGTACAAACATAGCCTATAGCGTGCGATGTATTATATTTTAGCCTAAGGTTATAATCGGTGAATTTTTGGATCCGAGGCCCTGATTGGTTTAGGTATTTTAACGTCGCGCTAGGCGAGGTTCCCGTTGGAGTCAGGTGCCCAGTTGGAGTCAGAAGGGTGTACGCCGAGATCAACAAGTTAGACGGGCGATTAAGAAATGGTTAAGAAAATGAATAGCAAGTATTGTATTACCGTGAAATAAGGTGTAAAGTTAATTACTGGTAGATTAGTTTGATGTTCAAATCTGTCGATATTACCTTCTTAAGTTCCAGTTTAGAGAGAAGTTTTATATGGCTAGTGAAAGACGCCATAATCTATGATGTAAACGGCAAGTCGGTCATACTGATTACGAGATTGTCACGATCAGTTCTGTTATATTTGCGTTATTAGTCCGTATACTGCACTGTATTATCAGAATGTAAACTTTATAAACTTTCTTAGTGAAGTAAAGTACTGATTACGAGATTTTCACGTTCATTTCTCTTATATTTACGGTATTATTTCGTATATTGTACTGTATTATCAAACTGTAAACTTTAGAAACTTTCTTAGTGAAACAAAGTACTGATTACGAAATTTTCACGTTCAGTTCTGTTATATTTACGGTATTAGTTCCTATACTGTCCTGTATTATCAAAGTATAAATCTTAGAAACTTTCCCAGCAAAATAAAAACTTTCTGGGCAATGAACTTTGTCTAGTGCGGGAACTCTTGGTGAAATAGGGGTTAATTTGTACATTTTCGGACAATACGCCCTCCAAGTAGGTATTTGGAAAATTGTTATCAGTGCCAAGTTATTGCCTCAAGTGACAAACTGTAACGTAAATTCCCTGAATGGTTTTCGACTTTTACCATAAATAGAATCCGTGGTGCCCAACTTTCTTTCGAGATTTTAATTTTAAGAGTTATAATGTGTGTTAATGTCGGAGTATAAATATTTTTTTGGTATACTCCAGATTCTGCCATGCTTGTATATTACCTTTTGTTACTATGAAAATGCTAGATTTTGTTCATATTTGTAAGTTACTTTTTGTTGCGGTAAAATTCTCTGTATTAGTTTCGTTATTTGTCTATGACTTGATTGAGTATTCGAATACCGTAGATTTTAAAGAATTCTTGATTTGCTTTTGACATTGATGTATTTTTCTGTACCGTGGCCTCAAAGTCACCCATTTTTTAAATTATAACATAGGATTCAATTTTACATTGTTTTTGTTTCATTAATCCAGTGTTCCCTTATCCCTAATATTGAGCTAGCTAGGGCCTCTTAAGTAGAAATGTTCGTAAAGAAATTTAAAGTTAAAATTATAAGTTGTTTTAATGTGGTGTTTTACATTTTTTTATCATGCACACATCATGGCCACTTACTTTTCAGGGCAAATTTGAACCGTCAACAAACACCACATAATTTTAAGATAAAAAAAAATTAAGATGTGAAAATGATCAATGAAAAAACCACTCACATTATAATAATGGTTTCAGACTAAATGCTGAGTCTCAATGTGAAAATGTAAACTCAGTCGATTTTTAATTATGAATTTCTCCCAAACTGTGAGCGTCATTATACGGCTACAAAGTCACTTACATTTCAATGACTTTTCTCGGCTTACTAATCAGTTTCATAAAAAATATTGTGGACATATTTCGTCAAAATTATATGTGTATCACCACTCCGCTAGCAGCTTTATATAATAGATATATCGCTGGAGGTGCCTATCCAGATATATTTAAAATTGCTCGTATTATGCCAGTATTTAAAAGGGAGATGACTCCTTGTTAGGTAGTTACCGCCCCATATCTATCTTCCCCTAATTAATTGCATATATTTTCGAAAGTGAAAAATCATTAAAATTGTGTTATATGTAAAAGAGTTTTACACATCTCTGTAAATAGTACTAAAACGAAATATACTTTAGTATATGGTATATCTTTAGTATAATATTCCAGTAATTAATAGGGTAATTTATTATTAAGGTATTTTATACTCTGTGTTATAGTTAATCATCAGTATGAGGTATGCTCTACAAATGTATATTTCTAATAAATTAATAAATTGTTCTCTAAATAAAGTGATAATTTTCTAGCAAACAAGATATTGAATAGGGAACAAACATATTAATGTCTGTCGTGCTTTTGAACGACGTTTCTCACAAAAGTACTCTTTCTCTAACTCTTATTTTTACATATTTGGCAAATACAAATGTGAATACACTTTGTTAAAATTCATTGAATTGCGTGATATCATTGTCCATATATTTTTTTATTACAAAATACTTCCCTTTTGTATTTATTGATACTCCCATGCGTGACATTCTGTATGACTTTCAGTTGATTTGGTTCGGAAATTAAAGGATGATGGCGTGAACAACGACATTCGTAATTTCAACTTGTAATTGATGCGTTTTTAAATTTTTGTCAAAACAAAACACAAGAAAACCGCTGGGGCGGTAGAGGGGGTGGCTAGTATAAAAGAAATTTAGAGGCCCTTGGTTCTCGTACACACACAAAATCCTAATTTAATTTTTTTACTCCCTTTAATAATAGGGTGGGGTGGCAATGGGGGTGGTAGAGTGGGTAGTTAATGCCAAAAATTTTTTTTAGAAGTTTCGTTCTTGTATACGCACTAAATCACATTTCATTTTCTTTACCCCCTCTAATAATAGAGTGAAGGTGGCAATGGGGTTGGTAGCGGGGATAGCTAACGCCAAAAATTTTTTTTAGACGTTTCGTTCTTGTATACACACTAAAGCACCTTTTAATTTTTTTACACCCTTTAATAATAGGATGGGGTGGCAATGAAGTGGTAAAGGGGGTAGCTAACGCCAAACAATTTTTTTAGACGTTTCTTTCTTGTATACACACTAAATCCCATTTAAAAATTTTTTACCCCCTTTAATAATAGGGTGTGGGTGGCAATGGGGTTGCTATAGGGGTAGATAACGTTAAAAATACTTTTTTAGACGTTTCGTTTTTGTATATACACTAAATCACATTTTATTTTTTTTACTCCATTTCATAATAGTGTAGGGATGGCATTGGGGGTGATAGAGGGGGAGGAAGCTGATGTCAAAAAAAATTTTTGAGACCTTAACTTTTCGTACATGCCCTAAATTGCAATTTTATGAACTCTTCCTTGCTTGTTTTGCCTATTTACCCTTATTTACCCCATTTACCTCCGAACCCTTCAACGGAATTAGATCAAAATATAATCTAGTTCCAGATCTCGTTACAATACATGAGTGTACCAAATTTGAAGTCAATATCACAAACGGTTCCAGAGTAAACATGCGCACAAAAAAGTTACAGACAGACAGACAGGCAGACAGACAGACAAGAAATTTGTTTAGCTCAAATTTAAAATCTCGGCGTTTCATGACATTTTAAGCCTATTTCATAAAAAAAAAAAAAATTTTTGCGTTACTATACATCCACTGGACGTGAAAGTAAAATTATGAATTGTATGCGTTTCTTTTAGGACACACTGTATATTCCACCTATCAAATCAGTATTTTATTTCAAACGAACCATTTCGCTTTCGATTAGCATCGAGCTGAAACGCCTTAATAGCTATTCATAAATTTCTACTTAATTCCCCAATCAAGTTAAATGGGAAAAAATATTAAAATTGTTTTAAACATTTTCTTGAGCTCCTTTTCAGTCAAATTAAGAGCCTTAGGCAAAGCTGAGAGGGCTATTAATATATTTTATTTAAAGCTGTTGAAGTGTCTAAAACTTTTATTGTGTAGATGGCATCTAGCGTCTCTCTCCTTAAAGATATTTTGAAATCTTAAAGTTGTTGAACATTCATTGTTCTCCCTACTGTAAATATTGAAACATGGAAATATCGTCATTTTGTCTGTTAAATAAATATTGTACTTACACTCTTCACACAAAAGTATTCAATAATTAAAATAATCTTGGCAGAAATTGACTTTATCATTAATTTCCTCGAGAAAGTATTTTTATATTGCAGACAATTCTTAGTCCAGCATACCAGTAGAAAATATTAGATGCAGGAATATGCATTCCGAAATTCCCTTTATATTTTAATATTTACTAAGGGCTTGTCGTAGGTTCGCTCGATGCAATTTCGGATTCTATGTGGCAGACTTAAAGAATATTTTGAAGAGATACATTCCGTACACATGCATCGTTTCTTAGTTTTGGTAAAACATCAAGTTTTGTGGGTATGAACAGCAAACTGAGGCAGTTCACTCCTATTTATTTACAGATAAATCCTAGTTGTTAATGATCCATCATGAATTTATGTTTTAATAAACTTCTATCAGCAACGTTAAATGCCTTTGCCAGATCAATAATTAGAAGATGTATATCTAGCCCAAACTCACTCCCCACAGCTTCCCACAGGAAACTGTTTCAGTAAATTTACCGATTCAAAATTCATTAATATATTGTTTTTCTGAAAAGAAAACAATTACATTATAGACAATTCTTTCAGGGTTTTGATATGATAATAATAAGAATCTTAGCATTTGATTTCATCAGATAATCCTTTTCTATAAATTGTTATGAAATAGATCGTTTACCTTCGTTGTTAAATTATCAGTCTTCTTTTTTAGATGCATAATCGCTTCATTGGCATTCTTATCTATTAAACATAATTAACAGATCCGAGGGTATCATTAAAAAAAAAATCGGTCCGCGACAACTCGAACAAGCTTTTCCATTTAGGAGTGGACAGAACTAATGTATCCTGGTCCCGGCATCGAATCTTTTCATCGTCAAATATCTATTTCTCGTTGAAATTTAAAACATTTTGTTTTAACTCCTTGTCCCAGCGACCTCCCTTTTCTCTAAAAGCAACAGTTACTGAGATATATGAAAAAATAGGAAGAAAAGAACTGGATTTTTAAAAAAATTTTCACATTTTGTTTAATAAAAAGTTACGCTCATGTTTTCAAACTAGCGCATACTGAAATTATTATTTATTATGGTTTTTAGGAGAGATTAAGCAAAAAATCTACCATACTACCCGATTCACCCAACCCAAAACAAATACCGCCTGGGCTATACAGGGTGTCTCACCGGGAACTGAATCGATCGATATAGAAAAAATTTTGAAAATTTAGATAACTACTAATGTCGATGTGGCCAATCCAACTAAAATAATTACAAGCAGCTGGCACTTTCGCTTATATCGGAAGTCGATACCAACTTGCTTATTTCAAATCGAACACCCTATATATTTTAGAGTTTTCGAAAAGAGTATAAAATTCTGAGTCGAAAATATGTTGCATATCCTATACCTAAACATAGCCGTTTCAGAGATATTTGACATTTTATAGAAAATTTAACAGGTGCAACGGTTTGCAAGAGCCGTTATAACTTTCTTCGTGTAAAAGATCCTCATTTGCTTCTTGTCACATAAAAAGAACACAAGGAGAACTACGTTCTACAAATGAAATAAATTCAGTCAACTTCAAACCGCGAAAACTTGTTTAGGTCAAATGGACTACCCTGTATTTTTTTACATCAAGTTGTGTAAAATTGAAGTCACTTTTTTCTGATATTAGCATTGTGGGGGTTAAAGTTACAACTTTTTGAAATATTTGCGATTTTATTAGAAATTCATGAATTGTTGTAATCATTTCATCAAAATAACCATGATTAGAAACAATCAGTCATTAACTTATGTCAAAAAATGCCAGCACGTTTAAATTATACCCACGAAGACTTTTTAAATTTGTTTATTATTTATAGAGAATGTGATAAAGTAATATCAAGAACTTGCAGCACATTTGCTACTCGATATCCACAAAAAGCAAAATAACACTAACACTGTAACATGCGTATTAATAGAATTGAAGATATGGCATGAACTAAAATAGCAGAGATAAGATCAATTTAAAACATGATTTCATTTCAATTTAATAATTGCTCAAAATTCCGCCCTCGAACCTCGACACATTTTCGCACCTTCGGGTTAGTTCCTCATGGATAGCTCTTCTAATTGAATCCGGTGATGTGGTTTGAAATACATTTCTTATTCTTTGCATACAATATTCAATGGTTGTTAATGGGCTCTGAAAAAATTTATTTTTAATAGTTCCCCAAATGAAATAATCCAGAACTGATAAATCGGGCGAGCGAGGAGGCCATAAGAATGGTCCATTATTGGCAATCCATTGATCATGAAAAGTTTCTTGTAAATAATTATTAATTAAATATGCGTTATGTGGGGGAGCACCGTCGTGCTGATAAAAAATGTTTCTATGTTCGGGGAGCGGTAAATTTTCTAAATAGTTATTATTCAAATTTTGTAAGATATTCAGATATCTTTCAACTTAAAAAAAAAACAAAAATTTACCAATACATATCAGTAGAAGAGAAAATTTTATTTACCGTTTAAATTTTCCTGATAAAATTGTAATGCCACCACTCTATCGTTTCTTAATGCACAGTAAACATTGAACTTTCCTGAAAGTTTCGCTCTCTGAACATATGAGGATTTGAGTCACTCCAATAATAATAAAAAGTCCATTTTTAGTAAATTTTGCTTCATCTGTCCATATAATATTTCCCAAATAAGAATCGTGACCCTCAGACCATATTAGAATAAACTCACAAAAATTCTGTCTTCTTAGGAAATCTGTTTCTTTTAATCCTTCAACCATATGGAATGAAAACGAGTGAAGATTCTGTGAATTGAATCCTTGCATAGTCCCGATTCCAGAGCATCTTGTCTTAATGACATCCTTGGAAATGCATGAAAATATCCCAGAATGACTATTTCAATGTTTGCGTCATCAACAATAGGCTTTCTTCTTTGCATTTTTGCTTTGACAGAGCCATAATTTTTAAAAACTTTCCAGTATGCGTTTTACAGTTTTTGGTGACAGTTTCCGTTTTTCTGGATATCGAGTAGCAAATGTGCTGCAAGTTCTTGACATTACTTTATCACATTCTCCATAAATAATAATCAAACTTTAAAATGTTTCGTTGGTATAATTCAAACGTGCAGGCATTTTTTGACGTAAGATAATGAATGATTTTTTCTAATCATGGCTATTTTGATGAAATGATTACAACAATTCATGAAATCGCAAATATTTCAAAAAGTTGTAACTTTAACCCCCACAATGCTAATATCAGAAAAAAGGGAATTTAATTTTACACAACCTGACGTAAAAAAATACAGGGTATTCCATTTGATCTAAACAAGTTTTCGCGGTTTGAAGTTGACAAAATGTAACGCGAAAAACGGAACACTTGGTATGATATTATTGAATTTATTTCAGTTGTAGAACGTAGTTCTCCTTATATTCTTTTTATGTGACAAGAAGCAAATGAGGATCTTTTACACGAAGAAAGTTATAACGGTTCTTGCAAACCCTTGCACCTATCAAATTTTCTATAAAATGTCAAATATCTCTGAAACGGCTAGGTTTAGGTATTGGATATGCTACGTGTTTTCGACTCAGAATTTTATGCTCTTTTCGAAAACTCTAAAATATATAGAGTATTCCATTTGAAATAAGCCAATTGGTATCGACTTCCGGTATAAGCGGAAGTGCCAGCTGTTTGTAATTACTTTAGTTGTATTGGCCACACCGACATTAGTAATTATCTAAATTTTCAAAATTTTCTGATGCGTACTTTTCTCTATATCGATCGATTCAGTTTTTGGTGAGACACCCTGTATATACCACGTATATGAGAAAGTAAAAATTATAGATAAAACTTTTTCACTGCCACGTTTCATAGCTTTCAAAACGAAATATCATCATAAACTTTAGTTACATCAGTAAATAACCTGAATTTCTCCATTTCTCATAAAAAGAGGACAAAAGACATTGTCGATTGCAGGATCTCCTAACTCATGCATAAAATTATGCAGTAAAGTTCTTCAACATTTTTTGCATACGAGATTTACTACGTATACGATATTAAAAATGCTTGGAAACTATCTAAAAGCTTAGCCTGAAACCAAGTTATGTTATAAAAATACATACAGTTATTTAAATTTTGCTGTCTAATGTGTTTATTCTTAGTTTCTTTAAAATATGCACGAACATATTAAAAATATAAATTTTTATTTTAAATTAAAAATCCCAACATGCAGCGGTTTGGCTAAACTGTGGTCTCTAGCTAATATGAAATGTAATATTATGCAGTTAATATAGAGCTAATGCAATAACTCTTCTCTTTGTAAATGTTTTGTAACAAGTATTTCCAAGCGGGTGCCGTGAAAAGTCCCAGCTACGTTGAGATTCATGAGTCAATTTAGTTGCAATGACAATAAAGTGGGGTCGGGGTTAATTCCGTATGGAATGTGGAGCTGGTTGTACAATTCGTATTACGAGCTTAGCCTATTTGGGTTTTTCAAGTCGTAATTTCATTACCTTAAATTCTCTGTGTAGGAAGCGAGTCAAAACAATTTCTTAAACACGAAACTCCACCTTATCTCTTGCTCCTATTATCTTTTATTCTTATTTGATTTTAAAATGGAAATCAACAGCATTTAATTCATGACAATTATTTTAAGTTTGTTATTAGTTCAGTGCCAATAATTTTTTATCCAAAAAATCCAAAATGTTGCCCATTAAATTCTACACAAAAACTGTTATATCAACACGTTAGCTATTCCTTACTCAATTCTCGCAGACACCGTTTAAAGTTAGGGGTAGCATTCGCAAGGTAGTCAAAATATGTAGAGTTAGGTGTTAATAGTAATTACAAGTTGTAATATACCTACATATATTTATAGAGCCACTATAACAGAGCATTTTATAATTTGAGTTCGTTTCCACACCACCCATGACGCTCCTGGTGCGTTTTCTTTTAAGTGGTGCCCCTAGTAGGCCTAGTCCACTGACAGTTCGATATTTATCCGTTTATTGGATTCTGTTTATTTAGCATTTCCTCAGGTGGTGAATTTAGGCAACCTTGTCCATGGCAGTTGGAGCACATAGTTGAACAACCCCAACGTAATCCAACTCTAACACATCCACATCACTTACCGCAACTCTTTTTACAGTTGCACGATATAACTTTTAGAATAGAAACTGGAGCAGGCGCCTCTATAGTAAAAACTGGTGATAAAGTATTGCCCATTTTTTTCCAACCCCACTGCGTTGGCTGGATACTTTTTCCAAGCCAAGATAGAATTTGGTGAAATACCCGGTAAGAGTGTTGTTTTAATGCTGCAGATGTTGATAGCAGTTTAGATAAAATTACAGCATGATTGGATTAAGCAACCAGCTTATTAAAAGAAGTAAATCCGTTTCCGTTCGTTCAGCTTTATATAACACAAGTGTGAATTTCTCACCAGCACTGTTAATATGATCTTTTGTAGATTGGGGGTTATTGAAAATATGAACAACATCTTCCAAATCCTTTCTCTTGTTCAATATACCTATTATTTGGGATTTCTATCGCCTGAGTAATGCAGTGGCGGTCCCAAAATTTCGACATGGGGGGAGGCCCACCGTAGATGGGCAGCAACGCTGAGTACACGTAGCGTCAGTTGCAAGGGGATTTAATGATTAACGCTTAAATAATACGAGACGGGACAATAGAAAAAACAAACTATTTCGTCGGCGTTTCGTGTATTTGACACACACTTTTTCATGGTTTAATAGCTATAATGCAACATCTTTAGGTACAACAGTTTCATCATTATTAATGTTGAATATTGGTGTTGATGAAATTGTTATGCCTATAGATGTTACATTATAACTAGGGTGACCATATTTTTTCCAGAAAAAGAAGTACAATGATGAACGTGGTTTTTATCAAAGTTGAAGTTGCAGGGGGTAAAAATGCGCCGCAGACGAAAATTATCGATTTTTCAAGGTCAAACGGCCTTAAATTAAAAGTTGGAAGTTTTATTTAAAATAATATTGTCTTTGAAATGTAGGTCTCGTAGGCGCAAGGCTTAAACATATAAAATACCAAATATATTTGTATCAGGTAAAAAGATCAAGTATTCTATATTCTAATACAAAATATAACAAAATAACAAATATACTCTTCCTTTGTTCTCGACGTACCTGCAGCTACAGCACATGAATCATCACGTTGATACCAGTCGCACTTTTAGGAACTTAGGATTGCTTTCAAAATTTGCGGTCTAGCTTTTGGAAACTGGAACATTTCGCTGTCAAATGTATAGGTAATCGCCCTCCGAACAGCCTCGGCTTTAGATTTATAGATTGTTCAGTATATGTGGTACATTTGTGTTAATCTGAAAGCCACATTAATTTTTTTAATATGTTCAACATACTTAATTGAACTTCCTACTTATTGATTTTAACATTGATTATTTTAATCACATTATTATTTATAATGTTTAAATATGTGTTACTACATTATTATCAATTTTATGACATTGTATAGTTGGATGCCAGTCTCTACTTTTGTATGTAAAGCTTCTGTTAAAACAACAGAATGTAGATTATTAGAAAGGTTGCAATTTTTGAAATTTTCATGTTAAAATTGATACGTGTATCCCATCGGTATTCAGTACATATTGAAAATAACTGGATTGGCACAATAACAAAGCCACTGCAGACATGGGTGTTTGTATTAAAATTTCATTGTCTCTGATATTTCACTTTCGTTATTAAAAATTTTTCTGTTAAACCAATATTCGTCAATTAATTCTGAGATCGACAAAACAATAATGGCACTTTACAGAGTATCTACATATAGTTAGAAAAATATGTGATGCCGGTATGAAACGAAAAATAAACAACTGAATATTTCGTTCGAATAACCCATTAATCGTAATGGTGGTATTTCTACCAGGCATCCAGTCTACAAATTTTTCAAAAGAAAACGAAAACAAATAAATCATCATAAACCATCTGTAGTTTTAACAGATAAGATGTTTAAAATGGATGTCTGTCTAAGTTTGTTTATACAATATACCTATGAATACGATTTTACTGTTTTCAATCTCACCACAATAAAATTGTGAGGGGTTACTAAAATTGGTCCGAAAACGAAAATTGAGATAACATCAAATCTTTACGTTTTGAGATCCCAGGATCCCAAAAAAGTGGTTTTTGAAAAATGTATGTGATTGTGTGTGTGTGCTAGCACGTTAGCGCCCAAACTACTGAACGGATTTGAGTAAAAATTTGCATGAGTTTAGTGCTCCAGAAGATCTGAAAAGGTTTTGGTTGAGATCGGATTACGCTTAGTGCCATTTTGACATACAATTTAATGCTCTTTTCGGCTTCAAAGATCCACCGGGTGGGGAGGTTCCAGCCGCTTCCAGTAGCTGCTGATTTTAATGCGAATTTTAATAAAAATTCTAAAACGTCAAACTCCAATTTTTTAATTAAGTAGTGTCTTTTTATGAAAATTTCATTTCAAGCAAAGCACTTTTCCTGATATATGAAAAACTGCCAGCGTCTACCCTGTTCTGAAAAATGGCGATACATCTGAGGCAACGAACTATTATAATAGACCAATCGCTAATTTAATATGTAATTTCTCCCTAAGGTTGTCTGTCAACATGGGCAGGCGGAAGGAAGTATATACACTGACTTCTCCAAAGCCTTTTACCGTATAGATCACAGGATTCTTTTCCCCAAACTATCGGACCAAAGGTTTTCTGATGCTGTCATATATGAGGGATCGCTTCTAATTCGTTACGTACAACTATTTCAAATGTAACCTGTATGATATTATTTTGGGAGTTCCACAGGGCTCGAACCTTGGTCTCTTGTTTTTTTGTATTTTTATTAACGATTTGAATGACATAATCGGTTGCCAAAAATTGTTTTTTGCAGGTGATTTGAAAATCTTTTCATTAATTAAATCTATTCGTGACTGCATTAGATAATGTAGTGTACTCATGCGATACCAATCGCCTTGACTTAAACATTTCTAGTGTAAAGTTACTTACTCCCGCAAAACTAACGCCATTACATACAATTAACAAGTGGACTTGCAGGCTCTGGTTCGCGTTAATGCAGTTAAAGACTTGGTGTTCATTTTGACAATAAATTTAGCTTTTCTGGGCATGTCAAACATATTGTTTCATCCTCCATCATAATTTGGGATAACATTATTGGTTGTAAGTTATGCGGATAAATAAATGTCTTTATTGTTATTATTGTTTTAAGAATAAGGATGTCTTCATAACGCTATTCTCAGCATATGTTTGTTCTAAACTTGAATATTGCGCTCCAGTCTGGAATCCCATTTACGTCCGTCATATCTAATCCATGGACTCTGTTCAAAGGAAATTTTTAAAATTCCTCATTTTTCGAATTGACGGCAGGTATCCCAACAGAGGCTGTGATTATGAATGTTTATTAAATATACTTAATTTTAATTCGCTACAGTTTAGGAAACATTTCTACAGCTTAAAGTTTCTACATATGTTGCTGCATAACAGGGTTGACTCTTCCGATTCATTAAAGTGCAGTTTATCAATGCAGGGTTAACTCGTAACTAGAGGATAAATGTCAAACAAAACAATAAATATCTATTGTTTCATTTGACATTTATCTTCAAGTTAAGACTTATCCCTGTATTGGTAAACCGGGCTTTAGTCACCTAAAATTCTTGATGCCAAGGCTTAGCAATCGCAACAAGCTTACATTTTCCAATCGATCGGCTAACACTATTATTATAAAATCTCTCATAAACACGACATGCTCTAATTATAATATTATCTCTGATAGCTGTTCCGTAAAGATGCTATTTACTCCATTTAAGAACATTATTAATGTGTAAATTGACATGGAAATCAATGTTACGATTCACTTACCATGCGACAACACTGGAACCAAGCCACGCCCCCTGACGATGCATATAAATAGAGGAGCTCAGGTAAACAGAGCTCATAGCACAAGCGGCCGAGAGTACAGCTACTGGACAACGGGTGAGTATAACTTATATTTCCCTCTAACCGATCTGTTTCAGATACGCCAGGACGGACCACCACTACCAGAGACATGACGTTTTTCAACCCTAACCCAACCTCCTTGCGGGCGTCGGACAACATACCGTCCAACGCCAGTTGTCCCACCTGCTCCGTGGAGACCGAAAGTGCTAAAATAAGCACTTAGGTCTCCACACTCCCGAGCTACACAGCTCATCCTTACCTTTCCGACGATCCGGGGTAGGATATCAATTGATGTCCTACGGACCGGCAGTCAGTCCCAGCCAAAACTTCCTAAACCCAATTCGACCGATGACTACCCCAAGGGGTCACAAGCTGGCGAAGAAAGAAAATATCAAGACAAGAAGAGTGCCAGAAGAGACCTCAGCCAGCGAGGTTCAACAGCCAGGACCAGGGGAGGTTCGCAAAAAATACCACGACACATCTCACATTTGTGAGCTGGGTCTGGTAGAAGTACGCGGGCCCACCTATCACGAAGGCCGGTCCAGGTCTACAGAGATCATCTAGGTGCAAAGAGTAATAGTCCTACTCGGCCCTAGTTATCGAGACCGACACCCAGCCAATGGATATTGGCACGAACAGAGCTCACTTCGCTTCAGAAGAAGACCACGACAAAACGGTAGGAACGTCAAGTATTCAAAACTATCAATGCCGAAGAGAACCCGAAAACCTATGGGTCATCATCAGCTCCGCGAAAGCCTTAAAACTAAATTGCAAGCTATATTTAATGTGTGAATTAAAATAACAATTATATTCTTTTTTATATATTTAGTATTGAACTATCGTTAAATATGTGATTATTAAAATGTAAAATTACACGTAATGTTAATGACTAAATTTATACTCAACTAAATAAAAATAATTAACTAAAATGTTACCAGTAAATGAATTTTCTTTTTATCTACAAATCAAATGCAAAATTCAATACTTGTATTTGCCGTGGCAAAATTAAACGTAACAATACCTGTGTGATAAAGGAGACGAGGTCCTACAGTTTAGTGGGATTCGAACCACTTTTTCGGGGTAATTCTCTCCGTGCTTCGGGTATATAAATCTTGGACTATTATATATTAGTTGGATTTTTGAACAAATAGTATTTTTATTAATTATAACATGCAAGAGTATACAGATGTACATTTCATTTGAAATACTATTGACAAGTAGTACAATCGTAGCAAATTAGTTAAATATTCTTATTACTTCCAGCCATCGTATTTGCCTGTACATGGATTTTGATAAAATAATATTTAATGGTACATAAAGAGGGTTGTTAAACTTCAGCATTTTTATTTCAGAAAACAATGTAATCCCAGCTGCCGCGCCCGCTAGGCCTCAAAGGTCACAATGCCAAATCTCTGTCGTTAGATTGCTGGCGGCAAAAGGTCCTAATTGACTAGCCCTTGGAGTAATTAGTCGTCGCTGTTCTGTTTTGACTGACCCACACTTGCCATCAGATGGGATTTTATAAACTGCTTTGTTCATGTAATTGCAGGAAAATACTGTTACGAGTGTTTTTTATAGCTGCCGTGCTGTTAATTCCACAAGCTTAGATGTTTTGTGTTTTAATTTAGCTGTGCAAGTCGCAAAACTAATTATTTCAAATTTTTGTTACAGTCAGTTTTATACGCCACTAAAAGCGTAATTACGGAAATAGACCAACATCAGAAGGAAAGTTTTAAGAACAAATTACATTTAAAAACAGACATAATTCTACGAGAAAATATTATAAATGTTTATAATGTGTAGGGAAATTTAGTTTTTGGAAATAATAGCCTATAGGAATTTGGAAATTCAATAAAACTCTCTTCTTTGTACATTTTTGCTTTAACAGGGCCTTGCATGTTTTGCAGGTTAATATTATAACTTGTAAGGATACTGCCGTTACTAATGTATTGTTGTATATATTCTTAGTGAAATTATGTAATTCTTAATTATTGTCTGTGTTGGATTTCCTAAATATGGAACAAAAGTTAATACCAAATGAACCCATTACATCAATGAAATACCATAGAACCCAATTCAATATAATGCAGTAAATGCAATACAATAAAATATAATGTGAAACAATACATTAGGATACAATGCAATACAGCACATTGCAATACCATTACCAATACGATACTACGTAGTATTGTGTGGTGCCTGGTGAAGTACGATGTACTGCGATGCACTGCCAAATAGTCACCATTGGACCATGCGGCATGTTGTTATCAAACAAGCCGACGTACATTAAAAACTCATAAAGGTAAGCGAGTCAATTTTACGAACAAAATAGTACAGAGCCGTATTTAAAATTCGTATGTATTAGAATGTATATATTAATAATACTAAATTTAAAAGTATTGCCTTAGATAAATGGATATTTGTTGCCATTTCTGGTAAACTTAACAATCTTACCCCATTTTATCTGTATGAAGATAGGAATATCTTCGATCTTCGTGAAACATTGATTAATTTTGGTTCTCCAAATTAAATTAATATTCTCTTGTTGCTCAGATCTGCCAATAATAATATAATATATCCTAGAATATATCATATTATTATTGTTGGTCAGCAAGGACCGCGAGGAGGTGCGAATACTTCCTTGCCAAAAATGTGAGTATAGATTCAAGATATTCGATATTAAATAGTTCAAATAAATAAAGCAGATCTCTAAATTCTTTAAATAAATAAAATGTTATATTTATATCGATAATCCTAACTTGGTCTAATCGACCCAGGTTATCTAAATAAATTCAATTCTGGAAAACAAATACATAATTATCAAATAAAATATACACAGTAATAATAATAATAATGATAATAATAACTAAATTCATCAAGCAATAGACTTTATGTCCCACGAAAAAAGGGTGGAAGGGGGTTATGAATCTGGAAATGATGCATGACAGCCAGGTTGTAAAACTCTATCAGTACTTCAAAACCGTTGGAAACCCCCTTCACGAAGCAATTGTAAAAATCGACAAGGTCTCCCCATTGAAGCTCTCCCAAGAACATACGCCTGAAATCAGTAAAACTATAGGGCAACTATTGACTGAATGGAAGAGTAAGACCCTACACGGAAAATACGCGGCAGCACTTGTGAGTCCCGAAGTCGACAGTAGCTTGTCTACAAAATATCTGATAGAGGGATATCTCAGAAATGAAACAAAGGGCTTTATAGTAGCCATTCAAGACCAAGTGATAGCCACCAGAAATTATAGGAAATATATATTGAAGCAAAACATATCCGACGATAGATGTAATGTGCTCTGCAACTGCCGAGTCCATACAGCATCTGTCGTCAGGATGTACGTATCTTGCCTCAAGAGACTACCTAGACCGTCATAATAAAGTTGCCAGAATTGTACACCAGGAACTCTGCAATAAATACGGGCTAATTAACAACAAGACTCAATATTACAAATACGTACCTGAAGCCGTAATCGAGAATGAGGAAATTAAAATTTACTGGGATATGGACATAGTGACTGACAGAACGGTAAGACATAATAGGCCTGATATAGCTGTTTTTAGGAAAAAAGACAAGGAAGCATTTATAATTGACATCGCAATACCATTCGATGAAAATATCAGAAATACAAAAACCGAGAAAATAGCCAAGTATCAGAATCTAGCCAATGAACTTAGAGATATATACGAGCTTCAAAGGGTCCGTTGTTCTTCCGATAATTATTTCCTCATATGATCGGGTAGAGAAAAACGCTAGAGAAAATTTAGATGGGATTAGCGGATCCAACGCACATTATTAGTTTAGCTCAAAAAGCTGCCATCTTAGCCACTTGCAGCACAATTCGTCGGGTTTTAACTCATCCGTGAGAAGCTGGCAAATAAGGCCCCTTCCCATGGGTTTTCAACCAGCTAATAGCTGTGGTAAAAAAAAACAAATAATATAAACTTATATTTAAAAAATAAATATATGTAAAACACTGATAACACGATAAATTCACATAACTTTTTATTCAAAGCATTAATTTCTACTCACTAAACCCTTCACTACCACCTTCTGAATTGGTATCTGTATTTACTTATATTATTAAACACTTTTGATTAGGGCTAATGCTTTTTCCTAGGCCAATGTATTTATCTCCAGTTTTAATCACATGCTGAATACATTTTTTCCCAATAACCTGGTCTTATTTTTTTCCAGCTTTAATGAGAACGATTACGTTGGCATCAAATTTCAAAAAGATGTTATTTTTTCGAATGTTTCTTTTCAGCTGACTCCATATTAGTTCGATCGGATTCAAAATACAAAATATGGGCACAACTGTAAAACTGTATGCCCTTGAGCTTCGGCAATTTTATCAATTGCATATTGTTTTGAGAAATTTTAATTCTTAACACTATCCAAAAGTTTTTCTTTTTAAAATTTTCTTGAAATGTCAGATTGTGTTTTCGAAGAAATTCTTGAATGTCTTTTTTCTTTGTTGTTTGTATTTGGCATTTTTTTGATTTGTCGTGAATGATATGAAACATTGTCTAAAACAATTGCGCTGTTTCGATATGCGATGTAAAGCAACGTTAGGCGTGGTTAGTAGTTGGATTGGTGACCGTTCCAAACGAAGACCACGTCCTCGCCTCACATATCTTCCAGCGGCTTGTATATCAGTGTATGCGCGGAAGCTATACAACCTTAGGCGAGGGTTGTATAGGAGATATACCATCCTTCGGAGGGGATGTAAAGCCGTCGGTCCCTTGTCTATTAAATGTTAGGCAAGTAAAAGATCCCTACTCTTCTCTTCAACTTTACATTTCTTTGAGTCAATTATCCAGTTTTTTCTCACTGTATCATGAGTATCATACCATAATATATTAGTTGTTGTTCATTTCGAAATTTTTTAATCGCTTCCAAATATTCCATACCGCACAATTCAGGTGCCTTCCATAAGACTCGCTCTTTTATTAATCATTTTGAACTTAAATCCTATCTTCAATAGCCATCGCCGAAGTGTTTTTTTACTAACTGACACTAGACCTTTTCTTCTCGCAGTTCCACATGTATTGACTGTGTAGTTGGTATGTCATTTTCTTTATAGCTGTTATAAATTGCATCTCTTAACAATTTCACCATAGACAAATCTAATGTCTGTGATGTTTATTTGTTCGATCAAACTTTTTGTTTCTGTACCTCTTCCTTATTTAATTTATAAACAGGTCGTTCTGGAATTTCTGTTAAGTAGACGGTTTTTTCCACGACTCCTATTTCTCCTTCACTATTTTTTATATTTTGATACACTTTTAAAACCATTTTATGAGCCTATGGGCGTAAATATTGTGCTAAAACCTTCTTCGTAATTTGTGAACCATTATCGTCCACCGTATCTTCTTGACATTCTCTGCTGGTCCCTGGTTGCGGGTCTTCCCAAGGCCTAAACATTTTCACAATATTATTTTACCACACCCACTTGTAAATAAAAAAACCTCCGAATATTCACTACCCGCCAAAATATTTATAAAAACAACTGTATAAAATTCATTTAAACACAGTTAAATTACACATACCTGTAAAAGTGCTGTATATAACTTCACTGAATGAAATAAAATGTAAACAAGAACCCAGACAGTAAGGTGCTCTTAAAATTGAACGACCAAATTGCTGCTCTAAATATTTCAAGTGCGTACCTGGCCGCAATTACTTTTGCGACTAGTTTAACGTTATTTTAATGAGGTCGTAACGTTTGTGTTGAGTTTTTTTAGTGCCTAGAAGCGCCGATGTCGACTCTAATAGATGTGTGGTTTTGCTGGAATTTATTTAATAAAGGTTATTATAACGTTTTATCATGTTTAAGTATTATGCTAGTGGTGACTTTTGAGGTTGTTACATGCCACTTTCAGGCCATGTAACTGGCTTTTAAATATTCCGCAATTTATGCGAATACTAAATAGGAATTTAGGTTGGTCCGCCCCTGTCTGCATGAACAATCTAACGAAGGTGCGAACCGTAGCTGGAGGAATTCCTGTCGGTAGGTAAGGTAGGAGTTTCCGGTTGTTGAGGCCAGAGGCCAGACGAGGGAGTCTGAAGGTAACGGGAAAGGAAGATGGTCGTCTAAGGTTCCATTGGAAAATAATTTTATTTTATTCATCATCCGGGTGGATTTAAGTGTTTTACATCAACAAATCGAGTTTTTCCATTGTGTAATATTGGAATTTTTGAATGGTATACGTATTTTTGTGGAAACTTGAACCCTTGAGGGGATATAGTTGGGACGCCGAGTCACCGTTTTTTTCCTGTAAGTAGCACGTTTTCGAACGTTTTCATTTCAAACTATGACCTAGTTTTCTTTATTATTCAGTCTTTCCGCACCTCAGTAATCGAAGGCCATTTAGCAGCAAGTTTAGAAGGACCTGAGCCTATTTTTACAATTTGGGAAAGAAACCCTCTGGCAAGAGGTAAGGTTATGTTCGCTTATGTTACATTTGGCTATTTTCTTGGGTGAGTAGTTGCTCATGATGATGTATTGTTTTAGGGTTTTTTTTTTACCTCCGAAACTTTTTATACCGAAGTTCCCCTAACAGAAGTTTCTCGCAAGAGTTTTTGTAGAACATTTTTTTTGCCCACCACTAGTTTTTTTCAAGGGCATTCCACAACATTAGTTAATCATTATCCTGTGGCTGTGAAGAGCTGTGAATGGTGAGACTTCTTGTAACTGGGTAAAGTATCCTCGACTTCTGGAGTCTGGGACTTCATTCGTGCCTCAGCCTTCGGAACCTGCTGCGTCTTCTTGGCTAGGGCAAATAACATCCACCCAGAAAGGTATGTGTCGTGTATGTGTCAGTGCCAACATTATGAAACCAGTGGACTGGGTTGTCGCTACCAAATTTTGAGTAAACCGCTATTCAGTTTTGTTATATTAAGTACCTAACGATCACGCCTTACTTACCGCTTTGTTTATTGTAAACAATTTGGTTATATGTAGGTATATATACGTTTTGTTCCTATTAATGTACTTGAGTAACGATTATATTTTGTGATATATGTTTATCGATTACCATTGACCAGTTAGTCAAATTTGTTATAGTCACATTCGCTTTAAGCTCTTGCTGTATTGTTCGTTGCATACCTATATACACATTTAGATATTGTTTGTTTTACATTAAATTTTATACCATTAAGTACACATTTTTCTTTAAAACACCCTTGTTGCAACCCACGCCTATTTGCTATACGACTAGCCAGGCAGTGTCAGCTCCCACGCATCGTCAGGAGGGCACTTTAAAAAAAATTTTTTGTAGCCTAAAAAACGGGTAACAGCAAAACACCCTTCGGACCCCTAATCAGGGGCCTGTATCATTTTTTAAAATTATTGTTTTATAGATAGTGAGTCAACGGTTACAAGGTTAGAAAAGATCTTACAGATGTCAATGTCATTTGATCATGTAAAATGTCACTATTAACGAAAATTATAAATAGAAAAAAATAAATACAATAGCATACCAAAGGGAGACAGCTTTGTAAAAATCTTAAAAAGAAAAGAGGCGATAACAGAACTTCTTAACTATCTTGGCCTCAACGGTATGATCACAATATCCCGGGTATGATTTCATACATCATGGCTACCATTCCCCTTAAGATATTTGTTTAAAGAAATGAATAGGATCGGAGTAAAATTGACCTACAAAGAACAGATTTACAGGTGATTTCAAGACATCAAAGGAAATGAATCAACTGTATCTGGAGTATACAAGTCTTCTAAAGACAAAAATAACTTCCAGCTAGTATCTATGCCGTTGAACTGTGTGTATTGGGGCTGCCTTAGATATAGATCAATCTTCTCAGTTAGCCAAACAGGAAAGCACTTCTCAGATTCTATTTCTGTAACTTTAAAACGATTTCAAACTGCAAGAAGGATCTAACATGATTGGTCAGATATATCAAATTGTCTTTAATTTGTGTATCTAAATAAGTAATCGACTCTTTGATCGAGGACGGCATGGCATTAGGATTTATAGGACCAAAGCCAGTTCTTCAAAGAGCTAAAAAAATTACTAAAGTTAAACAGGTTACATAAGGCTTGGCTTACATACTGAGCACTGCGGACTAAAACGTCACGTACACGGTCTTTGATTGGAGGAAATCTGTAACTACCGTCTATTTTTAGAGGACGACTAAACGGCAATACATTTTTAAGAACTTATCCCGGTGAAGAAATAATTCGGTTTTCTTTGTTTACAAAAGATAACTGTATTGTTGCCACAGATAACGAATGATCTCTCTGCCAATATAATTTATCAGCGTCCTATAAAAACCGAACCTGATAGGTGAAATATAATTAGGAATGCGCCACAATGGATCAAATAGTGACAGTGTCTCCTATCGGTGACATAAAAGAACTTGGTATGGGTATCTTATAGGTTATTACTCAACCACCGGTCCCAACTATCCTATATACCTTTGTGAAGTTGGGTGCTATTGTAAACGATGCATCTTTACACGTCTGAAGGATTTTTATTATATTTTCCAAAGTGGATATTAAACGTTCACATAGAAGGGTTCAAACCGACTGTTTCAAACAGAGAATAATACAAAATCTATACTTAAATGCTTTACTGATGGTACCAATTGGAGGTCGTAACACTATAAATCTAACACAGTAAATACTAACACTTTCTTAAATTTAAACCTGAGAAGGAATTTTGAATCATAAGAAATAGACAATATAAAGTTCAAAAAATATATATTAAATCTTTTAAAAAATTATGTTTTTACAAAACGTTCAAGAAAAATGTATTGACAGACTATAGTCTGGCCCATGTACAACACATGGTGAGGAACGGAACGACTCATAATGTACCAACTACCATCCAATGTTTAGTTTTTAGCTAACGATTACACAAAAAAATTCAGTAAAAAGTTCAATGTTTATAATTTTTTGGTGGGCTTTTGCTTGACTGTCTATTGACGTATTTTCAGTTCAATATCAATTTTGGTCTCCCCTCGGAGTTTACAAATGCTTGAATCGCAACGACTTTGAATTATATTCCGCAATTATAGATTCATACCTTCAGGCAAGGCGGTCCCATGCACGTTCTGAGTACATGGTAACTATACTTTTTTGACACCGAATCACTGAGGAACCGGTTTAGGGCAAATACCGTTAAAACCCATCATTTTCCCGTCCAAATCGACTGCTAGAAAATGATAGGGCACCCTCGACGCTAAGGGCTATTTTCGCTAAAACTCCCGAAATACTTTGACTAGAGACTGGATTAACTTGTCCTCATATTTAACACAACGCATGAGGTGCTGTGCTTAACAACGTGTATGGTATGGTGGTTTTCGTTATACTTTCTAAATTTTTAAATTACACTCCTTGATGAGTTTCTGATATTTTTGCCTAAAAACTCCGTAGAGAATGTATTTCGTTTTTCTGAACATGGTTTGGACATACATGTGGAAACAAACTTCGAAGTTCAATGCCTCTTACAACCTTCAGTTTTTTTTATAAAGAAATTAACATATTAAAGTGGGTGCCAGGTAATGAGTATCTTCCTAATAATTTTAAAGAGACCTGTATACAGTGATGAAATTTAGAATTTACCCCTTTACTTTTGATAATTCCATGCTTTTCTGATTATGCAATCCCTTAATAGGGTAGTATTTAATACAGGACGTACTGTATAAGCAAGGTTATGTCTAATTAGGTAAATCGAGATAAAAATAGATTGTATATTTCTAAATAAATATATTGGAATAGAAATGGGCGCTGTTCAAACAATAAGAACAGGACTACATGCAACTCGACTAAATTTAGGATATGATCTCACAGGTGACCGCAGATGCAAATTTCTGCTCGACATCAAAGCGTCGTCCTATGAGAAAATGTAGTTGCTATTGTGTACTCTACTCTCTAACATATTTGTCTTTTACTCAAAGCTTCAGGCAGTCAATCTCTGGACCATTAAAACTTTTCTGATTTAAGAATTTAATAATTTAAAAGTCTGTAGTTTTATAAGTTTTTTGCTGATGTTGTACTTGATTTGAGAGAGTAGTAGTTTCTGTGGAAAATTCTTCTCAGTATTTTTAATAAGAGGGAATATGGATATAATAAGATGCAATTGTACATGGTGTGTAATAAAAATAATAATTTCAGACTTTAATAAGCTTTATTGAAAAAGAAACTAGACTATTCGACTATAAATTGAAATTCTTGTATATAATTATCGTTGTTGGACATTATACAGCAAACTTTTCGGAGTTCCTGAAAAAAGAGAATATTTTATATTAACTTTGTACAAATGATTTTAGGGTATAAAAGATGATGTGAAAGATATTAATGACTGGACGAAAACTATCAGTTGGGCCATGTTCTATAGATAACAAAGACAAATTAATAGCATTAGCATGGATGCGGAAGCTGGGTAAATAAAAAGTTAAACATAATATTTTTAGTCGCAAACTCCTCTATAAATCCTTATTTTACTATAAGGAAAGTAACCAGACTGCAACCAAAGTTACAAATCTGGCGCGTTAAGTGTAATAATTGCATATTACCATCAAAACGCTAATACTTCGATTGCAACAAACACCAGCCGAAAGACTGATCCTACTTAAAGGAGCTCCCTTGCCAGTCGTCACACACCACTTGCAGACTGCAGTTTCGAGCTGTTGGCTCTCGTCTGTGCAAGGTAGGTATGCAACGACCGACATGAGAATCCTTTGACTATAGTACATACCGGTATTTTTACAATAGCGACATGTAAAACAGCCAGCAGGCGCCATCTAGCGGTCCAGTGTCTGTTGCAATCGAAAAATAAATAGCCTGACTTGGCTTAGCATAGTTCAAATGTGCTTTTAGAGGGCGGAATATTAAACATAATATTTTTAGTCGCAAACTCCTCTATAAATCCTTATTTTACTATAAGGAAAGTAACCAGACTGCAACCAAAGTTACAAATCTGGCGCGTTAAGTGTAATAATTGCATATTACCATCATTGTTGCAATCGAAGTATTAGCGTTTTGATGGTAATATGCAATTATTACACTTAACGTGCCAGATTTGTAACTTTGGTTGCAGTCTGGTTACTTTCCTTATAGTAAAATAAGGATTTATAGAGGAGTTTGCGACTAAAAATATTATGTTTAATATTCCGCCCTCTAAAAGCACATTTGAAATAAAAAGTTGCAAGTTAATTCAGACAGATTAACCAGCACAGAAACGTGGGATTTGGAATCCAGGTGAAAATAGCCGAAATTGAGATTTGTTGTAGTTTAGATCTTAGTGATGAAAAGTTCAAATGGTACCAAGACTCGAGAACCTTTTATTCTGAAATATAGCCAGGGCAAAGCTCGGAAATTCGAATACAATGGGATTTGGGATCCCGGTGAAAATGGTCGAAATTGAGATAAGTTGTAGTTCAGACCTCCCTGGTGAAAAGTTAAAATGGGACCAAGGTTCGAGAAGCTTTTATTTTGGAGTTACAGCAAGGGTAAAGGCCGAAAATTCGTAAATTCGTGAAAAATCTTCCAAAGAAAAGGTTCTCGAACCTTGGTCCCATTTTAACTTTTGATCAGGAAGATCTAAACTACAACATATCTCAATTCTGTGTGCGAGGTCCTTTGTAAAATTAATTTAGCCAAGAACCTAGGAAAGGTATTATGGTGTACTTACTCACTGCCTAACTTTGTAATTTCAATTTTCTAGGTCTTTTCCTAAACCAATTCTAAGGTTTGTCTCATCTTTGAAGTTAGAGATTCTATTTCTTGGAATTCTGGTAGCTCAGGCTCTGGCTTTAGCCTTCTGTAACTTATACTGACTTTTTGACTGACTTTTGAATTGCTGTTTAGAATCGTCAACAAATTAATTTTCTTTGTATGATGACGTTGGACCACCAATTTGTGTGGGTGTTTTCCCACAATAATAATATAAAATGCGTAAAACTTGTAAACATGTTATATTTTTATTTGATTCCTTCCATTAAGTTTTTAAAAGTTGTTGAAGTGTATGTATATACATTTTTTTTCTTGAATCAATTCATAACTGAATGATCCTTTCTTTAAAAACCAGAGTTTTTCTCTGACACTGTACAAATTTCAATACACTCGGACTTTTACTTCTTCAATTATAGTACTAACAAGATGACGAACAGGCAAACAAACAAATATTTTAAAACTTGGTTACATTCGACAACTAATACACTGACATGAATATTTTTCATTAACAGAAATGTACTAAGGGTAAAGCCGTATAGAGGGTCAGGAAATAGACAAGCGAGGCCATAATTCAAAACGGTTTTATATTTATAATCATTGTATTTGATAGAACTCTAGGTCACTGATAACAAATTCATTACCAAAAATTCAAAATGACAGATTCAATATAGCTGAATAATATTATATTATGGCACATTTTCACGAAATTTGATATACAGAGATTTCCAAGATTACTTACCAAAAATTCAAAATAATGAATATGCCATGTACTCCTACTAGTATACAATGTTCTAATTTATTTCTGAATTTTTCATACACAAATGAGATTACATCTTCATTTGTAGTTGTAACAGTAGAATAGATTTCAACTTGGTTAAATTACATATAATTTTTTTCAAGGAAGTTTTTCCTTATTTTGCAACTTAACTTCGTATTTAAGCTTCTCTGTGTCTCCCCTAAATTACTCCCACGTCCAGTGGAAGTATAATAACGCAAAAGAAAATTTTGTTGTTGAAATAGGCTTAAAATGTCAAGAAATGTCGAGACTTTAAATTTGAGCGAAACAATTTCTGTCTGTCGGTCTGTAACTTTTTTTGTGCACACGTTTACTCTGGAACCGTTTATGATATTGACTTGATATTTGGTACACTTATGTATTATAACAAGATCTGGCACTGCATTATATTTTGATCTAATTCCGTTAAAGGATTCGAGAATAAATGGGGTTAATAAGGGTAAATAGGCAAAGCAAGTAGGTAAGAGTCTATAAAATTGTAATTTAGAGCATGTACGAAAGTCAAGGTCTAAACATTTTTTTTGGCATCAGCCCCCCCTCCCCACTATCACCCCTAATACTACCCCCACACCATTATGAAAGAGAGTATAAAAAATGAAAATGTGATTTAGTGTGTATACAAAAAGGAAACGCCTCAAAAAATTTTTTTGGTGTTAGCTATCCCCTCTACCACCCCATTGTCACCCCCACCCTATTATTAAAGGGAGTAAAAAATTAAATTGGGATTTAGTGTGTATGCGAGAAACAAGGGCATTTAAAATTTATGTCTACAACCCCCAACCTATTATTAAAGGGAGTAAAATATTCCATTGGGATTTAGTGTATATAAGACTTGGATACAAAATCTGGATGTGGAAGTAGTGATTCCTTTGGCAGCGGTTTTTTATAAATATATGCCATGTTTTAAATGGAACAGATATCCTTATTATCATTGTTATTGCAATAAATTTTAATTCCAATGGAGAATGGAGTATTAGCCCCGTGGTGCATTCGTACACGTGAATATCTAGAGAGAAGCTCTGTACGTGTGGCAACTAATAAGTTTTCAATGTATCAAACCGTACCCATCTAAAAGCTCGATCTCCTGAGAACCATCCTGGAATCATTATGAACTAAACAACCAAAATAGTATTTGTTAATTATTGGACATGTAAACAGTTCTAGAATTGTAACGAGACAGATCCAAAACAAACCTATTATAACATGTTATTGTGGAAGATCTTAATATATGTTTAAAACCGCTGCCCAAGGAATCACTACTTCCACATCCAGATTTTGTATCCAAGTCTTATACATACTAAATCCCAATTTCATTTTTGCTCCCTTTAATAATAAGGTGAGGTGGCAATGAGGGTGGTAGAGGGGGTGGCTAATGCCACAAAAATTTTAGAGGCCCTTGGTTCTCGTATACATACTAAATCTCAATTTAATTATTACTCCCTTTAATAGGGTGGGGGTAGCAATGGAATGGTAGAGGGGATAGCTAACGCCATAAAAAAATTTTAAGGCGTTTCGTCCTTATATACACACTAAATCACATTCTCGGGAGAGAGAAAATTTTTTTTTGCTCAAATTTAAAATCTCTATGTTTAAGTCTATTTCAACAAAACAAAATTTTTTGCGTTAGTATACTTCCACTGGACGTGGAAGTAAAAGTAACAAAATTCTTTGTCAATCAGTTCTGTCGCATATATCATCCTATTTTTCTTTCTCTAACATACTTGATGTAGCTTGATCTATTTTTGATATTCATAAGATTAAGTTTTTGAATGAAAAAAATTAAAAAGTACACACTTGTGTATTAAGGATAATTTAAGATTGATTTACAAATACCTATCGACTTTCTTATGCGTTAAAAAATGTATCGGAATGTAATAGATCGAAGTCAGGCTATCTAGACCAATTTGCCTTTGATTGGCATAATTGAGGCCGCTTGATTGAAATCGTGGTTGAATAATGCACCTCTCTATTCAAATTGTCTTTACAACATGGACAAGTTAGTTGAGATACCCAACAGTAACGACCGGGGAAGTAAGAGTAAAACAAAGCAGCAGAGAATGTCCAAATCAATTTGTTTGCTTATCAAATTGGCCTCAATTGGGGCAGTTTACATGCAGTGCTTGCTGGACGATGCATGTATAAAATTACGCAGTTAAATTATTGACAAATAATGGAAATTGCTCGTTTAACAATGATTTAGTTTTTATTATATGAGTTCACAACTCGATCAAATGAGGACACAATCATATAAATGAACTTTGCTGGGATTCGTTTAACAGTTAATGGGTTCTATAATTTCTCGTACTAAGCGCAATACGATTTAACTTTCACTTTTTACCTTGTAGATCTTAAATAGTTGTACCGATTTTGAAAATGAAATGCCTGAATTGGGTGAGTTTTATCGAGGTGGAAATTGTGTTTAAAAAAAATGAGATATTTTTAATCTTAGACTTGTTAATTTTCAATCTATTATAGTTACTCCGGATTATCTGATGGTCAGTCTATTTTAAATAATAATGTCACATATTTCTATATATATTGACGTGATATTCACTGGTGCTTAAGATAAAAACACGTGCAGGTTAATTTGAGTTGTGTATTGTGAATGATGCATTTTATTCTGCGTAGAGAGTTGCTTGCATGTTTTCAGTTTTCTGTTTTCTTTTATTTGTTCTGTTTGATAAAATATCAAGGTTAGGTTAGGGCAGATTTTTTCAATATATGTTTCAATAATTGGTAACTCAGCCATTAAAGACAGATAGAGATGATGATGTATGATGATGATGAATGACTATAAATAAATTTGTAATTATTTATAACATAATTTAATGATAAACAGAATCAGCCATTTTAAATAAATGCATTCAGTTATTGTTATACTAATTGTTAAAACGTTTAAAACATCTCGAATAATTTACGCATCTAATATGTTCAAGTAGATATAAGATTTTAAATTAATTTGTGCGGGAAATTGATAAAAGTGAAAAAGTCTGAATATCACGTTATGATTGAATTAAAGGAGAAGAAACCAATTCATTTTGTTAAGTTTATGTCACAAAAGATTCAAGTTATTTACTTTATTTTATATTATTACTTCAACGTCCAGTGGAAGTATAGTAACGCAAAAAGAATATTTTTTTTTTATTGAAATAGGCTTAAAGTGTACGTCGAGATTTTAAATTTGAGCGAAAAAATTTCTTGTCTGTCGGTCCGTCTGTCTTACTTTTTTGTGCGCATGTTTACTCTAGAACCGTTTATGATATTGACTTGAAATTTGGTATACTTATGTATTGTAACGAGATCTGGAACTAGATTATATTTTGATCTAATTCCGTTGAAGAGTTCGGGGGTAAATGGGATAAATAAGGGTAAATAGGCAAAGCAAGCAGATAAGAGTCCATAAAATTGCAATTTAGGGCATGTATGAAAAGTCAAGGCCTCAAAATTTTTTTTGGCATCAAGAACCAAGGGACCCTAAACATTTTTTTTTATTCAAACGTCAGAAAATCATAACATTTCTTACTCATTTCATGACACTAAAGTTTGACATTTGTGCGTTGCCATTAGCAGCGGAAGTAAAGGTACTTTTCTTCCGCTCGAGCGGACTTTTGCTCCCGTTGCTAATGGCAACGCGCGGCTAAATTTTTTATATTTATATTTTTTATAGCTAATTCGTAGTAAAAGCTACTTTACTCTTAATAAAACAATATACTATATTCCATGCATCTCCACCATAGTGTATATTAATCATTAGACCTGACCTTAGTTGTTGTTTTGGATTTAGTGAACGATATTTTATTATACTTTCCAAATATCGTAAGTAAATCGGAAGCATATATTCTCTCCAGCAATTTATATTTTTCTTCTTATATAAATTTCTATTGCGTCAACATTGCCTGAATATTGACATTGTAGCAAGTTTGATTTAAGAAGCAATTATAAATAACAATGATTCATAATCATAACATATATATTGCATTCGATTTTAATAACTATGTTTGCTTTAACGTCGATTAAGTACACATTCAATGAAGTATTTATTAATATAACGAATCACACATTGTTATGTTATAACATTCCTTATCAGTTATTTATCATTAACTTTATTAAGCATGTGCAATGTTTACATCGTAGAATAAATGCACTCATAATTGACTGATTTATTTAATTGCAATTTAATGAAGTGATAGGGGCGATCAGGGTGCTCCAGTGGGAAAATATTGATTTATTTTTCAAGTTTCACTATTTGCTATAGTCTTCTTTTTGCGGGTAAATTATTGGCTTTAGACAATACCAGTATACAGTTACAGTATACACTTTGTACTCCTGATAAAGGCCTAACAAGCCGAAACATTTGTAGAGAATTTTAAATATAGTAATTTGATATATCTAAAAGCAATGTTTACTTAAAAACAATTATTGTCAAGTTGTTTCACAAGGAACCCACCACAAATTCAGTGCAGTATGTTATAAATTTGTTGTGCATTGAACATTTTTGTTCTTTTTTTGAATGAACCCCATCGTGAAATAAACTATTCACTTTCTGAACATTTGATTTTCTTGTGCTTATTTAATTCGGTAGATTTTTAATAAAATTTGTTAGTTTATTACTTTAAAAAATATAGTCTGTTAGTAGGTATGGCGCCAGTTGAGCCAGACAGTGACGTCACAGCATTGGCGCCAGTCGTTAAGTAGGGAATCTGCATTACCGACCTGCATTAACGACTGCGGGAAATTCAAATCTTCAGGAAATTCTAATTTAGCGGGAAATTCGAATGGTTAGGGATATTCGAATTTAGGTGGGAAATCCTACTATGTATATATTCAAACTGGCGGATCCTGGAGATATTTGCCAGTGGTACCTTAAGGGGCTCTCTGATATTGCATATCAAAGTTTTAGATTCAACTCGTTTTCTAATACTTCAGGCGTTTCCCAAGCATCAATTTTAAGACCCCTCTTCTTGATAATATTCATTAAAGACATTGCCAAAAACATCAATGTTCACTACCTACTGTACGCCGATGATATGTCATGTATTTTATTTTTAGAGTATATTTACTGTAATATACTACGAACGGTATACTTATCCTGGGCTACTAAGGAGAAAATAATTTTGTGAGAAGTGAAACTTAAGGAAACTGTATTTATTATTTTGGATAGAAAATCAGTTTATTAATAGAAGATAAGAACAGCCCTCAAGGAGAGGTGAGAAACTATTGTATGATTTCCGTATGAGGTTTTAATCTGGTTTGTTTTAAGGGTCCTCCACTCAGGTCCTACGCTCAAGTTCTCTGTGCAAATACAAATCCTTCGTACGAAATTTCGATGTAGATTTTTGTATTTATTTGTTTGTTACGATTTGCCGGAAAGAAAGATAAGTGCACATTTGTTAGTAGTTTTACGAGACCTTCGGAAATACACTCATTTTATAAATTTGAATTAAATTAAATATCTTGGCGACTTGGTAGCGGCTAGCAGCGACCAGCGAATTTGTAGAAAAATGCTGCTTTAGACGGAATATGCAGGAAATATTAATAAAACCAGACATTGAGTAATTTTAAATATTGGTTCGGTTATGGATTCAGAATAGGCGCCTTGAAATATAAGCAAAGTCTATTTATTATTGATACCTAAGCAGAATCTGGGCGGCATTTGCTGATAGCCCGTCGCACATTGGAGTATCATACTATACTAATATTTTTAATTATATTCTCCTTTTGTTTATTCTATTTTATAAAGGGTGGCTTACCACCTTATCCCTTTTAGTAAAAAAGTAAATTATAAATTTCCCATTTTATACCCTTATTTCCCCTATCACTCGCACATATGGGTAGTACTTTAAATATATTATTCAACTGTGTTAAATTAATATTAGAGAAGTATATACCAATTTAAATTTATTATGTCCACAGAATTGTTAATAACAGTTTAATCGAGATCAATATCTTGATTAAATTTTATTACGGAAAATGTAATGAAATCAAGTTATTTAAAAATAGTATAACCATGAGTCATTAAACTGTTAGATGAAGCAGCATAATTTAATTAAAAGCATGTGCATGCTGAGATTGTTTGAAAGTTTAGCTAAGTTTATAGACTTTTAATGGTCGTTTTACTTTAACTTAGTATACATTGGTAATGTAATGGTATGTAATATAATAAGAAAGTGAATTTATTCATCCCAAAATTCATATTCATCTGCGGCTACTTTTTTTTTATACATTTATTTGACGTCGGCCTATTTCCGCTACTGAGGCCTAACACCGACGCCTGTAGACGAGCTACCCCCAACCAGGAATTTTGTCGAACCTCTTCCCTTAAGAAGAGTAGGGATCTTTTACTTGCCTAACATTTAATAGACAAGGGACCGACGGCTTTACATCCCCTCCGAAGGATGGTATATCTCCTATACAACCCTCGCCTAAGGTTGTATAGCTTCCGCGCATACACTGATATACAAGCCGCTGGAAGATGTGTGAGGCGAGAACGCGGTTTCCGTTGGAATGGTCACCCATCCAAGTACTAACTGCGCATATCGTTGCTTTACATCGCATACCGAAGTATGTACATAGTAAAGACGCACCTACGTGCGGCTACTTTATTTTCTAAAATGTCAATATACTGGCTGTGACGATAGCTCAGTGTGCTAAAGCGCCTGGCTAGCAATTACGAATATAAGGGCTCATGATAACCATGAACACACTCATAAACTACTACATCAAAATCTGCCGCTATACCACGAATAGGTATAACAGTAAGGCAATACGGAAAAAAATCGTTGTTAGGCAATTAGGTATCTCCTGTTACGTAAAATTCTGCAAAACAGAGAACAATTTTAGTGTATATATGTATATAGTACAAAATAAGATAGTATTAGTGTATTTTTAATTGTAAATAGATCTAAACGCAGTTTTCTTTTGCTTTCCGGCAGCCAGAAAAAATGTACACATTTGAAGTCAAAATCCATGAGAACATAAACAAATAAAGTGCTTTAATTCTGTGAGCAAGAGCAGCAATTTAATTAGATTATTAATAAAACTTAATTAGAGTCGCCAGGCACAACTGCCAACCGACCAGTTTCAATGCACTCTGTACCTTGTAATGCACCGACGCCGGGATAATTCATTGTAAAAATGAAATAAATCAAACTAATGAGATTACATAATATTAAGTTGAAATCTATAATAGCTAAATAAAATAAAGATTTGTTAAATGGTAAAATGGCTAGCAAACCGAATTGCCTAGCGAAATGGGTTCGATGCCCGCAAGGCGAAACAATTTTTCATTAAAAAAAATTGCTCCAAGAGTGGTTCGGAGTCCATAATAAACTGTAGGGCCTAGTCTCTCTTTATCTAGCACAAGATCCTTGAGACCTTCCAGGGGGTTATTTCGGTAGCTTGAGAGGCGGTTAAAAAAACATTTAAAAAAAACAAACATTTTTTCTCAGTATACTGGCTGAGTGAGTACTTACCTAGGTATTAGTCTTGTGACCAAGGAGTCTCGAGTTCGAATCTTGGTTAGGATATGGATGTCTAGTGACGTTTAACACGTGTAGCCGAGACGGCAGCAATGAAATAGACTAGGTTGTGTAAGAGACAACACGGCTAGTCGCTGTTCTCTTCTAAGTTCGAGCCCCAGCTGCGGCAGATGGCAATATCGCAGAGAATGGTCGTTGTGAAATTATCCCTCTATACGTGTCCTACTTCAATGGTGGATTAATTGTGGGTAAACTCCGCCAGAATGTTAATATAAATAAGTCAGATAATCAGATTTGTCTCAGTGCATCGTCCTTTATTTTAACATATTCAGATTGTTCTCGTTCTTGATTTTCAAATTGTTATTTTATAAAGTCAATATTTTGATAACTATAGTAGTACCTTAACTGAAATAATAACAAGTTGGCTTTAAGACAAAGCTGCGTTGACATGCATGGTTTAAAAGACCCTATATCGATTTACTATTATTTAAATGTAATAGTCCTTGGGCCCAGGACTAAAATAAAAAATGATTACCTCACTACTGAAACATCTTGAACGTATTATTTTCAGCCAGTCGGACAACTTTTTCCTGTACGAAAAATGGATTTCATGGAAGTGCTGTAAATCTTGTTTGCAACTACTTAACCAACAGAGGTCAGAGTGAGATATTGGCAAATAATGTATCGAGGTCCTTAGCGATCACTACAGGAGTACCTCAGGGATCAATCCTGGGGCCGTTGCTATTTATTTTCTATGCCTTGGATATTGGACGTCAGCTTAATTTTTGTAATTATCACCATTATGCTGATGATACTCAAGTGTACTTAAACTTCAGTAATAGTGAGGCATTACAAGCGAAGATCAATATAAACGATTTAGAAAAACTTCATGCTTGTACTCCCTAAATAGTAGTCTTATGTTCAATCCATCCTCGAATCCATCTAAGTTAACTCTATACACTTTGACCCAGATTCAGATTGGGCAGCTGAAAACATAAATGCGATCATTAATGGCGAAAAACTGCTCACAAATAATGTTGGTAAAAGTTTGGGACTTCTGCTAGATAATAAATTAAGATTTCGTGAGCATACAGATAAGCTTGTGCAAAAATGTTATCTTGCTTTAAGAAATCGAAGATTGCTAAGTGAAGAATTGAAAGTGAAAGAAACTGACTGATACTTTAGTATTATCTATTTTAAATTACGCTGATGGGGGCGAGCGTAGGTGCGTCTTTACTATGTACATACTTATGCGATATGCGATGTAAAGCAACGACAGGCGCAGTTAGTACTTGGATGGGTGACCATTCCAACGGAAACCGCGTTCTCGCCTCACACATCTTCCAGCGGCTTGTATATCAGTGTATGCGCGGAAGCTATACAACCTTAGGCGAGGGTTGTATAGGAGATATACCATCCTTCGGAGGGGATGTAAAGCCGTCGGTCCCTTGTCTATTAAATGTTAGGCAAGTAAAAGATCCCTACTCTTCTTAAGGGAAGAGGTTCGGCAAAATTCCTGGTTGGGGGTAGTTCGTCTACAGGCGTCGGTGATAGGCCTCAGTAGCGGAAATAGGCCGACGTTAAATAAATGTATAAAAAAAAAAAAAAAAAAAATTACGCTGATATTATGGTCCATGTCTGATGCTAAAGCTGTTAATACAATTCAAAAAATCCAAAATAACTGCGCTAAATTAGTTTTCAATCTTACTAGACGTGATCATGTAACCTATAAAATAAACGAACTTAGATCGCTTAATATGCGCAATTGTCGTCAACTACACTATTTGTGTTTCCTGCGTCCAGAATATATAATAAAAAAATTAAATTTTCACCCGTCTTGTCACAATATTAAAATTAGACACTATTATTCATCTTGCTATACCTAAACATGGAACTACTTTTTTTAAACGATCATTTTGTAATTCTGTGACCAATCCCTATAATAATATCCCCCTTCAAATCAAATTCTGTATACCTCACAGTTTTAAATCCTTATTCCGTAAAGATCTACTTATAAAGAAACTGCAATCATAAAATTTCAAAATTACTCTTTTTATATTGTTAAAAATTTAATATTCTCAATTGTTTAGTTATTTACTCATTTATATTTATTATTTATTTTGTACCCATGGTACTATTGTTAATGATTTACGGCATTAAATTCATATGTTTTCTATCAAAACTGCTTATACAGGCTATCCATTTTATCAGGGCCCTCGAGAATATCTCACTTAATATCGGTCATACAAAAAAAATTATTTTTACGAAAATTGTGCCGATTTATATAACCTACAAAATGGTTTAAAGACATTTGAAATCCATGGCCTACTTTAAGAGTTATGGCGGAAAATATCGAAAATGCGGATAACGTCTAGGCAAAATATCTCCGTTATTTGACGAGATACGAGAAAAATTCTAAGGCGAAATTTTTTTGCAAAATAGAGTGTTTCAACGAGGTTTTATCTAATTTTTTCAAAACCGCAGTACTTTGAGATTTGCTCTTCAGGCTGTTAAAAACATTCTTTTGAAACGGACGGGAAATGGCGCCATTAAATTAAGTATTTTCCTCCCTCTTCAACGATATATCACATACCATATTTATTCATTGGTACTACGTTAGTAATTATAAAAACATTTTTTTTAAACTAATAATTTTTTTTTAACAAGCATTATACTTGCCGTGGAGAAGTATGATTAAATAAATCGATAAAATAATTCAATAAGTTGTCCAAATCTTTGCTATAATAAAACATTAACACAATTAAGAAGACTAAAGTAAATTCAGGTAATAAAACAAATTAATAATAAAAAGAATATAGCACACAGAACATTAATATTTATCTAATCCTCAAAATAATTTTTCAGATATCATATCAAGTGTTCAAAGTGTCCACCGCGATTTCTTATGCACAATCGAGTGGGGCGAGGCACTGCATTTAAAACATTACTCAGCATTTCGGGGGTAACTGTAATACATGCCTGTTGAATTCGAGCTTTTAGGTCCTCTACATTTTGCGGTGTCGTCGAAAACACTTTATCTTTAATATACCCCCATAGAAAAAAATTCATTGGGGTTATATCTGGAGAACGAGGGGGCCATCGAATGAGTCCATTGGTACCTATCCAATGTTGAGGCAAAATTTCGTCTAAATAATCTATGCAAATCTGGGAATTGTGGGGAGGAGCTCCATCTTGTTGAAAATATTGAAAGTTGTGTCGATTCTCTAAAGGTAAGTCATCTAAGAATTCATTAAATTCATTTCTCAAAAAGTTTAGTTACCTTTGACCACTGAGGTGACCATCATAAAAATAAGGACCTATTAAATTGGTGCCTAAAATACCTATCCACGCATTTATTGAAGTCCATTTGTAATGAATATTGCGATTAAAAAATCCATTCTTGAAAAAATTTGCTTCATCGGACCAAAGTATTTTACTACATATTAATGGATCGACACGCTTCTTTTCCAACAGCCACCTACAAAAAATCGTCCTCCTTGGTTGTCCCCCGCTTGTAAATTGGGAACTTTTTTGGTTTTATAACACCGGTAACCATTTTTCTTTAAAATTTTTCTAGCACTTGTTTTATTTATATGACAAGCAATTTGAATTTCTCTTAATGATGTTTCAAAATTTTCTGTATTTTTATTTCTTACATAATTAATAACTCGGTTTACCTTATTTATCAATATCAATAACACTGTTTAACCTTGTCTCCTTCTTTAAAAATGAACCATTATTTTTCACTTTCGTAGCTAATTTTCTGAACATAGTTTTATTCGGCTGTAGCGCTTGTGGAAATCTGTCTCTATATTCTACTTGAGCTAATCCAGAGTTAAAACTGCATTGGCAGTATGTAACGAACATATTATAACGATCAATGTGAGTGAAAATCATTTTTGAAAATTCTAAATTCTTAAATGAGTGTGATTGAGTGAGAGTTTAAGTATTAACTGAGATAATCTGTCAAAAAATTAAATTGTCAAGTTTGTTCATAGCCAACTATTTTAAAATAATTGAAATAATAGTGAAATCATGAAACACAAACAAATGGATATTATACTTAAATTAATTGGTAAAGGCATTTTAACTTTCTGAGCAAGGAGTGACGCTTTTATGGGGGACCTCTATACATGGGCATAACTGCAAATACTCTTTCCATAATTGCTCCATGTTGCTTTCTTGATTATTATTTGGTTTTTGTTACCTGAATTTACTTTATTCTTCTTAATTGTGTTAATGTTTTATTATAGCAAAAATTTGAACAACTTATTGAATTATTTTATCGTTTTATTTAATCATACTTCTCCACGGCAAGTATAATGCTTGTTAAGAGAAAATTATTGGTTTTAAAAAAATGTTTTTATAATTACTAACGTAGTACCAATGAATAAATATGGCATGTGATATATCGTTGAAAAGGGAGGAAAATACTCTATTTAATAGCGCCATTTCCCGCCCGTTTCAAAATAATTTTTTTAACAGCCTGAAGAGTAAATCTCAAAATACAGCGGTTTTGAAAAAAAAATTAGATAAAACCTCGTTAAAATGGATTTCAAATGTCTTTAAACCATTTTGTAGGTTATATAAATCGGCACAATTTTCGTAAAAATAATTTTTTTTGTACGATCGATATTAAGTGAGATATTCTGGAGTGTCCTGATAAAATGGACAGCCTGTATATATATATTATGTTGTTACTCTGTATTCTAATTATCGCTTGGTTAAATATAGAAATGGACAACCTGGACTTCGCCGATTATAAAATAAAGACGTTTATTATTATGTTTATAATTAGCGTTGACTTAAATTTATATGTAGTCTGAGCTTTGTTAATTATTATTATAAAATAGTTTCTGTCCATTAAAAAATATCATATACCATCGCAACTTAAATGTTTTAAATTTGTAACGCCATCTAGTAACGAATCTTTTCCGCGGACGATTAATATTTAATTATCTTCCTCAAAAATATTTCGCCAGCCACGTTTAATGAATCTTTATAATTAAGTTGCCGATTAATTATGTGGTGTAAATTTAGCTAACAAATGACTGCAATGTAGACCGACTGTGGTTACTGCGTTAATGTGTTTAATGAAGCGGTACAGCACTTAACTTCCAACGGCCAAATGTAAACACACTGAATCACATTGTCGAAAATGTGGTGAGGAGATTGTTCGTGGAAAATCAAAATTGTTGAATTGATTAATTTGATTAATTTTGCCGCAAGCTTGCACATTTAAAGTGATTCTTTCGATGCTAGGAGACACGAAACTCTGTAATTTTAGTAAGGATGTTGTGTTGCTGCTCGGCGTAAATTTATAATAAGAACGGTGTCCATTACAATAATTGAGAATAATAGAACTTGCTCTAATATTTTTCGTTAGATTTTTGTAGGATTCCGTATACAAAAGTGAAAAATATAACTTGGAAGATGGCTTGTCCGTTCATCCGTCCGTCCCTTTCTATATTAAATCGTCACAGCATTAAAATTAGGCCGAAATATAGGGAAAATAATCCAGTCACTTTATACAAAAAAAAAGACTAAACCTCTAAAAAAATCCAACCAAAGATTTTACAGCGGGATTCTCTTTATTTTGGCGTCATACAAAATTTCTCAAAAGTCCATAAAGCCAATTGGACGGCTACAAATTTTACAGAAGATCAAAGGTCACGAAAATCAGTTTATCCCAAATATCTCGTAAATTATCGGTTTCATGTCAATTTTGGTTATTATAAAATTTGTTCGTGAGATAAATCTCCATAAAAAAGGTTCTATATAAAATTTACGTAGAGCCAATAGTTTTAGAGATATGGAGTTGAGAAAACTTCGGAGCAAAGCGCATGCGCATAGGTATAAACATAGTGGTGTAATATTGAATGACGCGTCGTACGTTTTAAATTCAGTTTAACGCTACATTTTGTAGAATTCTGACGTTTCGTTCATCTCGTAATATTTTGTAATTGGTTATAATGGCAGATAACGCTTGTTTTATCTGTAATGAATCCTTGTCAAATGGCACAATTGTGACTGTTGTTCGCAGTTTAGAAACTCTTAGAAATTGCAAGTATTGAAAGAGGTGACGATCACATAGACTATTTGCGAAGCGTGAAAACTGTGACAGTGCATGTTCAGTGTCATAAAAATTATACGAAAAAATTCAACATGTAATCCTGTGAAAAATTTGCTAATAAATAGTGGCACATTGTTAGCTATGTATGGAGCTATAAAAAAGAGACTTCAATTAATTTATAATTATAGATATTTTAGTATTGCATATTGCAAAATGCACTAGACTAAATAAGCCTGTGCAATTGTCGTTACTTCCACCCACAGCAGCAGCTACTCGACATCTATTCAGAGCATATTGTTAGGTTCAAACTTGGCTGGGAAAAGATTTAGACCATCAGCAATGGGGTTGGATTTTAAACAATAACTTATTAAATAGTTGATAGATTGGACCTTTACTTGGTGAAAATTCATAGTACAAGTACACAAAAAACCAATTTAATTGTTTGATTTTCACAAATTAATTTTTAACTTAGTATTATACTTAACATCTGTATAGAAGTCACTGTGTGGCGAAACAATAGTTATGTTTTTAAGTTATGTTTTAAGTTAAAAATAAATTTGTGAAAATCAAACAATTAAACTTGTTTTTGTGTACTAATAATTTATTAGAGCCAACAACTACTCTGATTCCTTCTGTACCAGATGAACTTCTCAATTCTACTTTCTGCAATTGCACAAAAGATTGTGGATGTAGAAAAATAGGTTTATTGTTGATGAAGATGGAAATATTAAAGAAGTGGAAATAGAAGAGGTAGAAATCAGCAAAGACGAACAATAATCTACAAAATCATAACATAACTTGTAACCCATGGATTAGACCTACAGGGGACACCATTTAAAAAACGCGCCTTGCATTCCACCTCAAAGGCGGTGCGGAAATGAAATGCAGCGCAGTGCCCAAGTTTTCTCAGCTGCTAACCTTCAAAGAGGTTGCAGCTTATCGAATTATTTAACAAAACAGTGCTCTATATTGAAAAAATAGATAGAGCGAAAATAAAACCATAAAACTGTCTGTAAGAGTATTTTTGATAACTTTAATAGATTTCAAGTTTGAAGCTGAATGAATATGAGGATGTGTCAACTTACAACTTAAATTTATAATTCGTTCGACTTTCTCGAAACCGATTTTTCCTACTCCTTCATTAGAAAGTAGTGTCTCTAGACCAATATGTCTACACAATGCAATAATTAAGCGATACAAATAGCTTATAAGAGACAGACTATAAGAGGAAATTGAAGAAGGAGATGGATTAGCTAACCAATAGTATAATTTCAAAAAAGCCATTTTACAATACAGCCCATCGAAGGCAGAAAGCCAAAACAGATGATGTGCTCTGATAGCGCTGTACGTGTTTAATACAACATCGCGGAATTGCATAATCAAGGAGCTCGGCAAAAAAGAGTCCCCATTATCTGTTAAATGTGATAAGAAGCAAAATATTATAATAATAATACAATAATAGGTAAGGGAGAAGAAATACCTTACCCTATGGAACATTCCCTATGACGGAGTTTTCAGAATGGAATTACTAGAGCGAGTGGACCCTGTTGGATTGGCAATTGACCTGATATGATGAGGACGAGGACGACTTGATCTTCAGAGCAAATGAGCTTCTGAAACGCAGGTCGTTATGAAGGGACCCAGAATAAGACAAACCATTGCTATTCCAAGAAGAGCAAAGTGATATTTAGGTTTTTAATTGGCGATATAATACGTGCGGAGTTCATGTATTAAGAGAACAACAAAAAGGCCGAGGAGATATTATTTATTTATTACTGCAACATTTTTACAAGTTGTACATTTATTGTAATCATATAGTTAATATATTTGTTATTAATTTTACAATTTCATGTATTAACATTATGTGTTATGACACCTGCGGGGACCTCGTGTTATGTCTAGCACACCACAGAAATTAGACAACCCCCAATTCCAGAAGGCAGGGCGGTGCGGAAGGGGGTTACACATTGAAAAAACGCGGACATACAACCAATTCCTTCCACAGTGCCGGACCCAGGATTCGAACCCGGTGGTGCGATATCCGTGTGATTAATCGCGATTGCCACCTCGCGCCTTATCCCACTCGGCTATCGACTAGACAAACAGACAGACTTACACTTAAGTTCGTTATATTTTATTATCTTTATTTTCAGTTATTCAGGGGAAGAAGGTTCCAAAAATGTAAGCGAAGACGTAGGGGTTTTTAGAAGGTGATAATTTCACAATACCACAATTTAGGTTATGTGGTGGTTTAGAAGGTTTTTGTCCGATAATGAAATAAATGTTTATTTGCCACATACATTATTTTATTATATTTATTGATTTATAATATAAACAAATAAACACAGTCTCACATAAGGTAAACCTTGATCGTGGGTCACTGTGTAATGTATTCATAATTATTGCTAATTTGCAGTGCCTATGTGTTCCAAATTTCTCAACTTTTTATTATATTTATGTCTTTCTACTCTTAAATATAATAATACGTATAATATATACACCTAACTAAGTCTATTAATACATTCATATTTACTTATGATATATAAAGCAAAAATTAATTATTCTTTCACTTTTTTCTCTGTTTTCTAATTTTTATCATCAATTAACACATGAATTTCTGACATTTTTTTCTCTAGCATGAACTGTTTTATTTTTCTTTTAAAAATATTGTATGAAACTGAATTTCTAACGTGTGAAAATAAGTAGTTAAAAAATTTAGGAGCCAAATATGTATAACATCTTTGTCAAATACTTTTTGTCGTTACTTTCGTTTTAACTGAATATTGCTTATACCTTGTTTCATAGATATGATCAACATGCTCTAACTCATTGCGATAATTATATCGTCTTATGACAGTTGGAGGCGTAAGTGTTTTTCTTACCGAACATTATTTAAAAAAATTTCTTCTATAATATTAACAGCCGCTTATTGTGGTTGTAAATAGTACTGCTTCATCCAATGATCCCATATCGTAGTATGGATTCTATTAATCGTATTATACTGTTTTTAAAGATTTTATATCGAGAAAAGTTTTCATAAATTTAAATTTATATAGCAGACCTTTTAAATTATTTACTACACTAGCTATGTGAGTATCTCAATATAAATTCGAGCGTAAGTGAACTCCTAGATATTTAATTGTAATGGCTTTTTCTATTTCCAATTTGTTCAGATCTTGCGTAATCTGTAGACAGTTAAAAGACGGCAGGGTATGTTTATACGAGGACAATTCTGTTTTTGAAAACTTTATATTTAAAAGCTTTCTGTCGAAAAAGTTTAACCCTGTCCAAGAATTAAATGTGTAAAAAAGAGCCGTATCGTCTAAAAAATTAATCACTTTTCAACTGTAATTTAAACACAGTAACTTGTTTACATATAGTGTGAATATGATTGACCCCAACACGATACCTTGTGGAATACCGTATTGAATAAATGATTCTTTACTTTGAGCTGTGTTTATTTGGACGAACTGTTTCCTATCACTTAAGTAACTCTTCATTAGTGTTAATGAGGTACCTCTAAATCCTACATTTTCTAAGCACTCTATGAGTTGAGAATGGCAAACAGTGTCAAAGGCTTTAGAGAGATCTAAGAAAACAGCAAGTGCAGGTTTGCTTGCTCCGACTGACTGATAAATTTCCTGCCCTCTCTAAAACCAAACTGTTTGTCTGATAATATATTGTGTTTAGTGAAAAAGTTGTTAATCTGTTCCTTCAGAATCTTTTAAAAAATTGTTACTCATAAGAGATACTGGTCTATAGTTAGATACATCGCTATTTTCTATGCTCTTATATAGTGGCTTCACTTTCGCTATTTTAAACATATCAGGACATATTCCTGAAGAAAATATTCTGTTGATTAAATAACATAAAGGTTGGCTTATGGTTTCTGCAAATTTTTTTAAGTCTCAGATTTGATTTGGTTAGCGCCAGGGGCTTTATGATCTTTTAAACTTAGTCAGATCTCTTCTATATCAGTTTGCGTTAAAGAAATTTAATACGGATTGTTGTTTACCGTATTCCTTTTACTTCCTTTTACGAGCTTGATTTTGCTAGCTAAGTCTTTGTCGATATTTATAAAGAATTTGTTAAAAACTTCGCGTATTTCCCCTTCTTGTGTTACCTGTGTTCCTTCTGTCTTTATAATTTTTTTAATTTTGTTTCTTGATTGATGCTACCTTCAATTTCTTTAATTGTTTTCCATAGCTTTGCAGTTACCTTTCTTTCCTTCTATTTTCTTCTTATAATAACTGGCTTTAGTTATTTGGATTAAATCGTTTAGTTTATTTCGATACATTCGATATTCTGTTGCTAACTCGGTGTTTTCTCGGCTTCTTTGCAGTTTTTTAAATAGTTTAACTTTCTTACACATTGATTCTACCAATCCTTCATTTATGCAACATTTCCTCTTAATTTCTGTTATCTTCTTTTTTAAAATATTTGTGCATTGGTCTATATCTTCTGTTATCTTATTTATGATCATTTCTTTTGCTTTATTCACATCTGGTGTATTATATAGATCATCCCAATCATATTCACTTAATTTGTATTTCAGTTTTTTATAATCCGTATATTTTACAGTCCATCTTTCTGTAGGTTGGTTATTGTTTTCTAGTTCACTATGTTGAAAAATCATCCGCGATTGAGAATTTATAAACCACAGAGATGGAGTTAGACTATTGTAAAATTTAGTATTAAACTAAAATAACGCATTTAATTATTGATTCTGCTAATGCTTTATAAATACGTAATAATTATTCGCTGTTAGTGCAAATGTTAAAAAATTGTGCATTTTTTACTTTAGAACTCGCAAGTCTTTCATTTATCCATAACTTTATTAGTATACTAATAAACTTTGAAAACAACCTATTTTTTACAGAAAATCGATTATGCGTACCCTCTCTTGTAAGAATTTAATCAAATGTAAAATTACCTACAGATATTTATATACAACGTTATTTAAATCGTATCCTAAATTATATTCAATCAAATTTCTTCTCGTCGGTATAGGATAAAATAAGAGAATTGGATTTCAAACTATGTCGACGTTTCGCTTTATTTTAAAGCTTCTTCAGGACTACAATAAATAAATATAATATATAACAACTTACCAGCAACATTTTAAAACGTATCTATTAAAAATTGCGAAATATACAAAATAAAATATTCAAAATATGAATTAATGCTTCTTTAATTAAAGCTTATTATTATAAACACAAAACAACCTCGCACCACTCACCTAGTATGACATTCTCTTTGCAAGCCACCTGTTACTTATTGTCAATATAAAATAATAATATAAAGTGTAATAATACATTTAAAATATAACCATAAATAAATTATTTTAACTGTGATCTTCAGACAATAACAAAACTGTGCCATAAATGTAAAAACACTTTATTGTTTAGGAGCAACGCGATAAGAGAATTCAATAAGAAATTCGTTATCAAGGTTTTTTTATTGTTATGTATTTTTTGATCAAATAATTATAAATAATACTTAAATTTTCAATGTCGGTCCTTTTATTTATTGTTAGAGGGTTATGTGCCTGTTTACACACCATTTCACTGATTAGTCTCTTATTATAATTTGTTTCCCTGTCCAATATGCTTACTTCTTCAAAATTAAACTTATGATTTTCAGTAAAGTAGTGGAGCAAAGGCTGTTTGTTCCTTTTTATTTTTGTGTTTTTCATTACATGAATATTTATGTTCATTTAGTCTAGTCCCATAATGGCCAACTTAGTAATGGAGCATCTTATTAAAAATGTCATAAATGTCATACCATTTGATATACCTCTGTTGAAACTTTACGTTGACGACGCCATCTTAGCCATACCTGAAAATGAATCGGAACATATTGTTTCTTATTTTAACAATTTTCATGATAATATTCAATTTACCATGGAAAAAGAAAACAATAATAGTATTCCGTTTCTACATATGAAGCTAATTAGAACTGATGAACAAACTGTCATTATCAATTATTATGAAAAAGATATAAATTCTGGTAGGCTATTGAATTATTTTTCAAGTCACCTTTTAAAACAATAATTAGCAATTATGAAGTCTCTAAAAAACAAAATTGTAAAATTAAGTCATCCGAGTTTTATTAACATTAATAATTTAATTAATTTTAAAAAGAAATTATTAAACAATGACTATCCACCAGAATTGTGTAATATAATTATCAACAGTTATAACAATCAAATGATACTGTTATCAATGTTAGGAACTCTAACAGTGAAAATAATAAGTACTACAACATTCCTTATGTTACAGGATTATCGGAAAAAATAAAATCGAAATTATCTAATGACAAAACACAGATTGTTTTCTACCATCTAAAAACTGTTGGTAACTTATATAACTCAAGGAATGATACTTTACCTTTAGATTATCATTCTGACGTAGTGTACAGAATTCCGTGTAATGATTGTAACAAAACATATATAGGACAAACTAAACAAAATTTAAAAGCAAGACTAAATGAACATAAATATTCATGTAATGAAAAACACAAAAATAAAAAAGAACAAACAGCCCTTGCTGCACATTACTGGAAATCATAAGTTTAATTTTGAAGAAGTAATCATATTGGACAGGGAAACAAATTATAATAAGAGACTAATCAGTGAAATGGTGTGTATACAGACACATAATCCTCTAACAATAAATAAAACGACCGACATTGAAAATTTAAGTATTATTTATAATTATTTCATCAAAAAATACATAACAATAAAAAAACCTTGATAACGCATTTCATATTGAATTCTCTTATCGCGTTGCTCCTAAACAGTAAGGTGTCTTTACATTTATGGCACAGTTCTGTTGTTGTCTGAAGATCACAGTTAAAATAATTTATTTATGGTTGTATTTTAAATGTATTGTTATTATTATTTTATATTGACAATAAGTAACAGGTGGCTTGCAAAGGGAATGTCATGCTAGGTGAGTGGTGCGAGGTTGTTTTGTGTTTATAATAATAGGCTTTAATTAAAGACGTGTTTGCATAATTAATTCATATTTTGAATATTTTATTTTCTACATTTCGCAATTTTTAATAAATAAGTTTTAAAATGTTGTTTATAAGTTGTTATATATTATATTTATTTATTGTAATCCTGAAGAAGCTTTAAAATAAAGCGAAACGTCGACATAGTTTGAAATCCAATTCTCTTATTTTATCCTATACTGACGAGGAGACGTTTGATTTTATATACAACGTTTTTACCTAGACAAACTGCTGCCTGTTATAAATCAAATCTGCTTCAACTTTGACAATCTCTTACAGAAGAGCTAAAACGTGTCAAGCGAAAACAACACGAGCAAATAATATAATCGCACACATTTACTGAAAGTAGTAGGATCCAAACACTTAAATGTTCATTCCCAAACTGGTCCGTTAACTTGAAAACGAGATCGTAAAACGAAACCGCATCTCTGCGCCATCTATTCTTAGTGTTATACACTTCACGAACGGATGGAATCAAGCTTTATTCAAATTACTTTTAGCATCCCATCGCATTTAATCAAATTGTTGCTGTTTTAAGATTGTCTTTATTCGCTTACATTGGTTTAATTACCCTCAAAATAATGTTGAAGAAACCAAACAGAAGTGATGTTTTAACGTAGCTATCTTAATTGAATTGCCTTTCAATTTGCTGAGCGCTGACGTTTACATTTCTATGCATTAAATGCAGTCTTTTTATCTTTTTTAATTACGTAATTACCAGTTAAATGTTACTGGTTATACCAGCCGTGAGTCGTACGTTTACATTTATATAAATTACAATAAAGTTACGGACATATTACCAACTTAACATATTTAAAGTTATTCATTTAGTTGTTAAATTACTACAATTTTTTTTGGGCTATCTATCATTACCAGCTTTAAGTTTCCTGAGTTAAAACCAATTTAAAACTACACGGGTCTGCGCCGCAGACAACTCTGCGCTATAATAAATAAACTGTATTAAAATAAAATAGTAGCAAAATAGTTAAACTCTGAAAATATTTTCAAAACAGCATGGAATATTATTTCAGAACTATTCAACAATTCTAGAAACAAGAAATCACAATGTTAAAATTGAACAAAAGTTTAACAACCGATCCAAAAATGATATCCAACGAATTTGATATGTTTTTTAAATACCTATACGTAAAATAGTCGGCCAACAACATTGCAACTATGATTAAAGGCGCATATGATCAGCTTATTGTACAATAAAATAAACTACTATTACTTTATTTACTTGAAAGTCATTTGAACTAATAAAAATAATTAAAAAGAAAAATATTTGGGGATGATGGTATGCCGGTTTTTTGTCATTAAAAAAATTATAAGTTTAATAAATTTCGCAGCTGACACTAAGTGAAACATTGTAAACACCTAAACTTTTACATTGCTCCCGGCATAATATGGAATTTCTGTTAACATGGATGTTAACATGGACCTTGCTGTTCAAGTCTTCAAAAAGATAGTTACTCAAAGATCTCTATTTCTTTTTGGCCCCCAAATATTACTTCCACGTCCAGTGGAAAAAGTATAGCAACTCAATTTTTTTTATCAAAATAGGTTTAAAATGTCAAGGTTTTAAATTTGAGCGAAAATAAATTTTCTGTCTGTCGGTCTGTCTGTCAGTAATTTTTTTTTCTGCGCACGTTTACTCTGGAACCGTGTAAGATATTAACTTGAAATTTGATACACTTATGTATTATAACGAGATCTGGAACTAGATTATATTTTGATCTAATTTTGTTGAAGAGCTCGATGGTAAATGGGGTAAATAAGGGCAAATAGGCAAAGCAAGCAGGTAAGAGGCCATAAAATTGCAATTTAGGGCACGTACAAAAAGTCAATGTCTTAAATTTTTTTTGGCATCACAGCCAATACCACCCTCCACTGTTATGAAAGAGAGTAAAAAAAATTAAAATGTGATTTAGTTTGTATACAAGAACGAAACGTAGAAAATAAGTTTTTTGGTATTAGCCACCCCCTACCACCCCCATTGCTACCCCCACCCTATTATTAAAGGGAGTAAAAAATTAAATTGTGATTTAGTGTATGTACGAGAACCAAGGGCCTCTAAAACTTATCTTATCGTTAGCCACCCCCATTGCCACCCCCACTCTATTATTAAAGGGAGTAAAAAATTTAATTGGGATTTAGTGTGTATACGAGAACCAAGGGAATCTAATTTTTTTTTGACATTAGCCATCCCCTCTACCATCCCCACCCTATTATTAAATGGAGTAAAATATTACGTCGAGATTTAGTGTGTATAAGACTTGGATGCATAATCTGGATGTGGAAGTAGTGATTCCTTGGGCAGCGGTATTTAATGCTGCCAAAAAATTTTTAGAGGCCCTTGGCTCTCGTATACAACTAAATCTTAATACAATTTTCCCTTTAATAATAGAGTGGGGGTGGCAAAGGGGGCAGCCAACGCCAAAAAAATTTTTTGAGATGTTTCTTCTTGTATACACACTAAATCACATTTTAATTTGTTTACTTCCTGTCGTAATAGTGTGGGGGTGGTATTGGGGGTGACATTGAGGGTGATAGTGGGGGTGGCTGATGACAAAACAATTTTGAGATCTTGACTTTTCGTAGATGCGCTAAATTGCAATTTTATGGACTCTTATTTGCTTGCTTGCCTATTTACCCCCGAATCCTTCAACGGCGTTAGATCAAAATATAATCTAGTTGCAGATCTCTTACAACATATAAGTGTACCAAATTTAAAGTTAATGTCACAAACCGTTCCAGAGTAAACGTGCGTACAAAAATGTTACAGACCAACAGACACATTTTTTTCGCTCAAATTTAAAATCTCGACGTTTCATAACATTTTAAGTCTATCTCTGCAAAACAAATTTTTTTGTTCGCGTTACTATACTAGAATAATACTTAATAAAAGTCTGAACTCCGTTAGCACCACCATGAGATGACGTGACTAATTCCACATAGCTTCTGCTAGAAAGTTGGTAAATGTAAAATTAATAAAAAAAACTATAGTGGGTGCAGAAATTCAACATTTCAACTGCATTCTTAAATTGCGTGTTTACTGTTTAATCAACATTGATTGAAAAACAAAGTAGATTTGACTGAATAAAAATTTGTTGCGGGAGCAGGACATGTTAGTTCGGCAGATTTAAATAAGCTTTGTTGAACTCCGCCACAAATAAAGACAATTTATTATTATTGTTATAAAAGTATGTCACAAGTTATAGGACATTATTTTCAATTTATTTATAAGCGCATATTGTGCACCTTGGTTAGTGGCAATGAATAGATTTCCTTTCATAGGAAAAAATGGAATACTGGTAATTAGTAGTAGGTATTTCAATTTTACTACACATTTATTATTTTTGTAATAATTTATCCACTACTTTGCGTTGACATATATTTTGAAAAATATAAATTAGTCCGAGTTTTTCGCCAACATTTATTGCAATAAGTCGCCACCAGATGGAGTTATCGAAAAGTTGCGGACACCTCTTGTCTGTAAGTTGATGACTAAACGAACAGTGAAGTGGTGTACATTTATCTATGTCGTACTGATGAGAGCTAACAAGCTCGTAACTAGTCTACGGCTGATGATGCACAACAGCCCTGTACTGTAGTCCTTTCTTTAGAATTAATCTACCTGCTGGGGGCTTATCGCCATCTGATTTTATTTTGCGTTTTCCGACGTAGTATATCGCAATTTATAGGACACTATTGAAGTGCCCTGTATACACCCCATATACTAATTTAGTTTTTTCCTATTTATTTCCAAATTCAAGTAATTATTGCAGTTAATTCATTTCATTTTTACATTTATTTAGTCATTTAATATTGAACACGGTAAAGTTACCAAAATGCATTTTCAAAATTACATTTTTAAAACAAAGTTAAACGCTACAATTTTGAGACAGAATTTACAATCTAGTCGAGTCGCAGGGTTTGTTTATCGTATATTCAGATAAACGTCAAGTACTTCGTGTATTCCCATAGTATGGAATCGCCTACACATTTCTAGCTTAACCATAGAAAAAGATAGAAAGTTGAGCGTCACTCTAAAATGCTGCACAGGGCTACGTCGTGTCGAATATTATAATAGCGTTAAAATAAACATATTCCCACAAGAAACCAGCGGAGATGCATAATCCGGGTAGAAGGGTGACATCAGGAACCATATAAAAGAAGATCAGACTGTTCAGAAGTGGAGATGCATTTGTAATCCCGCCTAAGGTACTTTGCAGACTTCGGTCAGCTGTACTTAGGAAATAAAGTTCTAATACACCACTGCATCGCAGTACTTCGTGTTCGTTGTACTTTCATCGAAGAGAATCACTGTTTAACGTACTTTTTATGAAGTGCCATTTTAACCTCTCTGTTATGCTCAACGAGTACGTTAAACAGGAAGAAGCTGGGGAAGAGCATTCACGGGCGATAAAACGCTATACAGGGCGCACGGAAGTTCTGCAGGCACAAATTTCTAAAAGGTGATCGCTTGCTTATTTCGAGACGCCATGATATTATTGGCAATTGCATTTATATTCTGGTTTCGTCGGGGGTAATGGGGAAAATTGGCGCATTTGTGGTACTAAAAGAATATTAGATTTTTTTAAATGAAATATTAGCTTTGATTTTTAACTATCATAATATTATATTACCAGTTATTCAGTTATGATTTTAATCACGATTTTAATTCATAAAATTTCATTTTCTGAATATTTTTCTAGGGAGGTTTGCGTTTGCAAAATAACAAGTTTATATTCAAGAACTATATATTTAGAGTTATGCAATAACAAGATACTTTTCATAGACTCGTCAAACTTCATGTCAATAATTATTCTGCAGTTTATATAAAACAAATAGCTGACTCTCATGTTCACCTCATCTCTCGTAAGGTTTTTCAAGAATGCTTTATATTTAAAGTACACTAGGAATGTTTTCCTACTGTAACCACAAGGTTGTCTAATTTTTGAACATTTACCTTAAATAAAATATTATAGTTACATGAATTCGGCGTACTTGGAGTTAACAAAGGTTTGAAACATTGACTGCGGCCAATTGGCTGGTTCTGTTCTCCAATTGGGTTCAGTTACAACCAGGGATGTCAATATTTCAGGCAGTTGTCTGGTCACTTGTTTCGATTGAAGGGTGATGCAACCGTACTTTCGCGGATTCGCGGATTCGCGGCTTCGTATGTTTGACAACCATAGGCAATCTTCTGGTTGCTTTTCTATTTAATTACTATAGGGAGATTTCCCCTGCATTCTAAAGGATTTTATGTGAGTGTAAATTCTCACCTCTGCAGGATTAATATGATTATCTGAACGATTGCTCCTACTCTAATTTCAATCACTAAACTGTGTATAATTAAAGGATATTTCTTCAACACTCTATGATATGTTACACGAATATTTAATGCTCGTTTTTCAACTTAATTTTGATAATGTATAAACATGACATGATTCTTGTCCTTTGTTTTGCATTCGATTCATTATTTGGCTATTGCTAACAACTTTAATTATAAATCATTATTATCTAGCGATTGCTAACAACTTTATTTAATTATAAATCATTATTACCTAGCAATTGCTAACAGCTCTAATTATAGATTATCATTATCAGGCCATTGCCACAACCCTAATTACTATTAAAATAACACAGCACACTTTTGTATAACAAAGTTCTTGTTATTGCATCAAAACACTCAGCATATCTATAGTATGGTCATTACTATAGCAGCGCAAATTTTCCAATTATAGTATTTAGATAACTGTCTCAAATATTTGGATTACTTTTGATTTCATGTTCGACCATTGTTGCATCAATTTATATAAAATAAAATGGTTTTATTTTACTATTTTTTCCCATCAATTATTGTCTTTTCGTTCACCTTTACCTTTTTCATCATACAGTTAACAAACTAAATAAATGTTTTAGTTTCAAAAGCAAAATAGAAAACAAACTTCAACTATAAATATACAGTGCAATCTTGAGTACTAAAATACTACCTAAATAACATATATAATTAACTGGGTCCCTCAATTAATAGACAGTGTGTTCAAGTTTACCAGGTATTTCAATTAACAGAGTGATTAATTTTCTAAGGTATATTAAGGTATATAGTATCAGACAGAAACAAGTAATATTAAACTTTATATAAAAGAATCTGGGGTAATTAAAAAGGGTTACTACACACACAACGAAATTTGGGTCCTACACTAACAAAACTAGATGATCACGTAAATGGCCAATCTTATTTGTTTAACCTTCAGATAAATAAATAGTAATGAGTTTACTGGTGACATATTTACCAGGATTTCTTTTAGTATTTAAATAGGGTACCCACAAGCAGTTTCACTATTTTCAATTGATTTGGAAACGCACATTGTGCAGCTTGATTGGTGGCAATGAATCGACTTCCTTTCATAGGAAGCAGTGGAATACTGAACTTTAGTGGTAGGTATTTTTACTCTACTACACATTTATTATTTTTGCATTATAAAAGTATTTATTCCTAAATAGGAAGGTTTGTCCAAGTTGTGCCGGATCGATTTTTTGTTTATACATTAAAACTTACTTAACCGTCTGTGATATTACGATTTAAAATAAGTATAGAATGGAAAAACCGTCTATATAAATAATCATAACCAATACCTAGACATAAATTACGTAAAGCACTCTGAATGTCTTTTTCTTACGTAATACATATAATTTACAATTCACTGCAACACTGTTAAAGTTTGGAAACTTTTGAATTCCTCTCTAAGTACCAGGTGTGAATCTCCTAATTGAAATTTTAAAATACTTTTATGCCTTCGCCATAAAAACACAGCTAGTTCTTATACATATTATTTAAAATCACTTTCCAAATTAAACAACAGACAGTTACCCAAAGTCGTAAAAAAAACTCTCAACAAAGTAGGACGGTCACATTGATTTATTACAAATGCGAAGCATAGATCTAAATTTTCTATTATTAATTTTTCAAAGAAAAGCTGAGATATGGCTTACTTAAAATGACTTAGATCTACTATAAACATGCTTAATATATATGTTTTGTAAATAAAATCAAAGGAGAAAAAGCAACGTACATTTTCAGGGATTAAAAATTGCTATTAATATATGGGTGTTTAGAAATTTTGTTTAGACGTGGCGAGATTTACTTAATATAAGATTATAAATGAGTTTTATTTTTAGGCGTTGTAAAATATAAATTAGAAATCTTTTTATACAAATCTGATGTCTTCATAAAATGTTGAAGACCTAATTATCTCGTGCTGTCAACACCATCTTGAAGTTATTAAATTACGATGGTAAGTTCCATCCAAATCCAAGGATGAACTTGCAAAGTGCCTAATATCTTTATCAATTTAACTTTCTGCTTCAGAATATGCCCTAGTTAAACTTTTGTAATGACAATATAAAGGGTGCTTTAGGTATAAGTAAATTAATATTTCGAATAATATTACAAGTGTTTGTCCAAATACTTTTCTCGCCGTTTCTTGTTTAAAAGAATCTTAGTGTGGTATTTACTTTTATGAATAGAATAGAATAGATTTTTATTTAGCATATATAAGCTATTTACAATACTAACATAATTTTGTACATAGTCATTATTAAGCTCTAACGGCTGTATATAGTTTTGTAACATTCTTAGTAAGCAGTTTTAAAATACCAGAGGCTTTTATTTCAGTGAGTAAAACATTGTACGCGCATAAGCCACAACTAAAACAAGGCTTTTTTAAGAACGACATTATTGAACGGTCTATGTTGTAGTTTTCAGAATATCTCACTGGATAATTGTGCAATTTATCTCTTTGAACTAAGAAAGGTTTAAGATAGGTAGGTACTATCGCCTATTTTATATAATAAAATTAAATTTGCTCTTTCAATGCTTTCCTCACCATGGGGACCATAAGAACTGCTCCTACGGCTACACTTGAGTTTCTCTTTGACCTGCCACCATTACACATATTCATACAAGGCGAAGCTCGGTCAGTGAAGCACAGGTTAATGCAAGGCCAAACGCCAATTAGCCAGCAACACGGGACGGAGTACTAGAAGTTATACTCGGAGATGAGGACATATCCCATACTAGGCATGCCCTCGGACGTAATGGTTCAAAGGTATAACTTAAATAAGAACTTTCAGACTGTAATATCAGACAGAAATGATTGAAAAAACGGTCCTCCCATGACAGCACAAACAGTATGGTACACTGACGGCTCCAAGACGGAACAAGGAATCGGAGCCAGGATTTACGGGACAAGGTCAAAAGTCAGTATTCCGATAAGTCTAGAGAAATACGCAACGATGTTTCAGGATGAAGTGATCGCCATACACTCTTGCGCAAGGGAAATAACAGGACAAAGTACTGTTAACCAGTCGATTGCCATTTTCTCTGATAGCCAAGCGGCAATAAAAGCAATCAGCTCCATGCAACTCAACTCAAGATTGATGTGAGACTGCTTGACGGCTCTTATAGAGCTGAGAAGTCAGAACAGAGTGACCTTAGTATGGGTACCAGGACACGAGGGACACAGAAGAAACGAAAAGTCTCGCAAAGGAAGGCGCACTCAAAGCCCCAATAGAACCTGAGCCCTTTTGTGGCGTGGAAAATTCATGCATACGGACAGCCACTAAGGAATTGGTGTAAAATAAATGTCTGGAAAGGTGGAGGAATCTCCCAAGACAGAGCAGGCCAAAGAGTTCGTTAAATAACGTTTGTAACCTACCTACCTGTTGTTATGCAAATTTATTACCCTGGGAAGACTTCCTTATTGTGAGGTAGGCTATGCTGTTGACTAGCTCATTAGCTCGGTAGATGGGCCGTCGTCGGTAACATAAAGTGGTTATTTATTCCTTTTTTTTTATATGACTGTGTAATATTACTTACGTTCTATTTTAAACTATTATGAATACTTAAGGATCACTTAGGTCAAAGATATAATTTTGGGGCGCCAATCATTCTATCATCTGATCCAAATGAGACTTTCTCAATCAGAATGATAAATATTGAACAAATTTTATTATTAAGTTATTTAATACGATTTATGTAAATTTATATATATTTTTTTGAAATTGTATATCAACTGAGTATTATTAAATTATCGACGAAATAAAACAGAATAATATATATTTTAAATTTTATTAGAAACTAATAGACTAATTAATAGTTTTTTTTTAGAAACTGCGTAACGATTTTGTTAGAAATGTTTTAAACTAGGTTGCTTAAGTAGCTGGAACGAAGACCTCATGCAGGACTACTGGTACCTTTTGAATGTGGTTTAAATTATAGCTGTATGGTTGAGAAGGTAAAGATGAACTGGTCAACCATAAGTAATTAAATTAAACCGCGCTAGTAGGTTAGCAACTAAATTTCTTTGAATATTTGTAACTTCTTTTTTTTAACTGATTTATAATAACATATTTATTATTCTTATAAATTGTGTATGGAGTTTAATTGATGTACAGTAAATTTGACTGATATTTATAATACGACTGCTAATAATTGAATATATTGAAATATATCCAACACGTTTGACAGATGTTAGTACTTCTGGTTGCACACTGGTAATTTTCGTAGCTTCCTTGAATTTGAACTTGGAATTAGTTTGAGAAGTAGCCATAGCACGCTACACTTTCGGCCAAATTCACGGAAGATCTACTAAGCCAGAATAGGAAGGCCATCAGAGTAATAGTAGGCCTTCTAACTGCGACCTGCCGGCTCAATAGACACATGAGTCTAATGGGCCTGGCAGAGGACGCAACATGCTGGTTCTGTCAAGAGGAAGAGGAAACCTCAATTCACGTATTGTGCCACTGTGAAGGCCTGGCGAGACTGAAATTCCAAGCACTCGGAGTAGAAAAATCAAAGGCGGCCAGCTGTATAAAAGGGCCTTTATCAACGCTGTGGAGTCTAGTATAAAGGACAGAGTTGGATGAGGTACTATAAGGAATGTATTCTTGGAGCACCACAATAGACCTGAAAAGGTCACGGTGGTAAAGGCTAAATAACCAGCTCCTCTTTATCCATCTATCTATCTAAAACAATTCCTAAGTATTTAATTTCAGATGCAAATTCAACTTTCGCATTATTAACGTGCAGAAACTGTTGACCATTTATATATTTCTGGAAATTAGCTTTAGTTCCGAGAACCATATATTTAGGTTTTTTATTATTGAGTTTTAATTTATTTGCACATAGTCATCTATATAATACACAAAGCTCTCCATTCATTATATCCGTGATTACAAAATGATTTTGCAGAAATTAATGTGTCATCCGCAAAAAGGTTTACATATGTATTTTTTAGAACGCGGCTTATATCGTTCACATATATAATGAATAGAAGGGGCCCCAACACACTACCCTGTGGCACTCCATATAAGCTAGGAACTTTAGTAGATGTCTTACTGTCCACCTTGGTCTTATGGTACTTATCTTCTAAATAATTTTCAATCCAGGTTAAGGCTGTTTCTGTCACATCATAAGCACTTTACTTATTAACTAACCTACATCTATCAATAGTTTCAAATGCTCGCTTTAGGTCTAAAAGGCACTCAATTCTACACTACCGTCATGATCTCGTTTCTCCAATTCGCACGCACTAATTGTAAACTTGTTTTACATGAACGACCTTGTTTAAATCCCAATTGAACACTACATAAAAGTGTATTTTTTTCAATGCACTGCTTCAATTGTTCAGCCACTATGATTTCTAATATTTTTCCACTAACGGAACTAAATTTATTGGTCTATATTCACTCACTTGCTTCGGGTTTTGAACTTTTGGAACTGGTACCATTATTTTTACTTCAGTCGGTATTTTTCTGGTTGTCAACGATGTGCTTATTAAATTTGATAATGTATATCAACGAAAACCGCGTCCTCGCCTCACATATCTTCCAGCGGCTTGTATATCAGTGTATGCGCGGAAGCTATGCAACCTTAGGCGAGGGTTGTATAGGGGATATACCATCCTTCGGAGGGGATATAAAGCCGTCGGTCCCTTGTCTATTAAATGTTAGGCAACTAAAAGATCACTACTCTTCTTAAGGGAAGAGGTTCGGCAAAATTCCTGGTTGGGGGTAGCTCGTCTACAGACGTCGGTGTTAGGCCTCAGTAGCGGAAATAGGCCGACGTTAAATAAATGTATAAAAAAAATAAATAATGAATATCCCACTGTGTCAAATATTTCTTTCAACAAGTTGATATTTAATATTTCGTCTCCCGTAGATTTATTCCTCAAGATAAAAATAATTTTTCTTCAAGTTCAAGCTTATTGTCTTAAACTCAAATAGTTTAGTCATTTCTGGTACCTTATCTTGTATCTCGTAATCTTCATCTTCAGATATATCGTCAATACTATTGACCACAAATTCAACACTATCAGCATAATATGTTAGATTAAAATTATTATTAGTTGTGTTATTTTTAAGGCTTAATTATTATAATTTAAGTGATTAATCTAGTAGTGGTTAGTAGAGATTCTTGTTGTAATTTATTGAACCTACGTATAGGGTGTTTACTGAAGATTGTAAACACGTAACAGTATATATTTGTGCAACACATATACTTTGTAATATATCTAGGTTAGGGTGATCCTTATTTTCGAACTTTACATTTTTGACGGTCTTATCACCTATTCTTTTTTATTTGACTTGAAACTAACGCCAGTGAAAAATTACCTGATTTGAAGAACACTTACCCGTGCCCCAAAGGGTGCGAATATTTGTATTTCTAGTTAAATTCGTTAAATTCTTTAAAATATGAATATGCATGTTTCGTTAATAATTTTTTACAACACAAAAGAATGTGCATTAAAATGACATTTTAAATAATCCTTCATAATGTATGACTGATGGTCGAGAGGTGAGCGCACTTGCCTCTCACCCAAAAGTTCCGGGTTCGATCCCTGGTCGTGGCAGTGGAAAATACTGTGAGAGGGATTTTTCCACTATACACGGATATTGGGTGTGTGTCCCTTGTCTCTAAATGTGTAGCCCCGTCCCACACAAGGCTCTTCTAGAGCCTTCTGGGATAAAGGGGGTCGTCATTACCTGTGGTGTATTATTTATAATAATATCAAAAGAGCACGTACGTAATAAACTGATCTTCAATTCGGCGATGTCGTCAAAAACTACATGCAAAGCGTTCTTTCATATTGAAAACTGAATTTCTAAGTTTACAATTGAGAGGTGTTGTCATTCATTTGGGTGGAAAACTGCATCCAGTATTAATTGAGAACGAAAAAGTAGATCAACTACAGTAATTATAACTGTCAATGGTAAAGAGCAACATTTGGGAGTGCCACTACTGACTTCTGGAACGGGATGAAATAGCAACAACAATTTACAACTTGCTTGAGGAAAACCAGCTTTTAGATTCAGTCAAGGCTTTGTGATTTGATACCACGGCTTGTGTTATTTTAGAACAAAATCTAAAGAAAGATCTATTATACTTACATTGCAGATACCGCGTTTAAACATTTTCAACAGGTCTAAGCTGACTACTAGACACTACTAAGAATGTAACTAAAACTAAAAGCGGCTAAGACTTTTAATGAAAGGGAAAACGTGTAATAATTAAGAGCAGAAATAGCCTAAAAAAATAAAGCAGTATACAGCTAAAGACCTACATCATTTTATCAAAATACAGCTTCAAGTTTTTCGAACGATTTGATATCCCATATGAATTTCTTGAAGATAATCCCCTAACATGGTCTTCAGAGGACGATTCCCAACATGGTTTGTCACTTGTTCGAAACCTTAGGGTAGTAAATGATACTGCAGAAAGGTATGGGGTGTCAAACTAACTTATTACAAAAAATGAACAGCAAAAGCAGTCTTTATTGCAAGTCGTAAAAGATTATCGTAACCAACTCACATCATACTCTAAACAAGTGTTGCCCACATACTATTGTTAAGTTTTTCGTTAATTCTTATATTTATTTAGTTAAACTCAGTTTCTACAAATTCAAACCCCATGGGACACATGTTAGAGTTCAATGAATTCACTAACATTTTTTCCTGTTATTTACTACTCTATAAGTAAAAAAAATAGAGGGCAAGATTTACAGAAATATATAATTTATTTTTCTCATATATACTAATTACCACCCTACTAGGCACATTGGTTTCATTAGAACATTTCTTAAATATGATAATTGACATCTAGAAAACTTGTATTAGCCAATATTAAGTGTCTGAATACGCAATCAAAGGGAAATGAAACATGTCCAAATTGTACAAATTAGTTTATTACTCGGCCGTCCAACATAACTAAAACATAAAATTACACCTGACAAATAACTGTTTTTATTTTAAATTAAGTTTCCAGTTAAACAAGCTGCTTTATGAAATGGACCACATCTCATTAAACGGAATAAAGATAAAATATCTAAGATAAAGACAATGGGCGTGAACAGACCAATTGGCTTCGTGAGCCGTCAGTCATCAACAGAATAAATTAAAATAAAACAGGACCTCTAACGTTACTTTCAGTACAGTAAATCTTAACATTTTATTGACATTAATTGAATTTTAACCATAAATAATGTTTGAAACATGTTGACGGTTTCTGTTTGACTTCATTTTTTACGTATTTCGAAATTAAAAAACTAACTAACAGCTTCAAGTGAGTATGATGAAATATTTTGTTACATACAACTGCCACCCACATTGAAGAATTGGTGAGTCCATGGGGTCAAGCGGCCATATTGATTTAATCGTGGGTTCCTGAAAAAATTTGCATGTTTTGATTGATTAACATATACATTTTATTAGAATCAAATTTAATAAATATCATTATATATTAATATGAATAGATTTATGAATAAAATAAACAAACTTGGGAAGCAAGAAGTGATAAATAATTTACTATATTGACATTGACCAGTAAAATTGTATACAGGCTACTCAATTTATCTCTCAAGGTATCTCGCTTACTGTTAATCATGCAAAACAGTTATTTTGCAAAAATTGTACTTATTTTTAATGTACTATGGTATTCAACGAATTTTCATTATGGGGGTGTAGGCTACATGGTGAGCGGCAGAATTTTTTACCTCAGGGATGGGTTTATGGTAGTTAAGAGTTAAACATCCTAAAACTCCATGACCTTTGGAGGTCATCCTCATAGGGGATGGGTTTTGGAAAGCCCTAAATTTTGACTTTTATTGGTTCTTCGCTTATAACTCGATAATTATTGGTCCTGGAGAAAAAATGATTGTTCTGAAAGCTAACAAAATTTCTTAAATTTTTTTTTCAACAAAAAGCTTCTATCTGCAACCATTCTCAAGTTATCTGCTTCTGAAAATCGCCTGTTTTCGGAAAACTTTGTATCAGTTCACATTTTTCGTCATACTCTGCTCTTAACACCTCAAATATTCTTTGTAAAATAAAATACGACCAAATCAAGTGAAGAAGATTAAATTGGCTTAAAAATTATATATTCTACGTATAATTGATGGCTATAATGATGGATTTCAAGATTTTTTGCTTAAAAACAGTACCTACATCAACAAAAATCATGAAGAGAAAATAATGTTTCAACACAGAATCTTAAAGCTGTGTATTTGACATACACAGCAAAATAAGAGTTCTTCAAAAAATAGCTTTGAAAACGGAAAGAGATTACTTTCCGAAACGTCAGCAAAATACATTATTTTTGTGTTTATTCCGATTTATATTATTTGCAAAACATAACCTCTGACTTTTCCTTTGGTGTAAACGTCACGGGCGTAGAGGCTCTTTTTTCCAATAATTCTATTATTTTGTAGATTCGGTGATTTGTTTTGAAGAGGATAATAGTACATGTGGTAGAAAACCCAAACAATAGGAAAGAATATTCGTAGAATGCCACAAATAACTTTCAGACAATATACAGATTCTGGTGTTGGTAGAACAATATGGCAATTATATCCACATCCATAGAAAAGTCAGTTTCCTCTTAAGTGGCTGGATAGGCGAAGATGTGGACCTGGCAGTTCTGTTGTTGGCGAAAACCCTTCCCCAGCGTGACGTTTCTTGTGAAACCTGGCAGAGGAAAAGTATGCACAGCAACAAGGGCTGCAGCACATTCTGTTTTTACGTGCTTTCACAAGCTATGATACCACCTCCGCAACCTTCAGGGAGAGGTAATTCAGCTTTGCCAAATTATACACAAAAGACAAATCGATAAAAGAAGGAGTTGAGGTGTTTACCAGCCTTTCCTCGACACGGTCTGAGGTCGAAAGATCAAGACATAATTGCATCCTTAGATGGTATGGTGCTCCATCTAAGGAGATATCCTTAGATGACAACAGATATCGATCATTTATAAAATCAGTCGCCTCGAAGTACCATTCCTACAGGGTGTACTACAAAATCCAGAAGTAGATGGGAACCATACTGCCCTCACATGTATGGGGTTTAGGAATTACTGGCTGGGAGGATAGAAATGGAGAGCTCGTGCCCAAACTAACACACAATTATGATGCCCCGACGAAATTTTGCAATTTATATTGTCGTTGCCAAAAAGATTGTGACTCCGGAAGACGCGGATGTAGAAAGACATCATTAAATTGTTCGTCAGCATGCCTCAGCTGCCAAGTTAATTGAAACAATGGAGTCCCCATAAAAGAGGATGCGGAGGATGAAGAATTTGATGACATAATAGTTTCTTTGGAGGATTAATTTTGCTCTTCTATTGGTGTGATGTCCTCATAACTATTCCCCGTCCGAAAATTGATCGGTTTTTTCTTTCTTCATAAAAAGCATTAGTTAACTAGCTAATAGCAAGTTACATAGTGGTTCAAGTCTAATATGTCTACTTCCCAAAAGGAAATGTCCAGTTTCTCGAAATTGAGCCACTTTCTGATCTGGCCCTTACGCCAATCGATTTTATTGAAAAAAATATTTCTAATACTATTATAAAATCTTTCGGACCTCTTAAGGTCAGTGGAACTCCCCTTTAATGTCTGTACCATTAGAAATGCATTACTGAAAACTTGTACTGGTAAAAATTAGCTTTCAGGAACTTTTCAAAAAAAAATATATGATTTAATAAATCTTAGAATCCCACTTATACATTGGCATAATTGCGAACACTGTTCCAATAATTATTGTTCCACATGTTTTTTGCTGTAATTGCTTGAAAATCAGTACCTACATATTATTGCATTCATTTAGCATTTCTTTTTAAATCTTTTATTGTTGAAAGTTGTTGCATTTGGTATAGTAATTAGTAGGTAGCTACAATTCAAACAGCGGAAAAAGGTAGGTAGGTAGGTACCTCTGTAAGAAAATAACACAGTATTATGGTTTGAACTATAGGGACTAGCCGAGACAACCTCGTCTAGTTCACTGCTTCCAACTGGGTAACACATAAATAACGCCACTAAACATCCACAGCCTAGCCAGGATTCGAAACCGAGACTCCTTGCAAGCTTAACACGTAAGCATTGAGCTACTGATCCGGTCTTTTGCCCTATACAGTATTATTATAATTATTTTTTAATGTCATTATTTTTTTTTAGGAAGAACACTGTTCAAAACACATATAATAATAATAATAAATTGTCTTTATTTGTGGCGGAGTTTAGCAAAGCTGGTCTTCCATCCAACCACGCAGGAATAGCAAATTACAAAATTATACAATGTTTGTAAAAATAGAAAATAAGTATAATAGACTAACCTTATACTTAACCTATTCAAAAATGTGTAATAGAAAGTAGTATGACTAAATGAACTTCATTACGTTGAAAAGTGAAAAGAATAGAAGAAAAAAGGAAAAGCTTAAGATAACTTGTTATGTCAAAGCCAGCTGACCAATAGTTGAGCCATATATTTCTTTTTAGAAGAACTTAAACTATTAGATTTTATTAATTTTGGTTTTGAATTAAAATTTTGTGCTGCAAATTAAGAAAGGGACATACCGATCTCAAGTCATGCATATGTTGCGTTTGTCGTGTAACAAGATGCGCCTTTAGGTCGGATGCGCTATAGTCGACTTTATCTGTTCCCGGCACTCAAAAAACGCAGCAAAAACTTTACCACCTCATTAAAATACCGGTGCTCTCTGTACTATTTCGTTCGCAAATTGACTTATAGGTTTTTAATGTGCGTCGGCTTGTTTGATGATAGCATGCCACTTGGCCCAACGGCGATAATAATTATGTCGTAAAGTTTTTGTTGTTTTTTTTGAGTGCAGAGAATAGATGAACTCGACTATACGTAGGTTTACCTGTTGTAATAATTTTGTAGGTAGGATTGGATAAGTGTAGTTTACGTATATTTTTCATATTAAGCCATTTTACTTCAACGACTAGGTAACACGTGCTCTATTCTACCAAGGCCATATATGAATATAATACATGTGTTTTGCATGCGTTGTATTCTATTCATAGAGACAATATCGAGACAATAATTGATGGGTCGCAGAGCATAATTTATTATTATTATTTTTTTTGCCGGAAAATGCCTATTTGAATATAGATGTCGTAATATTGAGTAGGATTTTTGAATATTTTTATTTATGTGTTGTTTAAAACGTAATTTATTATCTATATGTAAACCGACATTTTTGACAACATCTTTGTGTTGATGTCCTTCGATGTAGATTTTAACATGGTTCATATCATCATCAGTAAACCTATCACTATAAAAAACTATTACAGATGATTTACTTGAATTTATTTTAAGAGCGTGATTTTGTGAAATTTCTGTTAATTTGAGAATATCTGTATCAACTTGCTCAACGCGTCACACTATATCTTTGATATTAATACTCTGTAACAATTATTGTGTATCGTCAGCATACTGGTGCGTGTTACAACGGACAAGTTCTTTTTGAAAGTCAGATACGTATAAAGTTAATATCAATAAATTGTGAATGTTGTTCTTGTATGTGAACTTCTTGCCTCCTGTTAGTTAAATATGATCTTACAAAATTTAAATCTGTGTTGTTTAATATATAATATTGTAATTTAGCAATGGCTGATGATCAATTGTGTCAAAGGCACGAGAATAGTTTATTAAAGTTAAAACCGCGATGTCACCTTTATCCGAAGCATATTTATATATTTTATTCACACATTTTGTTGTTTGGCATGCACTACTGACAACTATTTTAATTAAACAATAATCGAAACAGTAGCTAATAATTAATAGCACTATTAAAACACAAGCGAATATATTATCGAAAACATGGTTAATATTGAAATTGACTTCGTATATGAAGGGTATCGGCATCTAAACATTTGTCGGATTTCATTGATACTTTAAAGATACCGAATATCAATTTGGATTCACGTCAAAATTCTGGCCTGCCATTTTGAATCAACCACATGGGCCAGGCGCGGTATCCCAGTGGGCCGTCACAAAGTGTCCCGAAAGGGCCCCAGGGCTTAGACACATTTTAAAATTTTGATTTGCAAAAAAAAGGACAACAAAAATAATTCCCACCACTGTGCGCCCCGTACGCATTTGATAATCCTAATTGCACAATTTTGCGATATTTTTTTATTGATCAACGGCCGCGGCACGTGCCAATCATCACATCAAATACGCCACCGAGCAAAGTTAGGTGTTTAACGTTTACCGCCGCCCGGGTGGGATAGTGTTTTGTGGTTCGTATCGTATCTTTCGTCTTACGCTTGTGATATATGTTTGTAGGCGATGAGATTTGACTTATAAATAAACTTAATTTTGTTTCCTGTTTATTTATATTTTTTGCTAAGCAATTTTTATGTGAAAAAAAGAAATTTTTCTGGCCATGAGAAACGCCAAATTTAAAAAAGGGAAGAAATGCAACGGGCAGCTTCTGCATTTAATATGCCATAATTGTATGATTTATGGAAAACTCGGGAGCCTGGAAAAGAAATTGAAGAAAGACAAGATCAGTACAGTACCGATAAAGCTGTTTCTCTAAATGTTGATCTGGCACTAAAAGAAATTGGGGAGTCCAACTCATTATTCAATGCCAATGTTAGAAGTTAAGCAGATGGTTTGCTGAAGAAGTTATGTTCCTTTGAAGCAATTCTGCTTGCTATGACATATATACGAATTTTCTACTTGACAACTTCTGTTTCGATTATTTACAAACTGAATGGTTGGACTATGTGCAGGCTTGGAAACATATTTCTAATGCAATAGAAAAACTGAATGCATATCAAAAAAATTTCGATCCTGTCTTTAAATCTGACATTAGTTTGTTCAAACTATGAAAAAGAAAGAAAATTAGATTCCGATTTACTCATTGAGAATATGATCCCGAAGAAAAGAAGAATTATTTAAAAAAATGCCTGGGGAACTTGCCGGAGATGAACAAATTGGAATAGACGACGAATTTATCTTCGTTTAACCACATGCAATGTTATCATAGACAATATAATAACTTGGTTTGATGAGGGTCGCTAAATAAAGTTTGCACAATAATTCCTTCTTTATACAGGAAACAATTAAAAGAGGAATTAATTAATGACTTTTGCCCACCTATAGCCCCAGCTTTCAAAGCGGGATTTCCAAAGGTATATAAAGTTAGTGATAAAATAAATCCTGATTTTTCATCTGAAAATGACGAGGAGGCTTTTGTCGAGGAGTCTATGAAGTGCACCAATAAACAGCGCTTTTTGTGCATAACTTGCTTATTTCAAGTGCTATGTGAATATAATCAATATTCTTTGGAACTTTGACAATTGCATTCTGTTTATAAATTTCTTCTGATAATACCACTCATGCAAGTCTCGTGCGAAAGGTCATTTTCAAGGCTGAAATTATTAAAAATGAGATTACGCAGTTGCCTTTTGCATGAAACTTTGGAAGCGTTATTCCTTATGGCTTGCGAACCTGAAATAACGACTAATATTAGATATTATATAGACATTTACAGTGATGGTGATTTAATGTTATTCTGTTATTCATTTTTTTATTGTATTGATAAGTTTTATCGAGAGTTTTATGTTGATGGTAAAATAATGTTAAAATAAATGTTCGGAAAAATAAAATAAAAGTCCAAATTTTAATAGAAACCCTAGAATTGAAATGTCAAATATTTTGTCTATGTAACGTGGCTTTAATTAAAATACAACCTGGGGCCCTTTCCAGGTTATTTTCCCGGGGCCTAAAATCGTCCCAACCTGACTTTGGCCGCCATGTAGTATTTGTTAAAAATTTCTCCGAAGTTGTCAAAACTACAAAAGTTTATGTATTTTAAGATATCGACTATGAATTAATTACATTCAAGTTGAAATTTTCGCCTGCCATTTATTTGAACACTTGATCTATTCTTGGGATTTTGTACCAAAGTCAATTGAATCAGTATATAAATACGTAACAAATAAACGTGACGTATTGATATTCCTGGAAATGCGGAAAATCTTTCTTCTTGGAATTTCATCCTGAATAACTAGATACAACTTTTGACAACTGGCAACAACGATAAATAACAAAAATGTTAATATTTCTAGATACTCAAAAGATACTGCAATAAAAACCTATTTCTGGAATTTTCAAATCGATTTGGTTTATCAAACTACGTAAAAGTGGAGACAATCCTATTAATATTTCTGTAAACTTTCAGCAAGTTAAAAGTAATTTAAAAAATAAGGTGAGGATAGCAATGGGGGTGGTAGAGGGGGTAGCTAACGCTAAAAATTGTTTAGACGTTTCGTTTTTATATATACACTAAATAACATTTTAATTTTTTTACTCCCTTTCATAATAGTGTGGGGGTGATAATGGGGGGGGGGGTGCTGATGCCAAACAAGACCTTAACTTTTCGTACATGCCCTTAATTGCAGTTTTATGGACTCTTACTTGCTTATTTTGCCTATTTTCCATTTACCCCCGAACCCTTCAACGGAATTAGATCGAAATATAATATAGTTCCAGATCTCGTTACAATACATAAGTTTACCGAATTTCCAGTCAATGTCGTAAACGGTTCCAGAGTAAACGTGCGCACAAAAAAGTTACAGACAGACCGACAGACAGGAATTTTTTTTGCTCAAATTTAAAATCTCGACGTTTCATAGCATTTTAAGCCTATTTCAGCAAAAAAAAAATATTATTTTTTTGCCTTACTATACTTCCACTGGACGTGGAAGTAATTACCTTAGAAATTCTATACTACAACAGCGACTGGAAGATCTCTTTTTGATAGCTATTAAAAATAAGGAAGCCTCGCTATTGAATATCACTGAATTGTTTATTAATTTTGCAAACTTGAAAGCTCAGAAAAGAATTAGTTAATTTGACATTAAAGACCCAATTAATATTAAATTATTGTCATATAGGCGTAACTACAGAGGCTGTGCATTATCACATTGTGATAATATCGTGAAAGCCATAATTCTATTTTAGTGGATTCTCCAAACCTCGTATTTTCATTGCATAGGTGATAATAGTTTTGAAGTAAGAAATTCATGAATTCATTGATAAATTCCCGGAATTTTAAAGTCCCCAATAATGCCAACAAGTATTCATGGAATTTTTACATCAGGATTATTAAAAAACACTTTATTGCTGTATTGATTCAGTCATACCGAGATTCATGAACTGCTTCTTTAAAGTTATCGATCTTACAAATATAATATAGAATTCACATTTCCCCAATGAGTTACATTTTTCCTTTATATTTTGTACTTAAAAGAACTGTCCTGTTCATAAATTTGTTAGACGGTCCCGTATATGAGTATATTAAATAACAGTCTTGAAGAAGAAAGACAAAAGAAGTAAGTCAATGATTGTTCAACGTACAACAGACACACATTTAGAGTACGCTAGAGATAGAGAAACAATCTATGATATTTGGGAAATGCTAAAAAGTGCATTCGAAAGAAGGGTAATAGCAAGTCGATTAGTAATTTGAAAGACGTTATTTTCAATGAAATTTAACCAGTCAGGGGAAATAAGTTTAACAAATTAGGGCAGAATTTACGATCGACATGGGCAACATTGAAAGAAATAGATAAGACTTAGTGTCCCATTTATTATTAACGAAGTCGTCTGGATATGAGGTTGCAGTAACTACACTTGAGACCTTGCTAGCAGAAAATTTGACTGACAATTTGTCAAAAATCATCTCGATGAAGAAACTTGCAACTAGTTTAAATTGAACATTCAACACATATGTTTATTACATGCAAGTACATCACCGACTAATTTTAAAACCTCGCTATTAAGATTGTAAATATCTTTAGATTTACTATTTTTACTACTATACTATAGTTTTAATTTCCAGATCACAAACTGAAAATAGAAAAAAAGATTTATTTGCCTTAGGTGCATTCTTTACAAAATTTGAAAACTTTTTGTCAACAACGTTATCAAAATTAACCATTATAGTATATTATGTAACAAGTTTTATAAACGTCATTTTAGTCACGAGTTTTATTAATCGCGAGCGAGTGTTTAATAAAATGAGTGACTAACAAGTTTATAAAACGTGTTGCATACTATACTTTTTCTACGACAGCAAATATCTAAATAAAAAATTTTGAAGTTATTTTAATATTTCATTTATTAACGTATCAATAACATGGTAACAGTAAAAAATTACTAAACTATTGTTCTACTTATTGTGTATATTAGTGGTTACATTGGAAACATTTTGGCAATTGCTAAAAAAACTAAGTGATTTTCCTAAATGCGTTCCATCGAACTATGTTAAATTTGCTTCATGATTTGAATTGAAGCTAATACTTGGTCCACTTTCATTTTTATCAATGCTTGAACTTTGAGCAATTGCAATATCAATATTCTCTTTATGCATTATTTTGAACAGTGTTCATGATTTTAGTAATGGTCTCAATTTTATTGTTTAACGAGTGGTCATTATAACTCTCTGCAACAGCTGTGGATCGCCACCCTCCATGACGCTTTAATGCTGTGATGTCCGCACCCGAGTCCACCAAAATCGTCGCTGAAGACCTTCTTAGGCCATGACCAGTATAAGCAGCAGGGTCAGGTAATTTTAAGAATTTTGCTACTACGCTAGAGAGGCTGCCAAATTTATTAATTCCAATTGACTGTTTTCTACATTTTCCTCGCTGGTAGTTTAAGAAAAATCGGGTAGTACTTGTCAGGTTTGGAGGTCGAAGTTCCATGTATTTTTGCATGTATGATAGAAATTACCTCCAATAACAAACTGACGTTCCGTTTTTGTTTTCGTGTCAGGAATGTGAACTAAAAGGGCCGTGTTAAGGTCTTCAACATCACTTGTTTGAATTTTCGTCAATTCTTCCCGCCGACAAGCTCCCATTATTCCAAAAAGTAACCCTACCTAAAATATTTATAATTTTGTTTATTTTTATTTAATTTGGTTTTATACTATTACCTTTGTAAATAGGTATTCTTCGTCTGGAGCAGATGATAAGAATTCTCTAATTTGCTGGGGTGTCAATATTTTCGACTTTTTAGGTCTGTAACCGTCTGATTTACGCTTCAGAAATGCGCACAATTTGGGGTACTTGCTAATATCAACATTGTTTTTTAGATTAATTGTCGTCCGCAGCATTGAATAGATTGCCCACAAAGAGGACGGTTTCATCTTTTTCGACAAATTTTGGAAATAAGCAAGTAATACATTCTCAGAAAATGAATTTGTTTGGTTTTCTTGACGCCAATCTTGGAAAAGTTTATATGCACGTTCGTATTGACTTTTAGATTTTTCTGGCAGCAAACTAGCAGTTGCCGATGCCGCTGCTTGAGTAATATCGGGCGGAGTAACAATGAAAACATCTTCTTCACTTTCACTGTCGTTTAGGCTAATTTTTTTCCAAAAAATACAAAATTACTTGTCTCTTGTCACAACGCGTCGATTTATTTTGACAGATTGATGACAAGAATTACGGAAAACTAACTTGATTTTTGCCATTAAAATATCTAGAATTAACCTCAGCCGTGACTCATATCTCGTTGCTAAGTTCAGCCCGTGACTAAAATGCACGAAGTCACGGTTTGTCGAAAGCGTGTTTAAAGGATTATTTAGCGTCATGGAAACGTATACGATAAACGCCATTTTAAAGATGGAAGTAGAAAAAATTGTTTATAACATCGAAGAAGTAGTCTGATAAATCAGTAACCGTTAAGTCAGAAATTATATTTGTATTTTTATTTTTTATATTTTTATTGATAATATTCCATGCTGCTTTCTGTTTGTAATTAGAAGTTAGAATCCGTTTACTGTTCGATTTTAATTTAATTTGTTATATTTTATTTTTATAATCCTTTTTTAGAGTATTATGCAACTGCAGATCATTTTCATTTTTTGTTGAACAAGCAATTATATGGACAGCGTCTAAGATACCTTTTAATTATTGTATAGTATTATCAATTGTTAAAAATCAAATACTGCCTCAAATAAAATAATTCTGAATGTCTATGGCACTGTTTTGCGCATAGGAGTAGTAGTTATTATCAGCCAAGACAAGTTAAATATGTAATGTGGAACTTATGTAGATTTTATGCACTTACATTAAGATATCAACCCCACTATATAGAAAATTAAACGTAAGATCTTCGTGGTTTGCCACAAAGTTTACATGCTAATGCCAGTGGTACACAGAGATGTTAATGACCTCTCCAGAAAGTGCTAAGTGATATAAGCGATACATCTGGGAATCTGTGGTCACGTCTTAGGGACATCCAGGGAACATTAGCAGGGACTGCAGAGGATGAACTTGGTTAATTATTCGCTTACATGTTCAAGACACGTCCACCAAGGGGTATTATAGCCATGGTCATTAAAAGCTCGGAATTACAGGAGCAAGTTTGTTTTCTTAGATTTATTTAGTGAAAATATGTAAAAGGAAAATGTTACAGTTGCGATACGGCTCTAGATTTCAAGATTTGTTTATCATTTATTTGCGTCAGAGCTATGTTAAGGCTTTATTTAACTATATACAAGTAATAAAATAATCTGTATTAAAAAAATGTGAGGCTAAGTATTGGCATTACTTTATACAATAAATAATTATGTAATAAAATTAATGTTGCAAATGAGTTTGAAAGTTATTATTTTATTTGTATAGCAACTAAATTACAACGACCTCAAAACGGAAAAAGCATACAGTGACTTTGTTACATTGGAAAAGTAATGCCATGTTTGAAGAAGACATTTCTCGTTCAAAAAGAGGTCTTGCCCAAGAAATAAATCCATCTGAAACCAATTAAGAAGGGAAGTAAGTTGCGGAGATGATTGAGGTTGAGCAGAGCAATAGCCCTACTCGACCTCAATCATTTGGAGTCTCGTACCACTTTATTTATAATATAATTGTGCATTTATTGATGGGTATCTATAAGTGGCCTGAATATCTACATCAATATTATCAATGTTGAAATAATTCTTGAGGGAAAACACTCGTAAAATGGTGCACCAGTTTCAACTATTTTAGTGTTCTTTCGTGATTTTTTTTTAATCAGGTGATTTGTATTTACGGTAGAGAGATAAGCTAAGGACCTTTTTATACATATTTTAATGGACGAATAAAAAAACATATGGTTTTCTCATTGTTTAAACATCCCACTGCTGGCTTAACATGGTTAACACAACAGAAATTCCTTGTGGATATTTGATATAGAGATATATCAAATTAGTATTAATTTTGCTTGCATCAATGGATACGCCTTTAGCCTATAATTTTAACGTAGTTCATATTTTATAAAACATTCTGACATAATTAAGCAGCCTGTATTTATAGTGATACAGATCTTAGGCGGAACGACTATCCAGCATTTCGTGGAGATCGTAGGCGGCTTAGAATGGCCTGAGACGATGACAGGTAATGTCTAAGAGAAGCACCACGTGATACATCTCGCAGCATATGAAAATGTAATTATCAGCTGAAATAACTTTACGTCTGTTGCGCACAACTTATCACAAAACGCCATTAATATTATTCTAACTACTTCTACATAAAACAATCAACACATGTATACACTTTAAACATTTGTATTAATATTTCACAGGTCGTTATCTTTTTATGTATACATATTTTTTTTATCTTTTTCTTTTTCACTCAGAAATATTTTGCAACGAAATTTCTAATGTGGTTAGTTGTCTGTCCCTTCAGAATATGAGGGATTTCCCGAGAATTATTTTCATGTTATCGGTTGCTTCTATAATAAAAATAAAGTAGGAAAAGAGCAGATTGTTGTATCGCACTGAATAAAATATATACATTTCACTTTTATTGCTCAATAGCGGAAATTCCAAGTATGTGATGAAAATCACGAAAAACTTTTTTACTGTCAGCCTGTTTCAACTTTAAATGGATTGGATTTATAATGTACCGTCGTGAGCAAAAAAATAGGACGTCTTATAACGGTATTTTGCTAAAATCTAGTTGTGTACATCTAACTTTAATATTTGTGACATTGTCAGTTAGTTGTCATAATTTATTGCAAGTGTGCAAAAAACTAATGTGCCTCATATAAGCGATTTAGTTAAATCTGGAGTTATTGCTAAAGCAGAAGATGGATGATCAATGAGACAAATTACACTGCGTTATAATATTGACAAAAATTCGGTGTGTAACATTTTAAGAAAGTAGAGAATAAACGGTACGATTAGTAGAAATCCTGGATCAAGGCGACGAAGGATATCAACTCAACAACAAGATTTGCAATTGGTAAATGCTTTATAGAAAATCCATTTTATTCAGTTATTCAGGCTGTTCAAACGAATTTTCCTGGATCGAGTAGTACTGGTCGCCGGCGAGTAAGAGAATTGGAGCTACGCTGTCATGCAGCAGCACAGAAATACTTACTTAAAGCTGAACATAAAGAAGCTCGATTAGGATTTGCGCTTGAATTTTTAGCGCGTGATGTTAATTTTTTGAACAATGTAATCTTTACAGACGAAAAAACTTTCCAGTCAACACACAGCGGTCGTATTCGTGTTTACCGCCCTCCGAATACTCGATTCGATGAGAAATGTATATCTAACAATGATAAAAGTGGTAGATTTTCCGTCAATATGTGTGCCTGGATATCGGCACGTGGTCCTGGTGCTTTGCATATTGAGGAATGATTTAGTAGTGAAACGTATAGGATTTTAGACAATATTATGCTCCCTTCTATGTCACAATTATTTCCTAATAATGAGATCATATTTCAACAAGACAATTGTTCCGTTCATACTGCTCATAGCGTAACTAACTAGTTTCAAGATAACAACATCAATGTTTTTAACTGGTCCAGTCATAGTCCAGATCTTAACCCTGTGGAAGAGGTATGGGGACTACTCGTAAGAAGTATCCAAAAACGAAATGTGAGGCCACGGAATGCCGAAGAATTACTAGAAATAGTAAATAATGCATGGAAAAATATTATTACTAATGATTATTGTATAAGGTTATTTAATTCTATGCCAAACAGACTTATAGATGTTATAAATAGAAATGATGCAACAACGAAATATTAATAGTTAGTTTCTTGTTCAGTAGGATATCCTTTGTCCTTTGATTCAGGATTTCTACTAATCGTACCGTTTATTCTCCACTTTCTTAAAATGTTACACACCAAATTTTTGTTAATGTTATAACGCAGTGCAATAAAAAAAATTGACAATTTCCTCGTAGTACCAACAGTAGGGTTCCTTTACAAAACGTTCTTGAGTTTTTAAATTATATGTTTTTAGTGGAGCCAGTTTTCCATATTTTCTGCCAATCCTTTGAATCTCAACATTGTTAGGAGGCGTCAAACGGGCATTCTTTATAATGGAAGAAAGTGAGTTAGTGCCTTATTCCTCAAAAAGAAACAATAATGCTGCAGCTACGGACACGTGTTTCGGAGTTATTGCTCCTCATCAGCGTAGCATAGTTTAGCGAATATATCTTAGGTGAGCAAAACTATTAAATGTAGGGAAGTACAGTAGTACACAGTACTCCATTTGCACTTTTATTCCGCATGTGCCACATTTTGGGCCACAAATGACAGCAGTCAGTACGAGAAGCCCTATGTGTACTGCTATATTTCCACCTGGCAAATACAAAATAAAAAATGGAGGGCTTATTAGGTCAGATAATTAAAGAAAGTGAGTTAGTGCTTTATTCCTCAAAAAGAAACAACAATGCAGCTACGTACACGTGTTTCGGAGTTATTGATCCTCATCAGCGTAGCGTAGCTTAGCGAATATATCTTAGGTGTACTTTCTTACCTTTAATAGTTTTGCTAAAACTCAAGAACTCAAGAAGTTTGTAAAGGAACCCTACTCGAGAATAGCATTCCTAATTTTTCTCTGATTTCAAAAACATAATATTTCACATGGATATCTTCTATAGTTTTTCTAATATTTACAAGAACGTCGATAATTTATAAATTAGAAACTGACCAGAAAATTTTAAGTAGGCATTGAAAACAATAAAACATTTTCCAATTATTTTAATTGCCTCTACTCTTCCGACCAGCTCTCCGACATCCATGGCGCTTAGCGGCGCAGTTAAATGGCCGAGTCCGGAATGGAATGCCAGAAAACAACTTTTTCTAATTATTGATGCATAATAAGTTTAATTTCATTTGATGAAACAACACAAAAAATAAAATTATTTTGAACACAAAACAAGAAATAAATTGAAGGAAAGCGACAGAAAAATTAAAGTAATTGTTCTATGTTGGAACCGTCATTATCTACACACATGTTCATTCTTTTATTAAAATTTCTGGACACATTTTCCAAAATATTGCTCATATTTATGTGATAAATTACTTCAATGATTTTTTCCTTCAATTGATCGGTATTATCAGGTCTTGTTTTGTAGACTTCATTTTTCATATAATCCCAAAAAAAAGTCAAGCGGCGTGAGATCGGGACTTCTAGGAGGCCGCGTTATAGGTCCATGTTTACCAATCCATTGATTGAAATTCTGGTTCAACAATGTTGTTACACTAAGACTATTGTGATAACGGTCTCCATCGTGATGCCAGATGGCTCTAATCATTTGATTAAGAGGAAGATTAACTATGTGTGAATTCCCCTGAAACTTGTTTCAGTTTTTCAATTCCCCAAGTCGTTGATAAAAGGGGAGTGGTCGGATCGATTCGATAACCGTCGAAATCGATTCTCCGTGGGCGGTATAATCGAAAATTCTACTCCATCCGACCTTGTACGCATTTGGGTCTCCATAGATAATGTCCTGGCCTGTACTCAGAGGACGCCGACCGTCTTTCTCTAAAATTTGTTCTAAATTTCTTTGAGGTTATGTACCTCCGACCGGTTTTGACCGGTGATGCTTGCAAAAAATCCTACTTAAATATTCGATTCTTAGGTTAGAGAACTTCACTATGTCTTTAAAATTTTATAGGTAATGTATATACTGGTTTGTTTGTGTCTATATTCACTTTATTCATAAATGTCACTGTCACAGAATTAAATTAAGCGACTTCCGTATCCGTCGACGTCGTACTTCCGTTCGTGAAGACGTACTTCCGTCTAGTATGCAAATATAACCGGAACGATAGATCTCAACATTCAAACATCAATAGCAATGACGTAATAAGATGACAAGTTAAAGACAGGTATTTATTTGAAAGATGAATCGATAATTAACTCATTTCGCATGTAATTACCGATGTTAAATGATTATGTTTTTTTTATATAAAAAAGAATAAATATCCAGATGGCGTAGAAAGTAATATATTGCTGTATATGAATCCCTTCGTTTTTATCATGACAGAGAGAGAGAAAATTAGCTGGGAAACCCGACCGGGTTTCTTGATATATTATGTTTTCTTTCATTGTAAAATTGCATAAATTGATAATTTCTTTCCCTATCGTTATCTTAGTCAACCCTAGAGTGACTCACTTTGATATATATTTTATCTACGATCGTGTAAAAAGTAACAAATTTTTTTCATCATTTCCAGTGTAAAAAGTGCCTTTTTAAAAGAAACTGTGCAATAAAAAAAATTATTGCACGTTTTTATTGCACTATTTCTAGAAAAATTTAAAAACTACGCCAGTTTATTTATAATATCGTTTCCTTAGTTACTATCATCACAGATTTTCAGTCATGACCATGAAGTAACATAATTAGAATGGAGACTTCAACTACAACTTGAATAATACTAACCGTCAAAATGACATTCACAAAAAGCTGGTACAGTTTTGCAAATTTCATGAGAAATTGCCCATTCCTTAGAATAATTGTAACGATCGAAAATAAAACGTTGTGAAACACACTTGTAAAAAGCCTCTTTATTGCACTCATGGCTTTTAAAATCTCGTTCGCTCGTATTTGTATAATCTAGCCATTCGTGCAATAAAGAATGGCTTTTTATACCTGTATCTTAAATAACTATTGTTGTAAGTTTTTATCTTTAAATTTTTATACTATACTTTGCTTATTTTTATAATAAATTGAATTTGTTTTTTTTACTTATTCTTTTTATTGCTTGCTCTCACTACAAGGATTCGTAAGATCTGGGACCTCGTTTGCTTGACCTAACTTTAGGTCGTAATAATGTGTTACCATAGATTTTTTTCGCATTAGAACATATTTTTAAGAAAATGGTTTTTATTCCCCATAGGTATTCCAAATAAATATCTGCATCATACATAGTTATTACCAAACTCACAATTAACTTAATTTCAAAACCATTTCGACGGTACAGAATTCACTCGTAATTCATACTAGAAATACTTAAATCAAGATTATTAATTATGCTTTGTAAATGTAAAGTTATTTTTTTTAAATATTGTAAATTAAATTGTACACAGTGCCATAAAAAATGTAAATTTTAAAAATAATGATAAAATTCCGACTCAGTTCTGCTATTAAATAATGACAATGTCCATAAACAACTCTCATTACACTTTTTCAGTCCGTACTGGGAAAATTAACCAGGTATAATTTAGCAATTAGAATAATGTAAACAATGCTTCATCGCCGGCTGACTATTATGGGAATATTTGTTTAAACCTGGATATTAAGCAAGAACCTGCGAGGTAAATTATGTGTTATATAGGAGAAGGCAATTCATAAAACGGTAATTATGTGTATACTTGATAGCTCTAAGTAGATACTAGGGTTTCACGACTGGCAGCTGTATATACTGATTGAAACTGATTACAACTATTAATAAGCAGGTATCGGGGTAAGGAGAGGAACAAACTGTTTACAATTACAATCTGATAAAAAGTGGTAATTGAAAAATGTTTAATACATATTAATGAAAGTCAAGATAACGATAATGAGATTAGAATATTAATTAGGGAGTTGTTGAGTACAGAATTAATTGTTTTTGATCTTTAATTTTTCTCCGAGTCAATTAATTGTTTACAATAAATATATCAATGTTAAGTTCAATTATATCTAAAAACTGCGATTAATCGTGTTTTGTCTGGCATGTACAGTATGATCGCATATGGGTATTAATTCCCAAGAATTTCTGAAGGATCCAGAAAATCACATTACTTATCTTTATTATTTATTATTAACATAATTTTAAAACCCAGGTTGACCAAATACCTAGAAGATAACTGCCTTCTATGTTCCCTTCAAATTGGTTTTCGTAAAAATTTCTTAACCACACAAGCTGTATTAAAAAAGTTTGCTAAATCTAACTAAAATTGCTAAAGAAACAGAAGAGAAAGCTGAGAACTGGTTCACAGCAAATAAACTTTAATTAAATAGAGAAAAACACAGAATATAATTTTTCCTCAAATGTCAATATCACTGAAGATAGTAGTGTAAAATTACTGGGGGTCACCCTAGGTGACAAGCTGACCTGGTCTTTTCACGTGGATCAGTTGGGCAGAAAGGTGTCCAGTGTGATCTTATTGTTCCATCAAATGAAAAATATTTTAAGTTCTGAAATTCTGAAAACTACCTATTTTTTCTTATTCCACAGTCAAATCCACCTATGCAACTATTCTGTGGGGTAATTCAACTCACGCGCATAGAATTCTTGTACTTACTACAAAAAAGGCCATTCGCATAATAGTAGGTGCAGGAATGACTGACCACACCACAACGCGTTGTGTCACTTTGTGTATCCGAAGAATTGTAAGGGGCGAGCGTAGGTGCGTCTTTACTATGTACATACTTCGGTATGCGATGAAAAGCAACGATAGGCGCAGTTAGTACTTGGATGGTGACCATTCCAACGGAAACCGCGTTCTCGCCTCACACATCTTCCAGCGGCTTGTATATCAGTGTATGCGCGGAAGCTATACAACCTTAGGCGAGGGTTGTATAGGAGATACACCATCCTTCGGAGGGGATGTAAAGCCGTCGGTCCCTTATCTATTAAATGTTAGACAAGTAAAAGATCCCTACTCTTCTTAAGGGAAGAGGTTCGGCAAAATTCCTGGTTGGGGGTAGCCGTATCTAATAGATTATGCGCCCAGATTATGTGAAAGTATAAGAATAAACCTTGGGGCGAGCGTAGGTCCGTCTTTACTATGTACATACTTCGATATGCGATGTAAAGCAACGTTAGGCGCGGTTAGTAGTTGGATGGGTGATCATTCCAACGAAGACCGCGTCCTCGCCTCACACATCTTCCAGCGGCTTGTATTATCAGTGTATGCTCGGAAGTTATACAACCTTGGGCGAGGGTTGTATAGGGGATATACCATCCTTCGGAGGGGATGTAAAGCCGTGTCGGTCCCTTATCTATTAAATGTTAGGCAAGTAAAATACCCCTACTCTTCTTAAGGGAAGAGGTTCGGCAAAATTCCTGGTTGGGGGTAGCTCGTCTACAGGCGTCGGTGTTAGGCCTCAGTAGCGGAAATAGGCCGACGTTAAATAAATGTATAAAAATAATAATAATAATAAAAAAGAATTGTACAACGTAGGAGAAAAGAAACATTACGCCCAGATCGATGTGGGTGCACCCTCTTGTTATGTTGAGAAACATTATATTCAGAGTTAAGATAATAATTATTGCAGACACCTCTTCAAAATCTTTAATTCTTGCGTCACTATTTTACTTCCACGTCCAGTGGAAGTACAGTAATGCAAAACAAATAATTTTTTGTTTTGTTGAAATAGGCTTAAAATTTCATGAAACGTCGAAATTTTAAATTTGAGCGAAAAAAGTTTCCTGTCGGTCTGTCTGTCTGTAACTTTTTGTGCGCACGTTTACTCTGGAACCGTTTATGATATTGACTTGAAATTTGGTACACATATGTATTGTAACGAGATCTGGAACTAGATTATATTTTGATCTAATTCCTTTGAGGGGTTCGGGGGTAAATGGGCTAAATAAGGGTAAATAGGCAAAACAAGCAAGTAAAAATCCATGAAATTGCAATTTAGGGCATGTACGAAAAGTTAAGGTCTCAAAATTTTTTTGGCATCAGCCACCCCCCCCCCACTATCACCCCCAATACCACCCCCACACTATTATGAAAGGAAGTAAAAAAAATTAAAATATAATTTAGTGTACATACAAAAACGAAACGTCTAAAAAAATTTTTTAGCGTTAGCTACCCGCTCTACCACACCATTGCCATCCCCACCCTATTATTAAAGAAGGTAAAAAAAATTAAAATGTGATTTAGTGTGTATATAAGAACGAAACGTCTAAAAAATTTTATTGGCGTTAGCTGCCCCTCTACCATCCCTATTGCCACCCTGACCCTATTATTAAAGGGGTAAAGAAATTAAAATGTGATTTAGTATGTATACAAGAACGAAACGTCAAAAAAAATTGTTTTTACGTTAGCTACCCCCTCTACTACCCCCATTGCCACCCCCACCCTATTATTAAAGGGAGTAAAAATTAAATTGGGATTTAGTGTGTGTTCGAGAACCAAGGGCCTCTAATTTTTTTTACATTAGCCACCCTCTCTACCATCCCCACTCTATTATAAAGGGAATAAAATATTACATTGGGATTTAGTGTGCATAAGACTTGGATACAAAATCTGGATGTGGAAGTAGTGATTCCTTGGGCAGCGGTTTTTTATAGTGTTGTTTCTTTTAGGAATTGTGAATTTTTAAGCAATTTTTGTCTAAAAGGGCTGTTAGATTTATAGGCAGCTGAAGTTGTTCCTTGATTAGCGCAGATAATAGTGTTGTGGTAGCTTGATAATTCACCACAACTGCATTAAGCGCCTGTATGCATATCATTTCACTAATAAGTCTTTTATCATAACTAATTTCTTTATTTGATATAGATAGTTGGTGGAAGTTAAAATTACTAGCATAACAAAATTTTCAAATTATTTTGAAGTAGATAAATTTTTTTTGAATATTTCTAAAACTGTTTTTATAATCTTCTCGCCAAGAACTTCTACATATAATGAAAGTTACCCCATAAAAGTTCATAGAAAATCAATAGAACAAGTTCCATCGACAGAATTTCTTGATGTGTAGATGTGGACATAGATTCAACGGCAAAAAACTTGCTCTTCTTTGTTATGCGTTATATAGATTATACAAATCTCTGATAGATCCTGCGCTGCAATGCACCTTTTAAGTACCCTTTTTTATTATTTGCCTTATGATTGCACTTCAAGTGTTTGATTTATATTATGAGCGCTCCCTCTTTAACTGCTTTAGGTACAAAAGCATCCTGACACCAAAAGTGGGGTAGGAGTGAAATGCTACAAAGTCTGCTTATATTTTGATGAGGTTAGAAACACAACAAAAATTAGTATAATACATTAATTTTATTATCCATAACTAAAGACATTTATATTCAAATATACAATACATTTGTATAGAAAATAAACATTTGCGAGAGCACAATGACAAATATACTGGCAATGTTCCAGACATTCGGGTATTGTCAATGAATTAATAATATATATCATTATGTATATGATGTACATTTCATGTCTAATGAATGCACATTGTACCGGGTGTTAGAAAAGTATGGAAACGGTGGAAAATCTCGAACAGTTTGCATCAAATTGAAAAATAAAAAAATACATGTCAAAAATTTTTCAAAAAACTATCTACTTATACCAAAATGACCTCCCCACCCACCACCCTGTGGGTGAGGCGAGGGGCAACTTTAAAATTTCAATTAGAAACTCCTATTTTTTATTGCGGAATCGGATTCTACGGCAAAAAATACGTAAATTTTATTCCGGACATTTTTTTCGATTCTTGCATGGTGGCGCTGTAATCGCAAAAATTGAAAAGAAAACATTACTGTTTCAAGAGTAGCGTCTTGTGCCCATAAAAAAACGTCCAATTCAAAAACTGAAAAACATGTATTTGTTATTTTTACGAAATCTATCCAATGACATTGGATTCGACTCTCCCACCCCTACCCCAGTGGGTGGGACGGGGGCAACTTTTGTAATGCTGGGCCATTCAATAGTTCCTCTTCGACCTATCCATAGATTTTCGAAAGTACCATTCAAAAAGTCCCTAACAATATCCCAATAGTGTGGAGGAGCCCCATCTTGCTGGAACCAAACATTATCGAACTCATCACCAGCAATCTCTTGTATTGCGGGAACTATTTGATTTGTCAACATTTCCAGGTATTTTTCTCCATTCAAATTTCCATCTATGAAAAACGGTCCTATGATTCGATCCCTGAAAACTCCTGCCCAAACATTTAATTTTTGTGGATACTGTGTGTGTGTTTCAAGCATCCAGTGAGGGTTTTCATCACTCCAATATCTGAAATTATGGCGATTAACTTTTCCACTGAGTTCGAAAGTTGCTTCATCTGAGAAAACAAGTAGAGATGACAAAAAAATTTGGGTTTTGGTTACTCCTTTCCATCATTAATTCACTAAATTCAAATCGCAGATCAAAATCATCTTCATTTAACTCTTGGTGAGGGTGAATTTTGTAAGGATGAAATTTCAAAAGTTTCAAATTCTTATGAACTGAAAATGCACTCATATCAAGCTGTTGACTGGCTTTTCTGATTGATAACCTTCGATTTTCAACAAATGCCTTGGTCACTTCCATTTGGCGAGCTTCCGATGTTTCAGATTTTGGTCTTCCAGATTTTGGGCCATTTTATTTGTCCTTGTGTCTAGGAATCGTTTGATGGTACGGGACACAGTAGATTTCGAAATTCCCACTTGATCTACACGGAAAGTTTCGTTGAATAAAATCACAACTTCATCATAGGATCTTTCTTTATCGCCCTACCCTCGCATCATTAAAAGAGAAACTCTCTCTTCCTCTGTTAAAGTATCTATTATGCAGAAAAAAACGCGAGAACTAATGAAAAATGAAATAACTTTTTCCGTACAAAAGTGCGCTCCTGTCTCTACAAAAGTTGGAAGGAACTGAACGTTCTCGTAGAAACTTCACAAAACAAATACTGTTATTAAGAACACTTTAAAAAAAACATTCATAAAAACCAAGATATCACAGATATTGGTTTTTAAACTGAATGTTTTTTTGTCAACACGAGTAGCTAGAGTTTGTAAATATTTACAAACTTATGGATGCTTCAGGTTTATTTCAATTTTGTGCGATTGCAGCGACACCTTGCGAGAATCGAAAAAATGCCCGATATAAAATTCACGTATTTTTGGCCGTGGAATCCGAATCCGCTATAAAAAATAGGGGTTTCCATTTGAAATTTTAAAGTTGGGTTGTGGGTGGGGAAGTCATTTTGGTATCAGTAGATAGTTTTTTGAAAAATTTTTGACACGTATTTTTTTATTTTTCGATTTGATGCAAACTGTTCGAAATTTTTCACCGATTCCATACTTTTCTAACACCCGGTATATGTTTATGTGCATTTAGTGGATGTGACAATCGACAACAAAAGTATATGTAATGTTTGTCAATTTCATATCCATTACATATACATTAAATATACTTGGTCCATCAGGTAGATATACATATCCATTAAATGGATATACACTGTATGTAAATACATTGCATATGATTTTGTTGTGTGGGTATACGGAAATTAAACTACACAACAAAATTACAAACTGTGTTAAAAACAATAGCAATGAGAAATCATTCAATATAGAGATTCATTATTTAAGCGATATGGGTTTCTATTCTGTTGAAGAGTATTTTAAGACTGTAGAATCTAAATATTTTTTAATTTTATTGTGTAATTTTGCATTTTATACGTTTTTTGTATGTAACTATAATGTTTCAACAGTAATTGCTATTAAAGCCATGGCTTTTATTTATGAATAGTCCAATATTTTTCTGCGTGGTCTTTTGGAGAATAAATACTATTATTATGAGTCTCAGTAAAATTATGTGCAGCTAGGGCAGTTCTTCAGGTTTTGGGTTGTTTGACCTATGTACACCAAATATCATCCAGTACAAGTCAATACTCCCTCAATAAAATTGTTATTGTTCTTTATTTTAATTACCCATGTTTTTTAAGTTATCTGCAATTAACGTATAACATCAAACTGAAAATACCTCAAAACCTATTAATATGGTATAGGAACTTCCTTCTGGCAATTCTTCAATTTCAAGCGCCCAGCAGTGTTTTGCAATATTCGAATGATTTAGTGTAAACGCTGATTGCAAATTTTACATGTTTTTTTTTTCTTAATTCGATGTCGCTTGTAATTTATTATTTTATTACATTATTATGTTATTGGTTGGAGCCAAATAATATATTAAAAGTATAAAATATGAGAAGTTACAGAGCCTGACAGAGTCGAGCTCGGGCCTCCAAGTAATGAATTACCCGATTGACAAGTTGACAGCTAATAAAAGCCCTGTCGGTGAACATGATTTTATTTGCTTACGAAGCCCAACTGAAAACAACTCATCTCTGACACCTCTAGTTATAAGAGATTGCTGATATGCTAGTAAAGCGAATCTCAGCCGAATTGAACAGTAAGTCATCAGGAAATTTATACAAAAAAACCGATAGAGGCAATTTGTTTGCTAACAAAATAAGCTGCAGGAAACACAAACAATTAACCTTCGACCTGATTTCCAAAATGTATGTGTTGCGCATTAACATATTATGTAGGTGTTAGGTAAAAAAACTAATCGAAATTTGTTTTGAACAAAATTGATGTTTAAATTTATTTGTAGATTACTGGATATGTTTTTTTAGGATATTTTTTCTACTAGTTACTCCTCGTATTAATTTTAATTATTTAATAAATTTAATTAAACTGCGGTTTAATACTAAAGTTGTCAAACATAGAAAAGGTACATCTTTAGATTTCGCTGGAGTTTTGAACAATTCTAGCTTTTGGGCAACTTTTGTGTATATTCTGAAAATTCACTTTATTTGGTTTTGAACTGTAGAATCAGATTTTATGTTGTGGTACAGTGGCTGAGAATTGCAGCAGGCAAAACGCGAGTGATTTTCTGTCGAACTTACATGTGTTGTTACTGTACAAACTTGAATAAAACTACCTAAAAATTCCTAGTCACGAATTGTATGCAAAATTTAATTTACGGATTAAAATAAAGGATATTGAAACGAATCAACAATAAAAAAAGGAAAATTCAGTAAATATTTGACGTCAACACTTGGATATTAGACATTAACTAAAACAAATTCTGAACTATGACAACTTATTAGTAATATTACGATTACGAAATAATCTGATATTTGGCTTAATAACGTGTTTTGCCTAGTTAATTTGTTATTCAGTTTTATGACATAATAAATAGAATAGAATAAATGAGATCATAAAATTAAAAAAAAAAAATTATAATTACAATATATAGCGGAGTCAGCAGACAAGCATTAAATTAACTTAGATAAACCACTAACAACGGAAGAGGGAAGAGATCTTAACCGCCATTGGGCAGCTAAAAAATAACAAATCTCCCGGCGCCGACTCACTCCCAGCTGAGATCTTTAAAGCTGTGTCGTCAGAGCTCATACCCTACCTCAAAAAACTGTTTGATGTTGTGTGGAAAAATGGTCAAGCTCCGCAGGAGTTTCGTGATACACTTTTAATCAACCTCTTCAAAAACAAAGGGAGCGCTGCGGACTGTGGAAATTACAGGGGTACAGCTCTCCTGGCTGTTGGAGGGAAGATACTCACTAAAGCGATGGCAAATAGGCTAACACCATGGAAAAGTTACTTCCTGAAACACAGAGTGGCTTTAGACCAAACCGAGGCACATCGGATCTAATCTTCACACTTAAACAGCTTCAAGAAAAGCACTCGAACATCAAGGAGAAATTCACATGGCCTTCATTGATTTAACCAAGGCGTTTGACTCGGTGGACAGGGAAGTGCTCTGGAAAATTATGCTCCGCTTAGGTATCCCTAGAAAATTTGTGGAAGTATGTCGCAGTCTACATACAAACAACAACACCCAGGTTATGTATAATAATGAGGCAACCGAACCTTTCCAAACCCTCACTGGAGTTAGGCAGGGATGTGTCCTGGCACCTCTACTTTTTAATTTGTTTACCACTGCTCTAACAATTATTGTTGATAACAAACTGACAGTCAGAGGAATAGGTCTCAGATACCGTTCTGATGGCGGTCTCTTTAACATAGGGCGCTTTAGAGCTTCCACGAAGACACGCACACGATTCATTTCTGATCTCCAGTATGCGGATGACTGTGCACTTTTAGCCTCTACGCCGGAAGAGCTTCAAGAACTTTTAGATATGTATGCCCAGAGCTATGATTCCTTGGGACTTAAAATCAACATTGGAAAGACTAAGATTATGTCAACTCCTCATCAAGTGAACCAAATAGACATTACACTTAACGGAAATTCTCTTGAAGTGGTGGAACAGTTCAATTACTTAGGGAACGTTGTTAATAACAAAGCAAACATGAACAGCGAGATTCGCAATAGAATTAACGCTACATCTAGAGCACTCTGGGGACTTAGAGAGAGAGTATTTGACAACCACGACCTTGCTTTGTCAACGAAAATGGCTGTCTACAGAGCAGCTGTCATTCCAACACTGCTATATGGATGTGAAAGCTGGGTCACTTACCGTCGTCATGTGAAAGAATTAGAACGTTTTCAGCAAAGACACCTCAGAAGCATGATGAAAATCCGTTGGTTCCATCATATATCAAACGTGAAAGAATTATAATTGCAGTTACTACTCAGGAGAGCAAGCAGCCTTCCAATTGAGGTGCTTATTTCAAGAGCACGCCTAAGATGGGCAGGTCACGTTCATCGTATGCATGATAACCGCCTTCCTAAATGTACACTTTATGGTGAATTGCTAAGCGGTAGAAGAAGGCGTGGCGGTCAACGAAAGGGGTTCAAAGAAGTTCTCCATGAAAATCTAAAATCCTGCGGTATTCCAGACGAGCAATGGGAACAACTTGCAGCGGACAGAACCGAATGGCGAGGGGTTGTGGCCAGCTATCAAGGAAATGTTGCTGCAAGAAGGTCGAATCCAAGACCTAACCAGGTCTATGTTTGTCCTGACTGCGGTCGACATGTGCTCTCCCGAATTGGCCTCTATAGCCATAGTCGTGTGCACCGTAGATGAATGGGAATTACAATAGACTACACCTTTTACTTGTTTTTTATTACACACAATCTATCGACTGTAACATTTTTTTTATACTCGGACTCGAGTAAAGGCTAATAATAATAATAATAATAATTAAGTTTTAGTTAATAAGGAACTGTTTCCAGAGTCAATTTTCTTTAAACATGTTAGTTACATCGAATACTATACGCAAGTTACCGGACATATTGTGAAAAATTGCCCATTTTGGTCGTTCTTTTTAAATATAGATGAGTATATCTCAATATGTGCAGGTCCAAAAAAATCGAAAAAAATAGAGGCTATTCGTTATAATACCGGCTATCAGCGGTTACAATATGAAATCAAATTAAAACTAAATCAAGTGTTTATTGCACGAAAATACGATGTAAACTGATCATTCACGCAATACTGTTCGAAGCGGTTTAACGATGAAACGCAAGTCTGGACAAGTTAAAATGCGACACAGATTATATGCCACGCGGCCCTAACTTGTAATATAGCCTTACAAGCCACGTCACTTAAAACGCATAACACACAAAAAAGGGATGTAATTCAAAAACAAAAAAATATTTTTGTATATAAATTGTATCTATGTTAATTTCACACCAAAATTGGACCAGTATGATAATAGAAAAATTGGCTCAGTGGACCCAATTTTTGAATCATATGGTGGCGCTTAACGTGTTAAAAAAGTCAGCTTTTAGTGATGGTTTACGCGTGTACAATGTTTTCCACTGAAATTAAATCCTTTGGTAGTTTAAAACTGTTTACGAAGAATGTTACAAAACTATATATAGAGAGCACTATAATGACTATGTATAAAATTACGTTAGTTTTGTAAATAGCTTATGCTAAATGAACATTTATTCTATTATATTCTGTTCCGTTCCGTTCCGTTCCGTTTCGTTTCGTTTCGTTTCGTTTCGTTTCGTTTCGTTTCGTTTCGTTTCGTTTCGTTTCGTTTCGTTCCGTTCCGTTCCGTTCCGTTCCGTTCCGTTCCGTTCCGTTCCGTTCCATTCCTTTCCATTCCATTCCATCCCATCCCATCCCATCCCATCCCATCCCATCCCATCCCGTCCCATCCCAACCCATTCGATTCCATTCCACTCTATTCTATAACTGCAATTATAATTCTCTCTGATGGTAAGCTTTACTAAAGATATATGAAAAGTAAAAATTTGTAGAAATTATTATTTTTTTAAAATATATGTGAAGCTACTATTGCCTCGTATTTAGTTTATTCTAGATGATGTTAGTTGAATGAATAAACTTGGTTGAATGCAATTTATGTTCTCACGATCTGCTACTATATCCAGTTTTAACTTCTAACCAATCTTAATCAAACAGTCAACCAACTTCCAACTTCAACTGTACAACATAAGAACTGATACAAGGTAAATTCTAAACTAAATGTTTTGTGTCTATTACTCCCAGTAAAAGTATAGTAACGCAAACAAAAATATTATTATTTTTTATTGAAATAGGCTTAAAATGTCATGAAACGTCAAGATTTTAAATTTGAGCGAAAAAAAATTTCCTGTCTGTCGGTCTGTCTGTCAGTCTGCCTGTAACTTTTTTTGTGAGCACATTTACTCTGGAACCGTTTGTGATATTGACTTGAAATTTGGTACACTTATGTATTGTAATGAGATCTGGAACTAGATTATATTTTGATCTAATTACGTTGAAGGGGTGAATAAGGGTAAATAGGCAACACAAGTCCATAAAATTGCAATTTAGGGCATGTACGAAAAGTTAATGTCTCAAAAATGTTTTTGGCATCAAAAATCAAAATGTGATTTAGTGTGTATATAAGGACGAAACGTCTAAAACAATTTTTTGGCGTTAGCTACCCCCTCTACCACCCCATTGCCACCCCCACCCTATTATTAAAGGAGGTAAAAAAAATTAGAATGTGATTAAGTGTGTATACAAAAACGAAATGTCTAAAAATATTTTTTGGCGTTATCTACCCCCTCTACCACCCCCATTGCCATCACCATCCTATTATCGAAGGGGGTAAAAAAAGTAAAATGTGATTTAGTGTGTATACAAGAATGAAATATCTAAAAAAAAATTGGCGTTAGCTATCCCCTCTACCACCCCATTGCCACCCCCACCTTATTATTAAAGGGAGTAAAAAATTAAATTGGGATTTAGTGTGTGTACGAGAACTAAGGGCCGCTAAATTATTTTTTTTCCATCAACCACCCCCTCTACCACCCCCACTCTATTATTAAAGGGAATACAATATTACGCTGGGATTTATTGTGCATAAGATTGGATAAAAAATCTGGATATGGAAGTAGTGATTTTTTTTAAATGCGTCCTTTCAATATTTCCTTTCTGCTATTTCTCGAAATAATTTATCTAAAAAAAATTGTTTAAAAATATATTTTTTTAAAAGGTACTAGAAAGGAAAAATAATATTAATTTGTCGTTAGACGTACGCTGTCGGTACAAATTATGATACTAAAAATAGGCTTTTTAATGTCAAATTTTCAAAGGTTCAACAAACGTCAGACAATGAAATCGTACCTTCTTCCACGAGTATGCAACGAAGGTTTCAGACACATTCATAAAAGCTATTGCAGGATAAGCCATTGAAAAGTGCCCTCGCAGCTATAACAACAAAACTGTTCCCAAATGTTGCATTTTGCATAGGGAGCCATGCTACAAAGTTTCCACCCCTGTGTGATGGCTAAGATGGTTGAAATGGCCATTTATCTCTCAATTGTTCTAATTTTTTACTTCCCCATATACGTAGTATATAAGGAAAGTATGGTGATTGTGCAAAAAATCGAGTTTGAGTTTTTGATGGATTTACACGTTTTCAAGTCCCCTAAACCCAAAAAAGTGGTTTTTAAAAAATGTATGTCTGCCGTCTGTGGTCGCACCTAGAGCCCAAACTACTGGATCGATTTTGTTCAAATTTTACATGCCACAGCTCGAGGAATAAACGCAAAATCGATTCTGGCTCAAATGTGGGAAGAGTAAACCCCTCAAAGTAAAAAACACAGAAAATTATTTTTTCTCTAAAACGGCTATAACGATTTTGATTAAATTTGACACATAAATACTCCCTTAGTACCAACATAAGTTTGAAAACATTATTTATGCATTAAGTAAATCACAAATCTCTTATTTAATATGGAATTACCTACTTTCTGTGTATTGGTATCTCAATCTGGTCACGCTAATATACTAGACAAATACTTATGGGAAAGTTTGTCTGAGTTGTGTCAGATTGATTTTTTCATTTTCTATGATTTGCTTGAAATTACATACAAATATTGCTTAAATTTAACACTATTTATAAGTTCAGGAGCTGTACACCTCTTTCAACTACTCAAAATATACATATTGTTTATTTCTTAACCCCTTTATATTGTCTGAACCCCTTTGTTGTGCAATCACCATATTTTCATAAACTATGCATGTGTCTACACCTAAGCCATACTGTGTTAGAATTTCATACGTTTTGTTATGGTCATTGGTGGAACAGGTAAAAAAATACCGCTACGTGAGCAAGGTGTCCACTATTTCAATGGGATGGTATTAGTAACTTTTAAGCCGCACGATTTAAAATAGGTTTATTACAGAAAAGTTTTTTTACTTTGGAACTCATTACGATGCCGTTTTCATATTTTAAATATTCGAGTCCGTAGTCGAGACTGATAAGTGCTAAATTTATTGCAACTACTTGTTTCCGATCGAGCTGTAACATTTTGGTACATATGTTATACTTTCCATATGAATTTGATTTTAAATTATATATTTTACATTTAACCTCTTCTATCGTCGCCAATCTAAATGAAAATTATAAGTTATAATCATGTATTTCCTATTAACTAATGTGTTAAATAATTGATGAAAGTGAGTGAAAGTCGTCCAACTGTCGAAGTCTTATAAATATTGCTATAATTTTCAGTATCCTGTACACTAAATGAATAATCCTCAAGTGGAATATGAATGTATTAAATCTATCCAGCTACTCCAGCAATTTATTTTAAAAGTATCTCTAAGTACCAGTTTCATAACATCACTCTCGCATATACGACCCAATTTCCTTATAGTATGGACTATTTTTATCTACTTAGGTATAAAACTAGTATGTTTATGGAGTGGATAATCTGAATATAAAAATAACTAACGTTTCATTACGCAATTACGAAAATAAGATTCAAGTTTTTATGTATGATATTTTTGATATATGTAAGCGAAGTATTATATTGAATACGTACACGAATGTTCTGACTTAAAGCACACATAAGCAAAATAAAACTTATTGTATCATATCGACTACGGATATTAAATAAAATATATTAATAGTAGTTTGTGCAAAAAGAGTGGATATGATAGCCATATCGCACAAGAAAGAAGTTTGAGCACGACGCCGTAGGCGGAGTGCCTCAATCTTTCGAGTGCGATATGGATAATCCACTCGAGTTGTACAGTATACTTTTTCTACGACCGGATTAAGAAAAAACTACAAATAATAGTTTTAATTAAATTGTAATATACAAACTTAGCTTCTGCTAAATCTTATGCTCTAGGTGCAAACATTTTATAAAAGCTTCAGTAGCCTAGCGGTTATATGCATGCTTCGAAATGCAAGAGATCATAGGTTCAATCCTCACTGATATTTCATACCTTTTAACCGCTTTAAATCTTTCCTGTCCCCCTCTTCTTTTATTTTTGTGTATTTTTGTGTCGTGTTTTTTGTTCTTCGTTTCTGTTTGTACATTTTTGTCTGTAAATTCTTTCTTCCGTCATTAATATTGTAACAGTACCCAAATTTTCTAAACCAAAACAATCAAAATTTAGAATCACAGTTTAGGCCTGCCTTGCGCAACCCGTAGTTGAAATAACTCGCGGACGGCACTTCGTACAAGTTATGGTGTCGGCGTCAGTGCGAAAATTAAACAGTGCAGTTCTCCGAAAATGTTCTTCGTTAAATGTTCTAGTTTTTATACAAGTTTTATGTTAAGCTTTCTTTTTGAAGCAATGTTATTATACCACCTAATTTAATTTTATTCTGTAAAAAGGAGTTTAGGTTTAGTTTATTTTTATACAATTTTTGCTTTAGCCAAACCAGTCCCGTCTCGGCTTTGCGATCCGCCACCGCGTCAACGCGGTGGTCGCGGAGTCGGTCCCGAGATGGGTGCTGGGGAAGCAGCTCATACACTGTACGATTATTTTAAATAAATATATTTTGACTCGAATTTTTGGTTCAATCCTCACATATAGCTACTTTTTTTTTGTCATAATATATCTCTAAAATTTTGTCTATATATAATAATTTCAATTAAATTTTAGGTGGTATATCGTTTATCGATTCTTCACTGGAATCACTCATTTTAAATTATTTTCTACCTCAAACTGCACTAACTTGAATTTTTTAAAACGAATAGTTGCCTATGTACTTAATACACGAACTGTGATTGGTCGATTTCATATCCATCCTAGAACGTATATGAAATATATCCGTTCAGTTAACTGGAATGGCCCACTTATCCATTCTACAGACTGTACGGAAAACAGTAAATTTACATTAGGGAGTAGAAAAAATTTATTATTGTGTAAAATAAAAGTGCACAACAAGAGTATAAGTTGAGACTTAATTAAAATAAAAAAAAATTGTGTACAACTTTTTCATACGAAGGGCCAAACAAATTTATTATTTCAACTCTGAGTTTGAACTCAGAATTTTGAGTTCGTTTCGAGTTCTAACTCAAAATTTTGAGTTTGAATTCAAATAAACATCAAGCCTAATATAAATGAATAGAACTATCTCATACCTTACTAACAATCAACAGAGGTATGTCGGTTTTTTCATCATTAGGAGACTACCTGATACTCACTGGCTAGAAAGAAATACTCATTTTCACGAAGCTGTCCTGTATAGCTTTTCTAGCCATGGAGGTTAGGTTAGTTTACTACTATGGTAAACTGGAGAGAGGGATGATGAACCAAGCACTATAAATCGTTCTTGTTTATACTATTTAACAAAGTATTTTTCAATATGTTTCTCGTAAACATATATACACTGCATCATGAAGTTCATGTTTGTGAGACAGTCCACGTTCCAATATCAATATATTACATAATCGCAGAAATCTTATTCATAGCTGGAATACTTGTGGAAAATACAATCAAATGAAAGTATCTCTACGGTAAATGTCGAAATTTCAATTAAATATGTTTTGATGTGACACAAGGAAGGCATTTCGTACATGATATATGGCGTTCCAACAGGAGCACTACTATTTTTGTTGATTCACATCTTATGAGTATTTTATTCAATCACAACTTGGTTGAGATCACGCCAAAGTTTATTTTAATTATTATGTTTAAATACACAAATGATGATTAACTTTAGGTAAACCTTTTAAAACCTGTCCGCCATTTTGAGTTTATTTTTAATATCAAGGTCAGGAACATGTGCCTTACCACACGTGCAATTTTTTCGACAGTTTTAACGGTCAGTAACAGTTTTCATTATTATATGTGAACAATTATTCGGGTGAATTCGGCTCAACATGGCATTCTTAAAACAACATATACAATAATCAAAGATCAGTGTTGGACTAGGAAAGAAATGGTGATAAAAAGAAGATAATTAAATAACCAGAAAATATCTTTAAGTAGTTTTTATTAGTTAATGAATTATTCAAAATATTTTTTATATTTATACATATATTACTTATACGGGGTGTCCCGGTTTCCGGTTATACCGGAAGTAGAGGTCAACTTGCTTATTTTAAATGGGACATCCTATATATTATTGCATTTTTGGATTGTACTCAAAATTCTATGTCGATTTTGTGTATCATGTCGTATATTTAAGTCTCTCCGTATATTCTTTCCTATTATTTGTGTTTTCTCCGTTTTTGACATATCTCAATTTCCATGTCAAAAATGACGTTTGCAGGCCCTAAAGAAATATTAATTCTTCTTATAAAGAAAGCCTTTATTATCTAATTTGGGTTGGATTCTTTGTTGCAAAAGACCTACTTTAATAGAGTTTTTTTATATTATGATAAGTATTAATACAGAGTGTTCAAAAAAATAAATATAAAAATGAAATTGAGACAACTGTCAAAAATCATTTTTTTTAAACCCCCAATTTATATAATCTTATCTTCTTTACCATTAAAATAAGGGTAAGTTTGTGTATGGATGTCTATTCCGAAAATTTTTAGTTTTCGAAATATTGTCAATTCAATATTTTAATATGGAGATTTTGCTATGGATTTTAAGTTCAGTTGATCTTAGTTTTCTATGACGGCATTGACTGCTAAATAAATGTATGTAGCTGTCTCTTACCATTTAACAAGTATTAATTATCATGCCGGGACGCTTAAATTATACGCACGAGGATTATTTAAGTTTGTTTATAATCTATGGATGTAACAAAGTTTTATCAAGAGAATCGGCCTAGAATTTTACATATAATCCAAAAATGTATTAATATATGGGGTGTCCCCTTTAAAATAAGCAAATTGACATCTACTTCCGGAATAACCGGAAGTACCACCATCTTGAAAATATTTTAGCCGAGTTCCCTCATCGACATTAATTTACTATCAAATTTTCAGAATTTTTCCAATGTCGCAGTTCGTCATGGGACACCTTCGTGCAATTCAGGTACATTATTCTCAAATTTATATTTTTTTTAACAATATTTAATTTTCAACTCTCTCAAAAACTCTTATTTCTTATAATTTCTTTACTATTTTTTTGTAATAAGAGTTAAAATATTTACCAAGTATTTAACATTTTAAAATAAAATTAATTTCTCAACTCCTTAAAAGCCACTCCCAAATACCAAGAATTTTTTCACCATTTTTCCTGCGTTGATTTGAGCTTATTTAAAAATGAGTAGAATTTTGACCACCTAAACCTTGAATTGTAAATAATTGCCCACTGCGAGTTACCCTCATTTCTGGTACATTAATACCCCCTCAAATGCGTTAACAAGAAACTGAACATTTAATTGCTGATTTTTTTACGAAAATGGAGGAATATGCAAGTAACAAACATGATGTTATCCTTTATTAAACATTTAATCATAGCTAACCTAGCTAATATTTCTAAGAAAAGCTCTACTTTTTCTATATGTTCCATTTTTCAGACTGACTGTATATAAAATGCAAACAAAAAACATTAGACACAACCCGATTTTTATCTCTTGCACAAGAGCGTAGTTTCATCCTACATAATATCAGGAATTCCTACACAAAGTTAAAACACCCGTACAATTATATCCATGTCATATTAAAAGATTAATTATTCATTAACACAAATAAAAAACTTTATGCTGTAACAAACACACGAGCTATTGTACATTCGGAATTCTAAAAACAAATTTAAACAAACTGACTACGCGGAATTAAATGCGGCAGAGCATGATAAAATTTGCGTATTAATTTTATATAAAACAAAGACCAAATGGCATCAAGTCATAACTCTATTGTGTGGGAACACACATTATACAATGTTCGAGGTTTGTATAGTTTAATTATTTATTTTGTCTTTCCCATTAAACAAAAATACTACATGAGTGATATTTAAACTAATTTTTATGTATATAAAAACATAAATCAACAGTACCAGCACCATTAGCACATAATATTTGTAATGGTTTTTTTCTGATGGCGGTTTTAGTTGAATTATAAAAAGGTTATATATTATTTTAGGAGAGAGAGAGAGAGTACTTGTTTATTTAGCAATTACCTAGAATGAATACCTACCATTTTGTACAGTTTACCATTACGTGGAATTTAGTCTATTCGCAAATCGTAAAAAACCGTTGAAAATCAATGATTTTCCGATTGTTATTATTTAATAGAAAAATAAACAATATCGTGTGTAAACTATTTGAAAGTTGTGTCTGTCTTATGCTTAAAGTACGGTTCAAATTTGATAAAAAAATATTCAATAGTTTCCGAGATAATATAATTTGTTTTTTTGAATATTTAAAATGGCTTTAAAAATTGCATTATATTTTCCGCATAAACAAATTGAATTTTTAGCTGAATTTTTAACGCAACGTATTGTCAAATGACTCAAATTAAAACTAAGGCCTTGAACTTTATGTTGCGCCAAACTAGATTTTTCCAAATTGATTTGGAGCAAAGATACTTTTTTGTTCAAAAAATCATAGCTCCCATGTTTATTTATATGAAGCTATGAAATTTAACCCGTATGTACAGGTTTAGTTGAATTATACTTGGGACAGTATTTTCAACTTCTCTTGGAGAAATGAAAGTATAGCGTTGATGCGCGTCACTGGAAAAGGGGGCAGGAGTATGATGACTACGATGAGTCTGAGGATGACGAGAATGAATATGTAAATACAATAAAAAGGTGTAGATTATAATGTATTTATGTATTGTTTAATAAACAATATAGTAGCTAAATTAATTATTTATGGCACAGAAAAACCTGATGTACCGATTGATGATAACACTCTAGCACAAGATATAATAACAGCAAATAATATCTCATCGGATGCAGATACATTTTTATTTAAAATAGCCAGAAAAATCAATCATGATGGATTAGTCAATCTGATTGTTGCAGTTGACACAAATACAAGAATGTCTATATTAAACATAGGTCGTTTATACGTTAACTGGAAGAGATGTTCAGTAGCAGATTCGTACCATGTGAGGAGATGCAACATTTGTTGTGGTTTTGGCCATCTATCAAACAGTTATCATAATAAATTTCCAATTTGTTATCTATGTGCAGACGGTCACGAACCAAAAATGTGCTGTTCTATCATTAAAAAGTGTGCTAATTGTATATGGCCTAACAAGAATGTTAAAACTAATTTCGACATTCACCATTCGGCCAAAGACACTAAGTGCCCTAGCTACGTAAATAAACTTAATTTAATCAAGCAAAGATTTTTACCAACTGGTGCAACTAAATACAAATAAATACACTATGTATCGCTCATCATAATTTACAGTGTGTAAAAAGCAAAATTGAACAAGTGGAACTACTTTTATCCCAAGAAAATATTGATGTTCTATGTATCTCGGAAACCTGGATTAAACCCGAGGAATTTGATTATATGTACTTTCAAGGACATAATATCTCTAGTTATTTCTCGAGAAATGCATATATACATGGAAGAACTCTAATACTGACTAGAAACTCAATAAACACAGTAGAAATAACTGATCTAGTTAATATAAGTGTAGAAAAAATCTTCGAATGCTCATCAGTCAAAATCACTTTTGATAAATTTATATATTATATCATGTGTATTTATAGAGCCCCCAATACTGATAATAAGGAATTTATGTTGAAATTCAAGGAATCACTAAACATCATATTTAATAAAATTCGGCCTACTTATATAATAATCTGTGGTGATTTTAACATAAATTTTTTATGCAAAAATAATCATACTTTAGAACTTATTGATCTTATAAATTCTTATTGTTTGTACCCAGTATTTGAAGAACCCACACGTATTCAAGGTAATAATAAAACTGCAATTGATTATGTAATTACAAATTTTAACGATATTTTGTCAGAGAAAGATATTTTAGATACAGGTTTGTCAGATCATACCTGTCAAAAAATTATCTTTGAGGTGAATAAATCAAAAAATAGTTATACTTTTAGTTCCTTTTCTAGGGCAAATATTTCAAAACTTTTTAAGTAGTGAATTGTGGCACAATGTTTTAAACAGGCAATCAGTAGAAGATAAATATATTGAATTTAATAACACTTTATATTCTTATTATAACACATCATTTAAATTTATTACAAGGAATTTTGATGAAAAAAATAATAAGTGGATAACTGCCGGAATTAAAATTTCATCAGTTCGCCTTAAAGAACTTTATAAATTACAGAAAAATAGCATAATCACTGTGGATTTTTATAAATCTAATAAAACTATCTACAATAGAGTTATACGTCAGGCAAAAAAATGTATTTTGATAACATTATAATAAATTCATCTAACAAGTCAAGTGCTGTTTGGAATGTAATTAATCAATCAGTAAAAAAGATAGACGCGCTAATATTAATCCAGAACTAGAAATCAACAATGTAGCAACTACAGATAAAATGGTCATTACAAATGAATTCAATAAATACTTTTTAAATATAACAAAATCCTTAAATATACCAAATGATATTTTAAATAGGATTCGACCTGCAGCACGTATGATTGAAAATTCAATCTATTTAAAGCCTACCAATACATCCGAGGATATTAGTGTAATAAATGGTCTAAAAAACTCTAATTCAGACTTTTTTTCAATCAAAATTATTAAAGAGTGTGCAAATTTACTAGCGATACCCTTAACTGACATTATAAACCACTGCTTCACTGAAGGCACTTTTCCCGATTTATTAAAATTACCTAAAGTCATCCCGCTATTTAAAAAAGGTGATCGTAAGCAAATCTGAAACTATCGCCCAATAACAATCTTATCAGTTTCTTAAAAAAGTATTGAAAAATTAATTGCAATAAGATTAATCGAATATTTAGAATCAAATTCAATTCTTTCTTCAAACCAACATGGTTTTAGAGAAAACAGATCCACCATCTCGGCATTAGTTAATTTTCTTGAGTTTATAAAAATATTGATAGTGGTCTTAAAGTTGTAGCATTATTTATTGACCTTTTTAAGGAATTTGACTGCGTAAACCATGAGATTCTCCTAGATAATATTGAGAATTATGGTATACGTGGTCAATGCAAAACACTGCTAAAGTCATATTTATCTAACCGGAAACAGTATGTTGATATTCTTGGTTCAAAATCCGAAACGCAAAAAATAGATATTGGTGTGCCCCAAGGCAGTGTCCTGGGACCATTACTTTTCCTCCTTTACATCAACGGCTTGGATAATTCTTTAATAATTTTTTTTTGTGCATTTGCTGACAATATCTCTATTGCTGTATGTGACAAAATTCTAGATAACGTAATTGATGAGATAAATTCTGCCTTGATTAATATAGGTACCTACTCTTATGACAAAAAGTTAGTAATGAATCAAGAAAAAACATACATTTTCACCCTGTTCGAGCTCTTTACACTTCCAGTTTACTGTTAAAACTAAACAGAAAGTCAATTGAATAAGTAACTACCTTTAAGCTCTTAGGCATCAACATAGATATGTCTTTAGATTGAAAATCGCACGTCTCCTTTATTTGCAGCAAATGTGCTTGTAATTGTTTTGCGTTAAAAAGATTGAGCCACATAGCAAACATTAATACTGTTAGAATATTCTATTTTTCTAATTTGGAGTCTAGATTGCGGTATGGTATTGGGTATGGAGAAATTCATCTTCAGCAAGTCGCATGTTTGTACTGCAAAAAAGAGCTATCCATTGTATGTTCGGTTTAAACTATAGGGAGTCGTGTAAATCGACATTTATCAATCAAAATATTTTAACATTACCATGTCTTTATATATTCGAAATCTTAAAATTTGTTAAAAATGACTTGTCAACTTTTAATTCTCTCAATGTAAATCATGATTACCCCACACGACATGGATATAATCTGCAGTACAGTATACATAGACTTGAAATATATAAAAATAACCCATATTACATGGGATGTACACTCTACAATAAGCTAAGTATTGATATAAAAAGTATAAATAGTACCAAAAAATTTTTCTGAAAATTAAAAAAAATTCTTTTAAGTAAAGCATTCTATTCCATTGAGGAATACTTCTCTTTATTTTTGTTTATCTTTCATATTTCGTTCATACTGTGTTCTTTAGTAATGTAATTCTACATTTGTAGCTTGGCTTGTCCTATATCACTTTGTGATCTATTGGATGAATAAAATATTATTATTATTATTATTAAAATATGAAATAAAATCGAATTTTACAAATACTCTTCTATTTTCTCCATTTTATAGTGAATTTTGTAATTTCTCTTTGATAAATTTGGAATGGGCCCGTTGAGCTAGTGCAAATTAAAAAAATCATCGAAGTCGGATGATTAGAAGCTGAGATATCGACGATTAATGCAGCGAGAAGCAGTTGGAGCAAATTTTGAATGGGCGCGAGCCCAGGAGCACGTCTATGCCCTCTCCTGCCCCCTCTCCAATGACGCGCATCAATACTATACTTTCTCTCTCATTATTATTAATATATTTAATCGAGGGAAGTTGAAAATACTGTCCATATATAATTCAACTAAACTTCTACATACGGGTCAAATTTCATAGCTTTATACAGGGTGTTGCATCATGAGAGGGACATAGCTTAATAGGAGGTAGAGAACATCAGTGGTAACCGGAACCTCCCATAGAAATGTCTCATTGGGCCTTCATTACGAAGTTACAGGGTGTTAAATAATTTTTGGCCAAACCTGTTTTTTGTCATAACTTTGACAGGGAATGAAATAACGGATTCATATTTGGTACGGCTAATGCACTAACGAGCCCCAAGAGGTACATGTATAAAAAAAATATATCCAGGTCCGGACTCACTATAATTTATGTTTTTTCTTTGCATCAATAAAACATCACCCTGTATATATTTTTTTGAAATTTCGATACGATATTCGAAAAGAGCAAGAAAAAATAAACAAAATGGCCTATTTCATTTTTTTGTTACGCCTTCGTGGTTATTTAAATACGTTGTTAAATGTGCAAGAAAATGGATTACAGAATCCTATTAAATGAGAGGCACGTGAAATAAATAGTTTTATAACTAAAATTTGCAAAAATTCTATTGAGCCTAGGTGGTCTGGGTGAATCCTAATTCCGGCACGTTTTAAAGGTCCATTTTGGTAAAAAACTGTGGTCCTAATAAGTAATCGGGTATGAAATAACAAAATTTTTAATCAATCACAGTAGGCTTGTTCAAAGTGACAGATAATAAAAAGAAATCTCCTAAACAGTTGAATAATTGTTTGTTAGTAATTTAATGTGTCAATAATCCGCATTTAGCTAGTGAAAACTTTTGAAAATATTTTAACTATGCCAGTAAAATTTACAAACGTGGAATATGCTGACATAATATTCATCTATGGTTTCTGTAATGGAAATGGTAGGTCGGCGGAAAGAGAATATCGGCTGCGTTTTCCTGGTCGTCGATTCCCTAATCCTACTTCTGCAGTTGTGGAGCGTGTTTTAGAACAAGGTGTGCAGGAACAAAACAATATTATAAACGTAGTTCAAGAAAACCCAAATATGAGCACTAGACGAATCAGTTTGGCAACTGGTATTCCTCATTGGCGAGTATGGAGAACCCTAAAAAGAGAACGTTACCATCCATATCATATCCAGCAGGTACAGCGTCTTCAACAAGGCGACGATATCCCCCGCCTGGCATTTTGTCATTGGTTGTCTAACCATCGCCCAGTCATTTACAGAACCTTATTTACGGATGAGGCACAATTTACCAGGGATGGAGTAAACAATTCACGAAATAATCATAAATGGCCACAGGAAAACCCACATGCGGTACGCCAACGCCGTTCGCAACACAGGTTTTCTGTAAATGTTTGGGTCGGACTTGTGAATAGACATTTGATAGGGCCACATTTTTTTGAAGAAAGATTGAATGGTGAAATTTATTTTGATTTTCTTCAAAACATTTTACCGAATATGTTAGAAAATATCGGTATAAGAGGCATGTTGTTTCAGCATGATGGGGCCCCACCACATTTTAACCTTCAAGTAAGAGAACACTTAAACAATGTGTATCCTAATAGATGGATTGGACGCGGGGGTCCACATGAATGGCCACCAAGATCTCCTGATTGTAACCCTTGTGATTACTTTTTATGGAGCCACTTAAAAAACGAGGTTTGTAGCATTGAAATTGAAAGTAGACAACATTTAATCCAGCGCATCGTTACAACCTGCGACGAAATACGGAATAATCCAGAAATGATACGTCGAGCAATTGGTGACCTTTCTAAACGCGCAAGAAAATTCACAGAATGTGGGGGAGGACATTTTGAAAATTTACTTTAGTGTCAATTACGTTTTATTTTTAAACACATTTAGTTATTGTTTTGTTATTTATTGTTAATTGAATGGAAAATATTTTGTTTATTTAGATTTTAGTTTGTTCTCTTTTCCAATTTTTATGAAGTATAAAATGTTGATGATTTTCTTGATCAAAGTAACTGGTTGCTTAGGCCTAAATGGTTTAAATTATCTGTCACTTTTATTCTTTGAACAAGCCTACTGTGATTGATTAAAAATTTTGTTATTTCATACCCGATTACTTATTAGGACCACAGTTTTTTACCAAAATGGACCTTTAAAACGTGCCGGAATTAGGATTCACCCAGACCACCTAGGCTCAATAGAATTTTTGCAAATTTTAGTTATAAAACTATTTATTTCACGTGCCTCTCATTTAATAGGGTTCTGTAATTCATTTTCTTGCACATTTAACAACGTATTTAAATAACCACGAAGGTGTAACAAAAAAATGAAATAGGCCATTTTGTTTGTTTTTTCTTGCTCTTTTCGAATATCGTATCGAAATTTCAAAAAAATATATACAGGGTGATGTTTTATTGATGCAAAGAAGAAACATAAATTATAGTGAGTCCGGACCTGGATATATTTTTTTTTATACATGTACCTCTTGGGGCTCGTTAGTACATTAGCCGTACCAAATATGAATCCGTTATTTCATTCCCTGTCAAAGTTATGACAAAAAACAGGTTTGGCCAAAAATTATTTAACACCCTGTAACTTCGTAATGAAGGCCCAATGAGACATTTCTATGGGAGATTCCGGTTACCACTGATGTTCTCTACCTCCTATTAAGCTATGTCCCTCTCATGATGCAACACCCTGTATAAATAAACATGGGAGCTATGATTTTTTGAAAAACAAATGTATCTTTGTTTCAAATCAATTTGTAAAATTCTAGTTCGGCGCAACATAAAGTTCAAGGACTTAGTTTTAATTTGACAATACGTTGTGTTAAAAATTCAGAGAGTAATTCAATTTGTTTATGCGGAAAATATATAGCCAATTTTAAAGCCATTTTAAACACTCAAAAAAGTTATTATTTGACTGAATAATAATTGCACTAAGAAGTAGGAACCTTTATCTTTCAAATAACTCCATTTTTATAATCGTATGATTGAAAAATTGATCGTTATTGTATGTTAAAATCATCATAATTCTCTAAACAAATTAAATTATCTCGGAAACTATTGAATATTTTTTTATCAAATTTGAACCGTAGTTTAAGCATACTACAGATTAAACTTTATTTTTCTATTAAATAATAAGAATCGAAAAATCATCGATTTTCAACGGTTTTTTACGATATGCGAATAAACTATTGAACCGATTTTGATAAACTATGGCTTAAAATGTTCATATTGTCAAACCTACATCTCTTATATTAAACTTCTTTCTTGCCGAGCGCTACGATCAAAGTTATTAAGAAAAAACTGTTTACTACAACATTCAAGGTGCTGTTATATAGAAATGCCACCGAATTTTCAACTAGAAAGTATGTACATATCTTTGATACTCCTTGTTCATGAATCACTTCACAATTATTATCCACTCAGATTTAGGTGTTGACAAAATGATAATTCCACTGAACTAATAGTGTAAAATCAGGGAACTTGCAAAGTTTATTGGCCAACTAACAGAGGCTTGCCCTGATTGATTACAGTAAGCTATTATACAAAAGATTTTGAAATGATAAAATTAAGAGAACTGGGAAAAATAAGAGAAATTTTGACGCCGCCATGGAAATTCCCAGCAGTCTACAAAATAAATTTCAGTGGTGGATAGACAATGTAGAATTGGGTAGTGGGAAAATATTACGAATCTCGCAGACTCATTGGAAATATTTTCTGAAGCTAGCTTGACAGACTGGGGAGTTCTTGTCTGTGGGAAAAATACATGGGTTTTAGAAAACAGCAAAAGTTCTATGAGCATACACTATTTAGAACTTTTAGCTGCTTTTAGTGGCTTAAAATCTTTTGAAAGAGATCTTAGAAATGGCAAAATTTTATTCAGAATAGATAATGCGACAGCAATCGTATACATAAACAAAATGGGGGGGTAAAAGACATAAAAATTTTAACAAGATAGCATTTAAAAATTGGGAATGGTTTCAAAATAAAGATATTTTCATATACGCGTCTTATATCAATACAAAAGATAATATTATCCATTGGAACCGAATATGAATTGAGTGATAAAAATATTTCCAAATAATATGCGAACACAATCAAACGCGAAATTAAAATTAAATATTAAATACACCACAGGTAGTGACGACCCCCTTTTTCTCGGAAGGCTCTAGAAGAGCCTTGTGTGGGAGGGAGCTACACATTTAGAGACAAGGGACACACACCCAATATCCGTGTATAGTGAAAGAATCCCTCTCACAGTATTTTCCACTGCCACGACCGGGGATCGAACCCGGAACTTTTGGGTGAGAGGCAAGTGCGCTCACCTCTCGACATCAGTCAAATCAGCGGTATATACGTTTAGGGGCCATCCATAAATTACGTCACACGTTAAAGGGGAGGGAGAGGATCAACAAAGTGTGACATCGTGTGACAGAGGGAGGGGGGGGGAGGCGAGTCATAAGAGTTGTGACGTCACATGTATAAATCTAAAGAATTAAAATTCTAGACTTCAAGTCTAACGAAAAACTTTAAAATATTACCAACTCTATCAATATTGCTATAAGGCTGTTTTGTTACTACAGCTATCTTTGGATCTTCGAGCGTCATCACATTTGAAGCAAGTTCCGTACGATGGCTATTGCCCCAGTGTCGAGGCATACTTATTTAAACGATCGTGTGACATCTGCGGTCTTGATTTTTCATCATACAAAGCCACAAACCAACATAAGCAATCACATAAGAGGCAACAAGATGTTTCGCCCATCACGAAGATTCGTCCTCAAAGGATTGCTGCTAGACGTGCCAGGGAATTTCTTTGTTTGATATTAAACGATGACAATGCTATATGGTTGGATGATGATGTTGACACATCGAATGTTTCTAACATTATCCAAATCGAGAACGAAGTGGCTGCTATGCCAGTTATAAATAATATAAAGGAATGGGTTCAAAGTCTATGGACACAAGATGATTAAATTTTGTATCGTTCATTTGATTTGTTATGACAAACTTCGCCCTCAAAATATTATATTTAATTATTTTAATATTATTATTAAAGACGGTGTTCTCTGAGAATTTTTTCCGTTGAAAATTAAGAGAAATTTGAGAAAAATTCTTTGCAAAAACTTGTAAAGTGAACATTTTCAAACATTACTGCCGAAGAGGTTGTGTCCCCCACTGTATATTTACCAAAAGAAAGTACTGGTAACCATGTCACCAGTAAACTAATAACTATTTATTTATCTGTAGGATAAACAAATAAAATTGGCGATTTGCGTGATCGTCTAGTTTTGTTGTGTAGGACCCAAATTTCGTTGGGTGTGTGTAATAACCCTTTTAATTACCCAGGTTCTTTTATATAAAATTTAATATTACTTATTTCTGTCTGATACTATATACCTTAGAAAATTAATCCCTCTGTTAATTAAAATACCTGGTAAACTTGAACACAAGGTCTATTCATTGAGAGACCTAGATAATTATATATGTTATTTATGTAATATTTTACTACTCAAGATTGCACTATACATTTACAGTTGAAGTTTGTTTTCTATTTTGCTTTGAAACAAAACCATTTATTTAGTTTATTGCTTATATAACCAAAAAGGTAAAGGTGAAAGAATAAGACAATAATTGATGGGAAAAAATAGTAAAACAAACCCATTTTATTTTATATAAATTGATGCAACAATAGTCGAACATGAAATCAAAAGTAATCCAAATATTTGAGACAATTTTCTAAATATTATAATACGAAAATTTGCGCTGCTATAGTATTGACCATACTATACATATGCTGAATGTTTTGATGCAATAACAAGAACTTATACAAAAGCATGCTGTGTTATTTTAACAGTAATTAGGGTTGTGGCAATGGCCTAGTAATGACAATTTATAATTAGAGCTGCTAGCAATTGCTAGGTAATAATGTCTTATAATTAAAGAAAGTTGTTAGCAATAGCCAAGTAATGAATCGAATGCAAAACAAAAGGCCAAGAATCATGTCATGTTTATACATTATCAAAGTTAAGTTGAAAAACTAGTATTAACTACTCGTGTAAAATATCATAGAGTCTTGAAGAAATATCCTTTAATTATACACTGTTTATTGATTGAAATTAGAGTAGTTCAGAGAATCATATTCATCTTGCTGAGGTGAGAATTTACACTCACGTAAAATCTTTTAGAATGCCGAGGAAATCTCCCTATAGTAATTAAACAGAAAAGCAACCAGAAGATTGCCTATGATTGTCAAACATACGAAGCCGCGAATCCGCGAAGGTAAAAAAGTGGTGTTGCATCACCCTTCAATCGAAATAAGTGACCAGACAACTGCCTGAAATATTGACATCCCTCGTTGTAACTGAACCCAATTGAGAACAGAACCAGCCAATTGGCCGTAGCCAATGTTTCAAATCTTTGTTAACGCAAAGTACGACGAATTCATATAACAATAATATTTTATTGTAGGTAAAAATGGTCAACAATCAGACAACCTTGTGGTTACAGTAGTAGGTTTAAATGTAAAGCATTCTTGAAAAACCTTACATGAGATGTGGTGGAAATGAAAGCCCACTATTTGTTTTATAAAAATTGCAGAATAATGATAGACATGAAGTTTGACTAGTCTGTGATAAAGTACCTTGTTATTGCATAGCTCTAAATATATAGTTCTTGAATATAAACTCGTTATTTTGCAAACGGAAATTTTCCTAGTAAAACATTCAGAAAGTGAAATTTTATGAATTAAAATCGTGAATGAAATTCTAACTAAATAGCTGGTAATAATATTATCATAGTTAAAAATCAAATCGTTCATTTAAAATAATCTAATATTCTCTTAGTACCACAAATGCGCCATATTTCCCCATTACACCCCGACGAAACCGGAATATAAATGCAATTTCCAATAATAAAATAGCGTCTCGAAATAAGCAAGCGATCACCTTTAGAAATTTATGCCTGCAGAATTACCGTGCGCCCTGTATAGCGTTATATCGCCCGTGAATGCTCCCCTCCAGATTCTTCATGTTTAATGTACTCGTCGAGAGGTTAAAATGGCACTTCATGAAGAGTACGCCAAAGAATGGTTGTCTACGAAACGAACTCAATGTCCAGTGATGTAACTTAGGTATGTTTAAATTCAATCTCCAAAGTACAGCGAACTCAATGTCCAGCTATGTACCTAAGGTATGCTTAAATTCAATCTCCAAAGTACAGCGAATTCAATGTCCAGCGATGTACCTAAGGTGCGGTGCAATTGTAATCTCCAGGCAGCAACAGCGAACACAATGTCCTGCGATGTAGCTCGGGTCTGATTCCCTTTACCATGGGCACTGCAGTTTCTTTTATATGGTAAAAATGACGTCACAATTTACCCAGATTTACGCGTCCTCCAAGTCAAACGTGGGAATTGTTTACGTAAACAACATTAATATTTGATACGGCGTAGTTTTGTGCAGCGTTTTAGATTGAAAACTCCACTCTCTACCTCCTCCTACGGTTAAGATAGAAAAGAGTAGGCGATTTTACACTCTGGGAAGTAACCGAAGTGCTTGACTCTTATCGTATCCGTTGTAAACAAATGCTGTGACTAGACTCGATTTTTTAAGTAAATTCTTTCGTACAAATGTAGCGTTTTACGTGGCTTTAAAAGAATGTAATTTTAAAATGCATTCTGGTAACTTTATTTTGTTCAATATTAAATGACTAAATAAATGTAAAAATGAAATGAATTAACTACAATAATTACTTTAACTTGAAAAATGAATAAGAAAAACTAAATTTGTATATGGGCATTTCACTATTTTTTAAATTTTTGTCATGCTATAATAATTATCGGAGTTAGCGAAGTGGGTTCGAGCCCCACCTATTACGAAGAAATTTTCAAATATGAATTATCTCCAAGACGTGGTTCGGACTCCATTATAAACTGTAGGGCCCCGTTTCCTGTATACAGACAACTTTAGATCATTCAGGTGAACTGGAAGACGGTTAAAAAATATTTATAATAAAAACATTGATAGAGGTCTGAAAAAATTTAAAAGAAAAAAGGAAGTAATGCAAATGTAAGAAGTATACTTGGTATAACATTACAATACGATTATTAATGATCCCTTAACTTATCATGTGTTATTTATTTTCTAGTGAAAACTACATACAACAAAAACTACCCATCTTGATCAAGAAGCCTCTTCCGTTAGTATAAATAAGTATTGTAAGTCTTGTAAATAAATAACAAGTAACAAAGCACCAAACGATACTGACAGATTGATTATGTACCAAGAAGCGACAAAGAATATTCATCAATTTCAGCTCATATCGCACCGAGAGCCACACATATACAAACTGTCACAACAGTAGAAAAAATTTACATATGTATGGGAACAGTGGCGTTCAATGTGTCAGACATACATTTTTGAATAGTTGCTTATTTGCATCCAGCAATTCATGCTATGCTGCAGTCGATATATCAAAATTAGAAATTATGAATGGCTCGTTTATTTAATCTTATTTGAAATATAAGAAAGATTATCGACACCTTATGCGGAGGTGTCCGATGTTTTATTTCAAATTAGTAAAAGCTTAAACAAGGTTGATTTATCCAAGGAAGAACTTTTTTAAAACAGATTTTCACAAATTCTAGATGCTGTGTTGTGATCTATCTTTTCATCTAACAATGGTTTTGAATTTGTAAAGGTTTTGAAGATATAAAATGTAGCAGTATAATACCTAAACTTGAATTATGAATTTTACAAAGCAAAAATCAGTAGGTTAATAAGACGGTTTATGGCTTTAAATAGGGTTGTATATAACATATTTCAAAACCACAGTCTTTAAACATATAACAGATTTTTCAACATGTAATTTTACAAATGTACTGAGTTTTTAACAACTATTTCCAAAATAAATGCATTTAATGCTAATTATCATTCTTAAGCATGTTATTATTATTAGCCTTTACTCGAGTCCGAGTATAAAAAAATGTTACAGTCGACAGATTGTGTGTAATAAATAACAAGTAAAAGGTGTAGTCTATTGTAATTCCCATTCATCTACGGTGCACACGACTATGGCTATAGAGGCCAATTCGGGAGAGCACATGTCGACCGCAGTCAGGACAAACACAGACCTGGTTAGGTCTTGGATTCGGCCTTCTTGCAGCTGCATTTCCTTGATAGCTGGCCACAACCCCTCGCCATTCGGTTCTGTCCGCTGCAAGTTGTTCCCATTGCTCGTCTGGAATACCGCAAGATTTTAGATTTTCATGGAGAACGTCTTTGCGCCTCTTTCGTTGACCGCCACGCCTTCTTCTACCGCTTAGCAATTCACCATAAAGTGTACATTTAGGAAGGCGGTTATCATGCATACGATGAACGTGACCTGCCCATCTTAGGCGTGCTCTTGAAATAAGCACCTCAATTGGAAGGCTCTTTGCTCTCCTGAGTACTTCCACGTTTGATATGTGATGGAACCAACGGATTTTCATCATACTTCTGAGGTGTCTTTGCTGAAAACGTTCTAATTCTTTCACACGACGACGGTAAGTGACCCAGCTTTCACATCCATATAGCAGTGTTGGAATGACAACTGCTCTGTAGACAGCCATTTTCGTTGACAAAGCAAGGTCGTGGTTGTCAAATACTCTCTCTCTCTAAGTCCCGAGAGTGCTCTAGATGCAACGTTAATTCTATTGTGAATCTCGCTGTCCATGTTAGCTTTGTCATTAACAACGTTGTCTAAGTAATTGAACTGATCCACCACTTCAAGAGAATTTCCGTTAAGTGTAATGTCTATTTGGTTCATTTGATGAGGAGTTGACATAATCTTAGTCTTTCCAATGTTGATTTTAAGTCCCAAGGAATCATAGCTCTGGGCATACACATCTAAAAGTTCTTGAAGCTCTTCCGGCGTAGAGGCTAAAAGTGCACAGTCATCCGCATACTGGAGATCACAAATGAATCGTGTGCGTATCTTCATGAAAGCTCTAAAGCGCCCTATGTTAAAGAGACCGCCATCAGAACGGTATCTGAGACCTATTCCTCTGACTGTCAGTTTGTTGTCAACAATAACTGTTAGAGCAGTAGTAAACAAATTAAAAAGTAGGGGTGCCAGGACACATCCCTGCCTAACTCCAGTGAGGGTTTGGAAAGGTTCGGTTGCCTCATTATTATACATAACCTGGGCGTTGTTGTTTGTATATAGATTGCGACATACTTCCACAAATTTTCTAGGGATACCTAAGCGGAGCATAATTTTCCAGAGCACTTCCCTGTCCACCGAGTCAAACGCCTTGGTTAATTCAATGAAGGTCATGTGAATTTCTCCTTGATGTTCGAGTGCTTTTTCTTGAAGCTGTTTAAGTGTGAAGATTAGATCCGATGTGCCTCGGTTTGGTCTAAAGCCACTCTGTGTTTCAGGAAGTAACTTTTCCATAACAGGTGTTAGCCTATTTGCCATCGCTTTAGTGAGTATCTTCCCTCCAACAGCCACTAAAGCTATACCCCTGTAATTTCCACAGTCCGCAGCGCTCCCTTTGTTTTTGAAGAGGTTGATTAAAAGGGTATCACGAAACTCCTGCGGAGCTTGACCACTTTCCCACACAACATCAAACAGTTTTTTGAGGTAGGGTATGAGCTCTGACGACACAGCTTTAAAGATCTCAGCTGGGAGTGAGTCGGCGCCGGGAGATTTGTTATTTTTTAGCTGCCCAATGGCGGTTAAGATCTCTTCCGTTGTTAGTGGTTTATCTAAGTCTTCGAAGGTGTCATATTGAGGGATAAGATTTATAATATCGTGATCGGCTTGACTTTGCTGGTTAAGAATGTTAGAGTAGTGTTCTTTCCATCGGGCTCTTATTTCCTGGTCTTCTTTGAGGAGATTTCCATTTAAATCTTTAATAGGGCACATATTTTTCCGACTGGGGTCGTACACTGCTTTTACTCCTTGAAAGAAATTCCTGTAGTCTTGTGAATCGGCGTATCTTTGAATTTCTCTGGCATTGCTTGCCCACCACTCGTTCTCTATTCTTCTGATTTCGCGTTGCGTTTCATACTTAGATTGGGTAAAAGCTTCTGCTTTTGATGAGTCATTGGGGTGGTTGGTAGCGTTTTGGAAGGCAATATGTTTGCGGTCAAGAAGCTCTTGTATAAAAGCTTCATTATCATTGAACCAGTCCTCCTGTTTTTTACTTGCTGCAGTGCCAAGAATTCCCTCACTCGCACTTTTTAAACTGTCTTTAATTTGTGTCCAGGTAGTAGCGACATCTACAGAATTGGTTTCTTCTAGTGCACTCAAATTCTCTTGAACTTTTTGCTTTAGCTTTTCGACGGTTTTGGTCAGCATGTAGGTTTTTAGTAATATTTTATAAAACTAGTATTTTAATGAAGATACTGTTAATAATAAAAATGATTTAAAAACAGGATCGATATAAACCATCGCAATATTATGTACCTAACTTTGTGGGGATTTACCAATATTAACCGCAGATTTTCATCGAAATATGTAGAAAAAATACTGCTAACATACAATCCAGTCAAAACAAACATAAAAAAAATCCAAACCTCGGAAAAATTCGCATAGAGCTGGAAATCAGTACAGACCTTAAAAACGTCGTTACAAATGAAATGTTGAAAGTCTCCATCGATCCACACCAAAACTGTTATTCAATGTCAAAGGTAAAACAAACTGGCACTTTTGTGATGCGTTTTTCCACACCTCAAATGTTGACGTGAACCAAAAGGACCACTCTTTGACACTTGAGCTCCGGAAACGAATTCTCTGTTTAAGATCGGGCGCCAGCCCTAGTTTAAGTGATAAGACACACTACCCACAAGCCAAGTACGCGAAGCTGAATAACTCAAGTGGAGAAAGTATTCTCCAGCGGGTCAGTTTGGGAAATTAGACATTCACACACAAACAGTAAAACTAAGAATTTTCAATAATATCAGTATATTCAATTAAACCTACTATATAAAAATCTATGGGCTTACTAATTGATTATCTCGACCAAACTTCACAATATTGGGATGAAGGCAAACGACGCAACGAAACGGGGTCTTACAAATGGTTAACCTAGTAAACATTGACAAATCTTTTGATATTCTCCTTAAGAAATTGATTTTTTTTAAATTTTTTTTTACAATATAATTAACAATTTGTTTAAAACTTAATTGTTCGTCTAAAATTACACCTAAATACTATATTTCAACTACCTTCTCTAGCATCTGATTATCTATTTTAATAGTTTCATTATGTACAATTTTATTCAGCAAATGTTTATTTCCTAGAACCATCCACTTACATTTGTTAATGTTTACTTTAAGACTATTACCACAGAGCCACATAAACAATTTGTTTATGTCCTTATTTACAATTTTTATAATTTCATTAACACTTTCACCTGACAGATATAACATGGTGTCATCTGCAAAAAGATGTATTTTACAATTGCATATTGATTTGACAATGTCATTGATAAAAATAATAAACAATAGTGGGCCGAGAACGAATCCTTGCGGTACTCCATATTGCGTTTCTTTTTCACTTGACACACTTACACCAAATTTAGTCCTTTGTTTTCTTTTACATAAATACGATTTAAACCAGTCTAACACCGTTCCGCAAACACCAATAGCTTCAAACTTTATGAGAAGTAGGTTTCGATCTACTGTCTCAAAAGCTCGCTTAAAGTTCAGAAAAACTACTACAATAACATTGCCATTTTCAATTTCTTTTACCCAGTCTTCCAATATAAACTGAAGAGCACTTTCACAAGAATGTGCTTCTTTAAATCCTGACTGTGCCGATATTAATATATTATTTTCTTCACAATGGTTTGTCAGTTGCTTCTAGTATTTTTTCACAAATAGGTAATGAGTTGATGGGTCAATGTTCTTCACTAAGTATGGTATTATTTACTTTTGGAATTGGTGTAACAAGCGAGTTCTTCCACGTGTCTGGAAAAACACCTGTCTGCAATGAGGAATTTATTATACCAGATGACTCAGACAGGGATAGCAATCTGCAAAATAGTAAGACAAAATACACGCGGTGACGCGTTAGCACAGAATAAGCGGTAACACAAGGCAAAGTTATATACAGTACTTGGCTAGTACATCAGTTTACTTACTCCTTCAGAGACTTACTTACTTCCTGTGTTTACGGTCGGGCACATCTGCTGACTGAAATAGCCAGACCGGATGGATGCACTGGTGGTCGATAACGTAGTATGGACTTGGCCAAAATCCTACTGGTCGTATATGATAGATGGCACCTGGGTTCGACTCTCGAAGTGGACACGTCTGCTGTTGTTGAGGCGCTCTGGCTGACTACCAGCAAGGGATGAACTCAATTATTTTCTTCAAATACTTACAAGCGGGGGTAGGCTCTAAATGGATGCGCGGCTGATCGATGAAGTACGTACTTTGCCGAAATTCTGCTGATCCGAAATAAATAATGCTAATGATATCTGAGTTCTGTCCTCGGAGTGGATACGTCTGCTGCCGATGAGTCGCTCTGGCTGACTGCTAACACGGTGTTTCGCGACTTAGTAAAATAATTCAATTACTTCAATATTTTTCCAAATCGGAGCAAGCAGCAGGATACGTATTTCGCGTGTAAAGGTAGCCAGGAAACTGATCTATCTGATATTTTAATTGTTCCTTTGTACCGAAAGAATTACGTCGCACGGGTGATGTCAAGTCGATTTAGAAATGTTTTATTTACCTGATTGCTTGTTGAAAATATTTTGCGCTTGGTTTAGGCAGGATGGCAGGCACGTTTAGCTCGCGGGACTCCTGGCTGTCGACTGAAAATATTTATGGGCTTATCAGGTTATACACTCTTCTCACGTTGTTTCCTCACTACCCGAGTGCATCTGTACTTACAACTGGTATGTTTATTCAGTGCTGCTGCAAATTAATATAAATTTTAAAGCGTAAAACGGTACAGTAATAAGGATAATTTATATAGAAGGTATAAATAAATCCTGGGCACATTTTAGTAACTAAAAAAACGCTTCGTTATACCTCGCAAATATCTCTTACACGTAAATATAACCATTAAAAAGTTTGTAGATCATGCGATTCTCTACAAAAGGGTCATTATATTTTTTCTGCGAATGATCGTGAGATATCGCGATTTCAAAAATTGCAATATTCAAATTTTGTATAATATGTATTCTTTTCCACACCATCTTCGAGGTAGAATAATACTTGGCGCATTTGTGCACTTATGCTCTTCTTCTTTTTCTTCTTCTTTGCCTTCGCCTTCTTCTTCTTTCTTTTATTTCTAGATTTCTGTATATTGTTGTAAGAAACAAGGTGGATCAAATACATCTTCAGTGATATTATGTTGTATTTGGTGCAACATTGGAGTAAGCCTGGTCTTGAAAATTACCACATATTTTACTACACTTTTATTTTTGTAGTTCCGGCATTGGCATTGTCAGAGGATATGGTTGTATGTCCGCGTTTTTCAATGTGTAACCCCCTTCCGCACAAGCCTCTGGCTTCTGGAATTGGGGGTTGCCAAATTTCAGTGGTGTTTATTTATTTATCATTTATTTAAATAGGCAAAGCAAGCAGGTAAGAGTCCATAAAATTGCAATCTTTGGGCATTTTGGTATCAGCCCCCCCCCCACAATCACCCCCAATATCACCCCCACATTATCATGAAAGGGAGTAAAAAAAATTAAAATATGATTTAGTGTGTATACAAGAACGAAACGTCTCAGAAAATTTTTTGGGGTTAGTTAAAGGGAGTAAAAAAATTAAACTGGGATTTAGTGTGTGTACCAGGATCGAGGGCCTCCAAAATTTATTTTGGCATTATTTACCCCCTCTACCACCCCCACCCTATTGTTTAATGGAATAAAAAATTAAATTAGGATTTAATGTGTCTACGAGAACCAAGGGCTTCCAATTGTTTTTCCATTAGCCACCCTCTCTACCACCCCCCACTCTATAATTAAAGGCAATAAACTATTACATTGGGATTTAGTGTGTATATAATCTGGATGTAGAATTAGTGATTCGGGGGCGAGCGTAGGTGCGTCTTTACTATGTACATACTTCGGTATGCGATGTAAAGCAACGACAGGCGCAGTTAGTACTTGGATGGGTGACCATTCAAACGGAAATCGCGTTCTCGCCTCACACATCTTCCAGCGGCTTGTATATCAGTGTATGCGCGGAAGCTATACAACCTTAGGCGAGGGTTGTATAGGAGATATACCATCCTTCGGAGGGGATGTAAAGCCGTCGGTCCCTTGTCTATTAAATGTTAGACAAGTAAAAGATCCCTACTCTTCTTAAGGGAAGAGGTTCGGCAAAATTCCTGGTTGGGGGTAGCTCGTCTACAGGCATCGGTGTTAGGCCTCAGTAGCGGAAATAGGCCGACGTTAAATAAATGTATAAAAAAAATAAATTAGTGATTCCTGGGGCAGCGGCTTTTGTTATTTGTTTTACGTTTCATGCCCATATTGTGGTGATTAGTATATGAATAAATTTGAATTATTACTTTGCTGCCTTAGGTGCCTCGTCAACCATAGTTTTTACATTATCTCTATTTGATTTTTAATGTTTACATCTAGTTTCTATTCCCTTTGTAGTGTAAAAGTAAGACTTGACATAAACAGCTAGCAAAGTACATATTTAACAAGAATGTTTGTGAGTCAATATCACCGATACTCTAAAGATTCAGTTCAAATACAGAGACTGCTTAAAATGCTCCAGTCACCCTGCATATGTAAATATTTAAGATATCCACGTATTCGCCTCGCCCAAATATTTATCACCAGAGTAACGCCACTGTTAGGTACAAAGCCTCAACATCTTTAAGCTGATTTCCTAAGTTTTATCATAAAGAATCAATAAGTTGCCAAGCCTTTAAAATCACGGTGACCGACCATTTGTCTTTCTAACGTGATACTATCAGGAATCAGGATGTTGAGAAACCCCCACAAAAAATATCATTTTGTTTCTTAGCCAGCAAGTTTGAAATTTTACGAAGACACTTTACCACTTTGAGTATCATTAATTATACGTAGGCTATTGTGTTGAAAGGGTTCTTGGTCGTTCAGGTCCTCTACTAAACTGTCTTCCGATCATCTGATAAACAACTAATACTTTATACCTGGTTAAGTTGAAGTTATTTTAAACTGCCAGAGAACTCAAAACGCGTGTGTTTTATTTAACAAAGCAGATAAATCTCTTTCCTAAAGACATTTATTATGACAAAGGAATTTATTTAATTACATTTTTTATTTTCCAATAACATTTATTTTCTAAAACCGTTAGGCAATAGTAGCGGTTTTTAAAATAAAAATGACGACATCTTTTATATTAGGTGTAACTTAAGATTATTTATTAGGGAAAATATACAGTATTGGGTGAATGAGAGTATTTTCGAAAAATGAATAATACAAGCTTAATTTGATGTTTAGAATATATTATATTTAATCTGAACCACCTCACAACAGGTAGCTGGCTAAAAATTCGAAATATTCAGCAAGTACGCTAAAATTTGTTGTGCTGTCACGATAATAATAATAGGTTTATTGAAATCTAACACACAAACAGTCTATGTATAAACAGACTAATTCCAGACGATCCACTTTATTGACAATATTGACTCCTTCCTACATATTAAATTGACTATAAAGCTATCCCTGTCCTTCTTTTTAAGAGTGCGTACTTCAGTTATGAGATAGCCCATAGAAAATAATCGACGGGGTTGAAATTTGGTGATCTAGCCTGCCAAGGATGAGGTCCCCCAAGTCCAATTCATCTGTTTGGATATTCATTATCCAAATGCCTTCTGACCTCAATACCACAATGAGGAGGAGCTCCGTCATGCTTGAAGTATTGTACTCTTATATTAATACCTTGAATTAAACCAGGTAAAATATTTTGTAAGAAATCTAAATACACCTCTGTAGTTAGAATTGCTGGAAATATATGTGGACCAATTAGGTTGCTGTTAATCATACCATACCAAACATTTACCGATAACTTATGTTGAGAATGGGCTTCTCTTATAGCATAAGGATCGTTTTTGGCCCAGTTATGCCAATTTCTGGAATTATTTACGCCATCCCGTGTAAATTGGGTCTCAACTGTGAATAAAGTAGTAGTAAGATATGTAGTCGGTCTGTGATTAATAATCCACTGAAAAAATTCTAACCTATTTGCATTGTCACCCTGATGAAATCTTTACGCTTGCTGAATATGATATGGATGTAATCTTTCTTTATTTAGGGTCCACCAAATCCGCACATGAGGAACTCTTAATTGGACACTTATTCATCGGGTACTTACTTCAGAGTATTCTTGAACAATATTAATATTTCTTTGCTCCTCGACGTCTTGAACAATATTTCGTTCCACTTTTGATAATAGAAATCTGCCGTGCTCCCTTTGTTACGGGCCTCTAGCGTATGCGACCCACCATACGCTTTAGCGTTTTGTGGGCCGCATAATAACAACTGCTACGTCCGTAACACATTCGCTATTCTCCACGGGAGGGCGACACATGGTGGCACGTGGTCAGCAGAGAGAAAGGGAGGCAACCATTTTCGTTGGTGGTAATTAGTTGATAATTCTGTGTACTTCGGTTAATCCAAGGCATCCTGGTGGATTTTAGAATTATCAACACAAGAACATTTCCTCAATCTGTTATTGTTCCGTTTAGCGGAATATTTTGTGGTTGTGAGTAAATTTTATCTGCGGAAGCAGGATATTAAATTACACAAGGTTCTCCTTTGGAAATACCGTGCCAATTTGACTGTGGCTTCCCGGAGTATTGGTGGATTGTTCCCTCATCAGTGAGGGTTCTACGGAAGGGGCTTATACACACGTCAGTGAGAGTTCCACGGACGGGGCATCCACACACAGTGTAAGGTGCCAGGGCTGGTGAGGCTACCATCAACACCATCATTGGGTCCATTTCTTGTGTCCCGAAGACATCTCCGTAGGGCTACAGTTCTTCCACGTCCGGACTCGGTATCGTGCCACTCTAAACAAGTGTGTTGTGTTGTTTATTTTTTTACTTACCGGGGACAACCTTCAGTGGTTCAGCTGGATACTTTTGCATTTTTAACTTGTACATATTTAAAGATTTTATGCATATATATATATTTAAGGAGGTTCTTTAAATCAAACCGTTGTGGCAGAATTTATGACAATTTATGAGGACATTGTAAACCGATGTGTAGCTACACGAGGCATTTTATGAATGTTGTAACTGATTAAATCGTGAAATTGGCCACAACTTTGAACATCGCCAGGTTACATGCTAGAGAACCAATATCTGTAAATTGAATAATATAGTGCATTTCATTTTTAAAGAAAGTGTCATTATTTCGTCTGCAGCCACTACATATGGAAATCTCAGTGAGTTGTTAAGTAAGTAAACTAATAATTTATCATAGTTTATGTAAACTTGGGCTTAACGCCCTGAGATAGTCTGAGCTAGAGAAATTTTATCGTAGGCACGTACATCACTTTCCGGGTTAAGTTTGTGGCCTACGATGTCTGCTACGCTACAGTAGCCCAAGTGATTTCGTTATGCAATATCTTATAATCATTAATATCCAACGTATTTATTTGTTTATGTACGTCTAAATCCGTAGCACCTTGAATATCGATACACAGTTGAAAATGTCTGATGATTTGGTGTTCTTCTGTTAAGAAAACGAATATGGTATTCCTCTGTGGCTTGTACCATTACCATCACACGATCCATAAGCATAAATAATATCGGCATATTCCTCATTTGTAAAATTATAAAGCATGATTATTTGCAGACTAAGTTAATTCTAATGTTTATGACAACTAACATAGAAATGTCAAACTATCTAGACCTACTATAATTATAAAAAAAGAAAATTGTTTAATGATTCCTATTTTAAAATGTACCTACTTATTTATACATCTATACGCTATACTTTCTTTGTAATAAAAAAAAACTTTTGTTTTAAATTTTGTTTCTATATTGAACATATTTACCGAGTTTAAATTGACCATTTTGCCAAATTCAATCGCTTGTAAAAAAATCAATAAAGGTGCGATACGGTTTTGTTTAGTGACGTATGGGCCTTTATAATTGGCAACTGAATCTTAAAAATATATACAGGGCGATCTTTTTTACAGGAATCAGAAAAACAAATTAAAAAAGTTCGATCCTGGGATTTTAAAAAAATTATAAAGCAATCTATCAACTGTGATAAGTGTATAAAGTTTCTAAAATTTAAATAAAATCCGATCGATAATAAGGACGTTCGGGCCAAAATCAATTTATAAAATCAGCATATCACCCTGTATCTCAGAAATTAAGGGCGCCAGGAAATTTTCAATGGCCGTTCCTGAATATCCAAGTGGTCTTCTACCGCCCCTGGAAGTATGTACAGTTCCTCATGAAACACTTTGGCGTACACGAGGTACCTTTCAGCAGCAAAGTTGGTTTTCTCTCTATTCTTTGGATACCCATACCAGGGGACTTTATTCTAGGTTTCTAGGTAAAAGCTAGACCAACATACTGCTACAGCTAGAAAGCAATTATATTTCGGTTAAGCAATTGGTTATGTCTAAGAATTCTTGACGTGTCTACTCATTAATTTGAAAAATCAAATAATAATCATAAAATGTATTAAAATAATAAAACCACCAAGTATTGAGGTCAATTTATTTTAGGATTTATCGCTTTCACAGTTTACGACAACCATAAACTAAAACTGTAACAATTAGTTGATGTATTCTGTGTTCCAAATAATATCTTAATGTGATTTTTATTGTCTACTAGATAATAACAATTATTTGAAATAGAGAAGAATAATTTATTTCGACAAGAAATGGGTTTATGACAAAGAAATATATACTTTATGTGAATATTTCTTCTTGCAGAAAATGTATCCGGTAATTAAGGTATTTTAATTGCTTTTCTAGGAGACACAACATAATTATTTCCAAATCTAAACGCGAGGCTGGCAGTGCACCTTATTTTTAGAATTATTTATGTGTAATAACAGCCTCTTAGTTTTAGACTGTAACTTACTAAACAAATTACTAAAACACTTTATTCTCAATTGACAGTTATATATAAGCAACAGTTTTTCATACTAATTAATGCTAAGTTTTTACGACATTAATTACATGTGATTAATAACAGCACGTACTTCAGTAATAAACAAATATTTGTAAACTACATTAATCACTATAAATAATTGCTCTATGATCCAATAAATTAACTTTTTTAACTGTTGCTTTTTTCAATACTACCCAAAAGTTAAACGTTGCATTCAATCAAATTTTTCTATTCTCCTTCTAAGGTTTTCTACTACATCTTCCTTAGCCAAGAGGACTTTAAACCTAAAGTCCATATACTTGGAATTCTATTATCCAGTGTTTCTTAGTATATTGTAGAACACATCTACTGCATTATTTGCATCAGTAAAAGAGGATAAATAGGACCAATCAGTTGATAATACATCTAACTATAAGGTTTAAAAATTAGCTTCATTAAAGATTAAAATATAGGAAGTTATTTATGGGGTTACTTGGAGGAAATTCCTTAATTTGTCTGCTGATAAAACTTCCTATTTTGATGGGAGCTAGATGATTATTACCTTATTGTAACAAGAGTTCAGGAGAATGGTGCATACTGCAAAGTTTATTACATAAAACAAAATCTAAAATTCTATATAAAAACATAAAACCTATCAGGCTAATCCTTGGGCAGCCAAAGTGGCTATTTAAAGACCAAAAAATTGCCAGGCCGACTATACCAAGGTAGTGATCAAAGTATATGTTAGCCAAGAGGCGCTATTTCAAGACCAAAAGGTGGTCAAACTGAATACGCGAAGGTGTTTGTTAGTCAAGGTGGATATTTGAAAAAGAAAGTCAGAGTATTAGTAAACCGAAGTGGCTGCCAAAGACTAAAGTGGTCAAGGGCTAACTGGTCAGATACGTTTTCTAGGGATGAAGCTATCAGGCGAGTACTGCAAACTAATGCAGGTTTGCCGAATGTTAACGTTGCCATCCTCTAACCTTCAGGAACATGTCCTCATAATTTTACTAACAAACTGTTGGACGCTCGCACAAAAGCCCAAGGTGGCTGAATCAGTGGTACCAGCCTCAATGCGTATAATAGGGGAGAGACAGTCGATACAATACAATAATTTGTCAGTAAGTTATGCATAGTAACAAATTACTATTAAATAGTGTTTTTCATTTGTGGTAGGTTCCTCTTGTATTCTCACAAGAAGTTTATCAATTTTCATAGTTATAAGACATCTCTTTAGTTGTCGTTTAGTAATTACACCCGTCTTTCTAAAAGTCCACTATCCTCATCATTAGTTTTTAAAAGGAATTCTGGATGATCTTCAAGAATTAACTGTCAGTCACTATTACACAGATTTCACTAAATGAATTCGAATATCGAAGCTGATCTGTAACAAAATAAGCAATATAAGTACACAACCATAAACAATAAACACAGCAATAAATATAAACGCTACAAAAAGTTCAGCATAGTTTGGTAATTGATAAATTTTCAAGCGAACAATTTGAATTAAAACGCGCAAAGAATGCAGCGGGGTTTAAATGTTTCCAAAGTATTTTAAAATCCGTAGTATTTTTAAACGTCGGTGTTGAGTTTGCAGCTTGAGCAGCGACAAATTGTATCATTAGTCAAAATGACATAAAAAGCGACCGCAGAAGTCACACATGCCGAATAGACAATCATATCTGCCAACAAAGCGTAAACATATGCGAAATAATTTACTAACGGCACCTGTTTATGTACTAAAGACCCGAGTCTTAAATCAACAAACTTAAGTGCTTCAAAACAATATCTCATAGACAGGTTTATTGGTTTTTAATTTTATGGATTTCAACTAAAATTAATGTTAGAGCTAGAAATACAAAAATAACATTCACAAGGTTTAGGCGTCTATGAAGAAGAACAAAATTAATTACTATAATTTGTCACAATACCCTCATCTATTTCCTTATTCTGAAAGACTCAAAAGAGAATTGTGCTCGAGTTTCTTTGAATTTTATTGTCAATTTATTTATTTCTCCAATATTTTTTATAATTTTCCATTTTAGCAATAATATAAATATAAGTTTTTAGAAAAAGACTTGTGTGAGCTGGCCCCATTTGTCTCTGAGGAGTAGGTTACATTATGTGGACTGACCTGATTAATCTATGTGACGCAGGTCATTGATACATATACATTATATGGACGTACACATGTTTTCACACAAACCTTTTAATTTAATTTAAAAAATATATAAAAGTATATGTATATCCAAGACATTCAATAGTTATGTGCTTTTTAAATATTTCCGCAAATATGTTTACAATAATCATTTTCTTTGTTAACACTAAACTGTTCAATAAAAAAATGTTTTGTTTCATGATCGCCCAGCCATTGCATTAGGAAATTAAAAAATACCATAACTAACAAAACGAAATTTGAATAATTTTAAAAGCAGAATATTCAAATGATTTAAAAAAACAAAATTTTAGAAGAGATGTAACTTATCATAAGTTTTTTTACATATGGGAATTAATCTGCACTTAGGATCTGATAATTAAGTATAAACTACTAATCTAAACCAGAACATTCTCTAATAAAAAATAAAAATACGAAAATATCGGCCCATAAAAATAACTACGACCACCGTAGTAATTTACTAAATTTCTAGTCTATCCATGAGAATGGCATGATAAATAAACTATTTGTGCGGGAGCACTCCAAATGGCCACTATTCTGCTTCTCTATTCTGTGACCTCAGTAAAGCCTTTGGCTGCATATCGCATACCTTACTGGTTCAAAAATTATCCAAATATAATTTCAGCAAAACAAGTATCTCCCTTATTAAATCCTACTTAGGGAAACGAAGACAAATAGTCAGGCTGAATGGAATAACATTCGAGGAATTATATATTAGATCTGGAGTACCACAGGGCCCAATTCTGGGTCCTGTTCTATTCCTAATCTATATTAAAGACTTGACAAATGCACTTCAGAAAATCACTTGCATATTTTATGCTGATGATTCAATATTTCTAATGTCTGACCCTAACTTGGATAACCTGATGTCAAAGTGTGATGATGCGCTCTCGAATGCTGAAAAGTGTTTGTTGAATTTCAGGGAAACATTGCTTTACAACTACAATTAACCAGACATTATTTAAGCATTACATTCTTAATTTCATTTCCAAATTTAGGCAAATATAAAGTGCACAGAAATTATTTTACAAGTTAATAAAATTCCATACATATATAAGTAAGCCATCTTGAGGGCGCCTATATGTTTAAAATATTGGGGTAGAAAATTAGATAAATGTCAAGTGACATTTAAAAACGCCCTTAACATGAGTTGTTATTTCTTATCTAAGACTGGGCAATTTTAAAAACACAAATAACGCATTAGCAAAACTAGGCCCAACCGTACGCATTTAAGAAACACGCAGTTCAAAGTTAGGACGAGTAAGCCAGACGCAGTTGGCGAACACGATTGGAAAAGAGAAAGAGACTAACCCGCATATACCTAGGAGAATGCAAGTTAACTATAGGACTGTGGACAACACAGCGTGTGTATCGCTATGGAATTTACATATAACCAATGTGCGAAAAGGAGCTAAAAGGTATATTTCCCTTTCATGAGAAAAGAAATAAAAGCGCAGCAACGCATTACAGAGGGGCGGACATTATTGAAGCGCGTTCGCTTGCAGTCTAGCTTGAGCCCTCTGATTTCTCTAAACTATTCCAGCTCAGCTCTTGTAGCTGAGGACGTCTGGAATCACCGGAGCGCTTACGCAAACTATTATTCCCACATCTTATACTTGGTAAGCTATTCCAGCTCAGCTCTTGTAGCCCAGAGATGTCTAGAATCACCGGAGTATCTGCGTTAGCGTGCCCTAGTCACCCCTAGAGGAAGTTGGCACATTTGTAGTACTAAAAGAACGTTAGATATTTTTATGAAAGGTTAGCTTTGATTTTCGACAAGACAACATGATAAAATAATATTACAATTTACTTAGTTATTATTGCAATCATGAGTTTAGGTAGAAAGTTCACATGCTGAATATTTTGCTAGGGAGATTTGCGTTTGCGAAATAATACGTTTATATTCTAGAACTATATATGTCCAGAGTTTATGCAATGACAAACTACTTTAATTTCAATTATACTTCAGTTGATATACTATCCTAAGTCTACCGCGTGTCTTTATATGTGAGGTTTCACAAGAATGTTTTGCAGTCCAAATTATTGTGAGATATTTCTCACCTGCAAATACCTAGTATTCTATGACTGTTTAATAACGAACCATCAAGTTAATTACCTTGCGGAGTACAAACTGTACAGGCCATCGGTCAGTACTGGATGAATTGGCCCGTAAACTTCTTCATATTCTGAAGGGTTTACTTTTCGTCGAATACTGAACCGGGAGGTCTCGTCTGTTTGAATTACATATATACCCACCCTGTTCAAGTTCTTGAACAGTCATGTACAATTTGGTAGTTGCAGTTTGTTTATTCAATTAAGGGAGATTTCCCCCAACATACTATGATATTTTACATGAGTATTTAATGCTTACTTCTCACTTAAATTATATAAGGCACGAACATGACATGATTCTTGTCCTCTGTTTTGCATTAAGTTTGTTTTATCATAGCTATTGCTAACCCCAGAATTTCAATCACCTTTTAATCGGCTATTTGCCGCATATTTAATTACAACTACAAAGTAACACGGCATACGATTGTATTATCTGGTTCTTGTTATTGCATAGTAACCTTGAAAGGTATATAGTATGGTCATTACTATAGCAACGTAACCCTTCCTATATAATATTTCTTGCCTTCAAGAAAGTTCAGATCTACAATTAAAGATTTTTTTCTAAGAAATGCACCTTTCTCTATAGAGGAAATTGAATATGCAATTGCAAATATAAGACAGTAGTTAAACTGCAATTTTGGCACGCTAGTATAATTCTTTTGTTTGTCTATCTTTTATTAGTAACTGTTGCCTGTTTCCTAAAATTGTTCGAATATATTCTTGCGATATCATGTATGCTTTTATCTGAATATAAATTCCGTTCCATTCCACTCCACTCCACTCCACTCCACTCCACTCCACTTCACTTCACTTCACTCCATTCCATTCTAATTTATCAAATTCTATTATATTCCTTTCTGTTCCGTTCCGCTCCACTCCGCACCCCTCCACTCCACTCCACTCCACTCCACTCCGTTCCATTATATTCTATTCTTAAATGCGGTCACTGACCATGAGATTTTCATATTGGTGGTAAACTTGTTTTGCTCCCTTAAGTTAAAATTTCCTTTTTCGTAATCGAGTTTTCTGTTTTTTAAAGGTATTTTTTTCATTACCGTCCTATCTACACACCACCTAACTGAAGTTACGAACACGAACGAGCACGAACGGACAAACAAACAACACGTACGCGCGCATGCAAAATTTCACACACACACGAACACATACAGATATATGAGCGACGCCGATGACCAAAAACAACTAGAATCTAACAGAAATATATTTTTTTCATAGAGAAATCAAATACAATAGGCTTGACAATTTCTTAAAGAATTGTGTCGCTATTATCACATTTAAAACTAAAATACAATCTTTTGTATTGCACTGCATTCCATTGCATTGCATATTAAACAATATTTAGTTATAGTATCGTTAAAAAATTCCCTGCAAATAAAAAATACAACAAAAACTTTATCAGCTCATTATTAACGCCGGCCAGTCAGTCGGTATATGGTGACATTAAACAAGTCTACGCGACATACAAAACCCTATAAAGACAAGTGATTCAATTTGCCTGCGGAATAGTACAGAGAGTAAGGGTATTTTAATGAGGTCGTAAAGTTTTTGTTGCATTTTTTATTTGCAGGGAATCTTTGAACGATACTAAACATATATTATTTGGATTCAAGCAGCTATGTAGTCCAAACCATTTGTTTGTAAGTATTTGGATACTGGAGTTGCTTTACTAAAAATATGGGGGAACGTGGGAAATATCGTGTCAAATTTATCAAATTTTTCTAATAAATTTCTAACTGTTACTGATGTTTCGCCATCAGCGTCTCCACCAAACCCAATGAAATGAAGGACTTCTTGCAATTATGTAAATAGGAATCTCTTTTGTCATTATCTTCGACATATGAATGAAATATTGTTTATAATGCGGCATCCTTACACTATTCCATCTGATTTCTCCGCAGTTTTTCATTTACTTTTTCATTTTCCAACATTTTCCCCCATAAATTGCATCTCTTATACGAGCGTGAAATGAAGACTGCAGTTTTCTGGCAATCAGAAAATAAATTTTCAGATAAAATGCAGCGATTTGAGCATGACAATGTGTGAACAGCGATTTTGGTGCATACACATATTTCTATACTATTTAGTGATTTGCGAAATGTCTTAATTTCTATTGGCAATACCTAATAATTGAATTAAAGTGTTCTTTGGCACAGTATATTTATTTATTTAATATTTGTTGACATAATATATTTAGACTGAACCGCACAATCACGTAGTGAGTTAAAGGAAACAGTATATTTGTCAGTGTTTCGATATTATTTTTATCTGACTCAAGTGCACAAACACATTACTCTCCAACGTTAATCCATTCCGATTTGATACTGTACATGTACGCGAAACGTGTCAGCTGTAGAAATAGTCTCCAAGTGATGAGATGCAGAAATGCACCCACTATATAAATAAAGTAATTCGATTTTCACTTTCTGTGTAAAGGGTTGCACTTAAATGATAATTATTCCAGAACTGCCTTTGTACTTCCTCTAGTTGTAAATGTTTATTTGGTAAATTCATTGTGTGGGGAGAGATCACGTAAATGTCAAGTCTTGATGGTTGACTGAGAGCAACGGAAGGCAAACAAAGACAAAAGGGTTATAGAAAATGCGATGATAATCGTACTGAAATAAAAGTCGTAGTGTTTACAGTTGGGGCGAGGTACACACACAAACAGAGCCAGTGTTGTCAGCGTTTTAAGTACGTCAGGAAGTCCGTGGAGGCTGGATGAATAGCACACAATAGAGATGTACTTAACAGAGAAAAGAAAACACGTTGATGCGTGCGATAGATAAATAATAATACAGTGGTTTTTTTACTATACACAAAATGGAATATCATTTTACTTTTTTTCAAGATTAATCTAAGGAAGTTATTATATAACGGATGATTATATAAATACAGCTTTGTTTATATCAGCTTATTGTCATAATGATTTAAATCAACACACGTGAAATTAGGTCAAATAAAATAAATAAACTCTACAGTAACACCTCCTCGCTTGTACAGAGAAAGTATGTAATATTTTCATATTGTATTATAGAATAGAAAATAAATCGAAAACAAACTTACAGAATGGCAGTTTAGTACTAAAACGCGTTATCAGATATGTCTCACTTATAACACGTATATCAGAATATATATGTATACTTAACACATACACATAACATTGTTCGTACGTACCCTGGAGCGCTTTATTATCAAATATTCATTTAATTATTACATATTTGGGCATTCTCGTAACAACCATCTATCTAACCAACTTCACTGAACTAAGTTTAACGGAAGACCAGATAGTCCTTGATATATGATTCTGTAGGCAGCACTAAATCGGTGACTTATAAGCTAATTGATCTACCAACATCTATTGCGAACTTGAGGAGATACATATAAAATATGTGAATTCAAATATGTCTTAATTCTATACGTCATGGGAACGTACATTTTGGTATATAATAAATATATACGTATACAAGTAATGTCGATACGTCGAGGTATATACGTCAGATGTCGGAAAAAAAATATAAAAAGAAGTAATTCAAATGGATTCGATTTAAATAAAATTCAACATATTGCGATTATCGATCGATTTAATTCGAACATCGTTCCGTATAGACCATCGTTATTGTGACTGAATTTATATTTTTATTTTTATGATTATGTTTGTCAGGATATAATGTTTCGCGAGCAGTAGGCATCAGCCATACTACCATTTTCTTCAGTCATCGAAAGTTAGCAGGACTGATTCAAAGAGAATCTCCACATAGTACTTAAAATAGAATTAGTTATTATAAGTATATTTAAGCAATAATTCTGTCAACTACTTTGACATTAACTATAATAACACATAATTAATAGCTGGCTTACCACTACCCGGCATGCTATTTGTAATTCATTCAATAATTTTTTAGGCAGAAGCCTTGTTATATTCAGAAGATCAAATATAATGAATATCTTGTATTCACAAAGGGCAAGTAAACTAAAAAAATACAAAACTATTTATAGAATAAACATTACAGACTGCGGAGAATTATAAGTAAGACGACACTTCGTTAATGCCTTTGATCTTTGCGTGAACAAATCTTCTCTTCCGCCACCTTTTAGTAATTTACAATTTATTTTAGTCCTCAATTTTAATTTTAGATAGCACGAGCGCCTATGCATAATAATTAGGAGTAATGATTACCTCTTTCCCTTGAAATTGACCTTGAGTAATTAAATTTTACGTTATAATTTTATTAAACGAATTTCTTGGAAAGTTTCTATATACGCTATTAGAAAAAGTTGTGAAATTTATATTATCTGACAATATTATTAATGGACTGCCAAACATGGCATATAGAAACATCTCCAAAGTAATTCAAAATGCATACTTTTCTGTAAGCATGAGGGGATTTATATAGATGACGATAACAGTTATTACCTTTGAGTTTCTATGACATTCTAAACAATAACGACTTTCGTATTGAGGAGGAATATATATATCTTGGAATTTCTATGGTTATTGATATGACTATGTGAAATCGACTAATTTCTTTCAAAAACCAATATCAGGCTCTATCTGTTTCTATGAGTAGTGTTAGTCAGGGCAGTACTTTAAGCTCAAAGTTTCTAATAAGTTTAATTTGTTACCATTTTAGAAACAGAATGTCGATGACGCCTGTTGTCGGGTGCACTAATCGTTGGAATCGAAAGAGAACAGTGAAATTTTCTGAATTTACATTTACTCAAACCAGACGACAAGAAGTAGGGCATGGAAGAATAGAAATGCGTGCCCAGCCCAGCAGCGCTCCGTATCGAAAATTAAAATGCAAAAATATGTTCCGAACATTTTGTTATGGGTACATACACGATAGTTTTTACATGATTTATAATATATTGCAATCTTGACAGTAAACTTACCTACTTTGTGAAAATAGGGTTCGTAAGTATTCTTAAAATTTCATTTAAAGCGTACATTGTTCGTAAGGTGATGTAACATGTTTCTTTTTTAGTAGGCTTTCCTTACATATTATGTTTATTAATTATTAATATAACTATGTTCTCACATAATTTGATTTTAACATTATATATTTACTTGTGTAAAAACTGTATTATATTAATAACACAAATAAAATTGATTGCATATGTAGTTATATAAACACCACAGAAATTAGACAGCCCCCAATTCCAGAAGCCAGGGCTTGTGCGGAACGAGGTTACACATTGAAAAAATACAACCAATTCAATTCAATTCGACACAACTTTATTGAAATTAATGAATATATAACATGTATAAGCAACAATTGTATAAAAACGAACAAAAAACTAAACCTAAACTCCTTTTAACATTGTAAATAATAATAGGTGATTTCATACAAAAATGCTTAAAAAAGAAAGCTTAACATTAACAAGAACAAGAACACGAAAACTTTGGCTTTCGCCGTTTGCGCGCACTTCACTTTATTTTTAAATTTTGATTCTGACGCTGGCACCACAACTTGAACAACGACGGGTCGCGCAAGGCTGGCCTAAACTGTGATTCTAAAAATTTGGATTGTTCTGATATAAAAAATTTTGAATCTGTTACAAGATTAATGAAGGAAGAATGAATTTACAGACAAAAATGTACAAACAGAATCGAAGGAACAACAAACGCGATACAAAAATACACAAAAAACAAAAGAAGAGGGGGACAGGAAAGAATTAAAGTCGACGAAAGGTATGAAGTATCAGTGAAAGGTGGATAGTAGCAGGGAAGGTATAGTAGGTGAAAGTTTGGCTAGAGTGGCTGCCGGAAGATTGGCAACGTCTGGTAAGGTAAGGGGTGTTTAATCCAAAATGGGGCATTATGCTGTCTAATTTGTGTAATGTGTCTTGTTAGCGGACTATCGCCCAGTTTGAACGAATAGAAGTTTTGAGAGATGCGCTGGACGTAGTCGGCTATCGGGGTTATGTCGTTGCAGCGTTCGTAGAGGTCTCTGAGGGAGGTGTACCTTCCAGAATTTGAGATGAGGCGCATATATTTTCGTTCTAGTACTTCTAGTTTCCTCATTGTCGTGGCCGGTATGCTGCACCACAAAGGCGCCGAACCCGGTGGTGCGATGTCCGTATGATTAATCGCGATTGCCACCTAGCGCCTTAACCTACTCGGCTATCGACCAGATATGGTTATTAATTACTTCCTCCACCCAGTAACATATGAATAGACATATTTTTGGGTGTTATGAATGAATTAGGTTTTAATGTCAAGTTAGATTTTAAAATTTGAGTGTAGTAAACAGTGCAAAATACATAGCAGAATGAAGAAAAACACTAATTTTCTGAAAACTTCGTTTAATAATATTTTTGTGTATTTAAACATTTTTAAATTCAAGAACAACAGTAAGATAAATATATTAAATTTAGATAGAACAACATAGAGCAAAACACTTAGTGGTTTTGTTGTTTTTAATAATATATTTAACATGTAAGCTTAAGAAATATACATCTGTATATAAATTATTTATAAAAAATCTTTAGCGGGCTGCGTACTCTAAACATCTGACTTGTTTTTTTAATTAATACCATGGAAGGACGCTATAGCAATATCAATGTTATTGTTATTGGGTTCTATCCAATAAGCCAATACATCCAGTCCAGTGGAAGTATAGTAACGCAAAAGAATTTTTCTTTGTTGTTGAAGAGTCGAGATTTTAAATGTGAGCGAAAAAATTTCCTGTCTGTCCGTCTGTAACTTTTTTGTGCGCACGTTTACTCTGGAACCGTTTATGATATTGACTAGAAATTTGGTACACTTATGTATTGTAACGAGATCTGGAACTACATTATATTTCTATCTGATTCCGTTGGGGGGTTCGGGGTAAATGGGGTAAATAAGGCAAATAATAAGCAAAGCAAGCAAGTAAGAGTCCATAATATTGTAATTTAGGGCATGTACGAAAAGTCAAGGGCTTAAAAAATTTTTTGGCATCAGCCACCCCCCATTATCACCCCAATACCACCCCCACACTATTATGAAGGGGAGTAAAAGAAATTAAAATGTGATAATGTTGTATACAAGAACGAAACGTCTCAAAAAAATTTTTTGGTGTTAGCTACCCCCTCTACCTTCCCCGTTGCCACCTCCACCCTATTATTAAAGGGAATAAAAAATTAAATTGGGAGTAAGATTGTATACGAGAACCAAGGAACTCTAAATTTTTTTTGGCATTAACCATCCCCTCTACTACCCCCCCTCCCCATTGCCACCCCCGACCTATTATTAAAGGGAGTAAAAAATTAAATTGGGATTTGGTGTGTATAAGAGAACCAAGAGGCTTTAAAAAATTTTCGGCATTAGCCACCTCCTTTGCCACCCCTATTGCCACCCCCACCCTATTATTAAAGGGAGTAAAAATTAAATTGGAATTTAGTGTGTATACGAGAACCAAGGGCCTTTTCAATTTATTTTGGCATAGTAATTTCTACGTAATGCCTATTCACCATTTTGGTGGATGCTTCGTAAAATTATCGTTTCCAATACGTAACAGTCGATAATTGCGGAAACCTTTATAGTTTTCCTATTATTTGGATTTTCTACCACATGTATTATTATCATCTTCAAAAACAAATCACCGAATCTACAAAATAATAGAATTATTGGAAAAAAGCCCTCTGCGCCCGTGACGTCTACGCCAAAGGAACAGTCACAAGCTATGTTTTGCAAATAATATAAATCGGAATAAACACAGAAATAATATATTTTGCTGACGTTTCGGAAAGTAATCGCTTTAATAATGTAATGTCTACCTTAGAAATATAATTTGGTGGCTTCTAAAATGAAGTATATAGTATAGTATATAGATTAAATATCAACAAATATAACAATCCTAATCATTAAAATTATCTCACCATCTCAAAAATAAACAACTTTTAACAGTGCGCAAAAAACACATCGGTTGAGAAACACAAAGCTGAAGTTAGTTCAATAAATCACCAAACCTATTAGTAAAAGGGAACATTAATAATAATTTACATAAAAAATCTTTTAAAAGAGTTCTAAAATTCCTTAAAACTTGTGATAATTAAATGACCTTAAATGTCACAAAAACTTTCGACGCCCACCCACGGATCTAAAGTTGAAGCTAGTTGTGACGTCAGCTGCTAGCACTCCATTGAAATTTTGGAGTGGGTGATGAAATACTTCCGTGCTAGGCTTTAAGAGTGTAGCTGCGGTCGATGAGGAAGTCATATGAATAATTTATAAATAAAATGTCCATGCTTCCTCAAGAAGTTTAATTTTTGAATAAAAATTTAGCCACTAATAAAAACAACTCAATTTAAAATGGACATATATATACAGGGTGTCCCGAAACTCCCGCCTTCCCCTTCAGGTACTAATTCTCCATGCAAAAATAGTAAGAAAAGTTCCTATAAATATGTATCCGGAAATACTTCCTAAGGGAGCTACGGCCTCTAAGGATGGCGCAAAAATAGGTGTTTTTACTAATTATCTCGGAAACGATTTGGGACAACTTTATGTAACTTGGTTAACTGTTTTCGATTATTGAAGGTTATTGTTTTACAGTATTAGCCAAAATTAATTTTATCCAGGGGCGGAGAAACGAGGGATCGGTGTTCTTTGTTTCTACATATTTATCTTTCCATTTGACATTTTTAGTATTTTAATCCCTGATTATGATTCCCTGATCAATTCTGCAAAAAAGGTCCTCTTTACAATTAGCCATATGGCGAGCTGTTTTCAAGTAAAACCGGTCTAAACGAAATATACACGGTCCGATTCCCACAACGAGCACATTTTCCCGACGCAAAAGTTATCACGCGCTGCCTTGATCGTGTAAAGGACAGTGGAAATGTCCTACTTAATAGACAAGGTAACGGTCACCCAAGAGGGATTCCAATAGCGGAAGAAGAGATGGTTCTTGATGCATTTGTTGATCAGCCAAGGTTGAGTACTAGGCGAGCTGCTAGACTAGTACTACCACTATAGGTTAAGTAAAACTTGAAAATAATATTTACCACCAATTTTGCAGATTGGTCTCATATTTCTTCCCGCACGACTTAATGGACCAGAGACAACTACCCGGTTTACTAAATGAAATCCCGTTGCTTTCTCGCTTGAATCTGATTTTTATGCACGATGGGGCTCTGGCCCATTTTAGTAGGGTAGCAAGGCGTCATTTGAACCGTGTTTTCCGGGGGCGCTGGATAGGAATAAGTGGCCCGATAAGTTGGTCTCCTTGATCGCCGGATTTAAGTCCCATGGATTATTTTATAGGGGGTCAAATAAGAAATTTGGTTCATTTTATTAAGACAATTAATGAGGATGGCATGCGAGCCGACATAATTGCGGCATTCGACACTATAACCAGGGAAATGGCGCAAAGCCGTGCTAAGACCTGCATCGAGCAGGAATGAAGGCATTTTGGGCACATTTTATAATAATAATAATAACCTTAGTTCAGGTTGTTTTTTAAATTATAAACGCCTACTTTGAAAAATCCCCATCCTTAGAGGGCCGTAGCTCCCTTAGGAAGCATTTCCGGACACATGTTTATAGGAACTTTTCTTACTATTTTTGCATGGAGAATTAGCACCTAAAGGAAAAGGCGATATTTTGAATAACTTCATTCTGCCAGACCCGTTACTTACCTTTATAAATCTATTTTAATTGCTATTTTCTGAATTTGCAATATACTGCCTGTGCACTTTAAAATATGTTAATACGATATTTGCAATCTAATAAACACAATAAGTATCTTCTATAAACCAAAAATATGAATCACGGCATTATGTCACTTTCCTTATCTCTCAATCTATTAATTTAACAATATGCATGTTTATGCAGTTACTACCACAACATGGCACCATATAATTTAATATTATATAAGGCACCGTTAATCGTATATGTTGCAAAATAATTGATTTCATAAATATTTATAACATGCCTACCCAGGAATAACACAAGAACTTATCTAATCAAACTGATAATTTGCAACTTAGCAACTGTCACAGACGTAGGTAGACGCAACATATAATGGATATCTTAATACACCCACTTAACTATTACTAATATTACGTGTTAATGACTGTTATATCTCATATATTACATAGTGCAGTATACCTATACTGCATGAAACTTCCAATCAAGTTTAGTGTAACATATAAAGTTGCAATTAGTTGGTCTTATTGATGGCGACACTTTCAAGGTGATACTCACTCCTTCATTGCTCATATTATGTTGAGTAGCATATCCTGGTAATTAATGTATGTCAAGATTGTAAAACAGTGATGTGACACTTAATTAAATTTCTATTAGCTGCTGGAAATACCTAATTTTTAGACTGTATTAACTGTTTAGAAAATATTCATAGATTGTGGCGGAGTAAATTTATTCATTTGTACTAATTTTGCCGATTACTAGGTTTCTTTCTAAATAACGTTAAATTTCATAAAACATTGGCTTTAAAATATTTACGTACGTGAAGGTAATATTTACTGCCTCCGAAATAAACTGTATTTAATTTATATTAATATATCTAGTATCTTAATACAGTGTGGAACGGCCAAATTTAATAAACTCAGTATTTCAATTATTGTGCGGAGGGCGAGCGTAGATGCGTCTTTACTATGTACATACCTCGATATGCGATGTAAAGCAACGTTAGGCGCCGTTAGTACTTGGATGGGCGACCGTTTAAAATGTTATCGTACGTTCTCCATGTTACCAAGATGTCACTAAAGCATCTGGGGAACTCAAAAACCCCAATTGTCATATAATTTTCCTGAGAAAATTCACGCCACATCTATAATCGGTTTTAATATTATTATTCAGCCCCAGTGCTACATTTTAAATCGCCTTCGCGGCTCTAGTTTTAAGTGAAATAAAATCGTCTTCGCGACCCTAGTTTTTAAGTGAATTTTCTCATTACTAAAAAAATAAATAAATTTTAATTAAAGAAAATACAACAAACCCGACTCGGGGAAATTTCAAGTGTCGATACGTTAAAATAATTTTTCTGAATAAAAATTTGATTTTATTAATTAAATATTCAACTCTTTTTTTTTTTATACATTTATTTAACGTCGGCCTATTTCTGCTACTGAGGCCTAACACCGACGCCTGTAGACGAGCTACCCCCAACCAGGAATTTTGCCGAACCTCTTCCCTTAAGAAGAGTAGGGATCTTTTACTTGCCTAACATTTAATAGACAAGGGACCGACGGCTTTACATCCCCTCCGAAGGATGGTATATCTCCTATACAACCCTCGCCTAAGGTTGTATAGCTTCCGCGCATACACTGATATACAAGCCGCTGGAAGATGTGTGAGGCGAGAACGCGGTTTCCGTTGGAATGGTCACCAATCCAAGTACTAACTGCGCCTGTCGTTGCTTTACATCGCATACCGAAGTATGTACATAGTAAAGACGCACCTACGCTCGCCCTACTATTCAACTCTTGTGTTAACAGAAAATAATCATTTGTTAATTTCGTTCTAAACTAAAGTGTTTAATTTAAATTCGAGCTACTATGCTATACAGGGTGTAGCTTTCGACCCTGCCAACTGAAATAAAATTCAGTAAAGTGTTAAATTAAATTAAATTAGATTAAATTCGAGTACAAAACAAGCTCTGACAATATACAGGGCAAAATAGTTGGCCCTTTCCAGCCTTTTCAAGTTTATCCACCCCGAACTCAAATCAAATAAAATTAAGTGCACGGAAGGCCCCAAAAGTCTCTTATAAAGCTCGCTAGCTGAAATAATTTTATTTTTTTCCAAAACTGTGGTACCGTTCGTGTTCACAAAGAAAACCGTGTCCTCGCCTCATATATCTTCCAGCGGCTTGCATATCAGTGTATGCGCGGAAGCTATGCAACCTTAGGCGAGGGTTGTATAGGAGATATACCATCCTTCAGTGAGGATGTAAAGCCGTCGGTCCCTTGTCTATTAAATGTTAGGCAAGTAAGAGATCCTTACTCTTCTTAAGGGAAGAGGTTCGGCAAAATTCCTGGTTGGGGGTAGCTCGTCTACAGGTGTCGGTGATAGGTCTCAGTGGCGGAAATAGACCGACATTAAATAAATGTTAAAAAAAAAATTATTGTGCATATTTATAAAAAAATTCCCGAGACACGTCGATATTGGATTATAAAATGACATCCTGCAACGTACAATGTACAAATTTTATCCCTAAATCAACCCCCTTCGAGTGGCACTTGCATCCCCCTAAATTTTGTATGGGAAGTAAGGGCTTGTGACATCTCATTTGAAAGGTCTCTTGATTCTCTATTCAAAAATGCTATGGTTTTAATGTTTATTGCAAAAATTAACGGTAAAAAATTAACCCATGCGCTTGATGTAATTCACAACAACAAACTAAAGAAAACTTAATTTCAATGTAGTAAAAGCTCAACATGAGTTCTTTGAACGTCTTGGCAGCATCCTAATCATAAATAAAAATGTTTTCTAACGTTTTTCAACCTCTGAGGCGTGATCGACCTAACCACATCCGTTATTCTTCTTCTTAAGTCAGCTGTGGCTTAGATTTATATACCATACTTTTCATATCTGCATAGAAAGAAATCTAAGGGTGTAAGAGGGGAACGTGCTGGACATTCTAGCGCTCCTCGCCTCCCTATCTACCGATTTGGAAATGTTAAGTCGAGGTATTGCAGGACATCAATTCGGTAATGTGGTGGTGCTCCGTCTTGCTCGAACCATATTACATTCGCTGGAACTTATGTATTTAATTGTCAAAGTTAGCACGACATTATTTTGGCGCAGAGCTAAATAATTATCTGCATTCAAATTGCCATCGATAAAAAAAGGACCAATGACATGATTTCCAATTATCCCCGCCCAAACATTAACCTTTTTAGGATTTTTCGTAAGTAATTCTCTCATCCAGTGAGGATTTTCATCAGCTCAGTAGTGACAGATTTGACGATTAACATGGCTATGAAGAGTAAAAGTGGACTAATCCAAAAACAAAACATTTTCCAGTTGGATAACATTATTATCTAACCTTTGCATCATTTGTTCACAAAAATGCGTTCTTCTATCAAAATCGTCTTCACTAAGCTCCTGAGTTGGGGTCAGTTTATAGGAATGCATTTTATTTTCTTTCAATATGCAAATAATTGAGGAATGTGAAACATTCAATAATAAAGCTGCTAGTCGACTTGAGTTATGTAGATTTTCTTCATACTCAAGCAGCATATCTAATTTGGCATCGTGATTTATTGCATTGGAACCTTCTTTTTTATCTGCTATACATGCCCATTTTCATGAAATTGCTGTTCAATTTTCATAATTGTACCTTGGGATAATAGACGGCAACTCCACCGAGGGCTCCTATAATCAGTACCACTATTTTAACAGAATAGCCTGGATAAAACCTGCGGAGTTCGAAGAGTAAATTTCGATATTTTGTCCGTTTTTCCTTCTCTTTCAAGACAGTGCTGCTCTCAGCGGAGGCTGAGAATTCCACGACATACATTGTCTTGAGTTGGTGGTTGAGGAGTACTATATCAGGCTTGTTGGCTTGTATTTGCCTGACGGTGGGAAACGAGTAGTTCCAATAAATTAGACACTTCTCATTCCCCACAACGAACTCGATATCCCCCGGAGCGTAAGGCAGCACTGGTGTTTCGTCTATCCCATACGAATGACTTAGATGATAATAAAGCACTCGTAATGCTGCGTCGTGTCTGTGAATATAGGCCGAGACCGCATATGTCGGACAAGCCGACAGTAAGTGCATTACAGTCTCCGGCGCTCTGCGGTAGGCCCTGCAGCTGACATCATTGACCTCCATACCCATGACACGACTTCGATAGACGAGGGTGTTAAATAAACCATCCTGGCAAGCCATTATGAATCCCTCGGTCTCGGACTTCAGCCCGGCTGACCTTAAAAAGCCGAAGGTCAGCCTTTTGGATAAGCCGAGATCTTCTATATTTTTATAGAAGACTCCGTTGCAATGGATTATCCTTATGGAGCTGCAGAAGGATATTGTGTTCTGCACGGCACAGTTTATGATCATCCACTCTGGCCAGGTCTTGTGACCCGGGGGCTCTTATGCGGTCTAACCCCCGTCTGGTACTGAGGCCCTCTGGTGTTGGCGGAACGAGGAGAACCGCATCCTCAGGAGGTGAATGCGGCGGCCTCTCGGCCGCCTCATTCACCGATCCAGGAGCAGCCGTCACGTAGCCTCTACTACGGAGATGGGATACATAGTTACGCAGATTTTGTGGCGTGAAGACGCCATGCTCTGGAAACCCCTCACACCACAGACCATGCATCCGCGCCATATATCCACACTATTGATTTCATAGCAATGCAGAAGTTCATCCCTCGGTTCATCCGTCCATTCAAAACGTCCTTGGTCATTGCCTATGTCGTCAACGGGCGATCTGTCCGGTTGGGCCCCATCACCTTGCCCTTGACCTCTATCCGCACGGAGTCGATCGTAGGGGCCCTGTTTTTGGCCTGCAGGAACCAAAGTATAGGACCTGTGGGTGGTTAGCCCAGCAGGCCCATGACCGACACCAAAGGGGAAGAAGACGCTTTTCCCTCCCGGGTGCACTAGAGCTACGGGTTCGATTTTGCACCCCCAGCTGGAGTAAGTGGTGGCGCTTCTCACCAAAGACTTCATAGATAAGATAGGTCAACCTCTCCTGGTCCTTTATCATTATTATTATGATTACTATTATTATTATATTATAACATCCGCTACCATTGGCTCAAAGCTTATATGTTAAGGAGTCACGAGTTCGGATCTTGGCTAGGGTATGGGTCTTTAGTGGCGTTTTTCATGTGTTATCGAGTTTGTAGCAGTGGTAGATGAGGATGTGTAAGATACAACACGGCTAGTCGCTGTATCACTCCTGAGTTCGAGCCTCAACTGCGGCAGATGGTAACTTCATGAGAAATGGTTGTTGTATAATTGTCTATGCGTATGTGAAAAAACATACATCTCTGTAATTGGGAACATCATTCCTGTAGAGTATTATTTAATAAATAAATAAATAATTGCCAAAATGACAATTAACAAAACGTCGTATTCCTTAAAGTCGTCGAAAATGAATCACAGCCTGACATTTGTTTGATATATCTTATGTAGCCTTGCCGAAATTAGATAATGTTACCTCCTTTCCCTGATTATATATGTTTGGGAATGAATTGAAGCAATAATATCCTGACGACTAGCTGGCTTAAGCCGGAGCAGAGACGTAGATTTGTTCGAGAAAAAGTGACAATGAAAAATTTATATTATTTGGGCACCACCTAATTAGTTGAGCTGTCTCTTTTTCTCCCATACACTAAACTGAAATTATTGGTAAGGGAAATTAAGAAATTGTATAAACTGAATGAATATATATTACATAAATAAATAGATGTTATTATGTGAAGTTATTTGAAATATAAATTTAGGTGAAATTTTATGTTTATAAAATTTTATTAACGAACAAAGAATAATTAATACAAAAAAACTAATAGTGAATATTATACCAATCTCCTAGATTTTCAGACTAAGTATGGTTGAAGGTGGAAAGCTCTAGTACTGTAATTCAGGCCCCAATTGTCTCTTGAAACCAATCTAAATATCTTTCACAATTTATTCTTGCAAGACTGCGTTTTCAAAGGAGGTTTATGTGTGAAGATTATAGAAATGATACAAAATCGTAGACTTAAATACCTTAACAAAAGTAGAAAAATATTATCCAACTATGAGGCTTGGAAAAAGTACTAATCGCAAAAGCAAATGCGAAATTACGTATAATTAAACGTAGATGGGAAAAGACTGCCAAATAAATCTGCTTAATACGTAAAAGTAATTAATGTGTATTATTACTTAATACATAAAAGTGAATGTAGAAGCAGAATTAAACTGAATATAGTGTAGAATAAATGTAAATTTAGAAGCTGAATTAATATAAATTTAGAAGCTGATTCGCAAACTATAAATTACCAAAAATGAAAAAGAAAAAATGTTTTATAATCGTGTGGTAACATGCAGTATTTTAATTACTTATTGAATTAAAAATATTTGAATTTAAAATTAAATTGCATTAAGGACAAAATTGAAAAATATGGAAATTTAAACTACATAAAACTTACCTGGTTGTGTTAAACACATAAAATATGGATATGATCGTAATATAAATTACTGGGATCTCACGGTGAACGTTTGGAAGTGTAAATCAGATCGAAATCAGCAGGCAAATGATCCCTTCGTGATTTTAACTAATAAAGTAAACTTTTTTATGTTTAATAATAATAATAATAATAGTTTATTTGCATAATAAAAAATTTACAATACTTTAAAATTCACAATACATTAAAATGCCTTAAAATTATACTACAAATCTTACAATAATCGTACAATTAGCATCATGATTAAATTGATAAGGGTTTACAATTATTATTAGCCGTTACTCGAGTCCGAGTATAAAAATGTTACAGTCGATAAATTGTGTACAATAAAAAACAAGTAAAAGGTGTAGTCTATTGTAATTCCCATTCATCTACGGTGCACACGACTATGGCTATAGAGGCCAATTCGGGAGAGCACATGTCGACCGCAGTCAGGACAAACATAGACCTGGTTAGGTCTTGGATTCGGCCTTCTTGCAGCAACATTTCCTTGATAGCTGGCCACAACCCCTCGCCATTCGGTTCTGTCCGCTGCAAGTTGTTCCCATTGCTCGTCTGCAATACCGCAGGATTTTAGGTTTTCATGGAGAGCGTCTTTGAACCTCTTTCGTTGACCGCCACGCCTTCTTCTACCGCTTAGCAATTCACCATAAAGTGTACATTTAGGAAGGTGGTTATCATGCATACGATGAACGTGACCTGCCCATCTTAAGCGTGCTCTTGAAATAAGCACCTCAATTGGAAGGCTGTTTGCTCTCCTGAGTACTTCCACGTTTGATATGTGATGGAACCAACGGATTTTCATCATACTTCTGAGGTGTCTTTGCTGAAAACGTTCTAATTCTTTCACATGACGACGGTAAGTGACCCAGCTTTCACATCCATATAGCAGTGTTGGAATGACAACTGCTCTGTAGACAGCCATTTTCGTTGATAAAGCAAGGTCGTGGTTGTCAAATACTCTCTCTCTAAGTCCCCAGAGTGCTCTAGATGCAGCGTTAATTCTATTGCGAATCTCGCTGTCCATGTTTGCTTTGTCATTAACAACGTTGCCTAAGTAATTGAACTGACCCACCACTTCAAGAGAATTTCCGTTAAGTGTAATGTCTATTTGGTTCACTTGATGAGGAGTTGACATAATCTTAGTCTTTCCAATGTTGATTTTAAGTCCCAAGGAATCATAGCTCTGGGCATACACATCTAAAAGTTCTTGAAGCTCTTCCGGCGTAGAGGCTAAAAGTGCACAGTCATCCGCATACTGGAGATCACAAATGAATCGTGTGCGTGTCTTCGTGAAAGCTCTAAAGCGCCCTGTGTTAAAGAGACCGCCATCAAAACGGTATCTGAGACCTATTCCTCTGACTGTCAGTTTGTTGTCAACAATAATTGTTAGAGCAGTGGTAAACAAATTAAAGAGTAGGGGTGCCAGGACACATCCCTGCCTAACTCCAGTGAGGATTTGGAAAGGTTCGGTTGCCTCATTATTATACATAACCTGGGCGTTGTTGTTTGTATGTAGACTGCGACATACTTCCACAAATTTCCTAGGGATACCTAAACGGAACATAATTTTCCAGAGCACTTCCCTGTCCACCGAGTCAAACGCCTTGGTTAAATCAATGAAGGCCATGTGAATTTCTCCTTGATGTTCGAGTGCTTTTTCTTGAAGCTGTTTAAGTGTGAAGATTAAATCCGATGTGCCTCGGTTTGGTCTAAAGCCACTCTGTGTTTCAGGAAGTAACTTTTCCATAACATGTGTTAGCCTATTTGCCATCGCTTTAGTGAGTATCTTCCCTCCAACAGCCAGGAGAGCTATACCCCTGTAATTTCCACAGTCCGCAGCGCTCCCTTTGTTTTTGAAGAGGTTGATTAAAAGTGTATCACGAAACTCCTGCGGAGCTTGACCACTTTCCCACACGACATCAAACAGTTTTTTGAGGTAGGGTATGAGCTCTGACGACACAGCTTTAAAGATCTCAGCTGGGAGTGAGTCGGCGCCGGGAGATTTGTTATTTTTTAGCTGCCCAATGGCGGTTAAGATCTCTTCCGTTGTTAGTGGTTTATCTAAGTCTTCGAAGGTGTCATATTGAGGGATAAGATTTATAATATCGTGATCGGCTTGACTTTGCTGGTTAAGAATGTTAGAGTAGTGTTCTTTCCATCGGGCTCTTATTTCCTGGTCTTCTTTGAGGAGATTTCCATTTAAATCTTTAATAGGGCACATATTTTTCCGACTGGGGCCGTACACTGCTTTTACTCCTTGAAAGAAATTCCTGTAGTCGTGTGAATCGGCGTACCTTTGAATTTCTCTGGCCTTGCTTGCCCACCACTCGTTCTTTATTCTTCTGATTTCGCGTTGCGTTTCATACTTAGATTGGGTAAAAGCTTCTGCTTTTGATGAATCATTGGGGTGGTTGATAGCGTTTTGGAAGGCAATATGTTTGCGGTCAAGAAGTTCTTGTATAAAAGCTTCATTATCATTGAACCAGTCCTCCTGTTTTTTACTTGCTGCAGTGCCAAGAATTTCCTCACTCGCACTTTTTAAACTGTCTTTAATTTGTGTCCAGGTAGCAGCGACATCTACAGAATTGGTTTCTTCTAGTGCACTCAAATTCTCTTGAACTTTTTGCTTTAGCTGTTCGACGGTTTGTTGGTCACGCAATTTACTAATACAGAGACGGGGTCTACGTTTTACTTGAGTTCTTCGGTGTTTGGGTCTCATAACAATTTTCATTTTAGAGACAACAGGACGATGATCGGTCCAACATTCGCTATCAATGCGCGCCTTTGTAATTTGGACGTCCTTGAGATGCTTCCTACGTACGATAACATAGTCCAGTAGATGCCAGTGACCTGATCTGGGGTGACGCCAGGTGCCTTTAAATTTATCCTTTTGTCGGAAAATGGTGTTTGTTATAACTAGATCATGTTCGGCGCATTTAGTTAGGAGTAGTTGACCGTTAGCGTTCATGTTGCCCAAACCGTTCTTGCCTATGATGCCTGGCCAGGTGTCTGCATCTCTCCCTGCTCTAGCGTTAAAATCGCCAAGAATAACGAGTCGTTCCGTTTTAGGTATTCTACAGAGGGTTTCTTCCAGCTGTTGATAGAAGCTTTCCTTGGTTTCGTGACTTGCATCCAGAGTGGGAGCGTAGGCGCTTATTAGATTTACCGCGTTGCCATCTGATAGCTCATAGCGTAGCAGCATTAGACGCTCGGATAGGCCTTGTGGTACTTGTGTTAAGTTGGATACAAGTTGATTCCGAACGGCAAATCCTACTCCATGTTGTCTTCTTGAATTGGTGGGAAGACCTTTCCAATAGAAGGTGTAGTACTTTTCTGTGAGAGAGCCTTCCTCCAAAAAACGAGTTTCGCTGAGAGCTGCAACGTCAACAATGAGTCGGTGAAGTTCTCTATCTATTAGAGCAGTTCTTCTTTCAGGCCGATCGGTGCGAGTGCTGTCGTTCAAAGTACGAACATACCAAGCGCCGTAGATGAAAGAATTAGTTTTGTTGGATGTAACTTGTCGGTGTTTTTTCAACATTCGATGTGGTGTCCCTGTGGGCACCCTCCCCCGGAGATCCGATCGGGAGGGTATTTTACCTCCGGATGATTTTGTCCCACTTGAACGCTCCATCATTTTTTTAAAGCCTTAATCGACTGAAAACTAAGCTGCATTTGAAGTTTTAGCTGGAGCAGGTATGCAACTGACCAGCTCGGTTGCGGAAGGCGAGTGGTGTGGTCCCATGGCACAGAAGGAGACTGCGACGATGGGGTAACCAAACGATTCCAAAAGCAACCTTTGTGTGCGGTGGGTTATTTTTACCGCACTCTTCGTGAGAAGGTGGATGTGCTCACGGCAAAAGGTAAGGGTTATTCCCCTTGCCCTTACTCGGTCGTTAGAGCCTCGTTAGTGAAAACAGGGTGCACCAAGTTCAAATTGAACTCATCGCGAAGGTGAGGTTAACAATTGAGTAGGAGAGGCTATAAATTGCGCTTCACTACCCGATTACACCCTAAGGGTTTACAAATAAACTGAATAACCCACAAAGTCTTAGACCGTAGGATATTTGCCTCATTTGCATTCTCTTTTGGCTATTAGTATATTAAAATGGGTATAATAGAAATTAGAGGACCTAGTAATTAAATAATTAACTTATTTACCTTCCTTTACCTTCTACAATATGGTACCAATAGACAAACTTAAAAAATACAGTTTTACTAAATAAAATGAAAAACTGTAAAATGGTTCAAGTGGTGCTATCTGTTGATGGGCGACTTAAGCGCACATCCTCGTTTCTAAGTGAGGTTTCCTTACTCACAGTAAAAATAGTGACAGGTATACAATCGATAAAAGAAATCTTTAATCAACAATAGGTTGACTTTAGTTGCACACCACAGATTAGAAAGTTACTTTGCAATTTGGATACATAACCAAAAATGCGAACTGTGGTGATAAATTGCAAAATTGTTTCCAAACTGTTTTGTGAGAATTCAGTAAATACATTACATCATATAAGATACGTTATATAACAGGAGAATGAGCAAGTTTCAAGGGTAAAGAAAATGACCACATGTAAGTTATATACTAGTTTTTATATAAAATTGTTAAATGGGCATAGGCCATGTAACAATAAGAAAATTTTTATTTCACTTTGTCAAGGTAATAATTTGTATTCTTTAAGCTCTCTTTAGTATATCACACTTCTCACTGCGAGGCATACTATTTTTGATCTATTGTGTATGGATGTATCGTTTAAATAGTATTTATTTAGTCATTTTTTAGACAGGTAGCTGGTAATTATCATATTTATAAACGTTATAAACTTCATAAACGTTATAAATGTTTTAATTACCCTCCAGATCAGTTGAATGATCCTCTTAAGCCTAGACTTGTCTAAGTAAAGGAGACGGCGCCCTTCAGTTTATAATGGGATCCGAACCACTTCTTGGAGGATAATTTATAATTGAAAATTACTTTGCATTAGGTAGGGCTGAAACCCACCTCGCTAGGTATGCTCAGAGTGGAAGATAAACACGCTAACCGCTGTGCTACTGTTCTGATCAGTAATTTGTCAAAAATTAATTAGGGTTATTGAAATTGCTATTTAACGCAAGAAATTATCGTGTCAATTATTTCGTTAAAAAATAATTTGCCAATTAAATATTTTTAATTTACCTTGGAAAATAATTATGGAACAAACATTATCGTAATTTAAAATTATTGAATCTCTCTTATATAACTAGCTTTAAACATCATGGGCACCCACAAATATTCTCGGTACAATCTGATATTTGTGATGCTAGTAGGATTAGAGCCTGCAGCATGAAGACTAAGACATATTTTCCCTTTCACAGTCCCTCCAAAGACAGGCCTTGGCCCAAGCGTTATTGTCAACAAATCTATTAAATCGATCATTTTTGACTACGTACAGTCATTTAATCTGGTTATAACGAGCTTACAACAATCTACTTAAATGGACGCCATGTTTAAATGCAAAAAACATAATTGAACAATTAACATAACTACATGTTTGGTATAACCGGCAGCAGAGTACATTGCATTAATCAACGTTTCAGAGAATAAAGGGTAAACTGGCATTCTGAAATTTGTGTGGACTATACAGTAACTGAATGCTAATTCAGATGACTTACTTTAATCCAATTATAGAGACGCTTACGCAACACAGTCAATGGCTTAAGGTTTAAGCCAGTGTGATAATACGTTTACGTTAAGTGCTTTTCGCGTGACTGATTTACCGCAGCTCATTCGAATATCAAGTTTCAAGTAGTATATTTTGTGGATTCCAGTGAATTAAAAAAGATTCTCCGTTCAGTTTATAAACTACGACAGATGAGCTTGTTAGAGGTATTTAATATTTAATAAAATTGTCAGTGTATAAAAAAATAAACATAATATTTAATTTTTGAATTGTTGGAAGACGATAAAAAAAGATTACTATTATATTATTAATAATCGGCTATCAATAGAAATTACTTACCTTTGCCAATATTACCTCTCACCCAGATGTAGTGAATTTACAAATGTTGATGACAATAAAAAAAATATATTTATTGGTAGCATGTGCGCAACAGCTTTCCCATGTGTTGGATTTTGGGACCGGTTTATTTGCAGAACATGTGTGACGAAGTCGAAAGTCGACATATGGCCTTCCAGAATCAGTTGGTACGATGAGGACGTGAAAAAGCACATTCAGTGGTTTACTGACATCATTCTTTTCCAGAAATTAATGAAATATTGCCTATTAGCAGTGGAGTGACTGGAAGTGGAGAAATGATTTGCAATCTGTCGTAAAAAATTTGCAAGCGTGTATTTTAATTGAAAGGATACAGCGCTTTCTCTGACCACAGTAATTAACAGTGTTGGAATAAACGAAGCAAACATAACTATAGATTGATTAACTTATACTGTTTACAGGATCTGTATCGCCATGCAGCGAGATGATGAACGGAAAGTATACTTCCGATATGAACTTGCTCCCTTCCCATTTTCATTATTCTCAGAAGCAGGTGTTTTCAATGGTACCACCAAGTTTCATTCAACTTTAACTTTAAGCCCGCTGTCAAATGATGCAAGGGAGTACAAGAAACACGGACAGGACTTGTTGGTCGGGAATTCATACTTCTGCTGATGTTATGTTATATTATGCCACAAGAGAAGTTTTTGGGGAATAAAAAACAAATCACGTTTTATTCATATTTAGAAATGAATTTGGATAAGTACACACGATCAATAATAATGTTGCAGAAGGTGCAGATGTGCTAATAGTGAACATCATTGTCGTCTGAATACGATGTTGTTATTGTTAGAGGTGAAGACGTTAACCTTTTCAGCTTCTAACGGCCCTAACCCTAAAACCGGGAATGGGAAACTGCCTGATAATGAACTGTTCTCGAACAAATACTTTAACTACAAGAAAGCTGTTCAAAACATTATCTCTCTTTGTTGAGATAATGTTTGTTTGTGGCACAGTTTCTCCTCTTCTCAGTCGGGAAAAAGAAGATTTGTACCACTGTTCAGAAGCACCCATCCCTGAGAGTGCATATTTTTCAAGATCCAGATGCAGACAAACAGGACATCAATGAAGCCCTGAATATTTTACTGTAGCCTTATATGGAGGTGATTTAAACAATGATTTGAATGAATTGAGGTACCTTCGTTTTGTCAGAGCTACGACAAGCCAAACATTTCATTTACCTAGACAGCCACTCAATAGAGATGCTGCTCAGTATCACTCAGTACTCCAAGTGCAGGTATTGCTCGAAAACGCAAGAAAATGGGGCTGGAAGCGGGATAGTTACAATGATTAACGAACCAGGTCCACAGGTATTGTTAAATTTCATTTAATGTCGGTGCAAAGAGGGTAGCGCCGACAAATTCAGTTGTAGGAATGCTCCAGCATATGACAATGTGTGCTTTACAATAACCAGTCTTGTGGAAATGTACCAGAAATTTTCATGGACAATGAAGATGACTGCGATGATCCCAAAAGCCATTGAGTTGAGTGATGAGATGAACAAAGATGAAGACACATTTATATAAACAACAAGACTATGGGTTTTGACGGGGTTCCGGCAACCATTTTAGCATCATAAGGAAATAATTGAAACTAGAAACCAGTTTTACTTATATCAAGATGATGTTGATATGATCAACGAAATGTGCATCGAGCAGAGTATTCAATGTAGTGTTCAAATATTTTGGAGTTTTGCAGAAGTGGATTATAAATACCAAAGATGCTGATTTATGAAGAATAACCTTCATACGAAAACGCCTCCGGAGGTTCTCAGACTTTCACTAAAGAAATTGGTATCTCTTGGTCTATAATTGATATAAATTAATAAAACTATTACATACAGAGTGACTCACTTAAAAATAGGGCACGCCTTTCTAAAATTTGTATTTGTTGGCCGACTTAAACGATTTTTTTTAAAGATAGATCTTCAATAAATCTACCGTGGTACAAAATTTCAGATCGAAATTGAAAATTTCAAGGCCTATTTAGATTTTTTCAAGGCCAAAAATTCAAAAAAGTGTTAGCAATTTTTTTATCTCTAATTTGGCTACGTCACTGGATTTAGGTTACCTTCAATGCATGTGACCGAAATTTAACAAAAAAATATTGGTTTTTAACAGAAATATAGCATAATTGAAATATATATTATGTTACCGAAATAATTCGAATATTTATCATGTAATAATCTTTGCCCTGAAGATCGTGATAGAAATATTTTAACAAACAATCCTAAAGATGCTGAATCACGAAACTTCCTTGCCAAAATCAAGGGTAAAAAGTTAATTATTGGAGAAAATGTTTACACGATTGAGCAGTTAAAAAAAAATAAACCGGACTGATCAAGAGAAAAGGAAAAAAGATTCTACACATATTCAAATAGTGCCCCGCCTACGCCAAGTGCAGATGATAAACAAATAAATAATAAATAAATAAACACCACAGAAGTTAGACAACCTCCAATTCCAGAAGCCAGAGACTTGTGCGGAAGGGAGTTACACATTGAAAAAACGCGGACATACAACCATTTCCTCCGACAGTGCCAGGCCGGAGCCAGGATTCGAACCCGGTGGTGCGATGTCAGTGTGGTTAATCGCGATTGCCACCTCGCGCCTTAATCCACTCGGCTATCAACCAGACCGATAACCGCCATATATTTGATGAAGTATTCGAAAAATCAAAAGACCCACTCAGCAACTTAGCGTCTCAATCGGGAGAAGAATTTACGAAAAAGCGAAAAATCTCCCAAGTTATACGGACAAAAATATTTTAAAAAAAAGCTAATTTTAAAAAATGCTCTAAAAAGTAGAAAACAAATTTTGAAGTAAATCAAACCCACCATTTTGTTACATTACATAATTTTTTTATGATATAAAAGCTTGTCGCGAGATTTTCCTTTGTAAAGGAGATTGCTCGCGACAAGCTTTTATATCATAAAAAAAATTATATAATGTAACAAAATGATGGGTTTGATTTACTTCAAAGTTTATTTTCTACTTTTTAGTGCATTTTTTTAAAAAAAGCTTTTTGTTAAAAATATATTTTTTTATTTTATTTTTTACTTTTTAGTCTTTTGATATGCTGTAATCCCCAGATATCGATTTTGAGACGAATCGGATCATAAACGGTAAAGTTGTCCGAAATCTTGAACTAAATTTTTGACTAGAAATTCGTAATCCGCGACCCCAAAATCCCCAGATATCGATTTTGATCAATTTGGATCTAAATAACAAAAGTTGTCCGCCATATTGACGCCGCCATTTTGAACTTCCAAATTTTGACCAAGAATTCATAATTAGCGATCTCGAAAACCCCCAGATATCGATTTTGAGACGAATTGGATCATAAACGATAAAGTCGTCCGCCATCTTGAAGCCATCTTGTTTTTTTCTTATATGAAAATGTTAAAGTGTATTGTCACCGAACTTATACACGTGCAAAATTGCAAAGTTCTAGCTTAATTAGAAATAATCGAAATTTTGATTGCAAAATTTGACCTAAACAAACTGACAAACATATATTGCAAGTTAAACAAAAACTTTTAAAAAAAAGTGAGACACTACACGCGGTAAAAGAAAAAAAACCACCACAAACAAACTGACAAACATATATTGCAAGTTAAACAAAAACTTTTAAAAAAAAGTGAGACACTACACGCGGTAAAAGAAAAAAAAACACCACAAAACATTAATCACAGAATGGCTTACACAGATTAATATAATATTGTGGTGTAGATAATTTAAACTAGTCTTTGTATTTTATTTATATATTTAATTAAATGAAACTTAAAGTAAATATTTTTATATTTTGTTGTTTTATATATATATATATTTTGCTTAACATATATTCGATATACTTGTTATTTTTATTAAGTAATTGTAGGTATAATTATCGAACTTTTGTATAAAATTGATAACTATATTCGCGATATTAGATATAATGTAATTAAAACTGAAGAAACTGAAACAAATGTAGTGTTAAACATAAATTCAAGTTGTCCAAATTTTAAGATTATGCATTCCAATATACGAAGCATCCAAAAAACCTGGACAAGTTCAAAATACAGTTACGTCAAATAGAGCAAACTTTTGAGTGCATCATACTAACAGAAATGCCCAAAATTATTAATATAGGTCTTTATCAATTAAATGGCTACAAAATTTTTTACAATAATGGTTCCCTAAATTTAAACGATGCGATGGTATGGCTGTGTATATAAAATAACAGTTGTGTTTCAATTTTGATATCATAATGTTCCATGATATATCATTAATAGAACTTCAGTTAACATTTAACAGCAAAATAATATACATTTTAGCACTATATAGATCGCCATGTTTGGATTTCACCCAATTTAACATATATTTATATAATAATTTGCAGCAAAATTCAAAACATTTTGGCAATGGATTAGTAATTGATCATGAAAAACACAGAATATGCCAGCCAATATTTAGACACATTATCAGAGTTTGGATTTTCCTCAACAATAAATGAATATAGACGAGTACAGCAAAATGCAAAAACATGTAATGTCCTGATTTGTTTTTAAAAACAAATCACGACTTTGAATTAGTATTACCGTTAGTAAATCAGACTGATATTACCGATCATTATATAACTGCATTACAAATAATAATAAAAAGTAAACAAACAAATAAAAATAATCCAAACATAAAGTTTCAAAAATGTATTCACTACAAAAAACTAAACGATCAATTAATTACTCAAAACTGGAATGAACTATATGCTTTTAATTTCTCATAAATTGCACTAAATACATTTCTTAAAAGACTTACTGACCATTTAGTTCTTGTGCAAATTATAAAAAAATCAAACACAAGCTGATAAGAAGAAAATAATGGATTAATGATATTCTAGTAAGATCTGTTAACAAAAAACAGGAATTTTGTTTAAAAATGAAGAAAAATCCAGTGAATAATGAAATAGTAGTACAATATAGTAATTACAAAAAATATTTAGATAAACTTATAATATAAACAAAAAAAGAATATTATAGACAAAAAATTGAAAATAATATATATAATAAAATATATCTGTGGAAAAGTATGAATTCGATGAAAAATTATAGTGATAATGTAGTAAAAATAATAAAATATGTTCTATACAAAAATCCGAAAATCAAAATCAAATTCTAACATCGAATTTAGATATAGCAAATGAATTTAATAATACATTTGTAAACACAAGTACCAAACATATAGTTCCTGATGTCGAATATGATCCTATAAAAAAATGTTTGTTGAATTCTCTTCATCTATTACATACTGATAGAACAGAAGTATAAATACCCATAAAAAGCTTGAGAAATAAAAAAATCCACGGGCATAGATAACATTAACGTAAAGACAATAAAAGAAATTGCAAATCATACGCTGGGACCTTTAATGATAGAACGTACAGTGTCCTGTCGGCAGTACGAAAACAACTTATTTGAGTACACTAGAAATCGTTAAATATTAGAATTATGGAACCTGCCCGTAGGACGAATTTTTAAATTTTCTAGAAGCCAATGAAATGCTCTGAAAGCGCATCTTTGTCCAAAGGCGTTATGTTTATTAGTTCCAAAGTTATGCCGGCTTGAACTTATCAGTCATTTATACTCAAATGATGAAGCCAGGAGCGCATATTTCCACGCCGGCAAGGGTTTTTGATTCGAAAAATAATCATTGTGGACAGGACCGGATCAAGGTAAATTTTGCTTGCAGGCAAAAATATTTTTCCCCCCTTTTTACGGCAAAATTTACAAAATATATTGCTTTTTCGATTTTGTCGCCCTTTCATTTTTTCGCTACCTCAATTATTTAACTCTTTTAATTTCTTCGCTCTTCCAAATTTGTTCGCTCTTTTTATTTTTCCCCTTAAAAATTTATTCGCTCTTTTCATTTTTTCATCCTTTCAATTTTGGCGCCTCTCCAAGTTTGGCGCCCTAGGCGAACGCCTGCTTCGCATACGCCTTAATCCGGCCCTGTTCGTGGAGTATATCACAATTTGTTGAAGAATGGAATATCGCCAGGTGTTTCGGAGTGATAAAAAAAATGTTCAAATAAAAAAATCTGGCAAGCGTTGAGTGGGACATCGATGGAAGCACCACAAAGATTAGTTGTAGTTCTTTTCAAATTGAAGGTAAGTAAATGCGTTTTTTGTATACTTGAACCTAAAAAACAAATTTACAAATACTAATGATAATAATAGCAGTACTTGTGGCGCACATGCTGTTATGCGTTCTCCAACAACAGGAAGAAATTGTTTTACCTACCATATTCAGCATGGTATCCCAGCATAGACAACTAAAAATATACTTTTTATTGAACATTTGTTTTCATTTTTCCTTCCCGTTTTTGACTTAAAAACAAATTAAAAATAATTTATTTAATAAAGATATAAATATTTTTGAATTATACTTTTATTTAAATCATTTACAATATGCTCCAAATTTTATTTATTTTACAACTAAAGATATCTTTCAATTTAAAGCGCTGCACTTCTGGCAGCACAATTTGCGATTAAAGTGAGTCCTGGGGGCAGGTCTTCAAGGTCTTCAAGTTAATGACAATAAATAGTTCATTCATGTTTTGCTGCATATACTGCTGGTAGTACCTTACGTCCTGTATGCAGGATAACTTTATGAGGGGAATATTGTCCTGCTAGCAGGACTAGGGTCTCTGTGCAAAAATCATTCCGGAGGCGCTTCCAGCAGGACAAAGCTCTGTACGTTCTTTAATTAACTTTCATTTTTAATTTAATTTTCTAAAAGTCAGGTTCCTACCAGCTTTAAAACATCTGTTGTAAAACTTATCTATAAAAAAGGAGACAGGCTATTGAGTCATAATTATAGACCAATATCTATTATAACAAATTTCGCAAAAGTATTTGATAAAATTCTGAAAATACGTTTGGATATTTATATTAAAAAATAGCAAATTATAGCTACTAATCAATTTGAATTAAAAAAAATGTATCAAATAAATAAACGATCTTTTATTAAGATCAGTTAACATGTACATTAACAGTAGGATGGGGGTGGCAATAGGGGTGGTAGAGGGGGTGTGGGTGGCTAATGCCAAAATAAATTTAAAGGCCCTTGGTTCTCGTACACACACAAAATTTCAATTTAATTTTTACTTCCTTTAATAATAGGGTAAGGATGGCAATAGGGGTGGTTAATGCCGAAAATTTTTTAAAAGCCTTGGTTCTCTTATACACACCAAATCCGAATTAAATTTTTTATTCCCTTTAATAATAGGACGGGAGTGTCAATGGGGGATGGGAGAGGGGGTGGTTAATGCCAAAAAAAAATTTTTAGAGTCCCCCTTGGTTCTCGTATACAAACTAAATTCCAATTTAATTTTTTATTCCCTTTAATAATAGAGTTGGGGTAGCAACGGGAGTGGTAGAGGGGGTAGCTAATGCCAAATATATTGCGGCTGATAGTGGGGAATGGGGGCTTAGCTGATGCCAAAAAATTTTAAGACCTTTACCTTTCGTACATGCCCTAAATTGCAATATTATGGACTCTTACTTGCTTGCTTTGCCTATTTACCCTTATTTACACCCAGAACCCCCCCAACGAAATTAGATCAAAATATAATCTAGTTTCAGGTCTTGTTTATAATACATAAATGTACTAAATTTCAAATCAATATCATAAACGGTTCCAGAGTAAATGTGCGCACAAAAAAAGGTACAGACCGACAGACAGGAATTTTTTTCTCTCAAATTTCAAATCTCGACGTTTCATGACATTTTAAGTCTATTTCAACAAAAAAATATATATTTTTTTTGCGTTACTAAACATCCACGTCCAATTTACCAATTTATTATTGTCTTCGCAATATCGCCTCTTTCTAAGATCTGATAATTATTGGTTTATGGGTTTTATTATTATTTACGTATCCTCCAACGCCATCTTTGATAATAAAACTAATTACAACACTTGCTAATAAAAATAATTATTCTTAATATGCAGCATATTTAAAGATAACAAATATTACCAATATGGAATAACTGAATGGTTATAATTTTTTTCTACTCCCTTATGTAAATTTGCTGTTTTCTGTACAGTCTGTAGAATGGATAAGTGGGCCATTCCAGTTAACTGAACGGATATATTATATATTTCATATACGTTCTAGGATGGATATGAAATCGACCAATCACAGTTCGTGTATTAAGTACATAGGCAACTATTTGTTTTAAAAAATTCAAGTTAGTGCGTAAGCTGTTAAAGTAATTGTCAGTGTGTATTAGCGCAGTTTGAGCTAGAAAATAATTTAAAATGAGTGATTCCAGTGAAGAATCGATAAACGGTATACCACCTAAAATTTTATTGAAAATGTTATATACAGACAAAATTTTAGAGATATATTATGACAAAAAAAAGTAGCTATATATGGGGATTGAACCTATGATCTCTTGAAGCTTTTATAAAATGTTTGCACCTAGAGCATAAGATTTAGCAGAAGCTAAGTTTGTATATTAAAATTTGATTAAAACTATTATTTGTAGTTTTTTCTTAAGAGTTGGTCGGAGTGTATTAGTTATCCATGCTTCCAATTTTAATTGTAAATGACTTCACGTCAATAAAATGACGCAGCTGAATGTACGGTGTACTTGGAAGGCGAGAGATAGAGATGTAGTAGAATATGACATTGGACAAATTTATTATACCTAATCTTTAAATTTCTCTGTGCATTTGAGGACATTAGGGCTAATTTTATTTTAGTTCTACAAAAGGGAAAATGTTTATTTTAATGATACCTATGCGGGACGATAAAAATTATTTTTGCAAATCGATAATAGAAGAAAAAAAAATATTTTTTTATATATACTTTTTTTTCTCTCATCGTCCCACATTGTAACATGTTTTTAATGTCTTTTAGTGAAAGCCGTTTTTTAAAATAATGATTTATATGAGAGTAATTTGCATCGTCTTTCCGGCTTATATCCGGAGCGCTCTTAATCCGGTCGTAGAAAAAGTATACTGTACAACTCGAGTGGATTATCCATATCGCACTCGAAAAATTGAGGCACTCCGCCTACGGCGTCGTGCTCAAACTTCTTTCTCATGCGATATGGCTGTCATATCCACTCTTGTTGCACAAACTACTATTAAAATTCGACTAATATAGAGCTAAAGGAGTATTTAAACAATTGTGAATTACATGATGAATATTCGAATTAATTCGGTAACAATATAAATTTTTATTATGCTATATTTCTGTTAAAAACCAGTATTTTTCTGTTAAATTTCGGTCACATCCATTTGAAGGTATTCTAAATCCAATGGTGTAGTAAAATTTGAAATAAAAAAATTGCTAATATTTTTTATGGATTTTTGGCCTTGAAAAATTCTAAATGGGCCATGCAATTTTGCACAACGGTGCAGTTATTGAAGCTCTATCATTTAAAAAATAATCGTTTAAATCAGCCAACAAATAAATTTTTTTAGAGAGGTGCCTCTCTTTTAAATGAGTCACTTTGTATAAATTGATACATATCATTAAAAACACCATAAAATACGCATTTGCATTCAGTCCAAAAAAAATCGTACCATCTTTTAAAATTCCTCTATTTAACAGATTGTATTACAAATTTTATTTCTCCTACTCACAGAATCACATATAAAACAATGAAAATTTATCTTTTACCATACGAATATGTATCACTTTGTACTATTTACTTTGATGGCGGCCATGAACTAACGTCACTTCTTGAAGGGAATATCTGAGACCTAGGAATCCTCCAGAGTAGCACTTTCAACATGACCTGAAATAAAAGCTTTTGTACTTGTCTTAGATTCGTTTCGGAGCGTACACAATACACATTTTACAACAAAAGTTATAAGTGCGTTATAAAATGGATTTAATAGCTTTGGATGGTATAAAATAATTGATAATAAAACCTCAAATGTCTCTAAAAAATACGAGAGTGCTGGGAAATGTTTCTCTCAATTCAACCCCTCGAAATATGGTTGCAATAAAATTTATATTATTGTTAAATATTTTCATTTATATGCTACATAACGACTACTTGATTCATATACAACTCAACTTCTCTAACTAATGATATATTTATGCATCATATTTAATGTAATTCATTCTAATGCCTTTAATGCGTAATTCCCGTCCATCGTAACACTCTGAAAAAAATAATAATAAAGACTTCTCAAATCAACTAAAATTAGAGTACACTGAATACAGAAACTTATTAAATAAGCTAATAAAAAATACAAAAAATTATTGTAAAAACGAACATGTAAATGCGAACGAAAATTATAAAAAAGTTTGAGAAATTACAAATAAAGCATCAAATAGTACCCCAGAGAAAAATCAAACTGACAATATAGAATCCTTAAGTGAAAAGGAGTTAGTAAAGAACGCTAAACAAAAAGCTAATATTTTTAATACATTTTTCATTAATATCGGGGAAAAAATATCCTCAAAATTTGAAAAAAATAATGAAAGCAATAATCACTTACCAAACTATTTTTGCCAATAAAGATATTTCTTCTACTATTTTTCTCAGGCCTGTAACTGAAAACGAAATAATATTAATCATAAATAAACTAAAAAATAGATCTGCGGCAGATCCCGATAATATTACAAGCAGTCTAATTAAAGCTGTCCATATTAACCTAATTAAACCATTAAAATATATTATAGTAGATCTCGTTATTAAAACTGGAAAATTACCAACACAAAGGAAAGTTACCGAAGTATTTAAAGCAGGAGATCCAAAAAAATCCAAATAATTATAGGTCCTCATCCCTTATAAATAATTTTGCGAAAATATTTGAAAATTCTATAAAAAATCGCTTAATGGACTTCTTCGGTAGCTTCAATGTTATTACGGAGAAACAATTTGGCTTTAAAAAGAAAACTAGTACGAAAGATGCTGTTATTGGCTTAATTAAAGAAATTGTATAAATCATAAACAAAAAATGTATTGCAGTATTCCTTGACTTAGCCAAAGCTTTTGATTATTATTATTAGCCGTTACTCGAGTCCGAGTATAAAAATGTTACAGTCGATAAATTGTGTACAATAAAAAACAAGTAAAAGGTGTAATCTATTGTAATTCCCATTCATCTACGGTGCATACGACTATGGCTATAGAGGCCAATTCGGGAGAGCACATGTCGACCGCAGTCAGGACAAACATAGACCTGGTTAGGTCTTGGATTCGGCCTTCTTGCAGCAACATTTCCTTGATAGCTGGCCACAACCCCTCGCCATTCGGTTCTGTCCGCTGCAAGTTGTTCCCATTGCTCGTCTGCAATACCGCAGGATTTTAGATTTTCATGGAGAGCGTCCTTGAACCTCTTTCGTTGACCGCCACGCCTTCTACTACCGCTTAGCAATTCACCATAAAGTGTACATTTAGGAAGGCGGTTATCATGCATACGATGAACGTGACCTGCCCATCTTAGGCGTGCTCTTGAAATAAGCACCTCAATTGGAAGGCTGTTTGCTCTCCTGAGTACTTCCACGTTTGATATGTGATGGAACCAACGGATTTTCATCATACTTCTGAGGTGTCTTTGCTGAAAACGTTCTAATTCTTTCACATGACGACGGTAAGCGACCCAGCTTTCACATCCATATAGCAGTGTTGGAATGACAATTGCTCTGTAGACAGCCATTTTCTTTGACAAGGCAAGGTCGTGGTTGTCAAATACTCTCTCTCTAAGTCCCCAGAGTGCTCTAGATGCAGCGTTAATTCTATTGCGAATCTCGCTGTCCATGTTTGCTTTGTCATTAACAACGTTGCCTAAGTAATTGAACTGATCCACCACTTCAAGAGAATTTCCGTTAAGTGTAATGTCTATTTGGTTCACTTGATGAGGAGTTGACATAATCTTAGTCTTTCCAATGTTGATTTTAAGTCCCAAGGAATCATAGCTCTGGGCATACACATCTAAAAGTTCTTGAAGCTCTTCAGGCGTAGAGGCAAAAAGTGCACAGCCATCCGCATACTGGAGATCACAAATGAATCGTGTGCGTGTCTTCGTGAAAGCTCTAAAGCGCCCTATGTTAAAGAGACCGCCATCAAAACGGTATCTGAGACCTATTCCTCTGACTGTCAGTTTGTTGTCAACAATAATTGTTAGAGCAGTGGTAAACAAATTAAAGAGTAGGGGTGCCAGGACACGTCCCTGCCTAACTCCAGTGAGGGTTTGGAAAGGTTCGGTTGCCTCATTATTATACATAACCTGGGCGTTGTTGTTTGTATGTAGACTGCGACGTACTTCCACAAATTTTCTAGGGATACCTAAGCGGAACATAATTTTCCAGAGCACTTCCCTGCCAGTGCCCACAAACATTTGTACGTACAATGGCGCACAATCGCACTAAGAAATACGTCAGGGCCGGCCTTATTTTATTGCGTGTTTATATAAAGTCAGTTATTGAGTTTATTGTGTAATATAAATAATTTCATGTATTTTTTAAGTAAGCTTCTTTCGCGCAGGACGCATCTTCCATACAAAGTATAATATGTACATTGTGTATACTAACGGCACTAAATAAAGCATGTTTCTTATTTATTTCCCATAACGCAAAAATATGAGATGCCTTGCTGCCCCGTTCTATTAACTTACTATTATAGTAATACACTTGAGGGGTCCACGTTGGCAAAAAGATCTTGGAATCAGTATTATTATCCCGAATATGTTGGAGTACGTATTTATATTAAGACTCTAGGTAACAATTCACAAATATTCATATTCATTTTGAAAGAAAAAATCCAAAAGCGGACCAATATTTAGATGATAGCTTATTTTATACAACAGACAAAAGTTGAGAACGTACTTACTTAAAATATAACAAACCCGGGATTTCGCCCCGGTTTTTACAAAACAGTACTAAACAAGTGTGCACCATATTATATTAATTAAGATACATACTGTTTATAAGTCACAAAGTTATACATAAAATGACCAATATATCTCACAACTTTACGCAAACGAAGACGCGTTCCATCTACTATAATAGAGTGCAGTGGTTTGAGGTTACCGAATGAGAAATTTTTCGTCCTATTTTATCCTGTGCTCTTTATTAATTAAATTTATTACTCAAAATTGTGATCTGGAAACACTGTTTTACAGTAGTTATTTCAACAACACAACAGAGTCAACGCATAACCTTGTCGATACACGTTCATTTATCGTTGTTACATTGGTCAGTCGTCGTTTAATCGTACTGGCGAGAGTTTTATTGAATTTCGCGGTTTTCTAAAGTTATAGTTTCTATAAAATGTTTTTTTCCTTTATCATTTGTAAAAAAAACCTTAAGTGATACAAAAAAATGGGTGAGATTTTCGTAATTAGCTGACCAAAATTATAAGAAATCACTTCTCAGAACTAAAACTTCTGTTAAAAAGTTTTATTTTGTAGACATGTGTTATTAATCAAGAAATTATCTCAAATGCAACAGAAACACAAAATATTCAGCTGTTACATGAAGAGATTTTAATTAGTAATCTTAAAGATATTGCAATTAAATTTAACACTGTCCTTTTAGATATTGTTAAAATTTTACATGTTTCTAGAAATCAACAATATCATGTACTCAGAGACTTAAAAAAATGCACAGAAGAAAATTTAAAAATCACGTCTTTCCGTCCAACAAATGCAAAGGAAATAACAGATTTAACAAACTCTAGTGAATAAGAACTCTAGTGGCTATGATAATAATAAAGAAATGCATCACTACTCTGGCAGATGAATTAGCAAAACTATTTAACCTATCTCTTATTCAAGATATTATCTCAGGCTGTTTGAAAAAATCGCGTATAATGCCAATTTTTAAAAAGGATAACAAAACACGATGAACAATTACAGGCCAGTAGCTCTTACTACGACTATTTCAAAAGTACTAGAAAAATTTGTATATATAGTCGAGGCAAGAATTCAAGCGATGCACGTCACAGATCGATTCTATAAATAAGACAATACTGCTAAGAATCGAGAAGCCCCATTAAACTGTACCTACTTCTGAAAAAAGCTTTATAACTGGGTGTCAATAATTACTCTTTTTAACGTAATTAATGATTAAAAATTATGTTAGTATTAAAATTTCTTTAATGAGATCACTTGTGACGTGCATCGCTTGAATTCTTGCCTCGACTTTAGCAGACTTTTGCAATTTGCCAAAAAGTCAATTTTATTATGTAAACCCCAACATGGCTATATTGGTTATTTAAAAAACAAATCCACTAGTTCTGCGATGACCCGCTCAACACATAAAATTTATAAGAAATTGGATAAGGGTTTTTCAAATGAGTGGTATTCCCTTCGATTTTAGTAAAGCATTTAATAGTATAAACTTTGAGATTATACTGCTAAAACTTAAGTTATATAGTATGAGGGGGTGTGAAATAGATTGGTTCTCCTAATGGCCAAACAATCATTATATCTCAAGGCAATAACACTTATCCATCAAACTGTAGTGAAATAGAGAGTAGAGTTACACAGGGTTCAATACTTGGACCTCTTCTCTTTTTACTTTATGTTAATGAACTGCCAGATGTCGTAGAGAAAACAGATTGCACATCGCCTTCATTTTAAAGCAAATAATAGCATTAACCAAACTTCTAACTGGTGTAAGTTAAATCACATATAACTGAATTTAACTAAAACAAAATGTATCAATTTTTCGATAAGAAGGGATGCAGTGCATTCAGAAAACGCGGTTGTTGACAAAGTAGAGACTTTGTGTTTACTGTTCTGTTTTTGCCTTGAGGAAATGGAAAATATCTTGTTTTGCTAACTTTACGTCAAAATTTTTTACGGAAAAATGTGTTATCCGAATTATGCGTAGTTTAAGCGAATACGGTTTTGTAATTTTCTCACTATGAAATTCTCACTATGTCATGGATCTATAGGTCGCTGGTTCAAATCCGGCTCGAGGGACTAACAAAAAATGTATGGGCTTTAACAGATGTTTCGGTGATAAATATCCCAAATTATTTTAACAATAGATAATGGACTGTATAATATACGAGTAGTATAAAAGTCACCTCTGGTGTGGTGTGCTATCGTTCTGCCAGCCGACTCCCGTATCTTCCTTCTAAGGCACTAATTATTCGCACAAATAGAAAACAGCCTCAAAACAACAAATAAGTAATAACTGCGGAAAATATGGTCGAGAATAATGAGAATTTGCGTTGAAGACACGAATCATGTAAAACGTTTTATCTGAAGTTCTTTTATGCCACTTAAAAATACCCGAAATATAAAAGCTATGAAAGAAACTTTAATCATTAAGAAGTAAATATATGTTTTGGAATGACTTGATATGCAACCACTATAACTAAATTTAACAAATAATCAAATCATTTTTAGTAAGTAAGACATACCATTCAGTTGCTGTATTTGTATAAATAGCTACCGACGTATATAGTTTTACTTCCACGTCCAGTTTAAGTATAGTAACGCAAAAAATTTCACCAACCCACCCTCCCCACTATCACCCCCAATACCACCCCTACGCTATTATGAAAGGGAGTAAAAAAATAAAATATGATTTAGTGCATATACAAAACCGAAACGCCTAAAACAGTATTTTTAGCGTTATCTACCCCCTCTACCAACCCCATTGCCACCCCCACCCTATTATTAAAGGGGTGAAAAAAATTAAAACGTAATTTAGTGTCTATACAAGAACGAAACGTCTAAAAAAATTGTTTGGCGTTAGCTACCCCCTCTACCACTCCATTGTCACCCCCACCCTATTATTAAAGGGAGTAAAAAAAAATTAAAATGTGATTTAGTGTGTATACAAAAATGTTTCATTTTTATCTAAAAAAATGTGATTTAGTGTGTATACAAGAAAGAAACGTCTCAAAAATTTTTTTGGCGTTAGCACCCCAATCCTATTATTAAAGGGAGTAAAAAATTAAATTGGGACTTAGTGTGTATAAGACTTGGATACAAAATCTGGATGTGGAAATAGTGATTCCTTGGGCAGCGGTTTTTTATTTTTGTTTAGATAAATATAACGAGTAGTAACTTAATGTCAGATAACAAGTAAAGTATCCATTCACGTTGCCTTCTACACATGTAAATATTCAGTAAATAAACTATTCTATTCTAAATTATCAAATTATAATTAATCTTAAAATGTAAAAACAAATACGACAAAACACCCTTACGTACTATTACCAGAAAACAGAAATAAATAGGCAATAGTCATTTTATTCTTATTTTTACCTGAGTGGAATAATCAAATATTTAGTTATTAGAAAAGGAACAAATTTGAACAGATTTCGGATTCTTTTAAAACTTACAAATTTCTGTTTGCACAAGAAATAAATTTAAAACAGTGGCGCCTTAAATCAAACAATTTGCTGTTTGGTTAACATTTGTTTTTACTTTTGCCTTTATTTATGTTAGCCAAACGAATACCAAATATTTGTACACCTTTCGACTCTTAATGTCTGGAAATGCACCCTGCCTAGATATACTTGATTATGTTTCAGGGAAGAATCTATATTGAATGTTTTTTGTCGGGGATGTTAACATTCACAAAAGAGGCATTATGTAGCTTTAACTTTCCCTTGTTTCCCATTCTTTATTTGCACTGAATATTCTTATGAAACAAGAGATCCCGAAGAGGCCAGTAATACACTAATAAATAACTTTTAAAATGCCATACAAAATTCCACCAAAAATAAGACTTAAAAATTAAAAAAAAAGAAAAAATGGGTTGTTTGGCCCTTAGCATTTCAAAAACTGCATATTTGCCATTCAGCCCTAATAAAAGTAATTTACCAGCATTTACTGAAAAAAAATTGCCAACATGGGTTTGGTTATAACCACCTGCCAAAAAATTAATTTCCTTGGAATAACTTTCGATTCTCATTTAAAGTGGAATCACCATATCACTAAAACCGTAAAAAAATTAAGATCTTTGCTTATACAGATTCAATATAAAATATATTCAGAAACAACACTCGTTGAGTGCATGTATGACACAAGGGGCAAAGACAGAAACCGATTAAAGGTTATAGTTGCACAAAAAACTATATGAACAAAATGTTTTATCTACTTAGCCCCTAGACTATATGACAGGATTCTAGAAAATATTAAGCAAATCAAACCCGCAACAAGATATAAAAAAGAAAAAAAAATGACTACTGGATATAAATTACACAGAAATAGGTACATTCGATAATACTGCAAGTCTTTATGTCTTTAATATGTATCTAAGCACAAAGTTGATAAGTTTTATGATCCTATGTCATGGAATTTTATTTATTTAATTGTGTTTTCTTTTTTATTGTTAGGTTTTAATGGTTTAGTTCTTAATACTAATATCTGAAGTTTATTTTTTATCAATATTTTTGTTTGTGACTAATGCAAGAATATGTTGCATAAGTTAATCTAACTATATAGTTTGCATATGCACATACACTATCACATTGAATTTTTAATTTATTAATTAATCAACCATTGCTCCCAGAGTCTAACGAGTCTTTGCATCCACCGATTTATTTATTTATATTTATAGATATTAAAATTTAAAATTAACTGTATTGTTTCTGTTACTCATGTAAATAAATAAATATTCTCCTATATTCTATTTATAAGGTGTAAACTTTGTATTTAAATTGTTTATTTTGGGAAATAAAAATATTTATTTAGTATTATTAAATGTAACAGGTTTCTATCATGCCAATTGTGTTATCCAGATATAAAATGTTATTGTGCTTCCTCGCAGCTTTTCATTATTTCTTTCAGGGCCCCCAGCCTGTATATTTTGACTGAAATTTTCACGATTTCATCGTTTGTGGTACTGTCAGCTACCTATCAAATATTATTTGTCTGCGTCAAATGGATGTAGAGAAGTCCAATTGGTTTCTTAAACAAATTATGTGACAAATAAGAAACATGTATAAGTTACTTTTGTCTCCTCTATCGTATAACAAATCGTTGCATACCTCAAGTAGACATAATGCTGCGCAAAACATAATGCAGAAAAATAGTGTGTCTCTTTCGCAGATCAGCGATGGCAGGCTCTTCCACTGTTTATAGCTTAAACCTACTAATCTCTGCAGGAAATTTGTCTCCCAGACTCTTGTTCTGTAATTTAATCCACAGACTCTTATTGTGGTGGTTTGTGTATTTGCCGTATGATGAGTTCACCGTTGTAGCCGGCCTTAGAAGTAGAATATTTCTTCATCTTGAATGGCTTTATAAAATGTTTTCTTACTGTCTTGAAACGTTTTAAATGTCTTTTTTGATGGACACATTCTACATTTGAGTCTAATGTTACAATCGTTAAAAAGGAACTGCTCTCAGCATGATGGAATGGGATTATTTTAGTGTAACAAAAGCTGGAATGTTCTACATTAAGGTTTTTATTAGTGTTGACCGGGGCAAATGTCATATTTTAGTGAAAGTTTAAAAAGTACGTTATATCTTGATTGACGTATTATTTTAATACTGCTCGTTGCTATTGCATTTGAATTAAAATATTCTAATGAGATCGGACTAAAGATACACGAATATTTTTTATGTGCATTTTGTCAAATATCGTTGATATATTCGTAAGGAGCAATGGGGTATTTTCATTGATTTAAAATGAAAGTGAAAATATTTATATCTTGAAAATATATACAGGATGTCCCAAGTGTGCCAATATTGGCCTTATTAGAAGACTTTGAATTTTTTTTATGTAAGTGGCATAGTGTACTAAACTCACACATTTTAAAATTATTTTGAAATATACAGGGTGACTCGCTACAGCGGAGAATCTTAGAGGTAATTTTTTTAAATGGAACACCCTATATATTTTGACATTTATAAATTCAGCATAAAATTACCTTTCCAACGACCAGATTTTTGGTTTTTGACGTGACGTTGCCGAGTTATCCAAAAAAATATGAAAATTTTGATCGGGACAAGGTTTAATAAATTAATTCGCTGTGTGTGTTATTCCTATCAATTAAGAAGATTTATTTTGCAATTACGCGGACAAGGGATGGACTGCAATGACACAACCACCAAATATTGATTATAATTATTAGTATTCGTCTGGTCGATAGCCGAGTGGGTTAAGGCTCGAGGTGGCAATCGCGATTAATCACACGGACATTGCACCACCGGGTTCGAATCCTGGCTCCGGCACTGTCGGAGGAAATGGTTGTATGTCCGCGTTTTTTCAATGTGTAATCCCCTTCCGCACAAGCCCTGACTTCTGAAACTGGGTGTTGTCTAATTTCTGTGGTGTTTATTGTATTATATGTTTATTATACTAGCGCTAAATGTATATTAAATCTCTTTAAAAAAATCATGTTTTACAAAAACGTTCAAGAAAAATGTATTGACAAACTATAGCCTGGCCCGTGTACAACACATAGTGAGGAACGGAACGACTTATAATGTACCAAGTACCATCTAATGTGCGGTTTATAGTTAACGATTACACAAAAAGATTCAAGAAAAGTTCAATGTTTATAAAAAAAAATTTGGGCTTTTGCTTGCCTGTCTATTTACGTATCATTATTTAGTTCAATAATAATTTGGTTCGTTCCTCGGAGTTTAAAAATGCTTGAATCGCAACGACTTTGAATTATTTTGTAGCAATTATATATTCATACGTTCAGGCAAGGCGGTCCTACGCACATCTGAGTACATGGTAAAGATACTTTTCTGACACAGAATCACTGAGGAACCAGTTTAGGGCGAATCCCGTTAAAATCCGTCATTTTCCCGTCAAAATCGACTGCTAAAAAATGAATGGTCACCCTTGTCGCTAAAGGCTATTTTTGCTAAAACTCTCGAAATACTTTGACTAGAGACTGGATTAACTTGTCCTCATATTTAATATAACGCATGAGTTGCAGTTCTGCACAACGTGGATTCGTAAAAGAGTATTTAATTTTGAAATTTCGATTTTTGTTACACTTTCTAAATTTTGGTGGTGGGGGCGATATTACGTCCCCATGCAGCGACATTTATTACATTTTCTAAAATTACACTCCTTGATGAGTTTTCATGATTTTGGCATAAAAAACGCTCTGTAGAGCGTAAATGTGATTTAAAATATAAAAACCTCTTCCAACGGCATTTTTACGTGTCGGATTTTGTTACAGTTTCGAAAAGTTTATTGAAGGTTATGGCATGTTCTTTAACAATAATAAGGTCAGCTGGACGTTGCGAATTGCAAAACACAACAAAATAAAACGCCATTTCATTGTCTTTATAGCCGTAAGGAAACTAAAGTTCTAAGTTTGGCAATAATTCACAAAGAGAGAGCCAGTTTATATAATATTATATACTATATCCGATCTCGTCACATAAAAGTCAGTACTATGCACTAGAGATAATGTCACACAAATGTTTATAACTAGGAAGTCGATGACCAACGTCTGACCGACTCGTATTTTTGTTCCCCATTTTATTGTAAAAATAGGTTGTAAAGTGATCGCGTGGATAAGTTTGTCAGGTTTGACTTTTTCTGCATCTGAGTATATTTAAGTTTCGCACTTTATACGGAAAAAATGATTTTTCAAAATTGTACCTACACTGCTGAACGATTGAAATGTTCATTTACCAACTGCGGGGTCAATATTTTTTAAGTTAAGTTACAATAAAGCATTTGGTTATCACTTTGATCATTTGCTTCGAATTTCAATTAAACATTTCTTTTTTTAATTTTCTTTTGCTTTCTATACAAAAGACATACTGCTCAAAAGAGGACCAAAGGCAAAGGAAAAAATACCGGTTCAAAGTTGTTGTTGATGATATATAATTGGTAGTGAATTGAGTTACCGAACCGAACAGAACCAAACGGAGTGGAACAGAACAGAACGGAATAGAATAGAACAGAACAGAACAGCCGACAGCCGAAATAGGTTAAAAATGCGAAATCGCCGCCAACAGAAGTAATTCAAGGTACGTACGGACGCCATGAGTATGCAGGGGTTTCTATTTGTCGTATTAGCTCTACATATTTTTAATAACTATGTATAAGTGTCATAGTATCTCTATTTTTAATGTAAATAAAAAACTTCTGAATATAGGGTACTACAGACTAAAGGATACAGTACAGGGTACAGTATCTAATAAATAAATACACCACAGGTAATGACGACCCCCTTTATCCCGGAAGGCTCTAGAAGAGCCTTGTGTGGGAGGGGGCTACACGTTTAGAGACAAGGGACACACACCCAATATTCGTGTATAGTGAAAAAATCCCTCTCACAGTATTTTCCACTGCCACGACCGGGGATCAAACCCGGAACTTTTGGGTGAGAGGCAAGTGTGCTCACCTCTCGACCATCAGTCATCTAAACTCACTGTAATTTCAGCAGATAGACCTTTCTTCAATAGCACATCGTTGTTGATGGTATTTCTGTTAGTTTTTACTTCCACGTCCAGTGGAAGTATTGAAACACGATTTTTTTTTGTTGAAATAGGCTTAAAATGTCATGAAACGTCGAGATTTTAAATTTGAGCAAAAAAATAAAAAATTCTGTCTGTCTGTCGGCCTGTCTGTCACTTTTTTTTTGTGCGCACGTTTACTCTGGAACCGTTTATGATATTGACTTGAAATTTGATACACTTATGTATTATAGCGAATCTGGAACTATATCATATTTTGATCTAATTCCGTTGGAGGGTTCGGGGGTAAATGGAATAAAAAAGGGTAAATAGGCAAAGCAAGCAGGTGATAGCCTATAAATTTCAATTTAGGGAATGTACGAAAAGTCAAGGTCTCAACATTTTTTTTGCGTCTTCTACTGTCCCAAATTAGTGTTCTGAAATTTCACGAAATTTTCAATTTTCTGATACTGATGAATATAATTTTAGATATATTTTAATGACACCACCTTTTTTAATCTGTCCTTTAACAGAAGGTGTTTAGGTTTAAGATTTTAATTGTTGTTTCAACCGAACCAGGCCTGCTTCGCCCGATCCTGCAACCGGCCATCGCGATCAACGCGATAGTTGCATGATCGGTTCCAAAATAGGTCCTGAGGAGGTACTTTTATATTGTTAATTTTAATAAAGAAGTTTTGGATTTGGATTTGGTATTTGATCAGCATTAAGATATCTCTTGCAGCAATAGGTTGATTGTATTTCACCAGAACAGTTTTCTTTTCACAATATAGAACAGTACAATCAGACTCGGATGGTAAGGGAAGATGCCAAAATAAAGACTCTATCAATGACTGTAGAACTTCAAATATAGGAGGGAGTTACCCATGTTCATAAGTTCCTCCGCAGAGAGTGGATAAAATTAAAGATAGACCCATTCTACGTACCTACTCTCTATGTTATACCCCAATAAAATGATCTACTACACTATTCAGTATCACTCGTACACAAAAGCGGCACAAATATTTGGGCTAAAGTTGTTGCTAAGCCCCTGGACAAGAAATGTTTATACTCGTTACATTTTCTAGTTGTCTAACAAAAACTTTCTCTAGTTAGAATTTGGTTTAGCCTTTTATGACCATCGGACATCTGGTTGCATAGACAATGTCGTAATGACATTTAATAAAAATGGCATTTGTTTTTCTGCAACTGACACACATATTGCTGAAATAAAGCGATAGCCTGAACTGTTGGTGGATCACAAGTTGTATCTACATATAATAGTACCTTGAGAACTATGTTTCGTAAAAATTATAAAACAGCGTCCTTTTGTTCTTCCCGTAAAGTTTCCTGTGTGGTCGCACCATATAAAAACATGCCATGCCACAATTGCTTTAGCTCGCTTTTCTCTTCAACAATAAGGCTGATTTTGAGTTTTATTAGATCCAGTTAGAAAATACATATTGAATGGTAAAGATCTCTGTAAACTGTATTAGAAGAAACAACACTTCACTGTCAGAACTGAATATTATAACTGCATCATCCAGTTCAATGGTAGTTGCGTGAAGTAACATGAGATACAGCTAACAGGAAACAGAACAAATACTTGTTCTGTTTCCTGTTAGCTGTATATTGTGAGAGGGAATAACGGACTCAATCATGAACAAAGAACTGACAAGGAAACTTCTTATATGCTAAATTTAATTTTACGTAATTTTTATTAGAAAACACTAAACACATGATACGGCTGCTCCTTGTTGCATAGCGATTCGAGGCAAACAAGCAATTGTAATAAGGAACTAGGTTCAATGTTATGGCCTCAGATATAAGGCAAATATTTTATTAGAGTTGCGGGGACAGTCCGTTAATTTTAGACTTGTCTGATTCAATTTTGATAAAAATTATGTATGTGTTTTTTTTGAATTTTAAAAAATATTGGTTCTGTGGAATTATGAATCCTAGAGCTAAATCGAGCTAACAACGACGGACAAAGGATAAAATTAATCTCCAATACCAGTCCAAACTGACAAAAATAAAAGTTATATCAATTCCTTCATAGTAGACAGAAATAATTTCAATTTCGTGATGTATACTTACTTAACTGTACAAAGAAATCCCTTATATTTACCTGAAGTATTTACTTTTATTCTTTCTCTGAGATTCTTCAACTCGTGTAAATAAAATAAATATTAACTTTCCATTAATTTTTGCTAAGGATATATCTGATGCTGTTTATACTAATGCTACTTTTGTCGTGATTACATTTTGTATTACACAATTGATATTGTACTACTTAATATCACACGAGTCCATTGCTTCAAAAACTGAAATAATGTTTACTGACATGTATTTAATTTCGACACATCCCAAAATACAGTACGGTCGCCTTACATTTTTTGCTAATAATCGTCGCATAATCTATAGATTATCAGAAGTAAAGTTAAATCATACTTGCATACACATATTTTATATGCATACAGGGTGACCATGACACCAGGTACACTCCCATTTTTTAATTTATTTTTCAAGATATAAATTTAATTATATCAAAACAAATGACCATTTCAGCGATTTGATAGATATAAAATAGGACATTATCAAAATAGTGATTATGATCATTGACTTCTTATAGTTTAGAGGTTCAGGAGGGATTCCACTGGTCTTAAGAGGCCCAGAAGGTTTTATAACCATTTTCGTCGTATTCTTCTCTGTAGAATCGATTGGCGTTGGTCCATGATCCCAAAAGTAGTCCAATTTCGAGGTATCCATGAGGAAGTGTAAAAAATGGTGTTAATATGGCAGTGTATACGTATTGTGGTACGGCTTAAGGATTGCCCCAAATTGCAAAATAGCAATAATGATGATGATGACGATGGCGATGGCGATGACGATGATGATGACGATGCCGATGACGACGATGACGCCGATGAGGACGATGAAGACTATGAGAACGACGACGAGGATGACGATGATGATGATGATATTAATAATATGTATTTATTTTTCTCAAGAGCAAAAATGGTAAAAATTTAACTAAAAAGTTCTGCTTCAATTTGCCCGTTAATAACTAACTTAAATCTGAAAAAATATATGTAAAAAAAATATGCAAGCATAAGATTATAGTGAAAGTACAAAACAGGTTTTTTTAAATCTGACTTCAAAAATGCATTTTATAATAAGGATAATACTAATAACAACCAGAAAGAGGAACAGATAAGGGGATACGGTAACCTCACGAAGCGAAAATAATGTACGTGAAAACTAAAACGAAAAAAAAAACCGCTGCCCAAGAAATCACTACTTCCACATCCAGATTTTGTATCCAAGTCTTATACGCACTAAATCCCAATGTAATATGATATTACCTTTAATAATAGAGTAGGGATGGTAGAGGAGGTGACTAATGTAAAAAAATTTTTAGAAGCTCTTGGTTCTCGTATACACACTACATCCCAACTTAATTTTTTATTCCTTTAAACATAGGGTGGGGGTGGTCGAGGGGGTAACTAATGCCAAAATAAATTTTAGAGGCTCTTGTCTTGGTTGGGTAGTTAGCGGCAAAAATTTTTTTGAGACATTTCGTTCTTGTATACACACTAAATCACATTTTATTTTTTTTTACTCCATTTCATAATAGTGTGGGGGTGGTTTTGGAAATGATGATTGGGGGGGGTGCTGATGTCAAATTTTGAGACCTTGATTTTTTGTACATGCCCTAAATTGCAATTTTTTGGACTCTTACCTGGTTGCTTTTCTTATTTACCCACGAACCCTTCGAGAGAATTAGATCAAAATATAATCTATTTCCAGATCTCGTTATAACAGATAAGTGTACCAAATTTCAATTCAATACCATAAGCGGTTCCCAGAGTAAACGTGCGTATAAAAAAATTACAGACAGACAGACAGGAAATTTGATTACGCTCAAATTTAAAATCTCAATGTTTCATGACATTTCAAGCCTATTTCAACAACAAAAAAATATTATTTTTTTTGCGTTACTATACTTCCCACTGGACGTGGAAGTAATATGTAAAAATATGTGCACCTGCAACATGACCCCAAGACACCAACCTCTGACCCGTTAAATGGTGTTTTGGCTATTTTGATAAACTTTTTTTGCTTTTTTATTGTTTGTAACAATTTGAAAGTTCATTCCACAGATGAGATAGAAAGTAAGTAAATGATCTATGAAAAATCGCAGTTTTATGTTAAGGCACCAGAAAATCCTGTACATATTTTGTATTGTGCAAGAAATCTCGTGAATTTAATTTATATTTGAAGTATTGAGGTTCTCCGTTGTAGAGTGAGGTCCATAAGTAACGGATAAATTCATTATCTACGTAATTAACAATTTATGAGTAAAATCCTAAAACACATCAATTTTACTTCCACGTCTAGTTGAAGTATAGTAACGCAAAAAAATATTTTTTTGTTGAATGTCATGAAACGTCGAGATTTTAAATTTGAGCAAAAAAATTTTTCCCGTCTGTCAGTGTCTGTCTGTCTAGAACTTTTTTTGTGCGCACGTTTACTCTGGAACCGTTTATGATATTAACTTGAAATTTAGTACACTTCTGTATCATAATGAGGTCTGGAACTAGATTATATTTTGATCTAATTCTGTAGAAGGATTCGGGGGTAAATGGGGCAAATAAGGGTAAATAGGCAAAGCGAGTAGGTAAGCGTAAACAAAATTGCAATTCAGGGCATGTACAAAAAGTCAAGGCCTCAAATTTCTTTTTTGACACCAGCCACCCCCTACTATCACCCCCAATACCACCCCCACACTATTATGAAAGGGACTAAAGAAAATAGAATGTGATTTAGTGTGTATCCAAGAACGAGACCTCTCAAAAAATTTTTTTGGCGTTAGCCACTCACCCCCTCTACTACCTCCATTGCCACTCCCACCCCATTATTAAAGGGAGTAAAAAATTTAATTGGGATTTGGCGTGTATACGAGAACCAAGGGAATTATTTTGGCGTTAGCAGTATAAGATTTTTGAATTTCTCTAATCTTTGAATTGAAAAATGTTACATTTTTAATGTTACTAAGTAAACAAAAGAAAATTAAAGAGTTTAAATCAAATGTCCAAACTGGGCGCCCGAAGCTTCTTGACAATAATGGGGCCATTTCTGAAATTCTGTCTTTTAAATCATCGAGGTTATTTGGTATGTTGAAGTAGATTTTCAATTTTAAGTAACCCCATAAAATATAGTCAAGAGGGGTCAAATCGGGATAACAGGCAGGTCACTCAATTTCAATGCGTCTACCGATACACCTATTGGGAAAAAGAAACCCTTTTTACTTCTTTCTTTTTGTTGGGTATTTTGCCTCTTGCGTATCAGAAAAACGATACATTTAAATTGAATGTTATGACACAAAATTAATTAGAAAAGTCACATTTGACAGATATTAGGTAGATAAAATTGTTTAGGATACATTTGATTGTATACATTTCGAAATTTTCGAATTTAATTTTCTTGATGAAGAATATGCACAATTTAATATCAATTATTGAGAGATCATCTAACCCACTAGCATTTGTTCGTTGCATGAGAAGCAGTGCTACACAATGCCGGTGCGTAATATTATTTTTGTAACAAGTACCTAAAACCATGTTTTTTGGGACGAATCATAACTGTTTAAAGACGACCACGCGACCATAGTAACCAGATTATTTAATTATTGTATTGAACCATTTTGCTTTATTTATCTAAATATGACTGGTGGTCGAGAGGTGAGCGCACTTGCCTCTCATCCAAAAGTTCCGGGTTCGATCCCCGGTCGTGGCAGTGGAGAATACTGTGAGAGGGATTTTTCTACTATACACGGATATTGGGTGTGTGTCTCTTGTCTCTAAATGTGTAGCCCCCTCCCACACAAGGCTCTTCTAGAGCCTTCCGGGAAAAAGGGGGTCGTAATTACCTGTGGTGTTATTTATTATTATTATTATTTAATCCTCAAAAGTTGCCATGGCAACTTTTTGGGATTGACTCATGTTACGCACTCAAACGAATTCCTAAAATCTTATTTTAGGGACCAAATACAAAAAAATAATTTCGAGGTAGTTGTTAAATTTATATCTCGTGGGACGTAATTTGTTGTAGTTCCATAAATCGGAACCTATGGGACGTCGTTTATTGCAATGGCAAGAATTACGCCCGTGGAACGGTTTTTTTATGATAGTTTTCAAATATAAAATTTTTGTTATAGTTCCAAAAAACTTCCTATGTTGAAATTTCGAAAAATGTTCATAGTACTACCAGAAATATCTTCCGACAATATTTTTACGTGTCGCACGTAGTTCATGCAAAATATTTCCGGATTTCATCACAGTTCCAAAAAGTTTCCTTCGAAAGAGATTTTTGCAGACTTCAAGTGTGATGGCTTTAAATATGATTAAGTAGGTTCTTCGTTATTATCACGCTATCTTGATTCAGCAGGCGTTGGTCTCAATGGTTCAGTTCACCAAGTCGACGACGATAGAATGAAAACCCTTTGAGTGACTGTTTTAACATATTCCATGTTAGATTTGCAGATTCGACTTGAACAGCTTTTGCCCGCGGTATTTCTGATTATTTGGAGGATCAAAATACCAATAAACAATTAACATACACATTAACATATTAATATTTTTGCATTTCTGAAAAAAAAGTATTTTGGAACTTTCTCGTGAATATCACGAAGTGGGATTACTTAATGACATAATACATGAATTAAAAAATACCAATTCTGTAAGAGTAGATTGTGTGTCAACAGAAATTATTATATCGATTGCCCAATTTATCGCTGAGCTACTAGCCCGTATTGTCAACTTATCTGTAGAATTGGGGAAAATTCTGGATGAGTTGAAAATAGGGGAAAAATATTCCCCTATTTAACAAAATATCAAATAATTTCCAGATCTGAAAATGGATTTTGGCCTGGTAGGTCAACCGAAAGTGCAGCAATGGACTTTTTGCAGTTGGCGTATAATCGCTTAGGTAACAAAAACATATATTGCTGCACTTCTGACTCTATAGAGACGACATTTGCTACTGATAAACATTCTGTAATAGGAATTAGAGGTAACATTCTCTCGTGGGTGATTTTTGTAAAATTAGAAGAAGCTAGCTCAGAGACGTATGACGTTAATAGTTCCTCAGGGTTCTGTATTGGGACCACTTATTCTTGTTCTGTTTTTAAATAATTTACCACTTCATATTGGTACAAGAGTACAATGCACTTGGCATTGTACTGTTCGCGGATGACGTTTCCATATCAGAAGATGCAGGACTCCCCTGAAGAACTGCAAGTCAACCTTAATACTCTCTTTCAATAATTTATTAATTAGTGCGGTATTAATAAATTAATTATCAACACAAATAAAACTGTGTTGTTTGCAATTTTTTGGTAGGAAAACGTTTCAAATTCCCATAAATATTACATTGAATCAAATAACTCTTATTCCAAATGAAACAACAAAGTTTCTTGGCATGTATATTGACTCCGATATGAACTGAAAGCATCACATTAACAATACTTGTCGGAAAATGAGCAGGAGCTACTGTGCAATCCAACAACAATTTTTATTATGCCCTTATTAATTTAGTGTTGTCCTATAAATAATTGTATGGGGTGGGGCCACTGATCGTAAAAAAGTTCTAATTGGCCAAAAACGAGTCATCTAATTAATCTTCGGTTTGCAAAAATCTCAGTCATGCAGAGATTTTTTCAGGCAACATTTTATATTGATGTTCCCCTGTGTGTGTGTACATACCGGGTGTTAGAAATGTATGGGAACAGTGGAAAATCTCGAACAGTTTGCATCAAATCGAAAAATAAAAAAACACGTGTCAAAAATTTTTCAAAAAACTATCTACTGATACTAAAATGATCTCCCCACCCACCACCCTGTGGGTGGGGCGAGGGGCAACTTCAAAATTTCAAATGGAAACCCCTATTTTTATTGCGGAATCGGATTCTACGGCAAAAAATACGTGAATTTTATATCGGGCATTTTTTTCGATTCTCGCAAGGTGTCGCTGCAATCGCAAAAAATTGAGTGGAAACATGAAAGTTTTGAACGCATACTTAAAAAAATACGAAAAGTAAAACTACTGATCTCAGAGTGAATGATTTTCCGAGCTGTTTTGAGAACAGTGGTTTTATACGGTCGTGCGGAAATTACAACTATTAACATTCTGTAAATTTATTAGCAGCCAGTAATTTTCAATTTACATTTTTTACAGGGCAATAAAAAACTCGATATAAAAAAACTAACAGTGGTTTTACCTCTTAATTCAGCCATTTCAGACAAGTTCTTGATCCTAGCCAGTGAAGGCAAGGAGGTAACTCAGCCATTTAAGGCACGGTGAGGATTTAGGCCAGTAGAGGCGATTAGTTTACAGCTTAACTGCTACACTAGCAGGTTTTAATTTCAAGATTATAGCAGGTGTTCAAAGTGGTGCCCATTGACTTTTTGGAATTGTCCGGGACGAACGTAAAAATTTTCAATAGCACTTCTTATCATTTGAGGCGGTATTTCTGCAAAAATGTTTATTATGTGTTGCCTCCGTTCTTCCAAATCACGAGGTTTAGTGAAATAATTCTTACCCTTCACGTAGTCCCAAACAAAATAATCACGTGGCGCGAGGTCGGTAGATCTTGCTGGCCATTCAATAGTTCCTCTTCGACCTATCCATCGATTTTCGAAAGTACCATTCAAATAGTCCCTAACAATATCCCGATAGTGTGGAGGGGCCTCATCTTGCTGGAACCAAAAGTTATCGAACTCATCACCAGCAATCTCTTGTATTGCGGGAACTATTTGATTTAAACATAATATTTTTAGTCGCAAACTCCTCTATAAATCCTTATTTTACTATAAGGAACCTAACCAGACTGCAACCAACAGCTACTCTCCGGGCTATGTGCCCCGCCGAGCGCTGGATTACAAGTTACAAGCCTGGCGCGTTAAGTGTAATAATTGCATATTACCATCAAAACGCTAATGCTTCGATTGCAACAAACACCAGCCGAAAGACTGATCCTACTTAAAGGAGCTCCCTTGCCAGTCGTCACACACCACTTGCAGACTGCAGTTTCGAGCTGTTGGCTCTCGTCAGTGCAAGGTAGGTATGCGACGACCGACATGAGAATCCTTTGACTATAGTACATCCCGGTATTTTTACAATAGCGACATGTAAAACAGCCAGCAGGCGCCATCTAGCGGTCCAGTGTCTGTTGCAATCGAAAAATAAATAGCCTGACTTGGCTTAGCATAGTTCAAATGTGCTTTTAGAGGGCGGAATATTAAACATAATATTTTTAGTCGCAAACTCCTCTATAAATCCTTATTTTACTATAAGGAACCTAACCAGACTGCAACCAACAGCTACTCTCCGGGCTATGTGCCCCGCCGAGCGCTGGATTACAAGTTACAAGCCTGGCGCGTTAAGTGTAATAATTGCATATTACCATCTTGTAATCCAGCGCTCGGCGAGGCACATAGCCCGGAGAGTAGCTGTTGGTTGCAGTCTGGTTAGGTTCCTTATAGTAAAATAAGGATTTATAGAGGAGTTTGCGACTAAAAATATTATGTTTAATATTCCGCCCTCTAAAAGCACATTTGAACTATGCTAAGCCAAGTCAGGCTATTTATTTTTCGATTGCAACAGACACTGGACCGCTAGATGGCGTCTGCTGGCTGTTTTACATGTCGATATTGTAAAAATACAGGGATGTACTATAGTCAAAGGATTCTCATGTCGGTCGTCGCATACCTACCTTGCACTGACGAGAGCCAACAGCTCGAAACTGCAGTCTGCAAGTGGTGTGTGACGACTGGCAAGGGAGCTCCTTTAAGTAGGATCAGTCTTTCGGCTGGTGTTTGTTGCAATCGAAGCATTAGCGTTTTGATGGTAATATGCAATTATTACACTTAACGCGCCAGGCTTGTAACTTGTAATCCAGCGCTCGGCGGGGCACATAGCCCGGAGAGTAGCTGTTGGTTGCAGTCTGGTTAGGTTCCTTATAGTAAAATAAGGATTTATAGAGGAGTTTGCGACTAAAAATATTATGTTTAATATTCCGCCCTCTAAAAGCACATTTGAACTATTTGATTTGTCAACATTTCCAGGTATTTTTCTCCATTCAAATTTCCATCTATGAAAAACGGTCCTATGATTCGATCCCTGAAAACTCCTTCCCAAACATTTAATTTTTGTGCATACTGCGTGTGTGTTTCAAGCATCCAGTGAGGGTTTTCGTCAATATCTGAAATTATTTCGATTAACTTTTCCACTGAGTCCGAAAGTTGCTTCATCTGAGAAGGCAAGTAGAGATGACAAAAAAATTTTGGTTTTGGTTACTCATTTCCAAAATTAATTCACTAAATTCAAGTCGCCGATCAAAATCATCTTCATTTAACTCTTGGTGAAGGTGAATTTTGTAAGGATGAAATTTCAAAAGCTTCAAATTCTTACGAACTGAAAATGCACTCATATCATGCTGTTGACTGGCTTTTCTGATTGATAACCTTCGATTTTCAACAAATGCCTGGGCCAGTTCCATTTGTCGAGTTTCCGATGTTTCAGATTCTGGTCTTCCAGATTTTGGGAGATTTTTATTTGCCCTTGTATCTAGGAATCGTTTGATGGTACGGGACACAGTAGATTTCGAAATTCCCACTTGATCTGCACGGAAAGTTTCGTTGAATAAAATCACATCTTCATCATAGGGCCTTTCTTTATCGCCCCACCCTCGCATCATTAAAAGAGAAAGTCTCTCTTCCTCTGTTAAAGTAGCCATTATGCAGAAAAAAACGCGAGAATTAATGAAAAATGACTGCCTCTACAAAAGTTGGAAGGAACGTTCTCGTAGAAATTTCACAAAACAAACTGTTATTAAGAACGCTTTAAAAAAAAAACATTCATAAAAACCAAGATATCACAGATATTGTTTCTTAAACTGAATGTTTTTTTGTCAATGCGAGTAGATATAGTTTGTAAATATTGACAAACTTATGGACGCTTAAGGTTTATTTCAGTTTTGTGCGATTGCAGCGACACCTTGCGAGAATCGAAAAAAATAATATTAATAATATACAATTCACATATTTTTGGCCGTAGAATCCGAATCCGCTATAAAAAATAGAGATTTTCATTAGAAATTTCAAACTTGTTCCCGCCCCACCCGCTGGGTTAGGGGTGGGAGAGTCACCACAGGGTGGTGGGTGGGGAGGTCATTTTGGTATCAGTAGATAGTTTTTTGAAAAATTTTTGACACGTATTTTTTTATTTTTCGATTTGGTGCAAACTGTTCGAGATTTTTCACTGTTCCCATACTTTTCTAACACCCGGTATGTTTTGTATATAAATAAGAATATGAATAAATCGGAAACAAACTCACAACTGCATAATTACCCCACTAATGATGGTAACTTGTTAAACATACAAAACACAGGATTGCTCTATATGAAAAGTCTCCACTGCTAGTCGGAGTAAAATTATTCACTACTCTACCTTTCAGCATCAAAGAAAAAGCTTCGTTATATTCTTTTAAGAAAGAATTACGAAAATATTATTTAGTAGACGGATGTAACTATTCAGCCGATGAATTTCTGAAAGATAGACGTTCATATAAAACTACTTAAAAAAAATTGTATTATAATAACACGTGTTACTTTCATCAGTATGTATCTATGTGCATGCATTATTACTTATGGGATCTGAGATCAACGCTAATGGATCCGGCGCCGGCGTACCAAAATACACAAAAGTGGATTCTAAAATTTCTACATATGGTAACAGAAAATGCGAATAAGCACCATGTTTGACATTTTCTCCTGGATAACTCGAAATTGGACAATTTTTGTGATCTGGGAAGTACGCTATGAACTCCAGCGTGTCAAAATACGTAAAAGTAGACACCAACTCTCTCTAGAAATACTTTACAAGAAAACGCGAGGATACACAATTTTTCACATTGTATCCATGAATATATTGAAATTGGATCGTTTTTGAAATCTGGAATCAATTGACTCTGCATATCAAAATATATAAAACTATTACCATTTATCTATTCTTAAAGGACAATGTGATAAAACTTAAATTGGACCACTTTTGAGATCTAGAACCTACAGGGAAAATGTACATCGAAGACGATTTTGGATCTCTAATATTGTAAATTTGGACTTACTTTTGTTATAGTAATGAGTTTAAAAAGTATTTTTCATATTAACAAAAACAAAATTTAGTAATTCAATTGAATTAAATTTGTAACTATAAACCGCAGCATAATTTCAAAAATGGTACAATAAATTGAGCTTTTGATGTTTCCAATATGCAGTAAAAACAAGGCGGCTTTAAACTACGGTAGAACCTGGACACACTGAAAATTAAAACGATAAAATACCAAGTACATTGTACAGATTTTGGCCCCAATACAGAAGAGACGCAACTTTGAATTGTAATTCACGCAGATTGTTTTCAAATCAACCTATACGCGAATTGAGAGCGACAATTTTTGCACCTATAAAATCCGACGCATATAAGTAATTTTTTTAATTTAATAACATGAAATCCTCGAAAACGAATTATAAAAGAGTCAGTATGGGTGTCTTGCCGTTACCAAATCTATAAAAACGTAAATTTAGTGACAGCGGCCTTTATAACGTGCATAATTTATGGAAAGTTGGCGGACCTGTTTTGTCACCCAATGTGTGGCTGAGTTCACACAAATGTGCAGTTGCGGCGATCACATTTGGGTATTTTTGTCATAAATATCGACCAGAAGCCGGAGTATTTTTACCTTAAATTCGTTGGAAGCTTATAAAAGTCAACAAGATAGAATGTTATGAATCCAGTTTAGTCTGTTTAATTATAGCGCGTATAAAATAAATTTTATTTAGGGGATTTATTTTACGGCCGTGCATGCACATGAGTTAATATGAGTCACGCTATTTTCGATGTAAAAAGAAATTATTCTCTCGATGTTTTGTTTTCTTTAAAGCTGACTTCCTGTAAGGGATCTAATTTTGATATAAATTAATAGATTAAATATTGTACACGAACTTTCAGCAAACCGAATGAAAATGCAGTTTATGGGGCTGATGATAAATATTATTTATTATTTGATAAGCACAAACTGTGCATTAATTAAAGTATCCTATTCATGATATTTAGCATTGTGGTTATATATGTATAAAAGTCCAGTCATTACGTCGTCAATACAGGTGGTGTAGGGAAATAACTCGGGGATAATTTGTTTTGCTTTTTCAAGAAGCTCTGTCATTTTTTAATACTAATTCGGGCACGAATTTTAAAAAGTTTGAAAAATGTATAAGACACAACACATCATTCAATTCTAAACCGTCTATTGCTACTCACATTGACTAAGTGTTAGCTCTGCTATTTTAGTTCATGCCATATCTTCAATTCGATTAATACGCATGTTACAGTGTTAGTGTTATTTTGCATTTTTGTGGATATCTAGTAGCAAATGTGCTGCAAGTTCTTGGTATTACTCTATCACATTCTCCATAAATAATAAACAACAAAACGTTTAAATTACACCCACGAAGACTTTTTAAGTCTTCGTGGGTGTAATTTAAACGTGCTGGCATTTTTTTGACATAAGACAATGACTGATTGTTTCTAATCATGGCTATTTTGATGAAATGATTACAACAATTCATGAATTTCTAATATAATCGCAAATATTTCAAAAAATTGTAACTTTAACTCCCACAATGTTATTATCAGAAAAAAGAGAATTCAATTTTACACAACTTGACCTAAAAAAATACAGGGTGTTCCATTTGACCTAAATAAGTTTTCGCGATTTGAGGTTGACAAAATGTAACGCGAAGAACGGAACACTTGGTATGATATTATTGAATTTTTTTCAGTTGTAGAACGTAGTTCTCCTTGTGTTCTTTTTATGTGACAAGAAGTAAATGAGGATCTTTTACACGAAGAAAGTTATGACGGTTGTTGCAAACCGTTGCACCTGTCAAATTTTCTATAAAATGTCAAATATATCTGAAACGGCTAGGTTTAGGTATAGGATATGCTACATATTTTCGACTTAGAATTTTATGCTCTTTTTGAAAACCCTAAAATACATAGGGTGTTCCTTTGAAATAAGCAAGTTGGTATCGACTTCCGGTATAAGCGGAAGTGCCAGCTGCTTATAATTATTTTAGTTTGATTGGCCACACTAACATTAGTAATTATCTAAATTTTCAAAATTTTCTGATGCGTGCTTTTCTCTATATTGATCGATTCAGTTTCCGGTGAGACACCCTGTATACTGACATGTATTTTGATGTTCCATAATAATATAGCAGTTGAAATAACAAAATGATAGATATAGTTAATAATTGTTCAATATTTGTAAACAGCATAAGTTTAAAATAAATAAAAAGGGACATTTCTACATACGAAATGCTATAAATGTAAAGCGTTCTAAGTTTTTCAAAATAAAACTTTAACAAACTTCTTCATAATGATATAATAGTGCCTTAAAACCAGAGTTCTACAACCCAAGTGAAAAGGGGAAAAACTTGTTCAATACAAAACTCCAAAATTTAATCTAAAAAAATTAAAAAATAATAATATATAATAATATAAGACTAAAGATAGCAAAAATCAATATAAAAGCATAAAAGACGCTTAGTACAACGTAAGAAACAATACAAGTGTAAAATAAACAATTAAACCACTAAAATAGTGAAAATTGTAAAAGTGAGAACGGCCACCATTACCAAGAAACGCTAAAGTGAAAATGATGACACAAACAGTAACGAAATGGTCAAGATACCAAATTATATGTAAAACACTTAAAAATAAATAAACACATCTAATCTAGTATAGGCAGTGAATTAAGTATAGAAAAAAGACTTAACTGGCTTGAGAAGGTGGTATACTGGGTGCAATATTATCATGGTATACCCCCCCTTTTCTCCTTTAAATTTGAAGATAATTGATTGAAATTTAGGATATACTACATACATAATACATTTGACATACAATTGATTTTTAAATGGAATTAAATATTGTTGCATTTTTGAATTCTGCATAATTTTCTGGATTCAACGATGCCAAATAAGTGACATTTCAAACATCATTGTTTTTATAATATTGTCAAAAGGAAGGGAAAAGATTTCATATATTTTTAAAATTAAATTATATTCAATAAATTTAAAGTACACACTCATCAACCTAATTCTATAATTTGTTTACATTATTTCTTATACATTGCAAAATTAATATACATTAAATTTAAACAAAGTATTGCAAATCATGTGTGTTGGTTTAATTAAGCAATTGCAGTTCAAAGTAAAGAAAAATATCCTGATGGAATTCTGGGTAGTGATAATAATTATGTAAGTAAGATTTCTTCATTTTCATTAGTTTTAAGTTCACCCATATTTCATATTGTCTTAAATCAAATAAATGTCATTTATATATTTTTTTAAAGCTGTCTTTTATTTTCTGCCATCCGAGTTACCCCCTAATGCGTATATGGCCTAGAGGAGGCCAGTTCGTGGAGGCGCCGAACTTTTCTGGTAAAATTTTTCAAAATTCAAAATCTTTGTTATAAATTTAGTGTGTGCATGGGATTATAGTATTTATTTTGTGTGAGCAAGTAAAGGCTGCCATATTGCTTATAGCACATAATATGGTAACACAAGCAAGCTCTCAAAATAGAGTCTGTGGGCCAATCCCAAGGACTCTATTGAAATTTTTACTACAACTCAGATGAATTGATGGATGATGTATATCAAAATTTAATATTGAAAAAATAGCAATCGATTGTAGGTTTATGATATACAATATACAAAAGTAGTAATTATATTTGTAAATAGTATAAGTTTTAAAAAAACAGAAAGGGACATTTCTACATACGAAATGCTCTAAATGTAAAGCGTTCTAAGTTTTTCAAAATAAAACTTTAACAAACTTCTTCATAATGACATAATAGTGCCTAAAAACAGAGAGAAAAGATAGCAAAAATCAATATAAAAGCATAAAAGACGCTGAGTACAACTTAAGAAACAATACAAGTGTAAAATAAACAATTAAACTACTAAAATAGTGAAAATTGTAAAAGTGAGAACGGCCACCATTACCAAGAAACACTAAAATGAAAATAATCACACAAACAGTAACGAAATGGTCAAGATACTAAATTATATGTAAAACACTTAAAAATAAAGAAACACATCTAATCTAGTATAGGCAGTGAATCAAGTATAGAAAAAAGACTTAAATGGCTTGAGAAGGTGGTATACCGGGTGCAACATTACATACATACTACCATTAATAAGGAATTTATTCATATGTTGTAATAAAATATGCGATAAATACAAATAAAATTACAGCTAAAAGAAAATAAGAAAATACAATTTTATTCTTTTTTTTTTTTTTTAGGGGGGGGGGTTGGCATCAGAAAAATCTTTGCCACAGAGTAGTTAGTAAAATAAAAGGTAGCGACATATTATTTAATTCCTAAATTTTCAAATTAGCCTGTTTCACAAAACTTATAATTGCGTTAAAAATTTGCGGATTGTTAGCACTTAGTAAATGTGTTAAATTGATTGGGAACTGAACATTTAAAATCTTTAATCGGTTAATTAGGTTTTCGGTAGCTTGCCGGTGATTGCCACAAGCAAAAATTAAATGGTTTAAATCGCCTATGGCATCGTGATCACACGAGCAGCACGGCGACTCTACAATCCCTAATTTATAAAGGTGTGACGGAAAAGTTCCATGGTTTAGCTTCAGTCTAGTTATGGTAGTAGAGACATATCTTGGGACATGATAATCAAATATGTAAGGGATTGACGTGGGTAAGGAAGGATGAATGTGTACATAGTGGTTTTTCGAAGATCTAACATATTCTGCCCATATCTTTTGCCAGTTTTCTTTTATGCCTATTTTAAATAAATTATTAATGTCAGAATTTAAAATTATATTGTTTATTTCCGTTTTGTTAATAGCCTCTTTTGCTAATTGATCCACTCGTTCATTACCGTCGATCCCTGAATGTCCTTTGGCCCAAATAAATGTGATGGTAACACCTTTCTTAATTAGGGAGTTTAGTTTACTTTTGATGTTAAAAATTATATAATTTTTGAATTGTTTTGGGTTCCTTGAGAGAGCCAATAATGCAGCTTGTGAGTCTGATATAATTATGGAGTTTCCCATATTACCTTCTTCTATGATATTAAGTGCACAGTCTAATGCGTATAATTCTGCGGTGAAGATTGAGCTCTGATTGAGAATTCTATACGTAAAAGCTTGATTGGTGTTTGATATGTAAACAGCACAACCAGTTCCTTTTTAATTTTTTGACCCATCTGTGTATATTATTGTTTCATTACTATGATAACTCATTATGGACTTCAAGATATTTTGATTTTCTATAGGGTAGTCACCATACTTAGGGAAAATGAGAGTGGGTTTAAACGTTTTGAAATACAAAAAATTAACACAAAACATTACAATACAACAGTTGTTCAAAATGCTGTCCATTAACGTCAATGCAGTTCTGAACTCGCATAGCTGTTTCTTGAAGAATTTTCGCCAACTGCTGGGCCGTTATGCTATTAATTGCTCGTCTTGCTCGCAGCTCCAGGTCTTCGCGGGTTGTAACGGTGGTTGCATGGACACTATCTTTAAATGACTCCAAACAAAGAAATCAAGGGGCGTTAAGTCAGGTGACCTTGCTATCCACAGGACCATTCGTCGAAATTACGTTTTCTCCGTTGAAGGTAATCAATTACTATCCATGAGTTATGGATAGGAGCACCATCTTGTTGGAAATACATTCCCTGTCCTAAATCTAATGGTAACTCATCTAAAATGTCCTCAATCTCATTTTCCAGGAATCTCAAGTATCTGGCACCAGTCAGAGGTCCTTCAAATATTATTGAACCAATAATTCTACTACCGATTATTCCAAGCCAAACATTGAAACCGAACCGCACTTAAAAGTTACCCTCCCGTAATAAATTTTGATTTTTTTGTAACCAATATTTTATATTTTGTAAGTTAAATAATCCCAAATTTGTAAACCTAGACTCGCCCGAAAATAAAATCGGTCCCAAAAAATGATCGTTTGGCTGCACGTTATTATACAAAATCCAATTGCAATATTCCATCCTACGTTCGTAATCATTTTCGTACAGATTCTGGTGCAATTCGCAGACAACCAATTATAGGCTGCAGAGAGGTCAGAAGTCCTCTGAAGTATGATATTTCACCCCGGTTCGTCTTCGGCAGATCCTACATAATACAGACGAATAGTGAGACCGTGGCTGTTGGTGAAGGTGTGATCAAAATCTTCACAGACGTATCAGAAAAGAAGGATAGAGCAGGATGTGGAATATACTCCATAAGCCTGCAAATCCAATATAGATGGACTGTGGATGGACGAACCAGCATAATACAGATGGAACTGGCGACCATAACCATAGCTGTAAAAGAAATTGTCCGCAGACAAGCTATGGAAAAAGATTGTAGTCAATCACTACTAGCCCTAAGAAGTTACAAAATTACCAAAGGAGCAGTATGGAAATACCACCAAGCACTTGTTGGTGCCTCTAGCATAAATAACATCTCGATATGTTGGCTGAAAGGACATACACAGTGCAGTGGCAGCAATGTAGCCGACAGACTGGCCAAGAAGGCAGTAGACCTAAATATCTTTGGACCAGGCCAGGCCAGCCCGTTACATATCGCAGCGATAACACAATTAATTAAACAGAACACCCACAACGAATTCAAGAAGATGTGGGATGAAACAAGCAGCTGTCTGCTTACTAGGGAACTACTAAAATATTCCAACAAGTTCACAGCAATGGACTACCTGCCAATATCCTAAAGGAATCTACGCTTTATAACGGGAATCCGGACTGGACATCGTCCTTTAAGGAAACGACTACACAATATGATGTTAACCGAAACACCTCTCTGCAGAGATCAGGGTTTCATCAAGCTAAGTAGCTTGATGTTTTCTGGAATTACTTGAATTGTCTTGAACTTCATTCAAGTTTTAAAATATTCCCTACTTTACTTGACTTGTTTCTCTGTAGCCACTACTTCACTTGATATCAAACAATTTCAAGATGCTTGACATTACTTGACAACGTACCGATTATGTATGAAAACGTGAAAATTATTCCTTTTTAATATTTCCATTAGAGAATTAAATTCTAAAGTAAAAAAAATCCATAATCTAGCGAAGAAGTTAAAAAATTCTGAACATTTACTTTGAAAAATATTGCAGTACTGTAAACTTGAAAATAATTAAGCCAAAACTTGATATTATAACATGGTGGAACTCAACATTTGAAATGCTACGATGGAGTTTAAATCAAAAAACTCTTTGAATATCCTCTGTGATAATACAGATGATCTTAAAGCTTTGAAGCTAACAGACATGGAATGGTCGTTAATCAATACCTTAAGAGTTTTAATACTATTTCCACAATGTTACAAGGTGATGCATCTTGTACGGTTCTTATGGTGATAATTGATATAAACATGCATCTAGATAAATTAGAAAAATTGGCTCGAGAGCTTGATAATAAACCAGAAAGGAGTGAAACTGTTGAAAAATTAATATATAGTAGTGAAGCACCGTGTATATACCCCATATATAAATTTAGCTTTTTCTTATTTATTTCCAAATTCAAGTAATTATTGCAGTTAATTCATTTCATTTTTACATTTATTTAGTCATTTAATACTGAACACAATAAAGTTACCAGAATGCATGTTAAAATTATATTCTTTTAAAGCAAAGTTAAACGCTACAATTTTAACTAAAAAGTTACATAAAATCGAGTCGAGCCACAGGGTTTGTTTACGAGGGACATGATAAGCGTCAAGCACTTCGGTCACTTTCCAGAGTGTGAAATCGCCTGCCCTTTTCTATCTTAATTGGAGTTTTCAATCTGAAACGCTGCACAAAACTACGCCGTATCAAATATTGATGTTGTTAACGTAAACAATTCCCACGTCCGACTTTGGGGACGCGTAAACTGTGACGTCATTTTATAATATAAAAGAAACTGCAGGGCCCATGAAAAGGGGTAATCAGACTCGAGCTACATCGCAGGACATTGGGTTCGCTGTTGCTCCCTGGAGATTACAATTGCACCACCCCTTAGGTACATCGCTGGACATTGAGTTCGCTGTACTTTGGAGATCGAATTGAAGCATACCTTAAGTACATCGCTGGACATGGAGTTCGCTGTACTGTGAAGATTGAATTTAAACATACCTAAGTTACATTGCTGGACATTGGGTTCTACGTAACGACGTCGCAGACAACCATTCTTTGGCGTACTCTTTATGAAGTGCCATTTTAACCACTCTGTTATGCTCGACGAGTACGTTAAACATGAAGGATCTGGAGAAGAGCATTCACGGGCGGTATAACGCTATGCAGAGCGCATGAAATTCTGCAGGCCTAAATTTCTAAAGGTGATTACGTTCTTATTTCGAGACTCTACTTTATTATTTGCAATTGCATTTATATTCTGGTTATGGAGTGTTTAAAAAAAGGTTTAAATGACACATTTGTGGTACCAAAAGAATATTAGATTAATATTTTAAATGGAATATTAGCTTTGATTTTTAACTATCATAATATTATATTACCAGTTATTCAGTTATGATTTTATTCACGATTTTAATTCAAAAAAATTCCATTTTCTGAATATTTTACTAGGGAAGTTTGCGTTTGCAAAATAACAAGTTTATATTCAAGAACTATAGCTTTTAACCATACACTACAAGTTTACAAATACTTTTTCTTAGGCGCTTTACGCTGATATAAGAGCTGTTATAAGAGTATTTGTCGACTTCAACCAATTTTATTTATTTAACTACTAAATTAAGGGGCGAGCGTAGGTGCGTCTTTACTATGTACATACTTCGGTATGCGACGTAAAGCAACGACAGGCGCAGTTAGTACTTGGATGGGTGACCATTCCAACGGAAACCGCGTTCTCGCCTCACACATCTTCCAGCGGCTTGTATATCAGTGTATACGCGAAAGCTATACAACCTTAGGCGAGGGTTGTATAGGAGATATACCATCCTTCGGAGGGGATGTAAAGCCGTCGGTCCCTTGTCTATTAAATGTTAGGCAAGTAAAAGATCCCTACTCTTCTTAAGGGAAGAGGTTCGGCAAAATTCCTGGTTGGGGGTAGCTCGTCTACAGGCGTCGGTGTTAGGCCTCAGTAGCGGAAATAGGCCGACGTTAAATAAATGTATAAAAAAAATAAAAAAAAACTACTAAATTGTCAACGATGTAAAATTTTCGTGACTACGAGAACGTAATTGGTTGTGAACTGTGTTTGCATATCATAACAGTAAAATGGGTGCATTACGGACTATCGGAGTTCGATCTAAATTTAAAATAAACAGTCCGCTGTTTTTAAGGACACAAATAACTACACAAATTTACACAAATCTGTAAGGTCGTCGATCTTTTCGGCCACCCCATATTAACATCTGTTCGGTGCTAAACACTTACTATTGCTGTTTAGTTTATCAGTAAATTGACACAAAATTAAATTTCCTGCGTTGTTTAGATTGTTATTTCTAACGCTATTTTAGCCGATTGGTTAGGTGCAGCCGGTAATTACCATATGCTGTATCCTACCATCTTTCTTGTCAGTGGGCGAGAGCACAACTACATAAAAGCTGGAAATTTCTACATCCATTGTTTATTTGCAAAAGGGAGTTTTTCCCACAGCTAGTGAGTATTTTCATTGAAGCCAGGCGCTGTTGCCGACTACCACAGAAAATATCAAATAAACTTTTTTTAGGTTGAAATACTGTTCGTAAACTTTGACACTGCAGTTGCGTTCTCTTTGTTTCGAAGTAACATCTTTGACGTTTGTTCACTCATGTTATTATCATTTACCGACTATTGTCACAACTGTTCAAAATAAGTATTGTCTGGCCGATAGCCGTGTTGTTTGAGATGCGAGGTGGCAATCGCTATTAATCATACGAGTATCGCGCCACTGGGTTCGAATCCCGGCTCCGGCCTTGGCACCGATGGAGGAAATGGTTGTCTAATTTCTGTGTAGTTTAATTATTAATTATTATGTACATAGACTATTGTCACTGCTCTTATTCTTGTCTATATTAATTTCTCAATGTAGACATGTGATATGTTTATTCAGGCATTCGCTACAACTGTAATTACTATTAAAATAACACAGCATACTTTTGTATCTCAGTTCTTGTTATTGCATCAAAACACTCAGTATATCTGTAGTATGGTCATTACTATAGCGACGCAAATTTTTATATTATAGTATTTAGACAATTGTCTCAAATATTTGGATTACTTTTGATTTCATGTTAGACTATTGTTGCATCAATTTATATAAAATAAAATTTGTTTTTTTTTACTATTTTTCCCCATCAATTATTGTCTTATTCTTTCATCTTTACCTTTTTCGTCATATAAGTAATAAACTAAATAAATGTTTTAATTACAAAAGCAAAATAGAAAACAGACTTCAACTATAAATGTACAGTGCAATCTTAAGTAATAAAATACTACATAAATAACATATATAATTAACTAGGTCTCTTAATTAATAGTCAGTTTGTTCAAGTCTACCAGGTATTCAATTAACAGTGAATTTTCTAAGGTATATAGTATCAGACAGAAACAAGTAATATTAAACTTTATATAAAAGAACCTGGGGTAAATTAAAAAAGGGTTACTTCACACACACAACGAAATTTGGGTCCTACACTAACAAAACTAGACGATCACGCAAATGGCCAGATTTATTTGTTTATCCTTCAGATAAATCAATAGTAATGAATTTACTGGTGACATAGATTACCAGAATTTCTATTTATAAATAAACAGGATATCCGGTAAACATCTTCGGTATTCAAGCAGCAATAGATAAAATCATCACACATTACAAAAAAGCAACTGGATGTACTATATTGTTTCAATTTTAGATACACGCCATAAAGTGGAAACATTTTTTCATACGATTTGGAGGAAAGAGTTGCAGACAGATGCAGTCAAGCAATTTGAAGAAATTTTCAAAATAAAATATTTCCAATTCAGTCCACGGCCACAGTTCCCAGTCGCATCATCTAAAAAAAAAATGATGATGTGATGATGTAGTGAGTTTGACATCGATCTACTAAGTTTATTTAAGAAGCTTCCTGTTATTTGGGAAGATAAATTTGCTTGGCGTTATGAAATAGACGAATACCTGACTGAAACACGAGCTCCCAGTTCAGAAGACATTTTACTGTGGTGGAAAAGACATGAAAATATTTTTCCAAACTTAGCCGTAATAGCCAAAGATTTCTTATCAACGCCAGCAACTTCAGCTCCCATTGCAGGGCAATTTTCCAGGGCTGGATTAACTGTTACAAAACTTCGTAACAGGTTAGGTGACAAATCCATTAAGAGCCTCATGTGCCTTAACTCATGGATGGCGAACGATGATATTAATAACTTTTTTTAATGTATTGTTACTGATGATGAGTACAGGAAAATCGATTTTATTTGTTTTAAATAGTTTATTTGTATGTTTTATTCTTCTATTACATCTCGTTTCGAAATCACCCATGTAGCAATAATTATTGTAGATTGTAGCAATCGGTTTTATAAATAAAAAATCTTTATTGCAAGGCTAAATTTTTACTTCTAGAATTAGATTCTATAGTAGACTGCAACGTAATTTTAAAAGTTGTAAACTACAACTTCTGCCTATTCAAATTATGAAAACTTATTAATAAATCCTGCTAAATTTTGAAAACTCAAGTAGTCTTGAATACCTACTTGAATTTTTACGTACTTGACACATAACTACTCGACTTGACTTGACATTCGGAAACTATTATTTGACTAGAACTTCGCCTAATTTCAAGCCAAGTCAAGCTCAATTAGTTTGAATATCAAGTCAAGCGTGAATCCCTAGCAGAGATTGTGAACGAGAAGTTGAGACGATCGAACTTGTACTTTGTGATTGCTCTGCAGTCTCGTCAATCATAGAATCCATTTTGGGAGAATATTGGCCTGCTCTGGTCGATGTAAGGGAGGTGCCCCTAGTCAGCATCACCACCTATTTCGCAAGACTAGGTTGGTTGGAGACCTAGGTGAGTTTCTGCCTACACGGAGGAAGTAAAAAGGACTCAATGGTGCCTAAGTGCTGTGGTTCAATATTTTTCTTTGATCGCCCTCCAGATTTCAACTTGTTTGAACTTACAAAGTATTCTAAATATTTACTATTCTCCAGTATATAGCCACATGTCACATATAACATTATCACAAGGGATTCTACAACGGAAAATGAAATGGTATTTATAAAAAAAGGAAATACCATTACCTAGTAATAAAATTGTAATCATCTGATAGTTTTTGTAAACTGTAGCATATCACAATTTTCCTCAAAATCTAACTTAAATTTAACTAAACATATTTCTAATTTATTTATAAATAACATTTGGTAGATTAAAAAATTTTAATCGTGTATTTTCTGAAGCAGATAATGCGAATTCAGTTTAAATAGTTTTCAAATGTTTCTTTTCAATCAACCACAATTTAAAATAGTATGTACTTTCATTCAAACGTTACTGAGTTAAACGCTGCCTGCTTTATGCATTCAGTCATGTCAGCATTAGAGCCATATCCACAAATAATGATTAATACTGGACGTGGGCATTCAAATACAAAATTGTGCAGAAAATGCAGTCCATTTCATAAAATATTCACATTGTAATAAAAAATTCATTACGTCTTTCATTAGCTCATTTGCGCATTGTCGGCTACCGGCTCGAGTTACCAATTAAAAGTGATGGAATATTTAATTTTTATGCTCAAATATGCGCCCCGTTGCATTTGAGGAACTCTATAAGATTCATTAAAATTTTAACTTAATGAAAATTACTATAGTATGGAATTCAAACAGCATAATATTTTAAGATGAACCTAATGAAAGAGACAGTTATTTGATTGCTCCTGAATTTTTAATTTTACACGGTTCTTTGAAATTACCATGTTGTTACTTCAAAGGCGACGCGACGCCAGATTTAAGATGAGCCCATAAAATTATATGTTTGGGTCAAATATTTTCTATCATACCAATGCATGAAATACATTTATTAACAAAATATATAAGCCAACGCAAAGTGGATAAATTATCACAAAAAGAACAATAAATTGTTGTTGTGCTTTGCCTAGGTCGTAATGATGAGAGCTGACAAGCTCGAAACTAGTCTACGATTGGCCATGCACAACGGCCCCGCACTTTAGTCCTTTCTTTAGCATTAATCTACCCTTTTTTTGCGGAGGGGAAAATCTTCAAAAAGACACCAACATCCAAAAGTTGGTAGTGTGGGATTCTTACCCACAAAAAAAAAACCCTCTTCGGTCTCACACCCCGGAATCACTTTGCGGCATACATCTGAGTGTGGAGGTTCAGTTTTAGTTATCCTGTCTTCTCTGCATGTCTCTCTCCTCTTGCCCTTTAGATGTCATCACTTTCTTGATATATTTCTCAATCGAGCTCCATTTTTCCCTGCTTTCCATCATTTCCTCTATGATGTTATTCTCATTTAGAATAATTCTTGTCTCTAGCGTTACCATTTACCTTTCCCTTTCCCATCTAGTACATTCAAATATTATGTGTGCTACTGTGTCTCTTCTTTCGCAGTATACACAACTTTCGTCTACTGTTTTGCCTATCCTATGTGTATAAACTTTAAAAGATCCGTATCCGGTCAACATTTGCGTAATAAAATAGTCAGTACGTCTATATCGGCACTTGATCCATTTCTTTACGTTTGGTATTAGTACCTTTGTCCACTGGGCTACTGTTAGCGTTTCCGTCCACTGTTCCTGCCATCTGTCCAGGCTTACCTCTCTCTGCTCTTTTTTGGCGTGTATCGTACCCCCATATTGTCTCTCGTACAATTTCTCCTCTCGTCTATTAGTAGATATATGGGGAGTATCCCTGCCATTACTTGAGTTGCGCTCGCAGATATCGTTCGGTATCCGCTTATTACCCTTAGATTAGATTAACGAAGGAGCTGGTTGTTTAACCTTTACCACCGCGACCTTTTCAGGTCTATTGTGATGCTCCCAGAATATCTTCCTTATAGTACCTCATCCAGCTTTGTCCTTTGTACTAGACTCCACAGCTTTGATAAAGGCCCTTTTGTATAGCTGTCCGCCCTTGGTTTTTCTTCTCCGAGTACTTGGAAACTGAGGTTTCCTCTTCCTCTTGGCAGAATCTGCATGTCGCGTCCTCTGCCAGGCCCATTAGACTCATGTGTCTATTGAGCCGGCAGTAGCCAGTTAGAAGGCCTACCATTACTCTGATGGCCTTCCTATTCTGGCTTAGTAGATCTTCCGTAAATTTGGCCGAACGTTCTTTAATGAACTCCTTGGCCTGTCTCTGTCTTGGGACATTCCTCCACCATTCCAGAGATTTATTTTGCACCCATTCCTTAATGGCTGCTCGTATGCATGGCTTTGCCACGCCACAAAAGGGCTCGGGTCCTATTAGGGCTTCAAGGTCAGCCATTTCGTTTCCTCTGTGTCCCTCGTGTCCTGGTACCGATGCTAGAGTCACTCTGTTCTGACTTCCCAGCTCTGTAAGGGCTGTCAAGCAGTCCCACACCAATCTTGAGTTGATTTGCATGGAACTGATTGCTTTTATTGCCGCTTGGCTATCAGAGAAAATGGCAATCGACTGGTTAACAGTGCCTTGTCCTATTATCTCCCTTGCGCAACAGTGTATGGCGATCACTTCAGCCTGAAACACCGTTGCGTATTTCCCTAGACTTATCGGGATATTGGCTTTTGACCTTGTCCCGTAAATCCCGGCTCCAGCTCCTTGTTCTGTCTTGGAGCCGTCAGTGTACCAGACTGTTTGTGCTGTTATGGGAGGACCGTTTTTCCAATCCTCCCTGTCTGGTATAACAGTCTGAAAGTTCTTGTTGAAGTTATACCTTGGGACCATTACATCCGTGGGCATGCCTAGAATGGGATCTACCCTCATCTCCGAGTATAACTTCTGGTACTCCGTCCCGTGTTGCTGGCTAATTGGCGTTTGGCCTTGCATTAACCTGTGCACCACTGACCAAGCTTCGCCTTGTATGAATACGTGTAAGGGTGGCAGGTCCAAGAGGACCTCAAGTGCAGCCGTAGGAGCAGTTCTTATAGCCCCCGTGGCGCACAGGCAAGCAAGCCTTTGTACGCCACTTAACAGCCTTTTTGCTCCCGACTGCACCGTCTTAGTCCACCATACCACTGATCCATAGGTTATCATGGGTCTGACTACCCTGGTGTATAACCACAGGTTCATTTTGGGATTTAACCCCCAGTTTTTTCCACACATTTGCCTACACCTCCCCAGGGCGATTGTGGCTTTCTGTGTGACTTTTTGGATGTGAGAATTCCATGTTAATTTTTGGTCAAAAATGACTCTTAAATATTTTTCCTCACAGGCAAATGGAATTTCCACTCCGTTGAGCCTTAGGGGCTTTAGGACTTGCAATGCTCTTCTCCGTGTAAAATTGACGACTGTGGTTTTGTGGGGGTTTATAGAAAGTCCTTCCTTGCAACACCATTTGTCGACAACATTTAGGGCTCTTTGCGAACGCTCCGTTATTGTATTCGCAAATCGCCCCTTAACGACTATTGCTAGATCATCAGCATATCCTAAGCAATAGAAGCCCTCTGTGGAAAGTTTCCGGAGGAGTTCGTCAACCAGGGTTGCCCATAGTAGTGGAGATAATACCCCTCCCTGGGGACAGCCTGTACTCACTTTCGCCTCAATGGAAATCTCACCTCGATTAGATATTATAATCCTATTATCTAGGCTGACTTTAATCCACCGGCAGATCGTTGTTGGGACTCCTCTGTTTGATAATGCACTCGTTAGTGAGTGCGTTGTTGCGTTATTAAACGCTTCCTCTATGTCTAGGAATGTAACTGCTGCCATTTCCTTGTCCTCTAGGGACTTTGCTAGTAGTCTGTTTAATTCATCCAACGCAAGGTCTGTCGACCTCCCTGGCTGGTATGCATATTGACGTTCACTCAGGGGATTTTCCCTAAGTAGTTCGTCTCTAATGTACCTATCTATCAGTCTTTCCATTGTTTTAAGTAGGAAAGAGGATAGACTTATAGGCCTATATGACTTGGGCGTTTGGTCCGATAATCTACCTATTTTTGGTAGGTAGATGACTCTCACCTTCCGCCATATTTTTGGTATGTATTTCCAAGCCAAGCAGGCTCTGAATATTTTACATAAGTAAGGTATACCTCTAGCCCGTTTTGGAGCAAAATTATTACCATTAGATTAGATTAGATTAACAAAGGAGCTGGTTGTTTAACCTTTACCACCGCGACCTTTTCAGGTCTATTGTGATGCTCCCAGAATATCTTCCTTATAGTACTTCATCCAGCTTTGTCCTTTGTACTAGACTCCACAGCTTTGATAAAGGCCCTTTTGTATAGCTGTCCGCCCTTGGTTTTTCTTCTCCGAGTACTTGGAAGCTGAGGTTTCCTCTTCCTCTTGGCAGAATCTGCATGTCGCGTCCTCTGCCAGGCCCATTAGACTCATGTGTCTATTGAGCCGGCAGTAGCCAGTTAGAAGGCCTACCATTACTCTGATGGCCTTCCTATTCTGGCTTAGTAGATCTTCCGTAAATTTGGCCGAACGTTCTTTAATGAACTCCTTGGCCTGTCTCTGTCTTGGGAGATTCCTCCACTATTCCAGAGATTTATTTTGCACCCATTCCTTAATGGCTGCTCGTATGCATGGCTTTGCCACGCCACAAAAGGGCTCGGGTCCTATTGGGGCTTCAAGTGCGCCTTCCTTGGCCAGTTGGTCAGCCATTTCGTTTCCTCTGTGTCCCTCGTGTCTTGGTACCGATGCTAGAGTCACTCTGTTCTGACTTCCCAGCTCTGTAAGGGCTGTCAAGCAGTCCCACACCAATCTTGAGTTGATTTGCATGGAACTGATTGCTTTTATTGCCGCTTGGCTATCAGAGAAAATGGAAATCGACTGGTTAACAGTGCCTTGTCCTATTATCTCCCTTGCGCAACAGTGTATGGCGATCACTTCAGCCTGAAACACCGTTGCGTATTTCCCTAGACTTATCGGGATATTGGCTTTTGACCTTGTCCCGTAAATCCCGGCCCCAACTCCTTGTTCTGTCTTGGAGCCGTCAGTGTACCAGACTGTTTGTGCTGTTATGGGAGGACCGTTTTTCCAATCCTCCCTGTCTGGTATAACAGTATGAAAGTTCTTGTTGAAGTTATACCTTGGGACCATTACATCCGTGGGCATGCCTAGAATGGGATCTGCCCTCATCTCCGAGTATAATTTCTGGTACTCCGTCCCGTGTTGCTGGCTAATTGGCGTTTGGCCTTGCATTAACCTGTGCACCACTGACCAAGCTTCGCCTTGTATGAATACGTGTAAGGGTGGCAGGTCCAAGAGGACCTCAAGTGCAGCCGTAGGAGCAGTTCTTACAGCCCCCGTGGCGCACAGGCAAGCAAGCCTTTGTACGCCACTTAACAGCATTTTTGCTCCCGACTGCACCGTCTTAGTCCACCATACCACTGATCCATCGGTTATCATGGGTCTGACTACCCTGGTGTAACCACAGGTTCATTTTGGGATTTAACCCCCAGTTTTTTCCACACATTTGCCTACACCTCCCCAGGGCGATTGTGGCTTTCTGTGTGACTTTTTGGATGTGAGAATTTCATGTTAATTTTTGGTCAAAAATGACTCTTAAATATTTTTCCTCGCAGGCAAATGGAATTTCCACTCCGTTGAGCCTTAGGGGCTTTAGGAGTTGCAATGCTCTTCTCCGTGTAAAATTGACGACTGGGGTTTTGTGGGGATTTATAGAAAGTCCTTCCTTGCAACACCATTTGTCGACAACATTTAGGGCTCTTTGCGAACGCTCCGTTATTGTATTCGCAAATCGCCCCTTAACGACTATTGCTAGATCATCAGCATATCCTAAGCAATAGAAGCCCTCTGTGGAAAGTTTCCGGAGGAGTTCGTCAACCAGGGTTGCCCATAGTAGTGGAGATAATACCCCTCCCTGGGGACAGCCTGTACTCACTTTCGCCTCAATGGAAATCTCACCTCGATTAGATATTATAATCCTATTATCTAGGCTGACTTTAATCCACCGGCAGATCGTTGTTGGGACTCCTCTGTTTGATAATGCACTCGTTAGTGAGTGCGTTGTTGAGTTATTAAACGCTCCCTCTATGTCTAGGAATGTAACTGCTGCCATTTCCTTATCCTCTAGGGACTTTGCTAGTAGTCTGTTTAATTCATCCAACGCAAGGTCTGTCGACCTCCCTGGCTGGTATGCATATTGACGTTCACTCAGGGGATTTTCCCTAAGTAGTTCGTCTCTAATGTACCTATCTATCAGTCTTTCCATTGTTTTAAGTAGGAAAGAGGATAGACTTATAGGCCTATATGACTTGGGCGTTTGGTCCGATAATCTACCTATTTTTGGTAGGTAGATGACTCTCACCTTCCGCCATATTTTTGGTATGTATTTCCAAGCCAAGCAGGCTCTGAATATTTTACATAAGTAAGGTATACCTCTAGCCCGTTTTGGAGCAAAATTGGATATATTCCGTCCATCCCAGGAGCTTATTACACTTAGCAGGGTCTTTCTTTGAGTGCTTATTAACATTTGTTTGTACCTCTTGTTTCCTAACGCCGTATGTCATATCGAAGCGCCATACGTAAGAATAGATTGTGTGACGTTGTACAGGACCTCCCTTTTTTGCTTCCGGGCCCTTTTATGTTGGGCATAATTCTCGCTAGAGACGCTACGTTTTTGTCTACTTTTTTAATTGTATGTTTAATATGTTCTCCAAATGTTCATCTATCGTCGATTTTTATCCCAAGGTAGTTTACATACTATTTTGGTGCTATTTGGACCTCTCTCAGTTTGAAGCTAATGTGTCCCCTATCTCTTTTTCCTTTAAGGATGACCGCCTCAGTTTTCTCTGCGTCGAGTTGTAGGTAGTGGCGATTCATCAACGCGTCTACAATCTCTAATACGTCATCAGTTTTGGACATTAGTCCGTCTGCGCTGTCTGCTACTACTACGACAGCAATATCATCAGGAAAACCTACGATCCGTATTTTTTCTTTCAGCACCCCGTCATATCCATAATGTAGGGCCAAGTACCGAGCCCTGCGGGACTCCAGCGGTAACATTTATAACCTCCCCTTTTTCAATTTCTAGCGATCTTTCCTCCAGATAACTGCTCACAATGTTTACAAGGTACCGGGGTATTTCCCTTCTCCTTAGCTCTCTGATGATTTCCCCCCATGATGCTGTGTTAAATGCATTTCGGACGTCTAAGGTTATCAGTGCTCCCCACTTTCTTGTTCCGCTGTTTTTAATAAGCGATCCTACTTTTTCTACTGCATGTATTGTTGATTTCCCTTTGCGAAAGCCACACTGGTGATCTAATAGTCGTTCTGTATCTTCTATAGCTGCTTCCAGTCTTCTTTCTATCAGTTTCTCGTATAGATTGGTTATGGTAACAAGTAGACATATTGGTCTATACGCTACGGTGTCCATGCCATTTTTTTTGGTTTTGGGATAAGTACTAGCCTAGCATTAATCTACCTGATGGGGGCTTATTGCAATCAGATTTTATGTTGCGTTTTCATATTGAAGATGTAGTATGTCGCAAGTTATAGGACAAAATTTTCGGTTGATTTGGAAACGCATATTTGCACCTTAATTGGTGGCAAGAATCGATTTCTTTTCATAGGAAATGGTGGAATAGTGGACTTTAATAGTACCTATATTTAATTTACTACACATTTATTCTTTTTGTAACATTTATTATTGTTTATAGATTGCATAAAATATAAGCACGATGCTAGGGCCTACAAATTTTCTGGTAGTGAATTGGATTTCCACAGTGTCCATATAATATTTCCAATAAACTTTTCTTTATTTGACGAGTAATAATTTGCTATAGAAACTTTTTCATCCTGTCCATAAAGATAAAAGGATAGTGCTGGTGAAGGTATTAGACTTCTATTCACGTTATTCGACTGTAGGGATTATGAATTTAATTTGTCATAAAAAGAAGATGAGATCTCTCTTAATATATTTATTTAAGAATACAACTGCTCAGACAGATAAGCATCCAATTAGAGGGTAGAAAATAGACAAAAAAATATGCATTTTCTCCCTAGCAAGTTTAAATTGAAATATCTTACTTCAAATGCCATTATTTTAACACTAGAAAGAAAATGTTGATAAACTGTTCTATACATCGAGACTAATTTGATATCCAACATCATGATGAAGCCCTAAACACGAGGTCCTGAGCGACGGATGGAGGGATGGAAGAATAAGCAGCTGAGATGGTAAGATATTGAAGTTGACACCCTAAACTTTTCATATAGGTGATAAAGAGCCCCGCGCTTTCCTCTAGCCCCAACACGAAAAATGCCATTAAATATCTACACCCTATCAAGGATTCGAACCCGGAACTTCAAGCATAACATAACATAACTTCTTTGAACTGAGTTAAAGTATTTTCAAATTAATTTTCATAAAATAAATAATAATCTTTTAGGGACAAATTCATAAATCATGCTCAAACCTCACTCACACTGAGTAAGCTTATATTTACCTTGACATAAACACACTCTAACCGTATTCATAAACAATTTCTACTGAATGAGTCACTCGAATCTCACTAATAAATGAGTAAAATATTAGTCGGAAACGAGTTACAAGTAAGGACAGTTGAGACTTCACTCATGTTGCACTCTTTATTAAAGAAGTTGTTAAATTGTGCAAAATATTTATGTATTAATTTTATATAATATTAGTATTTATATATTAATAATTGCATTAACGTTTGACAAGAAATTACCAAGATATGTGAAATTTCCACAAAATAGAAATGAATTTCATGACATCAAAAATTATTTTATAACATCGCAAGCTTTCTAGGAGTTATTGGTTGTGTTGATATGGTACACATATTGAAATAAAGAGCAGGTGGCCTGATTGCAGAAGTTTATAGAAATAGGAAAGGTTGGATGTCATTAAGTGTGCAGATAGTGGCGGGCCCACGTTGTCAAATGCAGGATATTGTAATTCGTTGGCCAGGTTCTGCTCATGATGATAGTAGAATATTTTTTAACATTAGTTCTGTTCATATGCGTTTGGAACGTGGTGATTTGCCAGGAGTTGTTATGCCTGATAGTGCTTATGCACAAACAGGACGTGTAGTAGTATATACATCATTCCTGAATCCAGTAACCAGGGCTCAGCAACGATACGAATATATTGTTTACGATTTGATGAAACAAAAACATTCTTAATAAAATGAAATTAGCTTTTAAGTATTTTCCTATGCTAAGAGAACATTTTTGGTAATATTTGTATTGCCAACTGTTCCTCTATTACTAGTTTGTGCACACTCAAGTTAGTCATTTATTTATGTCTGTTTCTGAATACCAAAAGTGACTACCCTAACTTAAGTTTGGAATGAGTGGAATTTGAAGTGTTAGTAATACTTTAATGTTGTCTATGAATTTGTCCCTTAGTTTTTTAAAACAGAAACAAGCTAGCTTTCTTTTTTAAAAATTTTATTCACCATTATTAATACAAGAATTGTTCATTTGGCAAGTCCGGGCAGTAATACCGTATTATATTATTGACACAATAACATCTTAAAATAATATAGACAGAAACACATCAATTATAAATAAATAACATTTTATGTTAAAATAAGTCATACGAAATCCACGTTACGACGTTGATTACACGCAGCACAATATACCGAGCGTTAGAAAAGTATGGGAACGGTGTAAAATCTCGAACAATTTGCATCAAATCGAAAAATAAAAAAATACGTGTCAAAAATTTTTCAAAAAACTATCTACTGATACCAAAATGACCTCCCAACCCACCACCCTGTGGGTGGGGCGAGGGGTAACTTTAAAATTTCAAATAGAAACCCCTATTTTTTATTACGAAATCGGATTCTATGGCAAAAAATACGTAAACTTTACTCCGGGCATTTTCTTCGATTCTTGCATGGTGTCACTGTAATCGCAAAAAATGAAAAGAAAACATTACTGTTTCAAGAGTAGCGTCTTGTGCCCATAAAAAAACGTCACATTCAAAAACTGAAAATCACGTATTTGTTATTTTTACGAAATCTATCCAATGACATTGGACTCGACTCTCCCACCCCTAATCCAGTGGGTGAGGCGGGGGGCAACTTTGAAATTTGTAATGAAAATCACTATTTTTTATAGCAGATTCGGATTCTACAAAAATACGTGAATTTTGTATCTGGTATTTTTTTCGATTCTCGCAAGGTGCCGCTGCAATCGCACAAAATTGAAATAAACCTTAAGCGTCCATAAGTTTGTAAATATTTACAAACTCTAGCTCTCCTCGTATTGACAAAAGAACATTCAGTTTAAAAAACAATATCTGTGATATCTTGGTTTTATGAATGTTTTTTTTAAAAGTGTTCTTAATAATATTTGTTTTGTGAAATTTCTACGAGAACGTTCAGTTCCTTCCAACTTTTGTAGAGGCAGGAGCGCACTTTTGTACGGAAAAAGTTTTTTCATTTTTCATTAGTTCCCGCGTTTTTTTCTGCATAATGGCTACTTTAACGGAGGAAGAGAGAGTTTATCTTTTAATGATGCGAGGGTGGGGCGATAAAGAAAGGTCCTATGATGAAGTAGTGATTTTATTCAACGAAAGTTTCCGTGTAGATCAAGTGAGAATTTCGAAATCTACTGTGTCCCGTACCATTACACGATTTATAGACACAAGGACAAATAAAAATCGCCCAAAATCTGGAAGACCAAAATCTGAAACATCGTAAGCTCGACAAATGGAAGTGGTCCGGGCATTTGTTGAAAATCGAAGGTTATCAATCAGAAAAGCCAGTCAACAGCTTGATATGAGTGCATTTTCAGTTCATAAGAATTTGAAACTTTTGAAATTTTATCCTTACAAAATTCACTTTCACCAAGAGTTAAATGAAGATGATTTTGATCGGCGACTTGAATTTAGTGAATTAATGATTGAAAGGAGTAACCAAAACCCAAATTTTTTGTCATCTCTACTTGTCTTCTCAGATGAAGTAACTTTCGAACTCAGTGGAAAAGTTAATCGCCATAATTTCAGATATTGGAGTGACGAAAACCCTCACTGGATGCTTGAAACACACACGCAGTATCCTCAAAAATTAATTGTTTGGGCAGGAGTTTTCAGGGATCGAATCATAGAACCGTTTTTCATAGATGGAAAATTTGAATGGAGAAAAATACCTGGAAATGTTGACAAATCAAATAGTTCCCGCAATACAAGAGATTGCTGGTGATGAGTTCGATAATGTTTGGTTCCAGCAAGATGGTGTCCACACTATCGGGATATTGTTAGGGACTATTTCAATGGTACTTTCGAAAATCGATGGATAGGTCGAAGAGGAACTATTGAATGGCCAGCAAGATCTCCCGACCTCGCGCCACTTGATTATTTTGTTTGGTGCTACGTGAAGAGTAAGGTTTGTTTCACTAAACCTCGTGATTTGGAAGAGCTGAGGCAACGCATAATAAACATTTTTGCAGAAATACCACCTCAAATGATAAGAAGTGCTATTGAAAATTTTTACGTTCGTCTCGGACAATGCCAAGAAGTCAATGGGCACCATTTTGAACACCTGCTATAATCTTGAAATTAAAACCTACTAGTGTAGCAGTTAACCTGTAAACTAATTGCTTCAACTGGCCGAAATCCTCACCTTGCCTTAAATGGCTGAGTTACCTCCTTGCCTTCACTGGCTGGAATCAAGAACTTGTCTGAAGTGGCTGAATTAAGAGAGTTTTTTATTGCCCTGTAAAAAATGTAAATTGAAAATTACTAGCTGCTAATAAATTTACAGAATGTTAATAGTTGTTGTAATTTCCGCACGACTGTGTAAAATTACTCTTCTCAAAACAGCTCGGGAAATCATTCACTCTGAGATCAGTAGTTTTACTTTTCGTATTTTTTTAAATGTGCGTTCAAAACTTTCATGTTTCCACTAAATTTTTTGCGATTGCAGCGACACCTTGCGAGAATCGAAAAAAATGCCCGATATAAAATTCACGTATTTTTGTCCGTAGAATCCGAATCTGTTATAAAAGATAGGGATTTTCATTACAAATTTCAAAGTTGCCCCCGCCCCACTCACTGAGTTAGTGGTGGGAGAGTCGAATCCAATGTCATTGGATAGATTTCGTAAAAATAACATATACGTGTTTTTCAGTTTTTGAATTTGACGTTTTTTTATGGGCACAAGACGCTACTCTTGAAACAGTACTGTTTTCTTATCATTTTTTGCGATTACAGCGACACTATGCAAGAATCGAAAAAAATGTCCGGAATAAAATTTACGTATTTTTTGTCGTAGAATCTGATTCCGCAATAAAAAATAGGGGTTTCCATTTGAAATTTTAAAGTTTCCCCTCGCCTCACCAACAGGGTGGTGGGTGGGGAGGTCATTTTGGTATCGGTAGAGAGTTTTTTGAAAAATTTTTGACACGTATTTTTTTATTTTTCGATTTGATGCAAACTGTTTCCACCGTTCCCATACTTTTCTAACACCCGGTGTAAGAATATTAGTGTAAAATACACAAATAATTAGTTTTAGTGTTTTGGGGTTTAAGCAGTTTGACAGTTAATTAATAAAGAAATTCATTGATTGTACAAAATGAGTTTTGATAGAAGTTTTGTTTTAAGTGTCCGTTAATTGCTCCAAACGGATTTCTGTTTTTAATTTCTGTGGGGAGCCTGTTGTACATTTTTAAGCATGAATATTTTGTAGATCATTCATGTAGAGGCGTGTCTTGGTTGGGGACATTTAGCTGTATTGCACCTCTAGTCCGGTAATTGTTATTATCGAGTTATTTTTAAACGATTTTTGTTAAACAAAAGTTGCGCATTTTAGTATGTAAATATAGCATAGGGATAAGTATATTATTGTTTTTAAAAACTGCTTTGTATAAATCTAAGTTTTTCATATTGAAAATAAGTCGGATATTTTTTTTTTTTTGTATTACAAATAGATACCCTGTTTAACTCCATTGATTTTCCTGTGTTGTAGTATAAGTGATGATAGACAAAGGCACAATACAAGGTTAATTTGTTGTTTATAAATTTGAAACACATTGTAAAAGCTACCTGATTCTTAGAATCATAAATCCATAACAAAGTACTTTTTACAGTTTTTACGTCTAATTGCACTCAACTATTAAAATATATTTTACAAGATAAGCAGTATTGAAGTCTGAAGTACAGCCTTAGTTCACTTGTGTGTGACATTAATATTTAATTTAATTGCAAATATAAAGTTAATACATAGCAGAAACATGTTTGTTTGAAATATTTTGTATAGATAGCGTTACCTACAACGACTGGCGCATTAAAATGGGAGAAATACTGATATGTCAGACTTATATACATACACTTGTGCAGTTATGTTGTCCTAATACTAGATGTTGCCGTATGGCAACCACATGGTTTTGTAGAGCAACAGCGGCTGTTACCGGGATATTTTTTCATTTATTTTTTTAATCTTATAAACAAACTAATTAATTAGTTTATTATTATTTTGAATCAGCTAAGGCAAAAAAGTAAATACTGTAGTGTATGTAACCCAAAACAATGTAAATAAGTAAGTGCCTAGTAAATCAGTAGTCATATTTGTCATGCCCGTATTATTAAAAATGAACAATCATCACCATTTAGCACAAATATTAACCTCCTGGACTCTTTTCATGAAAACGCCTAGAACTTTTTCAGTGTCAAACTTTTCATTCAGGCTCTCAAATTTTATTTCTCGAACGCTAGAAATTCTACCGGTTGTTGCTAATCTACCGCAAAGTGAGCTAGCTAAGCTAAGAAAGATTTTTATTTGTTATCAATATTTTAAAACAAGCAAGTAAGCATGAATCTGTTAGCAAATTATTTCTCTCCATAAGGATTTTCGGCTGTATTTTTTAATTTTATACTTATACCGGAACTGGTAAGAAATTCATTCATTAAGAAGCTAATTTCATTTAATAGCTACCTAATTTTTCCCCTTTTGAGGATAATGCAAGAAATAGTTATTTTATCTTATATCCTTTAAGGATTATGTTATCCTGGTATTAGGTGTCGCCTATGAAACCACTTGGTTTGGCTTGCTGCTGATGCTAGGCGGTTTTCTTGCAATAAACAAGTTCTAAAAATGTATTTATTTTGCTAAGAAAAAAGAACCTAAAGAGCCTGAGTGATGGGTAAGTTATCTTTAAATATATCAATTTCTTCATAACAAAAAATTCTACATTGTTGAGTCAGATAAACTGTAAAAATAAATTACGGTTTGTAAGTAAGTATACATACATACCAGTTCTTCATACATATGGTTACTATTGAACATTCTATTACTTACTCTACTTAGTTTATTGATAAGCTAAATTTTTAGGTATAATTGATATATTTTCAATTTAAACATCTCCTGATGATGCCATCTTGGTTTGTGAACCGCTCGCAGTGTGCTATATTGTTGTTTCTCTAGACCCTGCTTGTTGTTTTATAACATTTATATGTAGTGACTAATTTGTTTCAAAAACATTATATGGTTCTTCCTTTAGCTAATACTACTATCCAAATTTTAAAACATCTGACTTGTTGCTCAGTTATTTTATTTACAAGGAAAGTGACAAACGAACAGACTGGCAGACAAATGAATATTTTAAAAGTTGCTTACAATTGGATGACATAATACAAGTATGATTTTTTTCCTTGCGAGCTGCAATTACCATTTTAGAAAAGTGTCTAATGAATACATTAGTGTTTTACATAGAACATTAAAGTATACTAATTCTTAACATCCAGCAATTTCACAGTAGGCCAGAATCCGCAAAAAGTGGATAAACAGTTAAATAGCTAAAAAGAATGTCACAGTATTTTATCCTGAAATATGTATCTCATTAGCAGTCCCTTCCTCGCGAGATCAATTTATCGCAATTGCTAGGACTGAAAGACACTTATCATCTTCTAATTAGAAAACAAATTTCCTTATACTTACTTAATACACATTATAATAGTATTGAGGCTAGCCTGGATATATTTAACTGTAATTAATATTGCTGATATGAACATGTTGTATTCGATAATTTGAGTAACATAAAATTGCGTACTTCAACATTACTTACCGACTTTTGCGAACTTATGTTCTCCTGATATAGCGTGTTGCCATATGGCAACATATTGCTGTGCTGTATGAGGAAAAAATGATTTAGGCGAAACAAATTGTTTTTCAAAGAGTAGGTAGCAGTACATAAAAATGGCAAATCGGCCCCCGCGCGGGCGACGTTCATTTTTTCTTTTTGTACTATTTGCTCTCAATGGCACTAATTTTGACAAATTTGGCCCTTATAAACATTTATACCTAATAAAAATAATAGATGTGTCAAAAATAAACTTTATCTTTTAAACCCCTTGAGGAATTTAATTTAGGAAAATATATGTTGTAGACATAGTAGAGGCACATTCGTTAAAAAATTAAGCAAAATTATTGATGTTAATAATAATAATAATAGTGCTTTTATTGCCCAACGGGTAACATCCAATAATAGGAAATTTTTTTAAAAAACACAAAGGTTGCTCGCAATAATATAATAAATAAAAATTACAAATAAATACAAGTAAACACAGATAAAAGAGACAAATAGAAAGAAAATATAAAAAAAATATAAACAATACCTAAACATTACAACATAATAAATAGAATAAATGAAAATTCAGTGATGTTTAATAAAAGTTTAAATTAAGGTTAGAGATAATTCTTTGCTGTGTGATATTTCGTTTTTTGTACAAATATTAATTAATATCGCATATTTGATGAATTTTATTAAATTACTACACATTGTATAGATAGGCGATTTCAAAATCAGATTCGTTCTGGTATGAGGGTAACAAAACGTGTAGTTATCTAGAATGATAATTCGGTACATTGAAGCATAATTGAGTCATTATTTCTGGACAGTAAATATTATTATTCAGTAAATTGTACAAAAAATAAATATAGTTGCAATTTCTTCTCAATTCTAAGCTATACATTTCAAACTTAGTAAGGAACGAATTTTGTTATATACTTCTTTCGGGGTAAGTTGCATCCACTTTAAATGTTAAAGTATTTTTAGTGCTCCTAGTGGTATCCTTGACCTTTAAATTAATGTGTTCAGTAAATGATAGTTGACCATCGAATGCGACACCAAAATCCTTAGTGAAATCAACTTTGGACAACAACATTCCGAGTAATCATGTATAAAATTAGAATGTTTTTTGCTAAATGTCATAAACTTACGCTTGGAAGTATTAAAGTATAACCTATTACTTATACACCAATTATGAACTGTGTTAATATCATTTTGCAGTATCAAAACAAGTTACTCTCATATATAGCTTAAGATCATCCTCAAATAATAACCTACCGCTCTTGCTAATGACTGAAGTTATATCATTAACAAAGAGCAAAAACAGAAGTGGCCCCAGCTTGGAGCCTTGTGGGACACCTGATGTGGCTATAAATGGCTCAGTGTTGAAACCGTTATACGAAACTAACTGTCTATAACTAGAAAGATGTACAAATAATAGTAGTAAATCACTTAATCCCAGTTACCTAGTTTATTGATTAAGATGTCATGATTAATACGATCAAACACCTTGGAGTAATCAGTATAATCACATCTACCTGCCTGGACTCATCAATGACTTGGAAAACAAACTGTGTAAAACTGCCAAGTTGGTTACTGTAGAACGGTGGTTTACAAATCCACGTTGATCTAGTGATATACGATTACCGAATGACAATTTGATGCGACCGCATAGAATTATCTCAAACACTTTAACAAAATTTGATAAAATGGCAATCGCTTTATAATTATCAGTATTAGACGAATCACCTGACTTGAGGACCGAACAAATTTTTGCTCTTTTCCATATGTCGGGAAACGTTTGGGTTCTTAAAGCTAAATTAAATATAATTAATAAAGGTACACTTAATACCTACAGTCATTGACAAAAAAATACGGTATTAAGTCGACGTCAGAGGTCATTCTATTTTTGAGTTTAGCAGTTGCTTTTTTAATTTAGTATTCAGAAACTCTGTCAATATTAACAGAGGTAGTATTTTGTACTGTGGCGGCTGCCCCATCTAGGTTAGGCTCACTCTTAGGTAAGTATACACTCTGAAAAAAACGACCAAAAGCATTTACGATATCCTGAAGATAGTCGAAGTAGTTTCCTTCGTATTCGATTATTCCTGAAATTGTAGATGTGGATCTTTCTGTGTGAATATATGACCAACAGCTACGAGAGTCCAAGAAGGTTGAGAGTTGAATATTATCGAGGTAAGTCAGTAAGCAAGCTAATTCACGCTTTTCACAATAAAATGAATTTTTTTTGTCAATCACTTCATTCTTATTTTAAAGTTATTAGAAATCATTTAATTATATTGAGTTAGTGGACTTTCTATCGCTGTTGAACAAAATCTTAATATTTAAACATAATTGTTTACCTTTTAGTTCGGTTTGCTATTAAAGCGTGTTTTTTTAGTTTTTTAAACTATATTTTTTTTCGCCAATCTCCTTTTGTGTTGTAGTTTCATTTTTCATTGTTGTTCCCACGAGTAATGGACAATTAAACAGTCAACCCTCCCAGAAGTCCGATAGAAGGGTAAGGCTTTTATACAACAGGGTGTGCCCGGTTCCCTGAGGTTGACGCTAGCGACATGACATTTTTAATCACCCTCTTGCCATTCACCCCTCGGCACATTTCTCACCAATATATTGGATTGGGTGAATTTTAGAAATAGCATCATGAACACCGATACCTATAGAAACCAGCTGATACCCGCCTGTTTTTCAAAACCGCTGAGTTTCCGCTAGTAGTACATAATTAATATTAAATCATAATGTATGTATTAAAGTTGAAACTAGCGTTTAACAAGGGCTTATACAACGGCAAATACCTTACAGACAATTCCGAAGTTACGTATATGTACTCTGGTATGCAATAATCACAAACTGTACCGCGGTTGCTTAACTCTCGTGGAGCGCTGGATGTTGATGCTTATATAATAATACAAGAAACGTCCAAAACTCATACCGTTTTTGAATTCCGCGATATTAGTTTAAGCGAGGGCGGATAGTTGCGTAGCTCTCTGCAGTGAATTACCGCTGCTCACACGCACAACGCATATGCGCAGAAGGTGGCGCAAAAGTGCAACCTGTGCGCGCGTCGCTCTTGTGTTAACCGCTGAGACAGTTTAGGTGAGAATCACGCTCAAAGATTCCGTTACAAAAAACAAACAAACAAACAGGTGCAGCTAATAAAATAAAAAAAATAATGAAAAATATATATTAATAACAGCGGCGCCTCCGGAAAAATCTCGACAATAAATTAGTCATTTTAATTTTTTTTAATTTTATCCTGATGATCCTGGTAAGAACATTAGAACCAAGTTGTCAAAGTATTGTATTGTCATAGGTACTTGATATGTGTGCAAAGTTTCAGTTTGATCTGACGTTTTGAAGTGGGCGAGAATCACGTTCAAAGATTCTGTTACAAACAAACATACAGGTAATAAATAAAAAAAAAATGAATAATAAAATAAAAAAGCGTGTTAAAAATGTACTGCTATTATAGCAATTTAAAAAAATAAGTTTTGTCGAACTTCGTTAAAGCGGGTATTTTCCAAGATGTTTGCAAAAAACTTATTTCCCTTTCTTTTCTATCACCAAACATTTTTTTTGCCCTTTATCTTAGGAAAACTCATCGGTTTCTGAAATGTGTAACTTTATCGACTTTTCTTATTAATTTCGTACCAATATCGGTAGCCATTTATTATATTCTTGAATGGGATAACGTTGCAAATCGACTGTTTTGTAAACAAAAAGCAAGCTAATTTTTTAAGGATTTTTTCCAATTTGTAAAAGATACAGAATTGTGCGTTTCTATTAATCTGTGTTCTATTTTAAAATGGCCATTTCAGCTGATATGTTTCAGTAACGTGTAAGAGATCTGTTTAATGGCATCAATTTTTATGCAACACTATCGCATTCGTTGTAATTTTTTATGTCGATGCTCGAAATAATACCGCTGGAAATATAACTCCAGCTGCTGTGAAACGTTATCAGAATTAATCCTCAAGTGTTTTCAATGGCTTAAAATTTATTGATGAATACCACGTGCTCTTAAAGCGTTTCCATGTGCCACTAAATTCGCCATCCAACGAAACAGATCCCAGGGAATGAAAACATTAAATTATAGGATATCACATTTTATTTAAAGCATATTTCAGTTTTAATTTGTGGTATAAAGTTTCCAAAACTGTCTTATAGTAATTATTTCCTGATATCAGAAGTAAACACTAATGAGGCCAACGGATGCGTGTTTCGACAACTAAGTTGGCATTGTGACAGTGCCCAGTGACATCAAGTGTGATACTTTGATATTTGTTCAGATGTTTTCTGTGTTATAAGTAGGTTTGCCTGTTTGAACGAAAGCAATGGCAGTAATGAAAAGTATCATATTATTATGCTTTGTTACATACAGTATCCCAATTATTATGCATATTTATAAAAAATTCCAAGACAGGTGTAAACCAACACCAAAACGTTTGTTAAAAAATAAATGCAAAAATCATAGCAAATTTTTAATATATATATATATATATATATATATATAAGCATATATAAACATACTTCAGTCGCAAGCTCCTCCATAAAATCCTTATTTTACTATAAGGAAAGTATTATTAGAAAAAACTTCAATTGTTATTTTTACTTAGTCCTCTTTCAAGCCCGTATGTTAGCGTGTGGCTAAAATACCAGTCTGGTCTGTACCACACTTTGGGGTCCTAGGACTTTCTGCCCCTTTGGGGCTTTTGATCTAGATGATATGTAGAATATCATATAAAAAAATGAGCAAAATTAACGGGAGATCCGGATTTCCGTAAGAGGTTTGCAGGGTCCTTTATTAAAAAGACAATTCTTGAGAATATAAAAAAATACCGATTAATAAATTAGTCCTTCTTAAGATTTCTTCGTTTTCTTTAAGCTTTCTTTATATTATGTTCTATATTGACTGTTTGTGCCTTGATCAATAGAATTTAAGATATTATTTATAATTGACAAATAATTTGAATTTTATTGAAGCCGTTAAATGCCCTTGTGACCTAACAACATGCCTTTCAATTGATATCGGTTAGTTTTTTAATTCATGTATTCTGATTTTAACCACACAGTGTTCTCCGAGTAATTAGAAAAAGTAAACAACATGGAGGAGAGGAAGAGAGAGACGACAGACAGAGAAAAAACATCATCTGGATCTCGCGTCCACACATTTTGCTCTAGAAGCCCAATATGATTCCATTCAGTAAAACCGTGTATCAGGAAAACATATATTTAAAGAATCTCAATCGAAATGCGATGTAACCATTAAAGTGAAACAGTCTTTACTCTTTATAGCATTACACGTGACCCGTGATATGCCTCTTATGTCTAGCAGAAAAGTTGCGAATTTATAGTGTACATTAAGGAAATTTACAATTTGTTCATTATATACCTATTTAAACCAATAACTTCAGGAGACATAGTTTTATTTGCATCATGTTGTATCAACTAATCGACGTATGCTTGACTCCCGTAATTTTTCCTTAAATCAATCCACGACTAAAATTTCTAATTGTCTAAAATTCGCTGATTTTTTTAAGTAATGTCTATTTTGGAATAATAATTGCGTGGCCATCATTTTCTACGGTACATTTATTTAACAAATATAATTTTCAAAGGACGCAACCACCACAGCATACATGAACATATCAATCATATTTACACATATACACATACACACACACACACAACACATTTCTCTAGAAATCCTTGTGGTTCCATACGGTAACACGGTGCACTAGGAGAGCAGAGAACTGAAGGTGTACAGTTACGATAAAATATAGCTGGTTGAACATTTATTTATATTTATTGAAATGTTTAAGTTAACCAATATGTTAGAACTGAACAAACTTGGTTCATCAGCAGCATAAAAAGAGATAATAAATTATGAATTAATTAGAATTTATGCCGAAATAATATTTAAAAAATATTTCAACAACCTACAGGCTTTAAATTATTACTTGATTAATTGGGCATTTACTTGCCAAAAATCTATATTTAGATTATTTTAATTAACGAAACACTGAGTTTAGATTTTCACAATTTTTATTTATTTTACCATAACAATTGTTCCACCTCACATAGGACATTGGACAAACTAGCAGACATTTTTAATAAACGGCAATTAGAACACAAAAGCAGTTAAGTATAAAACAAAACAGATTCTACATAAGCTAATCATTTGTTGGAATAAGAACGTTCTTTTAGAGATGATTTTGATATTTTGCACTTAGGGAGTCAAGGACTGAGATGCCGCTGCCCAAGGAATCACTACTTCCACATCCAGATTTTGTAACCAAGTCTTATACATATTAAATCCCAATGTAATATTTCAATCCCTTTAATAATAGAGTGGGGGTAGTAAAGGGGGTGGCTAATGTAAAATAAAATTTAGAAGCCCTTGGTTCTCGTATACCCACTAAATCCCAATTTAATTTTTTGTTCCTTTAAACAATAGGGTGGGGGTGGTAAAGGGGGTAACTAATGCCAAAAACATTTTAGAGTCCCTTGTTTCTCGTATACACACTAAATTCCAATTTAATGTTTTACTTCCTTTATTAATAGGATTGGTGGAGGGGTAGCTAACGCCGACGTTTCGTTCTTTTATACACACTAAATAACGTTTTAATTTTTTTTTCACTTTCTTTCATAATAGTATGGGGGTGGTATTGGGGGTGATAGTGGGGGTTGGGGGTGGCTGTTGCTTAAAAATTTTTTTGAGATCTTGACTTTTCGTACATGCCCTAAATTGCAATTTTATGGACTCTTGCCTACTTGCTTTGACTATTTACCCATATTTACTCCCGAACCGTTCAACGGTATTAGATCAAAAGATAATCAAGTTCCAGATCTCGTTACAATACATAAATGTACCAAGTTTCAAGTCAATATTATAAATGGTTTCACAGTAAATGTGTACAAAATAGAGTTACAGACCGACAGAGAGGAATTTTTTTTTCGCTCAAATTTGAAATCTCGACATTTTATGACATTTTAAGCCTATTTAAACAAAAAAATATATATTTTTTGCGTTACTATACTTCCACTGGACGTGGAAGTAATTATAATTGATTTTCTGTAACTAAGGAACGAAAACAAAATCAACCAAACTTTAACCATGACATGTGATAGTTTAAATAAATCCAATTATTTGCTATTGTCTCTTATCTTTTTATTGATTTATAGTATAACTACTAAACACGGCGTCCGCCAAGGTAGTGTACTGGGACCAGTGCCCTTCTTAATCTACATGAATGATTTACCGGATGTTCATTAAAAATCAACAATTCTTTTTGCAGACGTCACTACTTTTGCGGAGCATTTGAGGGATGCTGGCAACAATGGTGCTGATTTGCAAACTAATATTTCAACCAAGTCTTCTGACTAGTTTTAACGCTAATAAACTATATACATACACTACTTTTTCCTACCAAAACAAATAACCGCCAGACTGTAAAATTCTTAGGATTTACATAGACATTAGATTAAGCTGGCGCTCACATATAAATGATCTATCAACTAAATTGCACAGAAAGTATGAGTTTTCAAACAAATAAAAATAGAGTTAGCCTAAACACAGCACTTATTGGTTAATGCTTTGTTTCATAGTACAATTAATAATGATTTATGGTTCGATAAACTGGGGTACCTCCAACCAAACCTAAAGCATTTAAATCATTCAAAAAAAAAACGATTAGAACTTTGGCAAGTTTCAGTTAATTTGAAAATAAATCATAGTTCACATAATTTAATATATTAACGTCGCCCTCCGAAGTTTTCTACTGTAATTTAATTAATATAAGGAAACATTTTAGTGAATAGGCAAAAAATGGCCTAAATCACGATTATAATATACGAAATCGCGATGGATGATTTACAGACTCCTTATCAAAGATTAGAGTCGACAAAAAGAAACTATTTTCGTATATATTCAACTCTCTTCCAATTAATTTAAACTCGGTACCAACTAAACAATTTAGAACAGAATTAAGAAAGTATTTTGGTAAATGCTTGTAACAATATTACAGATTTTATTTTAGTCATTGAAAAGAAATTTTAATCTAACCTGTCCTGAAGAAGTTAATAAATTTAACGAAACGTTGACAAGTTAAAAAAGGAAATTTTGTTCATTTTTATGATCCCAAAACCCACCTTAAATACGTTATTATAATATTCATATTGGATCACAAAAAGTATTCAAGTAATTATTATTATTACTAATTATATATTATTATTAAACTTGACCAAACCTAAATATTTATTACCTACAATTTTTATAGTGTTACTATTTAAAAAGTCCTCAGGATCTATGATCTTTTGGTTTTGTTTACTCGTTATTTCTGTTTAGCTTTAACGAATTCTAGTACATTTTTTGTGTTTTCTTCAATTGTTCGGTGTTGTAGTTTTTACCATCCCAGAGAGCACGCGACATCCCACAGACGTTCAGTTTTGATTCTTATTTAGTCTAGGCGTGCTAGGGCATAAGATTTCCAGAGCGAAGCATCTCGGAGAAGTACAGAATCTACATCTTTATACCCATGTTAGGTTTTGAAGTTTTATTTATTTTTCGAGTTTTGAAAAACAACACATTTGTATCCAAATCAATCTTTCTTAGATCACATAGTAAATATTTTTGTATTATTAAAAATCCACTGTATTAATAATATGAAATAATTTAGAATTAATTTTGAATCTGTCTACGTGACACTTGATTGAATGATTAGGCTTTAATCATTTGATTGTTCATATCTCATTATGTGATGATATTTGATTTGCTTAAATAAATATTCCCTCTTTTAAACCTGTAAAATAAAATTAATGATAATAGTCAATATCATAAAAATATTTAATGGTAGTGCTAACAAGATGATACAGTAGAAGCAGCATCACCATCGAGTTCAAATGTGCTTTTAAGGGGCGGAATATTAAACATAATATTTTTAGTCGCCTTATTTTACTATAAGGAACGTAACAAGACTGCAACCAACAGCTACTCTCCGGACTATGTGCCCCGCCGAGCGCTGAATTACAAGTTACAAGTCTGGCGTGTTAAGTATAATAATTGCATATTACCATCAAAACGCTAATGCTTCGATTACAACAAACATCGGCCGAAAGACTGACTCTACTTAAAGGAGCTCTCTTGCCAGCCGTCACACACCACTTGCAGACTGCAGTTTCGAGCTATTGGCTCTCGTCAGTGCAAGGTAGGTATGTGATGACCGGCACGAGGATCCTTTGACTATTTGGCACATACCGGTATTCTTACAATAGCGACATGTAAAATAGTCAGCAGACGCCATCTAGCGGTTCAGTGTCTGTTGCAATGGAAAAATAAATAGCCTGACTGGGCTTAGCATTGTTCAAATGTGCTTTTAGAGGGCGGAATATTAAACATAATATTTTTAGTCGCAAACTCCTCTATAAAGTCCTTATTTTACTATAAGGAACGTAACCAGAGTGCAACCAACATCTATTCTCCGGGCTATGTGCCCCGCCGAGCGCTGAATTACAAGTTACAAGTCTGGCGCGTTAAGTGTAATAATTGCATATTACCATCAAAACGCTCATGCTTCGGTTGCAGTCTGGTTAACGTTCCTTACAGTAAAATAATGACTTTATAGAGGAGTTTGCTACTAAAAATATTATGTTTAATATTCCGCCCTCTAAAAGCACATTTGAACTATGCTAAGCCAAGTCGGACCATTTACTTTTCGATTGTAACAGACACTGGACCGCTAGATGGCGCCTGATAGCTATTTTACATGTCGCTATTGTAAAAATACCGGGATGTACCAAATAGTCAAAGGATCCTCGTGCCGGTCGTCACATGCCTAGCTTGCACTAACGAGAGCCAACAGCTCGAAACTGCACTCTGCAAGTGGTGTGTGACGGCTGGCAAGAGTGTTCCTTTAAGTAGGATCAGTCTTTCGGCTGGTGTTTGTTGCAATCGAAGCATTAGCGTTTTGATGGTAATACGCAATTATTACACTTAACGCGCCAGACTTGTAACTTGTAATATAGCGCTAGGCGGGGCACATAGCCCGGAGAGTAGCTGTTGGTTGCAGTCTGGTTACGTTCCTTATATTAAAATAAGGACTTTATAGAGGAGTTTGCGACTAAAAATGTTATGTTTAATTACCATCGAGTATTACAGATACAAATATCTACTTTCCATACATACCACTCCATAGAGATTGACGTCCCCTTATATAAAGTCAGTAATTACTAATTTTTGGAGACATTCAAACAATTAAACAGGCAGCATTCCACAAATAATATATTCGGTTTTTATTATCGAATACTTTCCGAATCTAATTTGTCGCTACGTCAAAATTAAAATATTTCAGGCAACTGCGAAAGACGACCATGTGTTAAGATCGGATGCACATCCGGCGATCGCTGTGACATCTTAAAATACATGTTCTCACTTTGTATCCCATTAATGGTTACAAATTTGTTAGGATTTATGTTTGTTTTCAATATAGGGAGGATGTAGGGTTCTAGGTATGCTAATGTTTGCACTACAAATATAAGTGTATCAAAATTAAACACATATGTGTTAGGGGATTTTTATTTCTGATATTTATTGTGCTCATTAGCATAAAAATCATGTGTGCCTAATTTATATTATTTCCGAATGTTTAGGCTGCAGTCGTCGTTAAGAAATTTTACGAGTATATACAGTGCAGCTATTTCGAGAGTGCCTCAACTATCAATTAATAACATAATAAATATAATATGAGTAATTAATAATAATAATAAAAATAATAATAGAGTTTATTTACCGAAATACAAATTTGCGTACATTTCAATAATAAAGATTACAATAAAGCGGTAAACAAACATCGGAGTACCCAAACGGGGGACATTAGTAAGTAAAATGTAACAAACAAAAAAATACAAGCAAAACAATACATACAAAAGTAAAGTAATATTCCACAAAGAAAAATCCGCTCGTGAACAGTACCTACTATTACATTATTTATTTTCTGTACAGTTTACTATTTAATACATAAAAGCAAAATAAATATTAAAGCTATGACACACACTATGTTCCTAGCCTTTTTGAGAGAATTATGTTAGTTTTATTTTATTTTATGTTAGGCACCTTGCTACGAGCAAGGTAATCGACCAAAACGCAAGTAAGTATCTATGTTATTTATATTTGTTTCTTTTTATGTTTTATATAAGAGTGGGGTAAAGATAGTCATAATTGACGCTGTAGTTTATTGTATATACACATACACACAAGTACGTTAAAAGTTATAAATATTCTTTCTATCTATTATTTGATGAATTTTTAATCTAATTTAATTTAACCAGTTATTGAGTTTCTTTTTCATCACTACAAGAGAACAAGCTTTCCTTATTTCTTCTGGTATCTCGGCATAAACGATATGACAAAGGTAGGTAAAAGATCTTTGACTGATAGTTTTGGTCATTTTAGGTATTAAAGTAGTTTTTTTGGAAAATCTGGTGTTGTGTTGATGCACTATTGGTGTAAGATTATTATGGCATTTAAAATGTTTAATTGTTAAGCGATGGAAGAAAAGCTGTCTTATATGAAGTATTTTATATTCCGTGAATAAGGCTTCAGTTGGGTAGGTATAGCTGTTCCCATATATGATTTTCAGAATCCACTTTTGTATAACCTCTAAACTCCCCAAATCAATAAGCCGTATGTAACATGCGATTAAACCAATGAATAGTATAAAGTTCTTAATTGATTTTCTTTAAAAACCTGTTTGTATATCTTAAATTTTCCTAGCATTCCTCTAATCTTTTGTACAACATTGTCAATGTGGTGGTTCCAACGCAGATGGCAATCGATAATTATTCCTAGATATTTTATTTTATTTTTAGCTGATATTGTTGTTGGTTTATACTGATTTCTAACTTGTTATATTCTGGTAGCGAATCTTGGTAGCAACTAAATGGTACAAAAAAGGTCTTACTGAAGTTTACAGTTAGTAGTCTGCTATTAAACCAATCAACTACTTTTAGGAATTCTTGTTCAATAGCTTGTTTTAGTTGAATCCAGTTTGAGCCGTTGTAGAAAATTGCAGTGTCATCTGCGAAACTGAAGATTTCTCCTAGCGTATTAAGGTTAAACAAGTCATTCACGTATATATTGAAAATCAGAGGTTCTAAGACAGTTCCTTGGGGTACTCCAAATTCTACAAAATTTCCGATACCTACACATTGCTGCCTATTATTTAAATAATTACGTAGGAGTTTAAGTGCCATTCCTCTATATCCAATGTCCTCTAGAGTTTCTAATAATTTATTATGGGATACCGTATCAAAAGCTTTAGCTAAATCGACAAAGATGCAAATGGCGGGTTTTCCCTCATCTAAAGTTTTATATATGTTGGCTACAACACTCGTCATAGCATCTTCAGTCGATCTAGCTTCTCTAAAACCAAACTGTTTGTGTGGATAGTATATTATATTTGTCGAGAAAAGCTGTAATACATGTTTTGGAATTTTTCAAATACCTTTGCTAGTGTACTAATTAAGGATTTCGGTCTGTAATTTACTAATTCTTTTTTGTCTAGATTTTTATATATTGGCTTTATTAGAGTTTCTTTGAGTATGCCCGGAAAGATACCTGTATCGATAGATTTATTTATAATATATGAAAGAGATCCTGATATATATTCACCAGTATATTTAATTGTTTCGGACCTTAACTCATCTAATCCTGGAGATTTTTCATTTTTTAATGTTCCGATAACTTGTTTAACCTCGTGAGGATCAGTTTGTGCCAAGTATATTGAATTTGGAATTCTAGTTACATGAGCTGGCATGTTCTGAGACACTGTAATTTTATTAGCCAATCGCTTACCTATATTGGTATAATGCGTAATTTATATTAAACATTTTGCGAATTCGAACATGAATCAGAGTCTCGTAACATAGAAGAAAATCACAAAGAATTTGAACTTTTAGAAAGTGACTCTAAAAGTAGTGAATATGAAATTAATATATTACAATTACAGGAGGGAATTAGAAGATATGGAAATAGTTGAAAGTAATAGAAGTACACTTTCAACATAAATATAAATGTGAATTCTAATTAATACACTTTTCTCTTTAATATCCGTTTATATGAGGGATGACAGTATGATAGTTTAGTCAATGGAATAGAAAAGAAAACATGAATCTCAATAAAAAAGCACAAATTGTGTCTTTCTTTATCTGAATTATATAGTAATTTCTTATATCTGTTATAGAAGTGTTAGATTGTTCTGGTCAAGTGTGTGTGTGTGTGTGTGTGGTTTAGTGGTAAATGGGCAACTGACTTGCAGCGCAAGCTGGTGTGATCCCAGCGTTTGTGGATATTTATCTGGGCTATAAAAGAATGTTTTTAATTAAAATATATTCATAAAATAATAAAATAATTTTTAATCGAAAAATGAAGAATTATAATAAATGATTAAAAATAGGCCCCCTTCTTGAGCTAAACAATAACATAATCGATCATAAAAACTTATTCAAAACAACATATTTGGGCTAATTTGTTCGAAAGCGTTTGCGATTTTCAACCGCAACTCCTTGAGATTATTAGTCCTGTTCTCCTGCAAGCCATAAATTTGAAATTTTATGTGGCCCCATAAAAAAAGTCATTTGGAGATCTAGCTGACCACAACCTGATAACCATCTATTTTATTAAATTAACGATGTAAAGTATTTTACAAAACAAACTTTTATACGCTTCTGCTCAAAGTAGAATACATGTAAATACCTTCATGTAGCATGCGATAAGCCGCAGCCGTCTCGATCGAGCCCTCACCACTTACATTCCTTTGTATCGTTGTGCATTCAATCTGTTTAGCACATGTGAATATGAAATTTATAGATACCCATAAATTCGTCTGCCTTCGTACTTGGCTATTGCTATCTGTATATACAGGGTGTTGCATCATGAGAGGGACATAGCTTAATAGGAGGTAGAGAACATCAGTGGTAACCGGAACCTCCCATAGAAATGTCTCATTGGGCCTTCATTACGAAGTTACAGGGTGTTAAATAATTTTTGGCCAAACCTGTTTTTTGTCATAACTTTGACAGGGAATGAAATAACGGATTCATATTTGGTACGGCTAATGTACTAACGAGCCCCAAGAGGTACACGTATAAAAAAAATATATCCAGGTCCGGACTCACTATAATTTATGTTTCTTCTTTGCATCAATAAAACATCACCCTGTATATATTTTTTTGAAATTTCTATACGATATTCGAAAAGAGCAAGAAAAAACAAACAAAATGGCCTATTTCATTTTTTTGTTACACCTTCGTGGTTATTTAAATACGTTGTTAAATGTGCAAGAAAATGGATTACAGAACCCTATTAAATGAAAGGCATGTGAAATAAATAGTTTTATAACTAAAATTTGCAAAAATTCTATTGAGCCTAGGTGGTCTGGGTGAATCCTAATTCCGGCACGTTTTAAAGGTCCATTTTGGTAAAAAAAACTGTGGTCCTAATAAGTAATCGGGTATGAAATAACAAAATTTTTAATCAATCACAGTAGGCTTGTTCAAAGTGACAGATAATAAAAAGAAATCTCCTAAACAGTTGAATAATTGTTTGTTAGTAATTTAATGTGTCAATAATCCGCATTTAGTTAGTGAAAACTTGTGAAAATATTTTAACTATGCCAGTAAAATTTACAAACGTGGAATATGCTGACATAATATTCATCTATGGTTTCTGTAATGGAAATGGTAGGTCGGCGGAAAGAGAATATCGGCTGCGTTTTCCTGGTCGTCGATGCCCTAATCATAAAACCTTTAGTACGGTGTTCCAGTATGCAAGACAACACGGAAAGTTTCCTACTTCTGCAGTTGTGGAGCGTGTTTTACAACAAGGTGTGCAGGAACAAAACAATATTATAAACGTAGTTCAAGAAAACCCAAATATGAGCACTAGACGAATCAGTTTGGCAACTGGTATTCCTCATTGGCGAGTATGGAAAACCCTAAAAAGAGAACGTTACCATCCATATCATATCCAGCAGGTACAGCGTCTTCAACAAGGCGACGATATCCCCCGCCTGGCATTTTGTCATTGGTTGTCTAACCATCGCCCAGTCATTTACAGAACCTTATTTACGGATGAGGCACAATTTACAAGGGACGGAGTAAACAATTCACGAAATAATCATAAATGGGCACAGGAAAACCCACATGCGGTACGCCAACGCCGTTCGCAACACAGGTTTTCTGTAAATGTTTGGGTCGGACTTGTGAATAGACATTTGATAGGGCCACATTTTTTTGAAGAAAGATTGAATGGTGAAATTTACTTTGATTTTCTTCAAAACATTTTACCGAATATGTTAGAAAATATCGGTATAAGAGGCATGTTGTTTCAGCATGATGGGGCCCCACCACATTTTACCCTTCAAGTAAGAGAACACTTAAACAATGTGTATCCTAATAGATGGATTGGACGCGGGGGTCCACATGAATGGCCACCAAGATCTCCTGATTGTAACCCTTGTGATTACTTTTTATGGGGTCACTTAAAAAACGAGGTTTATAGCATTGAAATTGAAAGTAGACAACATTTAATCCAGCGCATCGTTACAACCTGCGACGAAATACGGAATAATCCAAAAATGATATGTCGAGCAATTGGTGACCTTTCTAAACGCGCAAGAAAATGCACAGAATGTGGGGGAGGACATTTTGAAAATTTACTTTAGTGTCAATTACGTTTTATTTTTAGATTAGACATTTAGTTATTGTTTTGTTATTTATTGTTAATTGAATGGAAAATATTTTATTTATTTAGATTTTAGTTTGTTCTCTTTTCCAATTTTTATTAAGTATAAAATGTTGATGATTTTCTTGATCAAAGTAAATGGTTGCTTAGGCCTAAATGGTTTAAATTATCTGTCACTTTTATTCTTTGAACAAGCCTACTGTGATTGATTAAAAATTTTGTTATTTCATACCCGATTACTTATTAGGACCACAGTTTTTTACCAAAATGGACCTTTAAAACGTGCCGGAATTAGGATTCACCCAGACCACCTAGGCTCAATAGAATTTTTGCAAATTTTAGTTATAAAACTATTTATTTCACGTGCCTCTCATTTAATAGGGTTCTGTAATCCATTTTCTTGCACATTTAACAACGTATTTAAATAACCACGAAGGTGTAACAAAAAAATGAAATAGGCCATTTTGTTTGTTTTTTCTTGCTCTTTTCGAATATCGTATCGAAATTTCAAAAAAATATATACAGGGTGATGTTTTATTGATGCAAAGAAGAAACATAAATTATAGTGAGTCCGGACCTGGATATATTTTTTTTATACATGTACCTCTTGGGGCTCGTTAGTACATTAGCCGTACCAAATATAAATCCGTTATTTCATTCCCTGTCAAAGTTATGACAAAAAACAGGTTTGGCCAAAAATTATTTAACACCCTGTAACTTCGTAATGAAGGCCCAATGAGACATTTCTATGGGAGGTTCCGGTTACTGTTAAAGAACGCTATAACCCCGATATACTTTTCGACGTTGTAACAAAATCCGACTTAGGAAATACTTCGTAAGAAAAGCGTGCTTCACGTAAAAACGCCGTGGAGGAGGTTTTTAATTCTTGGAAATATATTTTTGCTCTTCGGAGCGTTTTTTATGCCAAATTTTCGCTAACTCTTCGAGGAGCGTTAATTTGGTAAGTGTAGTAAATGTCGCTGCACAGGGACGTAATGTCGCCCCGACCACCCAATTTTAGAAAGTATACTAAAATTGGACTTGAACTTCCAAATTTCCAAGATTAAAAACCCTTTTACGAATCCACGTTGTCAAGCACTGCAACTCTTACGAAGTATTAAATATGAGGACAAGTTAGTCCAACGACTATTCAAAGTATATCGGAAGTTATAGCGAAAATAGCCCTTAGCGACATGGGACCCCCATCATTTCCTAGCAGTCGACTTTGACGGGGAAATGATGTATTTTGACGGGGTTTGCCCTAAACCGGTTCCTCAGTGATTCGGAGTCAAAAAAGTATCTATACCATGTACTCACACGTGCATGGGATCTGCCTTGCCTGAACGTAAAATTTGTTATGGCATAATACAAACGAAGTAGATACGCTTCAAGCAATTTTAAGCTCCGAGGAGCGACCAAAATTTATGTGAATTAATAAATACGTTTATAAGACAGGCAAGCATAAGCCCACCAAAATTTCAGTTACATGAAACTTTCCTTGAATCTTTTTGTGCACCGTTAGCTTTTCAAACTGCATATTGGATGGTAGTTGGTACCGTATGAATCGTCCCGTTCCTCACCATGTGTTGTACACGGGTCAGACCATTGTTTGTTAACATTTTCTCTGAAGAAGTTGTTGTAAAAACATAATTTTTTAAAAGATTTAATATACATATTTTGAACTTTATATTGTCTTTTACTTGTGTTTTCTAACAAAATTCCCTTTCAGATTTAATTTTAAGAGAGTGTAAAACAGACAGTGTTAGATTTATAGTGTTACGACGTCTTCCAATTGATACCATCAGAGCCGCAGTTAAGCATAAACGACAGTAAGTAAGATTTATTCATTAATCTCCGTCTGAAACAGTCACTTTGAACCCTAAAAATTTTGTGAACGTAATATTTTTATTTAGAATTAAGAAAAGGTTGAGGAAAAAGAAAATTAATTTTTTCTTTTTCCTATTTTTTTTAATTTTTCTAAGTTTTTCGAGCAGAAAATACGTCCTTCAGACTTCCATCAAAGCATGGATCGTTCACATGGCGCCCGAACAGGGACCATGCCGTCCCCAAACCCAACAAATCCTTTCTCATTCATGGCGGAAGACTCCGAGGGGTCGACCCCAAGAGAATTTTACGAGCGAGTCACCGCACCGCTCGTCGACGACGGTTCTAGAGGGATAGAACCACAGCGACTGTTTCCAGAGGGAAATAATGTAAATTTATCTGCTTCACAGCCACAAACTGCTAATTCGATGGAAAGTATGTTTCTGAAAATGGCAGAGGGCTTCGTGCAGGCGATACAGAACGTGTCGACCTGTACGCCCCATGAGAGACAAAGATGTCCGAACGTGACGTTCCATGGGCTTGATCATGAAGATCCAGAAGCTTTTCTGAAAATTATGGAGGAATATTTCGACAGAGCTCGCATAAGCCACGACTATGATCGCCTCCATAACGTAACCGGCCAACTCAAGGGCGAAGCTCAACGATGGTCCGAACAATTTAGGACGTTGACTACTTCGTATACCTTATTCAAGGAAAGATTCCTTACGAGATTTAATTCTCCCGACATACAGTCACGAGCTATTGCTCAACTGTATACCGTCAAGCAAACGTCTTTAGACGACACGGCAGTGTTTATCACAAGGAAAACCTGTCTTTTCGATCGTATTGATCCCTTCAAATCCGAAGCCATCAGAGCTCGGGTCATCATGGACCAACTGCGTCCAGAAATTAGGTCACGCTTGAGAAGCAACCTAATTTCAAACACAGAGATGTTAATAGCAGCGGCTACTAACGTCGAGCGGGATTCAGCTGACGAACAGACGTCGCTAATCCAGCTTATCGATCAACGTCTGTCCCGCGCGTCTTACTATCAAGAGCCGGGACGTTTAAGTCCACAAAATTCAAGTATAAGGAGCAATGGAAGCCCAACTCCGACAGCACCGAGGGTGCATTTCCGAGAGGACGTATCTCGACAGGACGGTCCAGGCAGAGCGCCTGGTCGTCCTTTTTTTATGCCTAATTCTACGAGCGGATCAGTGAATCCTGACCGCAGGCAAACCAATTTCAATGGCGGATCGGGGAAATTCCGAGTACCCGACCGACCGGCAACCCCGTGCCGATACTGTACAGACACAGTGCAGTGGCACTTCCATAGCCAATGCCCGAATAACCCGCATCTCAACAGGAGACCGGGAAACTTTCGAGGGGCCAGAGACCCAGGCCAGGGTCCATCTGCAAGATCCCCGGCACAACGGCCGAACCAAGGCGGCAGCAATGTCCAGTAATTTTTTCCAATACTCATGACCACTACGACGCTCCTCTGCACAAGACAAGAGAGTCAATAAATTATATGAGCGAAGCGTTCCCTTTGCCTCGTATAAAAGTTCAAATTAATGAACATGCGGTCGACGCACTGATCGATTCAGGCTCGACGCGAAACGTTATCCATCCGAGGATGTTGGATAATTTTAAAAATCTCACGACACGCCGATCATTTGCTATGGCGTGCGGAGATCGAATGGTAGACTCTCTTGGAACGACAAAATTAAAAGTAATAATTTCAGGCACTTCTTTTGAAATTGATTTTCAAGTAATCGAAAATTTGAACGAAACGATAATATTAGGATCACCATTCTTATATATGAACAATGTCGCATATGATTATGGCCGAAAATGCCTATATGCCGGCACGGAAGAGCGTATTACCGTCTTCTGGAATCAAGCTTCTCAGAGGGAGAGACAGCAGGCAAAGCTTCCTGAAGAGCTTGTTATTAAAGACAAATTTCTACGGCCGCTGTTCGAAGAATTTGTCGATCTGTTCACTGCGGAACCGACTCAAGCAACCACAGTGACTGTTAAACACAAAATTACAGTAAAAGACACGAAACCATTTAATATCAGACCATATCCGATGTCTCCGAGTACTAAGAAAATTATGTACGACCAAATCGAAGAGATGTTGAAAGCTGGCGTCATCGAACCTAGCACTGCCCAATATAGTTCACCACCCGTGATCATAAAACGCTCAGACAAGAAACCACGTTTTTGCATCGATTATCGCCATTTGAACGAAATGACTGAAGACGAGGCTTCCGTATTACCAAAAATACACGAAAGTATTAAAGATTTAGGCAATTCGAAGATTTTTTCTGTGTTGGATTTAAAAAGTGGATATTGGCAAATACCGCTAGATGAAGCATCAAAAGATTTCTCGACTTTTACCACTCCTGATGCGGCAGCTTACAGATTCAATGTCATGCCTTTCGGCCTCAAGACAGCTCCCTGTACCTTTCAGAAATTCATGGCAAAGGACGTTTTAACGGGTTACCTGCACCATTTCTGTAAAGTGTATTTAGATGATATAATCGTTTACAGCGTAAACGTGAAGGAGCATATGTCCCACTTGAGGTTAGTCTTTGAAAGACTACGTCTGCACAATCTGAAAGTGTCACCGGAAAAGTGTGTAATAGCGACGAATGAAATTCAATATTTAGGCCATACAATTAGAACTGATACTTCCCAACCATTAGAAAAACATGTCTTACAAATTCAAAATTATCCCGTTCCAGTCACCAAAAAGCAGCTACAAAGTTTCCTAGGACTTTGCAACTGGGTACGAGAATATCTACCAAATGTGGCGATGATCACGAAGCCACTAACGAAACTTCTTTCGAAGGAAAATCGTTTTCACTGGAACCATACATGCGATGAAGCGTTTAGAAAATTAAAAGAATTATTATCCGGACCGCTGGAACTCCATCGGCCGGATTTTTCACGTCAGTTCATTTTGCAAACAGATGCATCCCTCCAAGGCCTTTCGGCCGTATTATATCAATTAGGCGACAACGGCGAAAAATATATAATCTCGTATGCAAGCAACACGTTATCTCCAGCAGAGAGACGTTACCACATAAACGAGCTGGAATGCTTGGCGGTGGTGAACTATATTAAAAAGTACAAGATGTACTTAGCAGACAAACCGTTCTTGGTGAAGACGGACAACAGGGCGTTACTTTGGTTAAACAAACATAAGGACGACAAAACAAAATTTACACGATGGTCATTACTATTGCAAGAATATGCATTCAAAATTGAACACTGTCCAGGAAAGGAAAATTTATTAGCAGATTTTCTAAGTCGTAACCCACAAAATCAGTATGTCGAGACAGACGATGAAGAGGAAAGAATGTTCCTACCAAATTACAAGTGTCCAGAACGTATTTCTGTTTTAACACATTCAGAGATATACGAAGATATCGTACAGGCTCAATTGAGTTCAAGAGATATTCAAGACAAGATCCGCCGTTGGAATGATCTATTTCAACAGGAACAACGTTCCGATGCGGATCTTATTTTTATGAAAAATTTTCACGTCCAAGACGATGTACTTTTTAAAGATTGCGATCGAAATTTTAAATTGATAGTTCCAAAGAGGAAAATAAAGGAATTGATTTACCATTATCATGACCGAGATGAAGCATGTCATCCAGGAAGAGACGAGACTCTCAGGAAAATAGCGAAACGCTACTATTTCAATAATATGGCCAGGATCGTAGGCAGATACATAAACGACTGTCTGATATGCCAGTCTGTAAAGACAAGACAAGCCCAACCCAATGCTCCACTTAGAAGTCATGCACCACAAAATGCATTTGAAACCTTGAGCGTCGACGTAATTGGCCCGCTGCAGAGGACTAAAGACGCCGAAAACAGATACATGATTATCGTCGAAGACGTTTTCAGTAAATGGATAGAGGCAAAGGCATACATTCAGGTCGATGGCAGAACGATAGCCAAATTTATTGACGAAGAAATAGTAGCAAGATTCGGAGTCCCTCGAGTCATAATTTCAGACAACGGTGGTCATTTCAATTCCGAATGGTACATCACATTTTGCGAAAGGAATGGTATCGAACGATACTTAATTCCGGCATATCACCAACAATCCAACCCCGTGGAACGACGGGTTCAGGAATGCAAGAAAATTTTAAACACCCTCTTATTTAAAAAGCCAAACGACACTTGGGATCGCTACGTGCATCAGATGACATACATCTTAAGAAATCGTAGGAACGCCGCTACAAATCAAACACCTAGCATGGTCGTGTTAGGATATGATCCAGCCGAAAGAGGCGAATGGGATTTGTATGCCTGGAGGCAAGAAAGAGCCAAGCAACAAACGCTTCCACGATACGAGCGAGTCAAGGAAGCCCGTCAAGCACAACAAAATTACAAACAAAAATATGCGCTGAAAGAGGCCGTCACTCCGATCGTTTTCAAAGTAGGAGACAGAGTCATGAGTAAAAGAAAAAGGAAGGTACATACCTTCACGCCGTCTTGGTCAGGCCCAACCAGAATTCAGAAGAAGTTTTCAGACGAAGTGTATCTCGTGCAGAAGGGAAATGTAACGACAAGAGTACATGTAAATGATTTGAGACCAGCCCCGCCAGAGGAGCACAACTTGGAAATCGAATCTTCCGATGAAGAAAATGCTAGTCCAGGCGGAACATCACTCGATGGAAATGATTCCCCGTTCTCAGACGATTCCACAGAACCTCCACCGCCGGAGCAAACGGTTGTACAAATTCATGCACCGCCACGAGATGCTTCCACTTCTGATTCCGAATCAAGTTCTGGAGATTCAATTACATTTTTATAATATTTTTCAACCTAGGCTAAGTTTTAACTTAGTGCTAGGTTTATTTTATATCAAAATTTCCATACCAACTTCTTGTCGTGTCAGGCAAGAGTTGGTATTTTTTATGCATTTTTTACAAGTTATTTTCATTGAGGATATTGTATCGTCCATACAAATCTTCAAAATTCACTGCAGCAACTCTGACCGTGTCCGGCAGAGTTGGTATTTTTTATAATTTTTCTAAGTCCTCATATGTTCAAAACATATACATCTGTAAGCAGAGTCCGACCCAAAGGGTCCAAACAAATGTTCCATTGGCACGACATGGAAAGACGACGACTCTGACGCAAGAGCGCGATTCAGACGAGTCTAGCAACTCAAGGGCGAGATGCCGCCACGTCTGCTGGAGGGGCAGATGCAACGATCCGACGGATGCAGATTCTGTCGCAGATTTCTCCCAAGAAGAGATTTTAATAAAAACTATTTCAATCAATATAAGTCAACAAAATTCAGTGTTCCTATTCTCAAAGACGACGATGTGATATCGGTCGCAGATTTCTCCCAAGAAGAGAATTTTATCTACACGGAAACCATTTCAATCAATATAAGTCAACAAAATTCAGTGTTCCTATTCTCAAAGACGACGATATGTTATCGGTCGCAGATCCCCAGACGGGATATGAACAAACATATTACTAAAATTTTGTTTTGTATTGTTTCATATAAACTGAGCAGAGCCATAGTATAGCTGGAGCCAAGCAGTCCGAGGACCACCTAAGCTGTTCCAGAAGGCAGTTCGACACCGAAGGTGATCGACGAGGCATAGACACGAGGAGGAGCAGACGCAAGCCCGCATTAGTGGAAGAACACTAAGAAAGATAAGTGCGTCGAAAGTGTTTGTGTTGTGTCATCGAAAATCCGAGGATTTTCGATTTTTTTCTTTTTTTTATGCCATTTTGGAAACACATTGTTCAATAATTCAATCGAATGCTATGCATCGATATATGTTCAAACTTATAACCATTTTTAGATTTGCATCTATGTTTTGTTCAGATAGGCCGGTCTGAACTATAACCGAATACAACACATGGAAGACTACATCCAATGATCCATTTTATTTTCAAACAACCAATTTACCAAACGTTACACAAAAAGATTCACGGAAAGGAGGGGAGTGTTAAAGAACGCTATAACCCCGATATACTTTTCGACGTTGTAACAAAATCCGACTTAGGAAATACTTCGTAAGAAAAGCGTGCTTCACGTAAAAACGCCGTGGAGGAGGTTTTTAATGCTTGGAAATATATTTTTGCTCTTCGGAGCGTTTTTTATGCCAAATTTTCGCTAACTCTTCGAGGAGCGTTAATTTGGTAAGTGTAGTAAATGTCGCTGCACAGGGACGTAATGTCGCCCCGACCACCCAATTTTAGAAAGTATACTAAAATTGGACTTGAACTTCCAAATTTCCAAGATTAAAAACCCTTTTACGAATCCATGTTGTCAAGCACTGCAACTCTTACGAAGTATTGAATATGAGGACAAGTTAGTCCAACGACTATTCAAAGTATATCGGAAGTTATAGCGAAAATAGCCCTTAGCGACATGGGACCCCCATCATTTCCTAGCAGTCGACTTTGACGGGGAAATGATGTATTTTGACGGGGTTTGCCCTAAACCGGTTCCTCAGTGATTCGGAGTCAAAAAAGTATCTATACCATGTACTCACACGTGCATGGGATCTGCCTTGCCTGAACGTAAAATTTGTTATGGCATAATACAAACGAAGTAGATACGCTTCAAGCAATTTTAAGCTCCGAGGAGCGACCAAAATTTATGTGAATTAATAAATACGTTTATAAGACAGGCAAGCATAAGCCCACCAAAATTTCAGTTACATGAAACTTTCCTTGAATCTTTTTGTGCATCGTTAGCTTTTCAAACTGCATATTGGATGGTAGTTGGTACCGTATGAATCGTCCCGTTCCTCACCATGTGTTGTACACGGGTCAGACCATTGTTTGTTAACATTTTCTCTGAAGAAGTTGTTGTAAAAACATAATTTTTTAAAAGATTTAATATACATATTTTGAACTTTATATTGTCTTTTACTTGTGTTTTCTAACAAAATTCCCTTTCAGATTTAATTTTAAGAGAGTGTAAAACAGACAGTGTTAGATTTATAGTGTTACGACGTCTTCCAATTGATACCATCAGAGCCGCAGTTAAGCATAAACGACAGTAAGTATGATTTATTCATTAATCTCCGTCTGAAACAGTCACTTTGAACCCTAAAAATTTTGTGAACGTAATATTTTTATTTAGAATTAAGAAAAGGTTGAGGAAAAAGAAAATTAATTTTTTCTTTTTCCTATTTTTTTTAATTTTTCTAAGTTTTTCGAGCAGAAAATACGTCCTTCAGACTTCCATCAAAGCATGGATCGTTCACATTACCACTGATGTTCTCTACCTCCTATTAAGCTATGTCCCTCTCATGATGCAACACCCTGTAGATAAACTCCAAGAAATCTCTGTTTTACTTAAAACCCAGTTAACTGAGAGGAACAAAACTAAAGTGAACGATATAACAGAACATAATAAAGACATTATTTACCAAAAGACCTTTGTACCAATTCGAAATTTATCAAAGAGTAAAAACATAATTACAATAATGGAATGTATGAAACTGAAACTTTTAATAAAACGCAGAGGAAGCCTGAAAATATTGCTCACGTACAAGGTAATAAAATAGCTAGAGGTACTTCTTGTGTGACGTGCATTAAGTATCATCTTTGAAAAATTTATCTGCAAAAATAAAGAAAAAATTGGGGGTATAACATGTTTGTATTATTTGGCACAAAAAAAACCACAAACTCATCTATGGGATTATTGGTGCTAACAGATATAAAAATGTAAACCTTTGATAACCTTAAATGAGAAGAACAATATTTGTTGTCGTTTGCAATTTAACCGTGCAGATAAAAAACACAACAAAAAACTTTACGACCTCATTAAAATGTCGTTACTCTCTGTACTATTTCGCCTTCGAATTGAATCGCTTACCTTTATAGGTTTTTAATGTAGATCGGCTTGTTTGATGACACCATACCGAATGATTCACCAGCGTCAATATTGAGCTCGTAAAGTTCTTATTGTTTTTATTTGCACGGTAAATCCGCAGATTGCTATACCCGTATATAGACTGTTTTGATGACGATCATACATATACTTATTAAATTTGTAAAAGTATAACAAATTAGTAAATCCTCTAGCGCACCACGGCCACTGACGTGTGTAAAAACGTGTGAGTTAAAAAAAAAAAATTAAATATGATCTGTCTTGGTTTACGATAAAATTTTAAATATAATTTTGAATTTAAAGTTTGTTTGTTTCTATTGAGTGAAGATATTGAGTATTTAATTAATATCATCATGTAAGCGTTCACCTATTTCAAGTAAAGATGTCCTAAGAGAAATAATTATTAAATTAAAATTTTGACACAGGTATTTGGGAGAACATGATAACGTATAATCGTAATATAATTTCACATTCTTTATAATGAATAATTTTAGATGGAACTGGTTTTCATCAAGAACCTTTTTCTCAGATATTTTAATAAAATGCTGGTTACATACTTCTACCATTAACACTTTGACACATAGATATTTTTGCTTAAATATTAATGAACTTGTTCCTTAAACATCTTAATATTATCTGTGCATGATGTAAAGGATACATTTTGTTACTTGCCATATATTGGTTATCTAAAACAATTTGTTTATACTGAGTAGTTATAATTTAAATATTAGACATGTTATGATAATATAAAAGACTTAAAAATGTAACGACATATATACATATATATACTAAAGTACAATAAATCACCGTCTTAAGAAATATCCATGCCAAAAACAACTTTTCTAATTGCACTCTGTCTGCAGGAAAATATATCAACAATTTGTTCAAGTCAAGGCAGTTTGTGGAAATCATCTAGGTGGATATTCACGTTAAGTGTTTACACCGTAGATTTTAAGAACTTACGCTAAATTTTCTCTAGTTGTAGAATACTGGAATTATTTCAAATTGAACTCCACACAATAGAAGCGCATTCAAGGCGAGATATAATGAAAGTTACATAAAGTAGCAGATGAGTGGAGATATTTGTAAAACCTTTACAGTTGCGTATCACTAAACCAAGGCTTTTGAAAGCGGTAGCAGTTGTCATTTCTATATTTTTATTGAAAGATAATTTTGGATCGAGATGAACTCCAAGGTATTTGATGAAATCAGGCCTTTGTAAACTATTTTTGTCGACGTTATAATTAAACCTGCACATGTTTGCTGACATTAACAGGAAAATAGTTATCATTACGCCAAGTATTAATGGTATTTAAGCAATCTTTAAGATTAACACAATGATCAATTGAATCAATCAATCGATATATTTTTAGATCATCTGAGTACAAGAGGAGATGGGTGCTATTATCGAAGCCCTCTAAAATATCGTTAATATACATAACAAAAAAGAGTGGACCATGTATCGACCCCTGTGACACACCGGATTTTTGTAAGAAACTGCCAGATTTATAACCTCTGTACTGAACAAATTGATACCGATCCTGCAGATATGATTCAATTAACTGTAATAACGAATAAGAAAGAAAATATGTCCAGTTTACTAATCAAAGTACTATGATCTAGCTTGTCACAAGCTTTGGAAAAATCCATGTAGATGATATCAACTTGGCCACCTCTATCCAGACTTTCACAGAGAAATTTTGTCTTGCACACAAGGTTTGTGACAGTTGATCTACCTTTCATAGAACCATGTTGATCGATACATATTGTGCCAAAGACATAAAAATATACGGAGGAGTAAAGAATTATTCCAAAAAATTGTCCAAAGTTACAAATGATAGTAATTGGTCTATAGTATATTATCTTCAAGTCACCTTCTTTGTATACAGGACACACACGTGACGTTTTCTACTTCTGAGGAAAACCTGCACTTCTCAATATTAGATTATAGATAATTAATGGCGCTTTGGCAAATACAGTCAGTTAATAAGAAATGCAAGACCGGGACCCATGGTCATAGTACTTTAGTTTTTTAATGAGCTTAATTATCTCTTCATTGGTGATAACAGACAGATTTAGACATTGGAGTTAATCTTAGGTGTGTCATTGAAATTATCGACGTCGGAATTGGGAGGTATGAAGGATTTCACGAAGAAATCAGCAAAACTATCAACACTTAATTGCGGGTCTTCGATGAATTGATTTTCTTATTTTAAAGATGAAGGAAGGGATATAGAATTTTTTTTGTGTTAATAAAACTCCAGAAGTTGTTTGGGTTAACCTGAATGTTATTTTCAATTTGCCTAAATATAACTTATATTATTATACGCATTATCAATATCTGACTTAATTTTTGAACTTAACCTTCTAAATGTGTCCTCATCATCAAGAGTGCCATGTAACTTGTATCTTTTTATCACTTTTTCTTTTTCTAATATCATGTAATATTTGACCGTTAAACCATGCGGGGTGAACCGGAACTTTTTTATTTCTTGCATGTATTATAGAAATATTATATAATCTGGAATATAATGCGTCTACTGCTATATTCACGTAATTAAAATGATCAATAAATGACCAATCAGTGAGTTGCAAGTTCCCATAAGATTCCACAAAGTTCGCCTTTTTAAAGTTGAAGTCAACGTTGTTTTTTGATTAAAATTATTATTGATAAGTTTTTGAAAGTCGGCCTGGATTAATATAGAAGATGATAGTTATCTTCTTTAAGCAGAACTTCAGATGTTTTGTGAACAGAACAGATCCTATTGCAGAAAACTTGATCAAGAATTCCACCATCTGTATTTGAAACATGATTATGTTGGTTCAGTTCAAAGTACTTATAAAAATTGTAAATAGCACTAACCGAATTAGAAGTACTGTTTTTTTATTTTTACTGCAGAAAATAAACTATCTGAGCACAACACTATCGATGAAGGTAACTATTCAAGTCAAGTCAAGTACAATATTAAAAAAATAATAATAATACTCAATCCTAGTAATTTGCTAATTCTTATCATCAGCTACACTATACAAATGGTTACGTATATCAGAAATAAAAGAACTAATCGAGTGAAGACAGGTCAATTATTATTATAAACAAATTGAAACAAAACCAACTAACGATTTGAAGCAAATGACAAAATTTTACACAACATGCCCAAAGGTACGGGTTATTTAAGCAGACTATTTCCACAGATGTGTGTTTTTAAATATTTCTATGAACATTATAGTCGATTACATATAAGTGCCTGTTTGGCCTGACACTAACGCAATGCGAAGCGATTTTAAATATTTCCAATATTAACATGCATTCACCAATCTAGGTCTATTTTAAATTAATAAAACCACGAACACATTCGTTTACTGTAATCGAAAGTCCAATGGAGTGAAACAAAAGCAAATATTCGTTTGTCTATTATTTTCCTTTTAGCTATTTGCTTTCAGCAACAGAAAGAAATAAATTGAGTTAGTAAAAAAAGACGGTCGTCAGAAAAATTTGTAAATTTAGTGTTGTATTAAAATGAATATTGTACAAATTGTTCTCGATAGTGCTACTAGCAAATTTTAAATTATCTGCCTATTTGAAATCTATAGCAATTACATCAGAATTACAAATAAATTATTATTCTTACTATATAAATTCTTTAGAATAATCATAAATATTCAAAAGAATAGTTACAATACGCACTTCGTTTATTGTTTCATTAGTTTTGTTCACATTTCTCTGACATATGTTTCGGCCTTGCGACTATTATCAAAGAGTCTTAAAAACTGACTGGAAAGTGGTGGTTACAAAAACATTTCTATAACGTGCCAAATATAGAAAAGTGGCATAGTATAAATTATGTAAATAAGGTTAGCAACTCAGTATGTAATAGATTAAATAAATTAGGTATTAATACAATATCAACGAATAGAAATAATTTAGGTCGCTTGTTGGTTAATAATAAAGAAAAGACAGAAGATAATAAAAAATCGGGGGTATATGAAATAAAGTGTGGCGACTGTGATGCCGTTTATATAGGTCAGAGTGGCCGTAGCATAGATGTGAGGTTAAGAGAACACAAACAGTCTATTTTATATAATAAAAAATCAACTGACTTTGCAGAACATTGCATTGAGCAAAATCACGTTTTTAACGGTAGTAGTGTTAAACTTTTGCATAATGCAAACAAAGGAAATATCCTAGACCTGCTTGATATTCTAGAAATTAAGAAGGCCCTAGGAAACCATAAAACGTTACAAATACACAAACAAAGTTTATGAACAATCCTGTACTAGACACAGTAATAAAATTAAAATTAAGTTCGTAGTGCCGGCCTGTATTGTTAAATTTTAAGAAATAGCAAATCAAATTATTATCCCCCTCTAGGTGGGTAGAGGATTTGTAAGATATATACTTGAACCACCACTTTCAGGTCAGTTCTTAAGACTCTTTGCTAATGGTCGCAAGGCTCAAACATATGTCACAGAAATCTGAACAAAACTAATGAAATAATAAACCAAGTGCGTATTGTAACTATGCTTTTGAATATTTATAATTATTCTATTGAATATGTTTCATCAAGAACCTACCGCAGATTCCATCCAATTAATATATAAATTCTCCCTGTGATGAGAAAAATGCAGTTTCTTTATATATTTAAGAAAATATTATTTTTTAATTGCTTGGTCCGTAATTCACAGGTGCGCATGCAAAAAAGTAATAAAATTTGAATTTGGGAGTATTAACCATAATATTTATTTTTAATTTATAACCCTTTTATGCGAATAATTATTTCGCTCTTATCTTTTTCTTATGTTATTAAGTGCTTCCAGAAACGCGATACCATGAATTATTTTTAATAAATGTAAAACTTCATTATATTTATAAAATATAGATTTCTCTTTAATAAAGTGTATTAATTTTAAGCCACTTAATCATAATTTTCTTAATAGAAAACATATATATTATTATTTGCAGACTATCAAATTGTTCTAGCATAAAATAAAAAAATTGCTGCCCTATCCTCCTAAGATCCTTATTGCCGAATATGTCAGATAAGAACTGAAAATACATACAAAAAATCTGAATATATGACAGATTTAGACAAATATAAGAAAACACTTTTCCTTTTTCATACCCTAACACAAAAATTACAGATTAGCGCAAGGAATTTGACTTCGTAAAACATAAAATTCTTCAGAACTACGTGTATAAGTGAAAACAGCATATGTACCGTTATTTAAATGTTTTGGAATCGAATGGCAGAATTTATATACATCAAAATTAGCAAATATCAAAACAGGTGTTCATCAAGCTATGTACTATCATCTCTCGTGTACTTTAACTGTACTGGATACTGTAAAAGAAGAAACCAGTAGAATCGAGATCCACGGAAGCACTGCAAATAACAAGTAGATGATACCGACGCGTTGTAATAGCTTGATGGGCAATTTTCAAAAAGCGATAAGCCGTAACTCTAAGAATCCATAGCTATATTTTTGGGCAGATATGATCTTTTCAAGTACAACAAACGTTTCTGGTTCTCTTGCATGGATCTGAGCACTAAACACTCTGACCAAGTACTGAAAAGCCGGATCAAAAAAACACTTTACAAGTAATATTTGGAGCACATCATGAAGTGTGAGAAGTATGATAGAATCATGTTGATCATCGAAGGAATTATTCTGAGCAAGATATCAATCGGTTGACTGTTAAAATATTTTCACCGCTAGCTATACATCAGTAGACATTTTTTGTACACCATTTTTTAAAAAATATCTAGTCATTTTGTCCGTTAACCTTTGTTAAGATAGGAAATACTACGATGTATCTTATTCTAGGATTTTATGTTTTGAGAAAAGAAAAAGTCGTTAATATTAATTAATAAGGAATACGAAAATGCTAAAGTTATATTCTCTAATTATGTTACCTATGAATCAGAAGTCTGGATAATAAATAACGAGATGGTATTGCCTTTGGAGAGATCATTCTGGAGGGAAACAATATACACAACCAATCCCTCTGCGGCAGACGATAATGTCGTAGAGAATGATCGGTTGTCGTGTATTCTGGTTGGTTAGTGGATAGCTATGGATAAACTCTAGGATTTTCAAACCGTGATTCGGAAGGAACACGCACATCTTTAATCCACGTGAAGATGGAACACGTCCCAAAAGTTATCCACGAAATAAAAGAGGAAGAAAAGAGATTGACAAACGTACACATGTTTGGTAATAATAACGTAATAACGCGTTTACACAATAAGGCGAAAAAAATGAAAGACTAATGGAGAGTGCTGCTAAAAATTATTACTGGAAGGAGATGTAATTTATTTTATTATTATTGTTTTTTTTTATTAACCACCACTCTACAGGAACGATGTTGCCAATTCCAGAGCTGTATTTATTTCATATACACATATAGTTGAGTAAATATAGATTTGAAGAGAAAATTTTACATGAAGGAACACGACATAGAAAAAAACCGCTGCCCAAATCACCCGCAAACCAAATCCCAATTTAATTTTTTATTCCCTTAAACAATAGGGTGGTAGAGGGGGTAACTAATGCCAAAATAAATTTTAGAGACCCTTGGTACTAATCAAAATTTAATTTTTTACTCCCTTTAATAATAGGGTGGGGATGGCAATGGAGGCGATAGAGGGGGTAGCTAACGCCAAAAAAATTTTTTTAGATGTTTCGTTCACACTGTCGTACATACTAAATCACATTTTAATTTTTTTTACTCCCTTCAATAATAGGGTGGAAATGGGAATGGGGTGGTAGAGGGGCCAAAAAAATTTTTGTAGACGTTTCGTATCTGTATACACACTAAATCACATTTTAATTTTTTTTACCCCCTTTAATAATAGGGTCAGGGTGGCAATGGGGTGGTAGAGGGGGTAGCTAACGCCAAAAATTTTTTTTAGACGTTTCGTTCTTGTATACACACTAAATCACATTTTAATTTTTGTACCCCCTTTAATAATAGGCTGAGGGTGGCAATGGGGGCGGTAGAGGGGGTAGCTAACGCCAGCAATTTTTTTAGAAATTTCATTTTTGTATACACACTAAATCACATTTTAATTTTTTTTGCCCCCTTTAATAATAGGGTGGGGGTGGCAATGGGGGTAGTAGAGGGGGTAGCTAACGCTAAAAAAATTGTTTAGACGTTTCGTTTTTATATATATACTAAATCACATTTTATTTTTTTTACTCCCTTTCATAATATTGTGGAGGTGGTATTGGGGGTGATAGTGGGGATGCCAAAAAAAATTTTGAGACCTTAACTTTTCGTAGGTACACGCCCTAAATTGCAATTTTATGGACTCTTACTTGCTTGTTTTACCCTCTTTACTTCCGAATCCTTCAACGGTATTAAATCAAAATATAATCTAGTTCCAGATCTCGTTACAATACATAAGTGTACCAAATTTCAAGTCAATATCATAAATGGTTCCAGAGTAAACGTGTGCACAAAAAAAGTTACAGACAGACCGACAAACCGACAGACAGGAATTTTTTTTTTTTTTTTCGTCTTCTGGCTTTGGTTGTCTCCATTCAGCCACGATATTTATTATTATGTATAGTTCTTAATCTAACCTACTTGCATGCAATCACTAACCTGATACAAAAACCAATGACAGAGACATTATTTACTACTCAGGGATTGTAGACAGGGACACACGTTTCACGTCAAGGTGCCGTTCATGACGAGTTCCTTTAAAATTCAACACAGAATAGGCAAAGGTAAGAGGGGTATGAAACGAGAAAGGATAAAACAGAGGAAAACACGACTACACCTATATTCTGACACGACACAACCTGATGTATTCCCGAAATATTTCTCTAAATGTTTGATAGCCTGTGATTGATATCTCCAATTTCCCCATTACATTCACATAGCGGGCTATCAACAATTTTCATTTTGTATAATAGAGATTTGAAGGCACCATGACCAACCAAGCACCGAACATATGTTACGAACATCTATCTGTTATACGGAAATTCCTTATAATTTGGTTTAGAAGGGAGAGGGTTATATACTTTACAATATTGATAGTTATGTGTTTGGGCCATCTGGAGCCATTCTTCTTATCATTTTTTCCTCATGTCCATTTTAGCGTTGGTAATTAGATCATAATATGGCAAGTACTCAATTGCCGGTCCTTTAGCCGTTTTAGCTACTAGGTCAACAGTTTCATTTCCAACTATTCCAGAGTGTCCCTTAACCCAAATAAAAACAATTTCTTTGTTTAATATTTTTAACTCTATAACTATCCAAAATGTTAGTTATTACTTTATACTTCATAATATGTTTGGTAGGGATTGAAATGGCAGCTAGCACAGATTGAGAGTCTGACCTAACAAGAATTGTCTCGAAAGAGTTACAATTTTGTATTGCCCAATCTAGTCCTTTATCAATAGCCAAGGATTCAGCCGTAAATATGGAACAATTTTGATTTAGCTTACATCTAAAGAATATTCCGATGTTCTTAATGAGAAAGGCACAACCAACAGCATTCCTAGACTTGGATCCATCAGTGAATATTTTATGGGAGTTGGAGTATTTAGATGTGACTTCTTGGAGCAGTTGGTTGTTACTTATCGCATTTTCATATTTAGGGAAGATAACTTTGGGTTTGCAGAGCAAAACATCATAACCAGTTTGAAAGAATGGAAGAGTCTCTTCTTCGGTTATAGAACTGTGATTTGGAATATCAGCAAAAACCTCAGCCAAAATAGGAGTTCTTTAACAGGAAATTTTATTCGCTCAAATTTAAAATCTCGACAGTTCATGACATTTTAAGCCTACTTCAACAAAAAAAATATATTTTTTTACGTTACTATACCTCCACTGGACGTGGAAGTAATAAGTTTGTTTTGGTGAAACTAAGAATACTCTTGAGTTTTCTACTCGAGTAGGTGGGAACACTTTTTTTCGAGAAAAAGGGGTTAATTGGTTACTTTTAAGGGTGATTTTTCAATTTTAATTTTTTTTATTATTTTAAAATACTATTTAAGAAACTAGAACAGTACCCTCTTATTGTAGATATTCAAGGTACATTCAGTTCAAATTTCGTGAGAATCGGTTCACCGCCTCCCACGATATGTATATAAATACACTGAAAAAAATATTAAAAATTGAATTACGGCCAACTTGGTCAAAATTGAACCGAATTTGATGGAATTTTAAACGAAAGTAACCTATATAACCAAGAAATATCTTGCCAAATTTTTGCAAAAAATGTCCAACAGTTTGGCCGCAATTCCATTTTTATTCCAAATTCTACAAAATTTTCAAAACGTCCCCCAATTTGTCCAAATGATCGAACGAATTTTTTTTTACCAAAATGAAGGTATTTTTACGTACTTTCACGTAATGGAACTAAAAAATATTTTTATTATTTAGCCGATTTTTTGTCAATTTTGTTATATACAAGCGCGATTTAGCGTCAGTTTCGGTATTATACGTATGCGCGCACAGCTAACTATACGTGTAATTATTCATTAAAAAAAAACAATATTAATAATAAAAAGTGATTGTGAGCAGGTTTTAAATATTTAGATAAAAAATAACTCTCGAAGGTAAGATATAATTTTTTTTTTGAAAATTCACTGGGTTTTTACTAAACTTTTTACATATATTGATTATTATTTTATTTTATTCATGTTTTCTTTTTCTGGTAGTTGTACTAGATGTGCTACTACAAGAAGTGTCTACTTCCGAATCAGTAACTGGAGTTTAGAATATTTCTTCAGCCCCGTCATCGCTAAAATCCTATACATCTGAGATATTCTCTGAAGTACCAAAATATATATTTACTCCACTAATAAGAAATGATCCAGGGCCAGTTTGCTGCAATATTTCTAAAATTGTTTATATAATAATTATGATCTGATCAATTTCTGTCATGTAATAAATCATAAATAAATAACAATAATAAAATAAAATATGAAATATCAACAGCATTGTCGTTCATGGATTATTTTTCGCAATTTATAGCTTCTTAAGTAAATTATTATTATCAGTACTAGACATATATGTTTTTCTCTATTTACATATCAAAAGTCGGTCATCCGTGTACGCCAATGAAACGAATCAGCATTATCATCAAGCATTGTAGTATAACGTTTCTTTACACCTAATAGTTTGTACATAAACGCAATGTAGTATTACCTCAACAGCACTTAACACCTATCATTTATTTAAATCTAGAATGTACCGTGCTCGTTTCCGTGGTTGACAGGATGCTCAGACAGGCCATCCATATTTTGTCCACTAAAAATAATTTTCTGTATTTGCCTTTGTCTCTCCCGGTGACGGCCGACACCTGGATAGCTTACATGCTATGTTATGAATAAAAACATGATTCTGGGAAGCACAACAGTGTAACAGAACAATTTGTAAGCAGTTAACATATTTGAAAATAAATTAAGCGACAGCTCCCGTTGACACATTTTTAATTTGATTAATTTTTACAATTTAGGTGCTGACTTTGACTTATCATTATATAAAATAAAGTGTTGAGGTCTATAAATCTCGCCCGCGAGCATTTCCCTTCGCTATGTTTTTTAACGAATAGCAGCGATCTGAGGACCGGTCTTACAAGCATCATGGTTTCGGTCTCGTTCAAATTGGCGAATATATTATAAATGAAATGTATTTCAATTAATTCTTCATCTTTATTGTAAACCAACATTGGCGTCGAGAGATATCTAGAACTTCCTTAACATTTTTTTTTTACACAGAATTGGGTTTTTTAATACCGTTGGTCTTTGTGTAACTTGAACGCAATATTTCAAGAATTCTTAATTGACGAAAAAATATTTTTCAAAAATGGGACTTATTTGTCTATTTGTATATTTCACTAATATCATCCAATATCTCCTGGATGTTAGGTGTCAAGGGCAAAAAGTTTTACATTTTTCAAGGTCAAAAGCCTAAAATGAAAAGTTTTAAATCAGCTTAGTGCGAAATTAAATTGAAGGAAATGGGACTGTTCCAAATAAAATTTAATTATTTCAGAAAATTTAGTAAGATGTTAAAAAAACCATTTTTAATCATTAAAATATGATACCTTCTTCTTCTTCTTGCAGTGCCGTATCCGTTCAACGAATGTTGGCGATCATGTTCGCTATTTTGACTTTATTAACCGCCGCTTTGAAAAGCGCGGTAGTTGACTTCCCAACCACTGTCTCAAGTTCTTCAACCAGGACGTTCTTCTTCTTCCTGGGCCTCGTTTTTCATTGATTTTACCTTGGATTATCAGATGTAGTGTATTATATGTTTCTGGATGTCTCATTACGTGGCCAAAGTATGATAGTTTCCTCTTTTTCACAGTATTATTTATTTCCTTATGTTTACCCATTCTACGCACTACTTCTATGTTTGTAACGTGGTCTACCCAAACTTATCCGTAGCATACGTCAATATACCCACATCTCAAAAGCCTCACGTCTCTTAAGGGTGTTTTCTGTAAGAGTCCAAGACTCCACTCCATACAAGAGGACGGAGAATACATAACAGCGAACCATCCTTATCTTCAATTCCATATTTAGGTCATGACCACAAAAAATTTTATTCGTCCTCACAAATGTTGTTCTTGTTTGCTCTATCTTTTTTATTTCAATCGAGTGGTCCCAGTCATCAACTAGAAGCTGTCCCAAATATTTCATCCTATGCACCCTTTCTAAACGTTTTGTCCCAATCCACAGTTCTCCATTAATGTTTCTTTTGCTCACTATCATTAGTTTAGTTTTTTTGACATTCAGTTTGAGGCCATTATTTTCGCATAGGTTGATTATTCGGTCCAAGAGGAGCTGGAGTCCCTCAATAAACATTGAAAAGTAACGGTGACAATATGCACCCTTGCATCACGCATCTTTTTATTAAGATATGTTCCGTTGTTCTGTCCCCCATTCTTAGATTTGCCTTTTGTCCCCAGTAGAGATTAGCGATGAAGTATAAGTCCTTGTCATCAATTCTAGTTGTTTTTAGTGTCTCAATCATTTTTTCATGTTGTACCCTATCAAATGCCTTCTCAAAGTCAATGAAGCACATGAAGGCGTCACAATTTACATCGCTGAATTAGTACTTGTATGCTAAGAAGACCTTCTCTTGTACTCAGTCCTTTACAGAATCCAAATTGAGTGTCCCCAATACGCTCTTCAATTTTGGGATAAATCCTGAGATGGATGATGCTCAGAAATAGTTTTAATACATGGCTCATCAAACTTATAGTTCGGTGTACACTGCATTCTTTGGCATTTGTTATTTTGGGGATGGGGATGAATGTTGATTTCAGCCAGTCTGGTGGAATTATTCCACTATCGTAGATGGCATTGAATAGTAGTACTAGTGATTTTATTGCTTTGTCTCCCAAGAGTTTCAGAATTTCTGTTGGAATTTCATCTGGGCCATTCGCTTTTCTAATCTTGGCCGTTTCAATGGCCTTTTCAACTTCTTCTCTGGTGATTGGGAGTCCGTTTGTTTGTTCTTGTATTTCATAAAACCTACTTCTTTCGTCATCAAACAGTTCTTCTATATATTCTTTCCATCTTTTTAGTTTACATTCTGTGTCTACTACTATGTTCCCATTTTTGTCTGTTACCTTATTAGTGTGGTTGTTACGTTTACCTCCAGTTACTTCTTTTATTTTCTTGTATAGATGGAAGGTATCGTGCTTTTCATCGTATCCTTCTATTTCTTGACATTCTTGAGTGAAGTATTGGGCCTTCGCATTTCTAATTCTTCTTCTTATTTCTGAGTTAACTGTTTGTAGTTAGCATCATTTCAGATTTTCAGATTTTCTGTTGTCTTCTCTCTTCCATAAGGTCTAGAATATCCTGCGCCATCCACTTCCTCTTTCTTGTTTTTCTTTCAGGTTTCAGTTTTTCCGTTATCGTGTCTTTCATTGCTGCGGTGAGCATTCCCACGTGTTCTTCTATGGGTATATCTTATCTTTGGAATATTGTGGTGACTTTTCTTTCTATTGTGTCCGTAGTCTTCTTTCCAGTCAGAGTATCATCTAATTTATTAAGATCTGGTCTCACTTTATATGTTGTTTTTTGTGTTTTCTTAAGTCGGCATGCGATTTTAGCTAGTAGGAGCGTATGGTCAGATGGAACGTCTGCGCCGGGGTAGGTTTTTACTGACTTGACGGAGTTTCTGAATCGTTTCTTAATGGTAATAAAATCTATTTGATTGCGCATAATGTGTTCCGGTGAATCGCCTGGAGCTTTCCATGTATATAGACGCCTTTTAGGAAGTTGTAAATAGGTATTCATCATAGCTAGTTGATTTTCTGTACAAAATTGCACAAATTTCTCGCCCCGTTCATTTCTGACTCCTAATCCGTGGTTTCCAAAATATCTTCTTCTACTCCATATCCTACTTTGGCATTAAGATCGCCCATCAGAATTGTCACTGTGTTATATTTTAGATTCTTCATTACTGTATTCACATCAGTATAAAACTGTTCTATATCTTCTTCGCTGCTTTCAGAGGTAGGAACATATAGTTGAATGAAATTGATTGTTGTTGGTTTGGCCTTTATTTGTAGCATAATTACTCTATCTGAAAGTGGTGTGAAATTTATCACTGATCGGCCTACTTCTCTAGTTACAATGAGTGCCACTCCATTTCGATGGTATGTACTGTCTTCCTACGATACCTACATACTAATAATTATAGGACTATAACACATTCGTTGTCGATCACGCAATTAATCGACGAAACGAAACTAACTACAACCAGCAACTTCTTATCCAGTGCATCTAATTTTCTTCTTCTTTCTTCGATGGCCAAATAGCCCCAAAGACACTCAGCTAAACTACTTCTTTAATCGCCAACTCTGCCAGAGGAAGTAGAGTGAGAGCACTATACATTCGCTAGAATTAATGCCTTAAGACATAGGGAAATTAGCCACAGGAAAATCACAAGCTTTGTAGAAGTCTTGGAATCCTGGGCAACAACTAGGTCTATGGTAAATCACAAAAGATTTTTTAAGTTGAAATGAAGGAAGGCCACCCAAAGCCAAGCGAGCCCTGAAGACTGGGATCAAGAAAGCGATTTTGTCAGATTTATTTTTAAGTATCTACTCTGCTGCTAAATATGTTCAAACGATTAACGAATCACCGTTTCCTCTTTATTTTGATAGCCGACATTGCTTTGCTACTCTCATAATAAAAAGTATCCTCTCTAAACTCATCATACTTTTAACATATTTAGATCTTAATATTATTATTGTTGCTATTGTTGAGGCAGGAGAGGGGCTATAGCTCCTGTAGCCCCCCACCCATAAATCCGCAGGTTAGGGATACATTTTAGGTTGTTTACTTTGAGAAAAAATGTATCAAACACTAAGTAGTTCTAGACTAGGCAAAGACGTAATAAAGCAACGCGCGTTAAGGTAAGCCTCCACCAAAGGAAAATTGTCAACTTTTGTATTGGTGACAAAAGTTTCTGTTATTACCTTAAGTTGTCAACAAACATTGTCAACAAACATTGTCAACAAGTGTCGAGAACTGTTTTTCCGTTTTAGACGCTAAACATCAAAGAAATACGCTTGTTGCAGATATTTAAATGCGCTGTGTGGACGCTTGTTCATTTGGGAACATCAATTGGAAGCAGCAATATATCTGTCACGTGGACGAACGAATTAACCAATACGTTAATTGATTTATATCACGCCCAACGTTTACTATGGGACTCAAGTGATGTGGATTAGAAAAATAAAAATAAGAAAAAGGACGCATGGAAAAATATCAGTGATGTTATGGGGTTGCCCAACGAACTTGAAATACAAAAGAAAATAAAGAATTTGGCGGCACAGTTTTTTCAGAGAGAAAAGGAAAATAAAAGAAGACAATAAATCTGGAGCTGCGGCTTCCCACAGTCCAAGGTGGTTTGCCTACCAACGGCTTATTTTTTTAACAGACAGAAATGAATCCAGGTTATAAAGATATTAAATATAGAAATTATAATATTCCAACCTATCTGCAAGATAAATAAGGACTCAACAAATTAAACCAAAACAGCTATTACCCTTACGAGCGCTGAATTATATGGTAAAATTAGCGTATTTTATCTAAACACAGTTAGAACTAAAATACAATGACTTGGAATGCTCGAATGCTATGGGGCCTCCTTCATCTCAGGATGTCACTAACTGCAGACCGGTTTCAACCTATTTTTGGGTCTCATCAGTGCAGTGCAAATGATACATTCAATACTGGAGTTCGCATCTCATAGACACTGTTAAGTTTCACCCCAGTAGAGCGTAACTAGCGCCATCTCTCGGTAGCCTCGAAACAATCCAAATCGAAAATAAAATTGATAATTATCACTGAATAAACAATTTTATGGCAGAAGGAAATTTTATAAAAATATAAAATATAGGAATTATAATATTCCAACCTATCTGCAAGTGCTTTATATAAATCACTGCCATTTTACTTTAGTGCTAACTAACTTAGACAAAATACGCAAATAACTGTTTTGGTTTAATTTGTTGAGTCCTTATTTATATGAGAGTCAGTCATACGAAGAAAGTTTCTAATGTCTGCATTTCCAATACGTCCTGCTAACAAGTCATCTCTTCTCAAAGTGTTTATTAGCTCAATCCGTCCATGTATGTTTCTTTCTTTGAGGCTTGGTCGTACCCAACATTTATGCGTTAGTTTCTTTTTGTTGAAAAAATTTTGTCAACTAAATAGTCTTGGTGGAGACAGCTAGTTGAAATGTTCCTCGAACTGTTGACAATTTATTTTAATTCAATGTGGACAAAGTGGAAACAAAAGTTGCTAACTTTCTAAAGAATTGCAAGCAGTTGGAAACGCAGAAGTTGCCAACTTTTTCGGTGGAGAGTTACCTTTAGATATGAAGATGAATTTAACAACAGCCTAACAGAACGTAAAGATATTACGACTTTGGTGTCTGCAGACCTTAGCGATACCGACTCAGATGACAGTGTCTGTGCATGGGTAATTTTACTTACTTCCACGCCCAGCGGAAGTATAGTAACGCAATATTGAAATAGGCTTAAAATATCATGAAACGTCGAGATTTTAAATTTGAGCGAAAAAAAATCCTGTCTGTCGGTCGATCGACCTGTAACTTTTTTTGTGCGCACGTTTACTCTGAAACCGTTTACGATATTGACTTGAAATTTGGTACACTTATGTGTTATAACGACATCTAGAACTAGATTATATTTTGATCTAATTCCGTTGGGGGGTTCGGGGGTAAATGGGGTAAATAAGGGTAAATAGGCAAAGCAAGCAAGTAACAGTCCATAAAATTGCAATATAGGGCATGTACGAAAAGTCAAGATCTCAAAATTTTTCTTGACATTAGCCCCCCCATCAACCCCAATACTACCCCCACACTATTGTGAACGGGAGTAAAAAAAATAAGAACAAGAACGAAACGGTTAAAAAAAAAATTGTCGTTAGCCACCACCGCTACCACCCCCTCTATCACCCCCATTGCCACCCCCACCCTATTATTAAAGGGAGTAAAATATAACATTGGAATTTAGTGTGTATAAGACTTGAATACAAAATCTGGATGTGGAAGTAGTGATTCCTTGGGCAGCGGTTTTAGACTCCTCTTTCAAGTTTTATATATTTGTAGGCCATTGTCAATGAGCCACCTCCACCAGAGGAATGCAAAATGATTGAATTGGAAAAGAGCATGACAGAACTTAAAGATGGTGCAGACCGATTGTCTGCAGCCTTTAGTGAAATGGACTCAGACAACAGTATCTCTGCAAGGGTAATTTTCGAACACATCCTCTTCCAAGTCATCTTATTGATTTCGTTATTTGTAGATTAATTAAGATCAATTATTATATTTCACAATCTTCTCCTCGATAACACATGTAGTTTTCATATCTTTGATATCGAAGCATCTTCCCAGGTCGATTACTTTAACAATAATTATGGTACTATATAACCATTTTATATTCTAATATAATTTTGTGTAAAATGTTTCATGTTGATTGATTTTCAATGTTCCCTTTCTTGCACAGTCATTTTTGAAAACAGTAATGTTAAAATCGCCCGTCAAGAGTATACTGTCGCTATTTTTTGTCTCGTAAGTTAGGAGGAAGTTCATTAATATTGCTTTGATATATGAACAGTAGTGCTACCACCTCAGGAATAAATTAAAATGGCAAGTATCAGATTTCATTTGGTCTGCTAAGAGGATTCTTAAATTTAAATATATTACATCGGAGCTTTTGTACAATCCCATGTGTGAAACACTTAACTTTATGTTTACGGATAACCATTATAAGTAACAGTATATAACTTGTGGCTTACCTCAAGAACTGTTAAAAGCAAAAACTAATTCACAACTTGCAGGAAACACTTGAGGAGTGGCATTGAGCATTATTTATTTCCCATTCAGTTCATCCGTGCCGCTACCGTGTGTGTATCTACCAGAACCATAACGATTTTAATGTTCGTAAATGCATTGTGTAATTTGTGGACTGTTTACTCAAAACAATTTTTACACAATCATAAAAGTCATAAATGGTAAAGATTTTGAAATATATATTTTGTCGTTAATGTAGCTGAATTGTATTTTAAATTGACATTAAAGTTTTACATTTAAACGAACGCCCTTTCAGACGCCCTCCCTTCGGTCTGTTCTCCGGTAAAAATTACCAATCCAAAAATGTGGATGTTCGGGTTCTGTCTGTTATTCCTAGTATTAATATCGGGAAATTTTCCAAGTTTATTGTTTCATATTTTACACCAGTAAATATTTGTTTCCTGAGATTGTGATACATCATTTAAAAGGGAATTAAGAGCAGTATTGAATGTACAAAAAATCCAATATGGCGTCCATAAGAAAAACAAAGTTAGTGGCATTAACTGAGAAACAAATGACGGTAGAAATTTTTTGGTAACGTCAACGAAAGCACCTTAAAAAAGTGTCCTAACAATGTAGGTACTTATTAAAATACCACCAGTCATCAAATCAGGCAGATACGGGAAGTTTTTTAAAATGCACCTCTTCAGTTGTTTGAAAATATTTTGGAAACGAAGATAGCTAGGCCAAATTTAAAAACGGCATCGAAATGGTCACAAAATTCTTTAAAAAAGTCCCCATTTAACAGTTTCTCTATCTCTCATAACAACAGAGATAGAAATACATGCACACCCAATTTGGGACACAGTGTATACCTTTTATATACTTTTACATAAAATATTTCTGAGCTGGTAGAAATTATATATCAGCATTCTAATTTTGTTAGTTATATGACTAGAATGTTCCGACAACATTAAGTATTTATCTATCATTAAACCTAAATATTTATTCATTACTATCTTGAATAGTTATATCATTAAAATTAGGTTTATTTGAATTATATATAGAGAATGCTATGTATTTTGTTTTAGATATATTAAGATATAGCTGAGTTAGGTCGAGCCGTGATCTGATTTTGTTATACCTTGCGCAAAAGCATTTTTCACATCATATGATTATCGCCTTTACAAATAATAGTTGTACCATCTGCAGATGAAATAATTTGGCCAGATAAATTTAGATTACATAAACTGTTTATTGTTTAACAGAATTGGGGCCAATACCGTACCTTGAGGAACTCCCACAGTTATAAGTTTTCGTCACATATTTTATCTCCGATTCTTACATACTGTTTTCTGCCTTACAGGTAACTAGCGAATATCCTCAACACTGTGCCTTGGATAATAATTTTTTCTAGTTTTTGCAATAGTTTTACATGTCATACAGTGTCGAAGTACTTCACCAAATCTAAGACAGGGGCGAGCGTAGGTGCGTCTTTACTATGTACATACTTCGGTATGCGATGTAAAGCAACGACAGGCGCGGTTAGTACTTGGATTGGTGACCATTCCAACGGAAACCGCGTTCTCGCCTCACACATCTTCCAGCGGCTTGTATATCAGTGTATGCGCGGAAGCTATACAACCTTAGGCGAGGGTTGTATAGGAGATATACCATCCTTCGGAGGGGATGTAAAGCCGTCGGTCCCTTGTCTATTAAATGTTAGGCAAGTAAAAGATCCCTACTCTTCTTAAGGGAAGAGGTTCGGCAAAATTCCTGGTTGGGGGTAGCTCGTCTACAGGCGTCGGTGTTAGGCCTCAGTAGCGGAAATAGGCCGACGTTAAATAAATGTATAAAAAAAAAAAAAAAAATCTAAGACAGAAATACATTTTTTATTTCTTTGTAGATTGTTATTGATTATATTGACTAATCTTTAAATTGCATAAACTTAACAATGCTTTGAATGAAATAAACAAATCAAATTATCAAAAGGACTATACAGGGTTACTGGTAATTCGATACATTCCTTTGGAGATGTGATGGGGCATGATCTAAGAAGTAAATTTAGCCCTAACATATATTATGCAAAACTCAATAGTTTTTGAGATATTTTTTTTTTTGTTTTTCTCAAAAATTAGATCTTAATGTCCTAAAAGTTAATTTTCGAAAAATCTATTTGACATTTTTAATTTTTTTTTACTGGATTACTTGTCCAATATTATAGATATCCATTTGGAATGAAAAATATCTGGAAACATTTCGATCATGTGAACATCTGAAATAAAAAGTTTAAAATTTTTTTTTTAAATCATTTATGAAATTTACCTATTAGGTTTTTTCAAAAAAATATTAACGTAACACGCGTATAAATTATTATAAAAACTGCCTTATTTCAATAGCTATCTAACAAGGTACAAATGTTCAATGTACCCTTAATAATTCTAAGAAAATACTAGTAAAAATAACACAAGTAGTACGAATTTTATTTTTAGATAAACAGTAAAAAACATTTTAAAAGTAGAGTTTAATTCTTCATTAATTTCAAAGTTGTACTTTATTTTTTATATATCTTGCTCAAAATGGGAGCCCCTATTCCGTATACAGACACGGCAGCGTCTTCTTATTTCCGTCCTTGTTACTCTGGTTGTCAGATTATGCCTTATGTGTTGGGCAGCATCCACTATCCTTTGTCTAAGGTTTTCTATAGTATTTACTGGTGTGGCATAGACCATCTCCTTCATATGACCCCATACGTAATAATCAAGGGGTGTTAAGTCAGGGCTTCGCGCTGGCCAAGGTATTGGGCCCGCTCTTCCAATCCAACGGTTAGGGAAACGTTGATCAAGTAACTGTCGTTACTGTCAGCCGATAATGTGCTGGACAACCGTCGTTCTGAAACATCATTCGCTGTCTGACGGCGAGAGGAACATCTTCTAAAATCACCGCCAGATCATTTTTTAAAAAACTTTCATAGATTTCCCCGTTTAAATTTTGAGGAAGAAAGTGTGGCCCTATTAAATAGTGGCGAATGACTCCCATCCACACATTAATAGAAAAGTTCATTTGGAAACTAGTTTCACGTGTTAACTTGGGATTTTTCTCTGCCCAATAATGTAGGTTGTGGAAATTTGTTATACCCTCGCGATTGAATTTCGACTCGTCCGTCCATAAAATACTTGTTAAAAAATTTGCACTTTCTGCATCTGAATTTAACATAAAGCGGCAGAATTCCACTCTCCTTCCAGGATCACCTTCCTCCAAGTCTTGGACAAGGGTATAGTGGTAAGGATGACATCCAACTCTACGTATCGTAGACCAAACTTTCCATTGTGACGCTCCGGTTAGTCTTGCGACTTTATTAGTTGAAATAGTTGGGTCTTCCTCAAAATACCTCAATATTTCTTCCTCATCATCTGGTTCATAAACGGGAGGAGCACCAGCGTCACTTCTTCTACATTTCACGGAGCCAGTTTCAGCGATATTTCGATATGCCGTACTGAATACACGTGCATTTGGTAAGCGGCGGTTAGGGTACCAAAGACCATATTCTCGGCGAGCTTCAGCAGCGTTGCCGCCACAGTATCCATAGACCAACAAGATATCAGCGTATTCTGCGTTGGCATACGCGGCCATGGCACAGAAAATACAATAACAACAACTAATAACAACAACTACGAGCAAAATCAAAATCTTCGATAACTAATTTAACAAGACCAACAAACTTAAGGGACACGGAGATAAGAATGTCAGTTAATGACATATATGCACAAACGTTAAAGTCAAGGACTGACTGGCTTGAATGAAAATGAACGATTAGTCGTTTAATAAATTCCGCCACCAGCATTATCTTTACTAATTTTTTATTAGAACTATCAACGGTATATTAAACATTTCTACCTAGTTAGATAGCTATTGAAATAAGGAAGTTTTTATAATAATTTGTACGCGTGCTACATTAATATTTTTTTGAAAAAACCTAATAGGTAAATTTCATAACTGATTTAAAAAAAAAATTTTTACAAATTTTTATTTTAAATGTTCACATGATCGAAATGTTTCCGGATATTTTTCATTCCAAACGGATATCTATAATATTGGACAAGTAATCCAGTAAAAAAAAATTAAAAATGTCAAGTAGATTTTTAGGAAATTCACTTATAAGACATTAAGATCTACTTTTTTGGGAAAAACAAAAAAATTGAAATATCTCAAAAACTATTGAGTTTTGCATAATGTATGTTAGGGCTAGATTTACTCCTTAGCTCATGCCCCATCACATCTCCAAAGGAATGTATCCAATTACCAGTAACCCTGTATAATATTTGATAGAACATTATGAAAGTTTTAGCGTCATTTTGTTAGGTGTAAAAATAGAAGATTGAAATAAAGAACCGTTCTTTAAATTATAGATAATTATCCTCATAATTCGGCTTAACGATTAAAAAGAAAACTGCTTGAATATCAACCATATTTATTAGATTAAAGCAAAATTACTATATTCTCAATTGCAAAATACTTTCTACACGTAATAATCTATATAATTAATCAGTTGAGCTTTCGTATGAATAACTGAAAGGTTTTTTATATAAATTCTACTACGAAAAAATAGATGACCAGTAACGGCTCTCTACACGTCGGGGTACTGAATATTAAATCTTAGCTAGCAAGCCCTGGGGAAGTTTATGTTTAATAAACTATACGTTCCTGGCCTATTTTCCTACAATAAAAAGTGTTTATTGTGTTTTGTTAAATAGTTTTAGTTAGACTGAATTTATTTTTGGGCATCACGGATTGTTTGTGATAGCCAACAATGTAAACAAAAACATTACAACGAAACATTTTTAATAAAAGTAGAACAGCGTCTTCGCTCTCCAAAGAAGTAAGAAGCTACTAGGTAGTACTATTAGGACAATTCATTTATTAAAATAAGTAATATAAGTTTTCAATACAAGGAGAAGGGCTTGAAGGAGTATGTAAAATAAGACTTCTATTACTTTCATTGCTTCATAGTCTCCTAATACTAGTGAAGAACTAACTGCACACCATCAACATGAACATATAAAAATGTACGACATATAAAATTTCACAACACTGTTGAAAGCTGTTTGAATTTCATTGGTTTTTACGAGGGTATTTGTAAATCTTTGCATAATAAATAGAAAAAACCAACTTTGTGCATTTGTAACATTTAACCTGTTGGAAAATCTGCAAAGGGCGTTTTCTATACAATTCACATTTTTTTATTTGAAACAGTTTCTTTAATTACATAAGTTTTTTGGGGTAGGGAGAAAATTTGACATAAAAAAGTTTTTGGGCCCTCTGGTGCTCAGGCGAGAAATTTCAAAAACGATACAATTTTCCTTTCAAGAATCTTTTAATTCGACGTAAGCTTATTGTTATGTGCCGCCCTCTAACGGTGAGAGGTTTAATCAATCCCTGGTGGCAGAGCGAAAGAAGGTCCACCTGGTTGACTGCCGGTAGGGTGGCGTCATCTTTGGGCCAACTGACGAACTGCCATTACCATAGAACATACGAGAATGGCTTGAAACGCCGCGAACGACAGGCTGGATGGTTCTAGGAGAATGTCACAAATATGTAAGAGGCGGATCCAACACACGCAAACAGTTCAGCTCTGATATGAGGAGATCAGATAAGATAAAGAACAGTAACAAGTTGTGAATTATAGTAGTGAGACTATAGTAGAATAAACTTGTAATTAGTGTGTACTGATTTATTGCAATTTAAGTGATTAATAAATCAGTGGTTAGTAAAAATTCTTGTTTCAATCATTTGAACCTACGTACAGGGTGTTTACTGGAAATTGTAAACACATAACATTATTATTAGGCCCACCGTGGGGCCGTTTTTGGCCACATGAACTAAAATTTCGATACAATTTTCCATTCTAATCACTTGCATTTTAGATTTGATGAGAAATTATTTAAGACTTTGCCTAGAGCCGCGCTGCTTGCCCAGTATTCAACACTGTTCTTCCTTGAATTCTTTAGCTTTTATGTTTGAAATTTTAGCTTTCTACGTTGAACCATGTAAATCAGTAAAATCATTATTAAAGTCGCTATTATACTTCTGATATTTGGAAACAAATCCAACATCGCGAACTTTAAAAAAATGGCTTTTCTTCAAACGTCAGAAGATCGTGACAATTCTTACTTATTTCTTGACATTAAAGTTTGACAGCTCACACGGCTGTGCGTTGGCATTAGCAACGGAAGTAAGAGTACTTTTTCTTCTGCTTGAGCGGACTTTTAGTTGCTAATTGCAACGGATAGCTAAATTTCTTATTTTTATTTTTTTGCACCTAATCGACGTTTGAAGAAGAAATAACATGTCTCATTCGGAGTAAAACCCATTTTTGTGACTTGTCTGTATTTACTGGACTCGCTTCGTTCGTTCGGCAAACCTACAGACCCGTCACAAAAGTACCACTTTTATTCTTAATTAAAAAATACACTATTTTCTTTATTTTCTTCAAACGTCAAAAAATCATGACATTTCTTACTCATTTCATGACATTAAAGTTGCCATTAACAACGGAAGTAAAAGTACTGTTTCTTCCGCTCGAGCGGACTTTTACTTCCACTGCTAATGGCAACGCACGCCTAAATTTTGTATCTTTATATTTTTATAGCTAATCGACGTTTGAAGAAAAAATAGCATCTCTTATTGAGAGTAAAAGCCGCTTTTACTCCTAATGAAACAATATACTACTGTACATTAACGTTTACATCGGAGAAATTCAGATGTTCTTGCAAGAGGTCCAGGGCCGGATGAACATCGATGGGGGCCTATAGGCAAAATTGGAGTGGAGGCTTGCTCAAGACCGGTGGTTTTCGGAAAATTAACCGCCATAGCTTCCTGAAATCTGGGGTGTATATCATTAGGAACTTTTTATTCACATATTGTTTATTTATATAGGTACTACTTAATAACACAGGATGAGAACAGATACTTCGATACTTTTATGCTAGAATTTGTAGCAGATAAAACGTCTTACAAGACAAGCAGGCTCGTGTTGGTATATTACGCACGGCTGATATAGTAGGAACCACGTGCTTAACTTTGTCATTTCAAACTTCAAAAGAAATCAGAAATCATTCGTTTTTTTTTTATTTCTAATAAAATAAATTTTCAAGCCAATTTGGTGGGGCCCCATTTTGATCGGGGTCCCGACGCAATGTCTCATTGCCTTGGGGTTAATCCGGCACTAAATAAGTCTAATCGAACCTAGTTTTTGATTTCAAGCAAAGAAGATTTATTGGAACCATAAAAAACGGTAGCAAAAACAAAGTTAAGGAAACAGCCTATAATTAATATATTCACTTCCACGTCCAGTATAGTAACGCAAAAAAAATTTTTTCTGTTGAAATTGGCTTAAAACGAAACGTCGAGATTTTAAATTTGACTGAAAAAATTTTCCTATCTGTATGTCGGTCTGTCTGTCTGTAACTTTTTTTATGCGCACGTTTACTCTGGAACCGTTTATGATATTGACTTCAAATTTGGTACACTTATGTATTGTAACGAGATCTGGATCTAGATTATATTTTGATCTAATTCCGTTGAAGGTTTCGGGGGTAAATGGGGTAAATAAGGGTAAATAAGCAAAACAAGCAAGTAAAAGTCCATAAAATTGCACGAAAAGTTAATCTCAATTTTTTTTTTTGCATCAGCCCCCCCCCCACACTATCACCCCCAATACCACCCCCACACTATTATGAAAGGGAGTAAAAATTAAAATGTGATTTAGTGTATATACAAAAACGAAAAGTCTAAAAAAATTTTATTGGCGTTAGCTATCGATTTTTATGAATCTAACAAATTTAACCCTGATATTATCTTTCAATTAGTAACTGTAAATGAGGAAGATGTCGAAAATACTATTATTAAAATTAAATCTAATGCGGTAGGTAACGATAAAATTAATGTAAAAATGCTGAAGCTATGTGTACCCTATCTGACTCCTTTAATTACATAAATTATAAACACGGCCATAGCTACTGCAAAATATCCCTTAGCCTGGAAAAATCTATCATCTTCCCTATAAATAAAGTTAATAAACCCAGTGATTATTCTGATCCGAGACCAATAAATATACTGCCAGCTTTGTCGAAAGTTCTGGAAAGCCTGGTATATAATCAAATATATAACTATATACAAATTAATTCAATTATACCCACCAACCAATCTGGCTTTCGACAAAATCATAGTACAACTAGTGCTCTCCTAAAAATAACTGACGATATTATTAACGGGTTGGATAACGGCAATATCACGATACTTCTTTCTCTCGACTACAGTAAAGCATTTGATACTATGAACCATAAAATGCTTTGTACCAAACACAAATATTACGGCTTTGACGAAACTGCAACTAATCTAATAAAATCATTTCTCACCGATAGAAGGCAGTGTGTGATTATAAATGATAACATATCAAATGATGAAAATGTGATATATGGTGCCCCACAAGAGTCAATTTTAGCCCCGTTGTTATTTATAATCTACACTTCCGATTTTCATCGTTATTTAGAACATTTTACGCCACATTTTTATGCAGATGGTACTCAATTGTACTGCACTTCTAACATTGAACATCTTAAGGATATAGTTGATCTTTCAAAAAATCACTGCCTCTCTATTAACCCTCATAAATCGTCAGCTATTGTATTTGGTACAGCCAAAGACCGCCAGAGGGCCATAGACGACACTTCATTATTTGTGGATGGACAAAGACTGGAATACAAGGAAGAGGTTAAATGTTTAGGCTTAAATATTGATGTCCATCTTAGGTTCGGTAGCTATATAAATTCCCTGATTAGAAAATCATATTTTTTACTTAAAAGTCTATATGCTAACAGGCACTGTCTTAATGAAAAAACTAAAATTATGTTATGCGATTCCATTATATTATCTTTGTTTAATTATTGTGACGTCGTTTATGGCCCGTGTCTAGATCTAAAATCTTCCACTAGAATACAACAGGTACAAAATTCATGCATTAGATTTATTTTTTGTTTACGTCGTACAGATCATATAAGCAGATATTTATCAGAAACAGGGTGGTTAAAAATGCATAACCGTAGAGTTGTACATCTAACCTGCTTTACTTATAACGTTTTAAAATCTCAAATTCCCGAATATTTATTTTTAAACTAGTGCCAAGAGTTAATGTACATCAAAGAGAACTAAGAAATATCAACCAATTTACCATACCTCGACATTCCATGGCGATGTTTCAAAGATCTTTCTCTTATCAAGCAGTAGCCTTTTATAATTCTCACTCAAATAATTTTAAAGCCCCGTCAAAATTAACCTTCAAGAAAATAATGAAGACATTATTTCTTGACGAACAGTGACTTTGCATATTCAGACACTATTTTTATTATTATATTCTTTTTACAAACTTTTTTACCAGTGTATCAGTTAGTTATAGAGTAAATATTATCCAGTTCCATGTATTTAAAAATTTGTTAAAATGTTTGTAAATTGTCTTGGTTAAGTGGTAGAACAGCTGGCTGAACTTCGCCAAGACAGAAATATAAATAAAGACGACTTATTATTATTATTATTATTTAGTGTGTATACAAGAACGAAACGTCTAAAAAAATTTTTTGGCGTTAGCTGCAGTGGCTAAGGTGACTTTTCGATTAAATAACATAATCGTGCAATTATTGAGATAGCTGACTTTCGCAGATTTTTTTCCATAACTACCATGAAAATAGCTACTTGTAAATCTCTACCCTGGTAAAATCCATATTTTTTTCAATTTACTGCTTAGATATAATATGCTAGGACAGTTTAATTTAGACCAGGATAGGGGCCGAGTTTTTCACAGATTTTATTTACAAATCCTGGAATGATACTTTTTAGTACCTATATAATTCTCTATATGTACAACAAACCTTATCAGTCCCTATGCTGATTTATATGAAGGATTTTAGTTCCATTTCACATATTTACCTGATTTATCCATTCTTGAAGGCAACTGAAATTCGGCATACGGTTACCAACCATGCCACGATTATAACAGATAACAGTCGATATTTACTCACCTGCCCCATCCCTTGTTTTACATAAATTCATGTAAATCTTTTTCGAAGCTAACCATAAATAACTTGAAGGCAAGAGTTAAAATTGTCACTAAAGCAAATTGTACTTTTCAAAACGAAATTCCAAGGCGCCGCCGCCGCGTCGTATCTCTAACCGACAGGTGCTCCACGTCAATCCTATCTTCACGTTCAGAGCTACTTGATAGAAATCTAAAAGCTATTTGCAAAACATCTGCTAAACTAATGTGTTACTAACAAGCCATATTCTTTGTTATTTTGGTGATATATTGGCTACCTCTCGAATAGATAATGGAATACAAAACACAAAACACCTGAAAGTTGATCTTATTTAAAAAGAACAATGAACTACTTATTTTAGCAGCGTGTTTCGAGATACACATTGTGGCATGCTAAAGATTAAATCTAGCCTTCCTTTTTGCAAGGAAAATTAATGACTTTATCTATGACGGTTCTGTAGAAATCAATGAATAACAATAGTCGAAAGGTGTTTAGTTAACATTAAAAATGTATAGCCGAAAAAATATCAGGCAATTTGATTTTTCGGAATTATGCACTAGATAGAAATAGTATAATATGAAACATATATTAGTGTGATATTAAAATGATAAAATAGGACTGAACAGTGGTTCTAAGGCTTTCGCGGAACTGATAATGATCCATAGTTAGGTCGAGACGTCAAGTATTCAAACAATCAACGCAGAAGAGAACCCGGAAACCTGACTATGGATTAGGACTGAACAGGATTGACACGAGTGCGGTGCAGTAAATATTATGGTGGCTTATTTGTTATTTCACTTGTTGTCTAATAAAGTCATTTATTGTATGGTAGTTAAATTTCTGGCGTTAGTTCATGTTTTTTAAACATATATTATCCTTCTAAAACTCTTATAACGGGTATTATTTTCTGCATTGCCAAATGAAAGTATAATAGTATTTTAACTGTATCGAAGCTTTATCCGATCATTAACCAACAATTACTTCCACGTCCAGTGGAAGTATAGTAACGCAAAATTTTTTTTTTCTTTTGTTGAAATAGGCTTAAAATGTCATGAAACGTCGAGATTTTAAATTTGAGCAAAAAAAAATTCTGTCTGTCGGTTTGTCTGTCGGTCGATCTGTCGGTCGGTTTTTTGTGCGGACGTTTACTTTGGACCCGTTTATGATATTGACTTTGGTACACTTATGTATTATAATGAGATCTGGAACTAGATTATATTTTGATCTAATTCCGTTGAAGGGTTCGGGGGTAAATGGGGTAAATAAGGATAAATAGGCAAAGCAAGCAGGTAAGAGTCCATAAAATTGCAAGTTAGGGCATGTACAAAAAGTCAAGATCTCAAAAAATTTTTTAGCATCAGCCACCCCCCACTAGCACCCCCAATACCACCCCCACAGTATTATGAAAGGGCGTAAAAAAAAATAAAATATGATTTAGTGTGTATACAAGAACGAAACGTCTCAAATTATTTTTTTGCGTTAGCTGCCCCTCCACCACCCCCATTGCTCTCCCGCCCTATTATTAAAGGGAGTAAAAAGTTAAATTGGGATTTGGTGTGCATAAGAGAACTAAGGGCTTTTAAAATTTTTTTGGCACTAGCCACCCCCATTTCGACTTACACCCTATTATTAAGGAGAGTAGAGTGTGTAAATTAGGTTAGAGGGGAAAGTTTTTGCAATAATACGATTTTAATGTTTCAGGTGTTGAGGTGAGATATACGAAGCACTAAAAATCGAATTACCCATGGAATGGTTTTTTCACAGATTAAAGTTGCCATCAAAACGCGTAGTAGGCGCATGTCAGGAAAATAGAAGTTTGTGTTGCCCTGTTTGAAATTAGCCTTTCAAAGTTTTCTGACGTCAGTTCACAAAAAATGTATAGTGTAGTGAAGAAAATGGAAAATGTTTGTACAAACGAAGATTTCTTTAAACTATTTATGATTTTTAATCAAAATGGTCAAAGATATTTACCAACTTGTCTCAGTTTAAATGCAGAAAATCAAAAGAAAAGAAAACTTAACGATTTTCAAAAAAATAATTGCAAATTCTCCAGGGCGATTTAAAGTGAAACGAAACATAACTTGTTATTTGATGAGGCAAGAGGATAATGAATTAAATATTCTATTTTAAAATGCAAGGATGGTGGACGGTCTTCTAACAGTTATTTTCGAGGAGAGGCGGATCGGAACCTCCGGGCCAATTAGATGGCTAGCGAGGTGCCCGGATCTCAATCCATTGAATTTTTTTTATGAGGTCACGTTAAAGATAATGTTTATGAATTCGAACGCGAAGCAAGAGCAGTTTTGGAAGCACGTGTTCATGAAATCTGCCAAGAGATGATACCCAGTTTATTGAAACCACAACAGAAAGTGTCAGGAGAAGAGTTGAAAAGTGTTTAGAGCAAAATGGTGGCTTATTTGGAAATTATCTGTGATAATTTTTGTGAACTTTGAAATGCTAAATTCAAAGACGACAAACCAAACTTGTACTGACTTGACATGCGCTTAATATGCATCTTGACCGCATTTTTAATATGTCAAAATGCCATTCCATAAGTAACTCGATTTTTAGTGCTTCGTATATCTCACCTCAAAACCTGTAACCTTAAAATCGCACTATCTCAAAAACTTTACTTTCCAACATAATACACAGAAAAAACTAGTTTTAAAATCCAAAAGAAAAAATATAGTGTTTGATGTCACTTCCGGTTAGACGGGAAATAGCAGAAAAATAAAAACAATGTGCATTAGATGCCAAAAATTTATTTAAATATGCCTGCAAAATTTCAAATTAAATTTATATATTGAGAGCAATACAAAACTAGCTCCAACAGAACCTTATGAGACCAACGAAAATATAGGGTATATAACTAAAAGTTTATTAAACTCTGTGAACAAAAAAAAAATGAAATGTACGAAGATGTTTTAGAAAACCCAACCAATGAAATAATATTAACATAGTGTCGAAAATACCGAAATAAAATAATGTAATTAATTAAAAACCAAAAGTGAATTATTATAAACATTTAATTTTCAAAAACGAAAACTCAGATAAATATCTCTGGCGAACAGTGAATATTTTATATAATAAAAATGAGAAAGTCAGAAAGAAATTTTGAAAAAAATTCAAATTAAAAAATGCATTCAATAGTAATGTAATTTATGACAATAAGCCATTGTTAATGAATATATTGAACGGTACAGTCATGTTGGTGAAGTATATACTAAAAAAAATAATTAAATGTAATAAAAACACAGTAACAGAAACTTTATTATTTCTAAGACTAAAAGACGAAGAGGGGTTAATATTCTTGTAATCAATAGGACAAGAGTAATTGTATCCTTGTGTAGCCTTTTGTACTATTTTGTAAAGTTATATGGCTATCATACAAATTATAGTTATTCCCAGAAATTTCGTATCCGAGTTAAATTGCTGCAGCGCGAAATTTACCCTGTATTATAGTTCTTCCAAACAAATCAGCGATGAGTATTTCATCAGTATATACATAAATAAGATATCCTTCAAAATTATATTAGATTACCAGTTAATAATCAATATAAAAATGAATTGTATACCTACTTTGTCGCTATAAGTGAAAATGCAAATGTAGAATAATGTACATATAATGTGTTTTACTGGGCGTTGAATTTTCTATAACAGCCAGTATTAATTTATTTTGAGAATTGTTTCAGTTAAGTGCATTATTATGAAAGATGTCAAACATACTCCCTAAATACCACACTCTTGCCATTTAAATATATCAACACCAAAGTATTTAAGGAAAAAGCTGGTATTACAAGAGGCCATTTAGATTATTAATGTTTGCTCTCCGAAAATGTTAACTACGTCTCGATACAATTCATTCATTTTTAACATTCTTTCACGTACAGTGCCGTGAAGATCTTTAATTGCTAAAATATAAACATTAGCAAGAGCTCATCTGAAATTTTATTTAGAGGAATAATCATCGTATTCAAATGAGTAAATTTTTCGACTTTTTCCTAGACAGAATTTCTGTTAACCTCTAAACATTACATATACATTTTTTTGGGTGGTCCACTCACATAATAATAGGCTAATTTAAATAAATTTGAATATTCCGTTAATTCGTTAAGATGTGAAAGTCGAAATAATAATCTGAGTTTTTGAGATTGTTCGCCTTTGCATTATTGCAAAAGAAACAAAAAAAACTAAAAAAATTATTTTTCCCGTTGCAGGGTTCTTGAATGCAAGCGCTGCCTTTTCTCAGAGGTAGTTAAGCGATGTGAAGGGACGGGAAGGGACGGGAAGAGACGAAAAGGGACGGGAAGGCACGGAAGAGACGGAACGGAACGGAAGGAAATGGAATACAATAAAATTGAATACAAATATTTATTGCTCTACAAATAAGGTCTGATTACAATATACGATTATGCAACAATGATGCAAGACAACAAAGAAAACAAAGCTCCATAAGGTGAAATCCTTGTGTACAAAAGTTCTATACAACAAAAGTTGCGATATAATTAATTGGCAATTAAGAAATGGCGTGATGCAAGTAGCCCTGCCCTCAATGTAGTCAAATCTAATGGAATGTCATATAACAAGAAAAATGAAAATGTCCTCTTCCGAATTTATCAAAGACTTGTCACTTTCGATGAGCTGACACGGATGATTTTAAAAAATGTACATAAAAAATCAAATCTACTTTATCTTTGATTAAAATCAAAGGTGCTTCATCTATAAATAATATTGTAAGATTTAAATCCTTCTTGATACTTATTAAAAAAATGATGAATATTTTGGAGATGGGGTCGTTTGAATATCAACAAAAATTAATGAAATATCCTAATTTATCAACACAGAACTGTGTGCAATGGAAATATTTTAGTCTTTCATTTCTTGGCTAGTCATACATTGAACCCATTGAAATCCACATTGTATCTAAACATTTTTCAAAATCGTTATCGTCTGAAAAATCCAGTGTATTCAATATATGTAAATATACATTGTTATTGCGCTCCTTTTTTATCAACTATGCTTCTCCAAATATAAAACAACTCTCTATGGCTTATTGATGCCGTATACTCTTGAAAAAATATACAACTCAGTTTAAGAAAGTATATGAATAAAACTTTTGTCACAGGTTACAAATAAAACATTCTATTCAATAATGTTTGGTTGAGGTTAAGGTTAAATATTATTTACAGCCGTATGTAATATTACGTTTTTTGAACAACTATTAATGTCACATAAATGACAAATTTGGTTGAAATTACTACACATCGTATATATAGGCGATTTCAAAAGGAGACTACTCCTGGCATGAGGATAGTAAAATGTGTAATTCTACCTAGCGGGATAATTTGCTACGTTAAAGCATAACTGAGCCAATAAATCAGAACAGTCAATATTGTTATTTAGTAAATTGTGCAAAAAAGAAATAGAACTGCACTTTCTTCTTAATTCCAAGCTGTTCATTTCAAACCTAGATTAAAGATGTTTAATATCCCTTTCAGGGTAAATTGTATCAATTTTAAATGACAAAAGAAAGAAACTTTCTCTGCATATTTTCTAAAGCCAATTTATGATTTATGTAATAAGGGTTCCAAATAAGTGGACCATACTCAAGTTTAGACCTCATATAGGAAAAGTGAAGGATTTTTAGAGATTTAGTGCTGGTAAACATTTTGCAGTTACTGATTATGAAGCAAATCATTCTAGTAGCTTCATTCACCTTTAAATGAATGTGATCAATGAATGATAATCTAGAAACAAATATGACTCCAAGATCTTTCGTATAATTGGATCTAGATAATGACATTCCATCGATATAGTAAAGATTTTCAATACTGGAGAGCTTTTTAGCAAATATGATAACTGTACATTTAGAGGCATTAAGATATAATCTATTACTCATACACCAGTTTTGAACCTGATAAATATAATTTTGCAGCAAGACACAATCGGCTCAGAGTTATAACCACTATAAGAAACAAATTGTTCACGGTTGGTAAGGTATGATTGCATAAATAATAGTAATGAAGAACTTAAGCCACAGTTGCCTAATTTAGTAAATAAGATACTGTGATCAATCCGATCGAAGGCCTTAGAGAACTCCGTATAGATCACATCAACCTATCCAGACTCATCAATAGCATGAGAAAAGAACTGAGTAAAGACAGCCAAATTGGTAACTGTTGAACGGTGGGACACAAAACCATGTTGGTATAGCGATATTCTCTTACTGACTGGCATCTAGATGCGATCGTATAGGATAATCTCAAAGACCTTTGCAAAGTTCGATAGAATTACAATCGCTCTATAATTACTAATAATATACGAGTCGCCTGTTTTAAAGACTGGACAAATATTAGCCTTTTCCACGTGTTAGGATACGTTAAAGTTTTCAAAGATAAATTAAATATAATTAATAGAGGTTTGACTAGCGAGGGTCAGAATTAATTGAGAATTGAATAAAATTCAGACTGTACTTTTATAAGTGCCCTTAGACGTTTAAACTCCTGCAAATGATGGTTAGATTGAGTTTTCTTATATTTGTCCCAATGTCTAACTTTCGAACGTATGTTTTTTATTATTTCTGAAGAATACCATTTTGGATAAGTACGTTTGAAATTTCTATATGTAGGTACGTGATTATCGAAAAATTCATACAGTTTTGAATATAATAAGTCAGTAGCAATGTTTATATCATGTATTACACTCAAGAAGGACCAGTCGATACCTAGCAAGGCATTATGTACTGCAGGAAAATTGGCTTTTTAAAATTATATGACTTTTGATCTATATTTGGAGTAAAATTCGCATAGCTGGGAACAAGCAAGGTTGGCTTAATAAAAAGTGCAGGGTGGTGAACATCTTCAGATACATGGGGAGTGTTGTCATGTAATATTTCACACTCTATGTTTGAAAGAACAAGATCTAATATGCGGCCAGATGAATTAAGAATATTATCAAATTGTTGCAAATCAAAAAATGTTAAAAAATTTTGAATAACAAACGTTTTGCTATCATTTATATCATCTTCAAGATAATAATAATTCCGCAGTATATACAACCTGAACAGTACACAACAAACCAAAATGCTTCCACAAGAGTTCAGGTAAACATACCTGATTTCAGGAAGTGCGTACTATTTAATGGTTGTATCAATTTTTTTGGTATTTTTGGAAGGTAAGTAGCAATATTTTAGTTACTATTTGAAGTTATTTGAATTCGGACATTAATTTTGTCCACCTAGGACTTTGAAATCATTTTCTGTGCGTCATACTAATTATATCTGGACATTCTAATATATTCCATCCTGCTAAGCATTGGGCAAATCTTCTAAAATTATCTATACTTAATTTTACTAGCAATACCTGCAAGCAAGACACATTTGATGCCTTTAAATATAGCAAATTTTTTTATTTTTTTATGATCCAATTTAGCATTATGTACTATTTTCTGTTTAACATCCTATGGAAAGAAGCTCATTCGTTACTACCTAATGTTCTTATTAATATATTTATTCTTATTTTTCTCTTCGTTAGTCTCAGTTATTTTTATATTATATTTAAGTTGCCTTGTATGTAATATTCTAGTTCTGTTGTTTGTCAACAGCTGTTTTTTGTACTATTGGATTTTGTATTTCCAAAACAATAATTAAATTTAATATATAATAATAACTCATTATTTAAATCACATGTATAAGAATAAGATATTCTGTTAATACTTCTATAATTATTTAAACTATTATTTGGGTGATTAAGAAATAATTTTTAACACTTAATATCTATCTTATTTTTTATTTATTATAAATGAGCGATTTCTTACTTTGTCCAGTAGTTATGGGTTATCCTGTAGGGCAAATAAACATTATATTGTACGTGCATTGCTCCTTATATTGAACAATCGTACGAACTTGAAAATTAATTTCATACACTAGAAAAAAAATAATAATTGCCTATTACATATTTTGCTTTCAATGATTGCCGATTGTGGTCGTACCTAGGGCCTAAATTACTGAATAGATTTTGCTCAAATTTTGTATGCGGATTCAGAACCCTCACTCCTCAAAATCGCAAAATCGAACCTAGCTCAAATATTGGGAGAGTTAAACCACTAAAAACCAATATAAAGATGCAAAATAATTTATATAAGGTTAAAATAATTAAACTTTTATTTTTCTGACCGATTTTAGTAGAACTAGAACATAAATAGAAAAAATACGTCTTGCTCCGTCTAATCAAATAGGTCTTTATTTTCGAGTTATTAAATTCTGAAACTGGCGCCCCTACAAAACTAAAATTAACAGAAATTTAATAGTAAAAAACACAATCGATACGCCCGCCAGTCATGAAAATACAGTAGAGGTGTGTACAAGAGTGTCGCCACCACTATAACGATTAGCCCAAACAAAGACCGAGATGATGAAGTGGTCACACGAGATATACGAGAAAAGAAGACTGAGACAGCCTTGGCAGAGAAATCGCAATGTCAACACTCAGATGAGCAGGCTGCAAATGCAAATCAGAACCTTCATCAATGTTATAAAGAATCAGAACTGGCAGCGTTAAATCCTCAGGACAACTCGCTGTGGAAGCTGACGAGAACCCTAAAAAGCGCGCGGGAGGTTATATTCGCGTTAACACTCGCGAACTGGTAGGCAGCGATGACAGATGCTCAAAAGCGAGCAACTTGGCTACACATTTTGAAAACGTACACAATACAATAACAACATACCAAATAATTTAGAGCACGTCCGCATCGAAAACGACATTAACGAAATTTTCGTGAAGGTCATGACCAAGCCCTCGGAAATAGCAAGAATTGTCAAAGACGTACCAAACAATAAAGCCCCTCGAAAAGACAGCGTCGAGTACAAACTGCTCAGGAAGAAAAATATTGCGCAGCTACAGGCCCACCTCGTTACCGTCGGTGATTTCCAGAGAAGCTCGTTCTGATCAGACTAGACGCTGTTCAGGAAGAGCTCCACATCGACAATGAGTCCTAGTTTGGCTTTAGGAGGGACAAGAGTACGGTGCAGCAAATCGTTAGGATAGTTAACGACATCAAAGTGCAATAGAACGTCGGGAAGAACACCGCAATGGTACTCCTCGGTATTGAGAATGCGTTCGAGACCGTCTGGATACCGGGGTTACTATACAAACTACACGACTACAACGTCCCGACTTACTTCATCAAACTCAATCACTCGTTTTTGACGGGCAGATTCCTGCAGGATCTAGTGAATAACAAACTGCCAACATGGCGGTACATTAGCGCGGAAGTAATCCGTAAGTAACTCCGATTTCCCGGAGTTCCCGAATACGCAGCTGATCAAGTACGCCGATGACACATTCATGCATGCGGATTTACAAATTGCTCAAGCAGCGAACATGCTGCTCAAGGCGCATATAGCTCGTGCCATGGCTTATTACGACCAGTGGAAGGTTCGGGTAAACGTTGAAAAGTCAGAGCCGATTCACTGAAAATATATTCATATCGCCAATCTCGATCCGGAGCAACAAAATTCCAACCAAGCGGTCTACTTGACCGCTTGTCGTCAGGGGTAGCAGACATAAGCGACAAAAAAAATTTGTTGTTCTACACAATCGCCGTCCATCACATACGCGGCGCCGGTATTGCGCAGCCCGTCGGCCATGACAATAAGGAAATTAAAAGTGCTCGATAGCAAATTTATGATCCTTATCTCTAATTCTGGAAGGTACGCCTCCCTCAGAGGTCTATACGCACTTTGCCACTACATAACTACAATAGCGGACTACGTCCAGGGCATCTCTCGAAAATTCTATTCTTTCAATCTGGGCGACAGCCCTCTAACAATAAACATAACATAATGCCTCATTTCGGATTAAATACATGCTAATATACCAAACGTTACCGATCTTCTGTCAACCTCTGTAGCCAAACTTCACCAACTACAACTTCCGCTTACCCCATCCACTTTTACGGATATTTTATACCTCTTATACCTTTAAATCTTTCCTGTCCTCCTCTTCCCTTATGTTTATTCTTTTGTTCCGTTTGTTTCTTCTTATATTTTTGTACATTTTTGTCTCTAAATTCATTTCCATCCAAATTATCAACAAAAATCAAAAATTTTCTTCGAAATCATAATTTTTTAAACCACACTTTAGACTAGTCTATACACAGCCCAGCGTTTTCGCATTTCGCAGAAGGCTTCTCGTTTAGGTTGAGGAGTCTGCGTCAGTGTCAAAATTTAAAAAAGTAGTGCGACAATTTTTAACATTGTGTAGTTGAGTCTTTTGTGTTAGATATAAATAATTTTAACACATTTATTTTTGTGACAAAAGTTGTCTAGGTTTTAAGTTTTAAGATTTGACTATCTTTTTAACTAAACCAGGCCTAGTTTAGTTAGTTTGTTAGAGGGCAGGCAACATTATATACTTAGTTTGTACTCACTGGGTCATACACTCATTTTTATTAACACTATGATGCAATGCTTATAATAATTATATTATTAACAAGTCTAATATGATCTGACTAGTTGGTGACGACGAACGTGAAAGAGGCCAACGTCTGTAAATAAAGAAATTATAACTTTTCTCAAAACACCATTGCAGGATAAGCCATTGAAAAGCGCTCCCAAACTATGGACTTTTCAAAGGGATATCTTGCTACAAATTTTCATTCGTTTCACCCCTGAATTATTCTAGCTTTTTCTCATTTTCTAAGCGATCAATTTGCTTTAAGTTTTGTATAAATATTGCTTACATATAAAACAGCTACTTAAAACATCAAAACCTATGTACGCTTCTTTCAACTATTGAAAAAATTTATCTTTGTATATTTCTTGACTATTCAATTCAATTCAATGGGTATTCTTATAGCTGATAGCTATGAACTTGTTTTCCTTTTTAATTTATAAATTCACTAAATAATGTTTAGCCTACGCATGTTTATCTCTGGAACACTCTGTAAATGTGCGGCATCATTTTTCATTAATTACATACATATGTAATGTACCTAATCGATATATTTTTATTGCAGTAATATATCAAGCACCCAGAGTGTTTTGACATTTGGACAATCCTCGATTTGCAACCATAATGAACTGCATCACTGGCAACCGAAGGAGATATCTGCAATGGATTACGGGATTTCATTGTATTGTGTCCCCAGGATTAACCTCACGGGTGACAGATGTTTATGTATAAAAAATGAACCTCCCGGACATTTCATCCCCCACGTATACCCAGCCGCTTAAAACCATAGTTTATTTGCAGATTAGTCCTGTAAATTCGAAAGGAAGTGTGGTTTGGTTAGACAACACGCAAGGAACCCCGCATTAATCAGACAAAGCCAAGGGTTGCCACTTGTGTTCACAATATTAGAAAATTGTCGGTGAATTTGGAAATATTACAGCAGTATAGCTAAAGCAACGATTCTTTTAAACTTTAAAGAAAATAAATAATATGATAAATAATTTAGAAAAACTGCTGAAAATAATGTGGTTGTAAAGAACAACCTCTAGAACACCCCCCCCCCCAACATTGCCAATGTATACAACAAGCTAATTTTGTATGTGGCTTCCCCACACCCCCTGACCATCCATCATGTTTATCTTTTTGACTATACAGGGTGGGGGAATAGTACATCGGACATCGATATCTCGAGTTCTACGATAGCTAGAAATTTTTTAAAAAATTGCAAGTTAACTAGATAAAAAGTCTATAACTGGAAATTTCTCGCTGTGAAATATTGCACTCGTTACTCTATAAGTCATATGATCAACTGAAACGGATTCTGGGACTTTAGGAATTTTGCAGCAGCTTTATTAAGCAAGGAAAAGTTGTATATGGTCTTTAGGGATGGGATAGGTTAAATCGCATTATAATTTTCCACATAATTTGTAATTAGTATATCGTAATGAGTATTTGTACGTAAAATGTACGAAAAAAATAAAAGTGAGAATCTTTGAACTTTGACCTTCTTTGATAATTCTGATATCTGTTTTCGTTAATTCTCTGCATACACATTCTTTATCCATATTGACAATGAAAAAGAAATCCGAATGTAAAAAGAACTGAACCTTTACACTTACGTAAAGGTTCGGTACAAACGTAAACTCTATCAATGGTTTCCTAAAAATCTGTAAAACAATATGTGTAATAGTTAGAAAACAATCTATCCGACACGTAATCAGACACGACACTTAATGTGTTTTTGCGATTAAACATTTCCATTTAATATCAAATAATTACCAAGTTGTTATTTTAGATATTTTTAAAATTAACACAATTCGTATTTTGGTGTTTGATTGAGTCAAAAATCCGAAATCAAAACTGTACAAATGTGACTAATACTTCGTGTTATTTTGGAAGAACTCAAGATTCAAACATCAATATCAATGCTTGATAAGGTGACAAGTTAAAGACAGGCATTTAATTGAAAGAGGAAACAATAAACAACTCATTTCGCATGTAATTACCAATGCTAAATTATTATGTTTTTTTTATAAAAGAAAAGGAACATTTACTTGTATCTATTTATCCACAAATTTATCCACTATTTGAATTAAGTGACTTAACTTCCGTACCCGCCGACCAACGTCACTTCCGTCTAGAACATTTTTATAACCGGAATGACAATTCTCAAAATTCAAACATCAAGAGCAATGCTGTAATAAGATGACAAGTTAAAGACAGGTAATTATTTGAAAGACGAAACGATAAACAACTCATTACCAATGTTAAACGATCCAGATGGCGCAGAAAACAATAACTTGCTGTATATGAAGCTCGATCTCGTTTCGCTCTCGCATGGGAGAGAGAGAGAGAAAATTAGATGCGAAACCCAACCGGGTTTCTTGATAATATAGCAAAAAAGTTTTAAAATTACAAAACAAATAAATAATACGTAGATATAATGTATGTTATTAAAGTAGTATTATAGGCAACAAAAACATATTAAGCATATGTTTTTCATTTACTTAGTATTTGTTAAAAATAAGTTATAATTGCACAAAAAACTATAGAAACTAAATTGTCTCTACTTAGGCCCTAGATCGTACAATAAGTTTCCGGAAAATATCAAACGAAACAATCGTATAATAAATGACCGATGAACATAAATTACACACAAATACATACATTTATTAATACTGGAAATTTTTAAATCTTTAGGTTTTATGATTTTGGTATGACTCAAGTATTTTTTATTTGATGTTAAGTTTCATCATTTCAGCTAACAGTATCGATAATAATATCTAAAATTTCCCTTTTATTATTAGGAATAAATGTAAGTATGTAAAGTGTATACGAATTTAATTGAAACCTTATAAAAACTAAAAGCCGGCAAAAACAGTCGGCATCTCTTTATTATACATGGGCGGAGTTAAATAGAAATGCATGTCATAAGAAAATGATAAAATTTTCGGACGTTACTATATTATCCTCTGTTTCAAATGGTCTCCAGAAAGCCATAGTAAATTAGTAAATAATTAAAATATTTGACCTTCTATATAGTACTAAATATTTATAAATATGAACAATAACTAACTAAACTTCTACGCTTGATATTATATATTTATGCACTGCACTGGCATATTGACAACACATCTCACAAGTCCACATTACTTCTGAGAAACGATTTACGAATTTTCTTTATGCTAGTAGGCCTGTCCATTTTATTATCTTTAAACCAGCGCAGTCGTAGATGGTTCATTCAGACTGATTACATTGCCAGTCTCGGACTCGCCTGCACAGTTTCAACTACCATTCGAGTCTCGATACCATTGCTAAATATATAGGACAAAATATCAAGTTCAGTGCGCACGGTCCTGTGCTTTAACAACACTGACCAGTTTCAATTGTGCTCGTATAAAGTATATGTATTATATAAAATATTCAACAAACTTAATATTCACGTAACACTGGTCTTTTGAATTAACGTTCTTAGGTTCTCGCAAAACAAATATCTATTTCACATTGTGTATATATATATATATATATATATTGCTAACGTACTCTAACGGGCCTATGTAATTACCCATTTATTTATTTACATAATCATACTTATCGATATTAAAACTAATTATTATATTTTGATTAAGCTAAAATTACAAACGCATAGAATTAAAATTTGTAATGCTGTTAGTTCTTTCTCTTCACATTATATTTATTAGTAGCAGCTTGAAATATCCTTTACAATCTCCTTATACAAAGCTTTCTCATAAACAAAAAAGCACTTTGTTGTCTAAATCTTGATTAAAGAGAAACATTTAAGGTATGCAAATCAGAGTCTAGTAAATTTAGATAAAATAGCATCAGTTTAATTTGTTACCACGGCAGGCTCTGATTACAAAGTCGTGAATTAATAACATCACCTACTTTGCTTGTCTTAGTGTATGCTTCAATTTGCATCTTTAACTAGAATCTTCACAGTAAATAGTCCTGCTATTAGATATTTAAGCTCATAACATGACGCCTGCTATGATTCATTAAGCTATAATTAAAAGCTTTATCTTATAATGAGATTTCACTGTTCGGTAGTAGTGAGGTCTTCTGTTCTATTGAAAGTTTTGTATGTGCCACTCCAAATACCCGTATGTGATGTTTAATATTGATTATGCTTAGTAGGTAATAGAACATGTTGTATTCTATTAATTATGATTTTCTTCGGTGATGAGTTGTGGTAAATGCAGAATGCAGTTGGACGCTGTCAGCTGCAAATTGAACATAAATTTGTAAAACAGATATATTCAATATAATAATTATAAATATTCAAAAGAATAGTTACAGTACGCACTTGGTTTATTGTTTCATTAGTTTTGTTCAGATTTCTCTGACATATGTTTCGACCTTGCGACCATTATCAAAGAGTCTTAAAAACTGACCTGAAAGTGGTGGTTCACAATATATATCTTACAAATCCTCTACCCACCTAGAGGGGGGTAATAACTTGATTTGCTATTTCTGAAAATTTAACAATACAGGCCGGAACTACGAACTTAATTTTAATTTTATTACTGTGTCTAGTACAGGATTGTTCATAAATTCTGGTGTGTATTTGTAACATTTTTATGGTTTCTTAGGGCCTTCTTAATTTCTAAAATTTCAAGCATGTCTAGGATTTTTCCTTTGCATTATGCAAAAGTTTAACACTACTACCGTTAAAAACGTGATTTTGCCCAATGCAATGTTCGGCGAAACCAGTTGATTATATAAAATATACTGTTTGTGTTCTTTTAACTTGACATTTATGCTACGGCCATTCTAACCTATATATACGGCATCTCAGTCGTTACACTTTATTTCATATACCCCCGATTTTTTAATATCTTCTGTCTTTTCTTTATTATTAATCAACAAGCGACCTAAATTATTTATATTCGTTGATATTGTATTAATACCTAATTTATTTAATCTATTACATACTGAGTTGCTAACCTTATTTACATAATTTATACTATGCCACTTTTTGTTTTCTATATTTGGCACGTTATAAAAATGTTTTTGTAATAATTTTCTCTATTTTTTATTAATTTGTCAATAAGTAACTCATCATAGCCATTGTTTTTTGCTAGCGTTTTAAGAATTTTTTAATTATTGAGAAATTAATAAAAAATACTAATTACTTTTACTACAGAAAATTAGTTACACATAACACATAAATACATTTTTGAAATTTCTTATTATAAAATTAATTGATATTATTGATGTTATATTTTTTTATAAATATCTATCTATCTATACTCAAGAATTTGGCTAGGGTAACGTGACCATCCGCACAGTGCCATTTTTTATAAATACAATTTATACGGTCGGTCGTATACGTTACGATTTTTGAAAGCTGATTAAATACTGTAAGTGATGTGACATTAATCGATTTTCAGTTAAACGTTTTCCTCGAGTAGGGGAATCGTTAAACGTACCTTCTTCTTAATCAAGTTGGAAACACTTTCGAGTCTACAATTCGTATAATTTGTTGCTCTACTAGATAGTCAGACAGGAAGTTATAGTTGAAGTTGGTGATGTCAAAACATAAGTTCAGCACGTGTTTATATACAGGGTATATGAACCTGTAAATTTTTAATCGAAATACAGACGAATCAGGCAAAGTACTTGAACAAAGTAAATGTTTTAATTTATGGGACTATCACCCTATTTTAATTAAGCATCCCTCTGCACCGGCAAAATTAGATAAAATGAATATTTCCAAGGATGTTTACTTGCTTATTAGAGGAGAGCATAAGTATTGAAGATATTGCCAGTGTATTAATCGAGAACCGCACAGCCAAAGCCGGTTGCTATACGCCTACTGAATTCGATTTTTTATACCTGAGACTGTCGCAGATATCTGTCGAAATTTTAATTTATTTAGCATTTTTAGCGACGCATTTTCAATGGAAAACAGTTCTGATTTTGATTTTAACAGAGTGATATTATTTCTATGTATGTGTGTCCATAGGTTTTTATGGACTTTTCATATTTGTATATTGTACTAACAGCTTTACATGGATAAATATTATTACTATTATTATGATTATTACTACAAAAAATGTCTGACACGTAAATAAATAAATAGATAGATAGATAGTTTATTCCAAGAGACTGTTACAACAGTACATTAAAAGTCAGAGGAAATTACTCTGAAATAAAAAGATACATTTCAAACATATCACAGAGCAACAATAAATATATCCTATAGATTTGAAATAACAAAATAGATATAAAATTATCTGAGAAGATAAAAAAGATTCGTAGTAAATTGCTTAAAATTGATGCTGACATATAAAACAGTAAGGACTGGAAGAAGTTATCTAACACAAAGATAATTTAATATGATATAATTAATTTAACGACGTACAATACATTGGATACAGTATAGAAACTATAAATTCGAGTTCATGTATTCTGAAATACTGTAAAACACATTATGAAGTATGGTCGAGATCAGCGATTTCCGGCACTCAAAAAACGCTTCAAAAACTTTACGACCTCATTGCGTTTTTTGAGTGCCGGCAACAGATGAATTCGACTATAACATATTATAAATACTAGATTTGAGTGATTTTAGGTTGCTTATATACCTGATTTCTGGACTTAATCTATTGAATGTCTAAGTTAAAAACAAACAAAAATTTAATTTCCACCAGGTTCAAAAAGACAACTCTTTTTTAAATTCAAGCTTTCGAAACTTTATTGTTTCTTCCTCAGGAATTCTACAAAAATTTTTGAACTTATAATAAAAAGTATTTAATAAAAGTGAAAAATATTTACTAAATTGAGGTTCAAAAATTGAAATTGACAAATTATCAAGACAGAAAAACACACCTTTGGTTCATCACAAAATGCACTCTACTTATACACCAACTCATCTGACTGTTTACCTCGCAATTTACACAACGCCAACATAATTTGTTAAGTATTTTTACGTGATTAATTCTCAGTTTATTATTGAATCTGCATTCTGGTTACGCGCGAGAAAAAAGAGTTTAAATTGGCGCATCTATGGTACTAAAAGAATATTAGATTTAAAAATTATTAGCTTTGATTTTTAACAAGAAAATAGGATAAGATTATATTACAATGTACGCAGTTATGATTTCATTCTGCTGAATATTTTACTAGGGAAATTTGCGTTTGCAACATAACGTAATAAAGTTTATATTCAAGAACTATATATTTAGAGCAGTTTTTATAAAACAAATAGTTGACTCTCGTGTCCACCGCATCTCACGTAGGGTTTTCAAGAATGCTTTATATTTAAAGTACAATAGGAATATTTTCCTACTGTAACCACAAGGTTGTCTGATTGTTCACCATTTTTACCTACAATAAAATATTATCTGTGTGATGGTGAGGCTGGCTTTGAAGATTTTCATTAGCCACAGAAGATCCATGTGAAAGGAAATTCATACAAATCTAAATTGAAATTGAGACTTTCCGCAAAAAGGCTATTATAGCATCGTAGATTTCTTTCTTTTGCGTGCTTAAGAGAGTAACGATATTGGTAGGAAATTGAACGCCTAAGGTTTGTAGCCTATTTATAAATTCTCTTATGGTTTGTGAATGGGAGGTACAAGAAAAGAAGATATGGTTTAAGTCTCCCAAAGGGTAATTGTCACATGGGCAATAAGGGGTGCTATTGATTCCTATTTTAAAAAGATGTGTTGGGAAGCATCCATGATTCAATTTTAGTCGAGTGATTGTTGAAGAATATTGTTTGGTGACTGAAAATTTCGATATTTGTGGAATAGATTTAGGAAGTGTAGGGTGAATTAAAGCGCAAGGTTATTAGTAGACTTAACATATTCCAACCATATCTTTTCCCAATTTTTCCAGATATTTTGTTTCTGATTTTGGATAATATCATTATTTGTCGATATCATGCAAATTTCGGAAAGTCTAGTGGCCTCTTTAGCTGCCTGGTCTACAATTTCATTACCTATAACTCCAACATGGCCCTTTGTCAAAATAAATGTTACGAATACGTGTCTTTTACTTAAGTTTGTAACTAGCTATTTAATATTACATATTAGGGCATTTTTGTATAATTTTTTAAACTAAAGTTGTTGATAGCTTGTAAAACAGATGAATCTAAAATAATAACTATATCTTCCATGTTCATTTCTGTTGTCCAAATTAAGGCACGTTCTATAGCAAAGGCTTCCGCTGTGTAGATTGAGCAGGAATCATTTGGGCGAAATTGATTGGTGTTCGAAACATATAATGCGCAACCTATTCGACCATCTATTTTTGATCGGCCTTTATAAATCTCTACTTTTTTATTATATATGCTTTAGATAGATAGGCTCAATTGGCTGATTCTGTTCTCAATTGGGTTCAGTTACAACGAGTGATGTCAATATTTCAGGCAGTTATCTGGTCACTTATTTCGATTGAAGGGTGATGCAACGCACTTTCTTACCTTAGCGGATACGCGGCTTCGTATGTTTGACAATCATAGGCAATCTTCTGGTTGCTTTTCTATTTAATTACTATAGGGAGATTTCCCCAGCATTCTAAAAGATTTTACGTATCAATTCCCACTTCAGCAAGATTAATATGATTATCTGAACAATTGTTCCTACTCTAAATTCAATCAATAAACAGTGTATAATTAAAGGGTATTTCCCCAACATTCTCTGACATTATACATGAATCTTTAATTCTCATTTATCACTTATATTCTATGATGCACGAATAAGGCATGATTCTTGTCCTCTGTTTTGCATTAAGTCGATTTCATCATAGCTATTGCTAACGATTCTAAATACCAAGTATCATTACTTAGCGATTGCTAACAACTTTAATTATAAACCATTGTTACCTAGCGATTGCTAACAACCCTAATTATAATTCATCATTACCAGGCCGTTGCCACTTCATCATAATTGTTGCTAATATCACACGTTCAATCATATTTTAATCGGCTATTTGCCTCAGCTTTGATTACAACTGCAGAATAATTATGTACAAACATGACATGTCCTGTTGCATTCGATTCATTATTTAGCTATTGCTAACAACCCAAATTATAAATTATTATTACTTAGCGATTGGTAACAACTTTCTTTAATTATAAACCATTATTATCTAACGATTGCTAACAGCTCTAATTATAAACTGTCATTAGCAGGCCATGGCCACAGGTAATAAACTAAATAAATGGTTTCATTTCAAATCAAAATAGCAAATAGACTTCAACTATAAATGTACAGTGCAATCTGGAGTAATAAAATACAACATAAATAATATATATAATTAACTAGATCTCTCAATTAATAGACATTGTGTTCAAGTTTACCAGGTATGTAAATTAACAAGTCAGTGTCAGACAGAAACAAGTAATATTAAACCTTATATAAAAGAACCTGGGGTAATTAAAAAGGGTTACTACACACACAATGAAATTTAGGTCCTAACTGTGTAGAAATAGTTTATCACGTAAATGGCCAATATTATTTATTTATCCTTCAGATAAATGAATAGTAATTAATTTGCTGGTGATATAATTAATAGTATTTTATGTGTAATATAGACACATACCCCATAAAAGTCTCAGTAATAACTTTTTTGTATTTTTTATAATAGTTTATATCCATCATATGCCCTGTTTCGATCATACTTGCATATAGATTTTTCGTTTTTCTAGCTGATATTTTTTTACAGGAAAAGCGACATCTACATAGTATTATTTTAAATGATTCATAAATATTACAGGGGACTATCTTCCAGGATATTAGAATATGTATTAACATGTTAATACCGGTTTATTGGTTTAGTATTTTTATGTGCCGCCCTCTTATGGAGAGATGTTTAATCGCTAGTAATAGACAGAGTAAAAAGGAGCCTGCCTAATGGGCAATCAGTAAAACAATAGTTCACCAGTCGGGTCAGGGTGGCGCTGTTTCATAAAATACACTGGAAGTAGTAGAAATGTCTCGAATAGCGGACTGGATTAATCGAGAATAAGCGCCACGGATATATAAGTAGCAGAGCCAACGCGCTGTTGTCAGGTCAGTACAGTTTTGAATTATGTATTAGATGAGCAAGTGATATTTAAGAACAGTACAAAGTGATCACAATGACACTAAGTAGTGAAATTTATAGTAGTTAAGGGTTAAAAATCGTGTGTAATTATAAGGGCTAATTATTGTATTGTAATTTAGAGATTAATAAACCAGTGGTTCGTGAAAATTCGTGTTGCAATTATTTGGCCCTGCGCTTGGAAGTGTTTACTGGAGGATATAAACACATAACAAATGATAATTATACAATACATAAAGTTGAAGTTAAAAAAATAAAATAAAAGAATTAACTGTAAAGATTTTAATTTAAGAACGCAATAGGTCTAACACAGAATGGATATTATATTGTTACATTTTCTAAATTAAAGTTTTCTAATTGTCTGCAATAACGTATCAAATAATTATTGCGTGTAGTAAATTAAGGTTATGCATGCAATTAGATACAATGTAATAACATTCACCATAATATGAAGAAATTTGAAATTATTTATTATTCTAATTCATCATAATTAAATGTACAAAAAGCATACGAATAAGAAAATACCTACTAAAATATCTCCGTACCCGAAAATAACTCGCCTCGACGCGTATACCAAATACAAAATATATAAGCGTGTTTACATTTACTCAACGCGATGTTAAAGTGGATAAATTAGGGACTGACAAACTGTTAATTCGAACTGAAAGTCATTAAACTTAAACAGCCAGCGTAAATTCTAATAATTTATATTTAACTCAACTAAATGCTACAAGCTCAAACCAACGCTAAAATCCGTAATTTCGTTTAAGTAATTTGATATTAAAAAGTGAGTCTAAACTAGGGTAAAGTAAGATCGAGTTTCAGTTTGACTTCTATGCCATTCAAATTAAACTCGGGACATGTGCAGGCATCTTCCAACCCTTTGATCTCTCGGCATTTACAGATGCACGTAGAAAGCAATGCAACTGCAAGGTGCCAATATAGACAGCACTGGGGAAATGGTTTAGTTGAAATTTTATAACTTGTACGATGTACACCGTGTTATTTATACTATTCGCAAGCTACTCGTGAAAGTAAATTTTAGGGCAAATATATAAAATGTGTGTTTTAATAAATTAAATAAACCCATTCACAAGTGCAAAAAGGCAGACTATATGACATTATGAGAAATTTCAAATATTAATAGGAACGGAACTCGCATACCACTATCCACAACTACTAAAAACAAAATTTAACTCTTATGATAAAAATTTCTAAAAATGCTTTTTCCCTCTTCCTCACTTTTTTATACTGATAATTTGTGTATAAATAAATTGATTTTTTAAAAAATATATATGAATTTGGTAAATGATCACCTTTGCACGATCGCTTATTTACTTACCCTCATAAATATTTTTATATTTCATGTGCTGTACAGACATACATTTTTTAAATATTATTATTATAATACTAGTAATATAAGCTTAACGTTATTTTGCTTTCTAGTACTAAAAATATGTACTTTATTGTCCCAAAACTATGTCATAAATAGTACTTTACAACACACTCGTATATATAAAGTTATGCATCACAGGAAAACCAATTGTGGCCATCTCTAATACCCAGTCAATCAGAAGTATTTTCTCTTATAACCACAGATGACAGGTGGGACTGTTCTTGTTTTACATAGAATTTTCATATTTGTAAGATAGAATCATCCGGTAATTCTATAAATTTCACTAGACTCTTTAACAGACATTGCTTTCTCTACAAAATGTCTGAATTTTGCTGAATTATTTCTTCTGTCATATTATCGTCATAGACAGGAGCATAATACCGTCAGTCGTTTCAATACTTTTTGACAGCATAAATATTAATAAAAGTGGGTGACGATAATTAACTACATTTTTGTAAATATAGTTTTAATACTTCTTACATTAAATCGAAAATTTCACGTAAAAACTCTGTTAACATCACTTATGACGATAATTAGGTACTCCCTGTTATGACTCACCCCTTATAAGCCTCCTATTTTTTTGCTATTAACATTTAATAAAATTGTATTCTATGATTAATTAAAAAAATTAACTTGTCTTACGGATTAGAAAATGCATGTTTAAAACTAACAGCTGAGCAATTAGTTCAAAAATAAATAATTGTCGCCTTGATTAGTATTTAAAGCTAACGGTGCTGTACCTAACACTCGACTGATGCACTGTCTTTGTTAAAAAAAAAATCTATGATGAATATTATTAAAAGGGCAGTATAAGAGTTGTTAAAGGAGCGAGCGTAGGTGCGTCTTTACTATGTACATACTTCGGTATACGATGTAAAGCAACGACAGGCGCAGTTAATACTTGGATTGGTGACCATTCCAACGGAAACCGCGTTCTCGCCTCACACATCTTCCAGCGGCTTGTATCTCAGTGTATGCGCGGAAGCTATACAACCTTAGGCGAGGGTTGTATATGAGATATACCATCCTTCGGAGGAGATGTAAAGCCGTCGGTCCCTTGTCTATTAAATGTTAGGCAAGTAAAAGATCCCTACTCTTCTTAAGGGAAGAGGTTCGGCAAAATTCCTGGTTGGGGGTAGCTCGTCTACAGGCGTCGGTGTTAGGCCTCAGTAGCGGAAATAGGCCGACGTTAAATAAATGTATAAAAAAAAAGAGTTGTTAAATGTGTAAAAATGTCTAATATTTCCATTGTAGATAAAGGAATCATTAGTTTCGTATTTTAATTAAAAACGTGTAGTAGAAACTGACGATAATTAGGTTGGTGACGGCAATTGGACTTTTACATAGGGGAGAAAAAAGTCTGAGACGGCTTTGGCAGCGAAATCGTGATCTCAGCGTAGAATCGAAATGATCAGGCTGCAAAGGCAGATCAAGACTTCCATCATCACTGTAAAGAATCAGAAATGGGGGGACAAACTGGCAGCACCAAATCGTTAGGAAAATTCGCTGTGGGAGCTACGCGCGTATTTTGGAGGGCCTCGCTAGCTTCCCTCGCCAGACGGCGTCGAGTACAAGCTACTGAAATATCTCCCAAACAAAGGTATTGTGCAGTTGGCGTACATCGTGATCCAACGGCTACAACACTGGCCTAACCAGTGGAAATGCCCTGTGGTCGGTTCCACTCTCGAGCCAAACAAGAATGCGAAGTTCGCCGGCAGCTACAGGCCCATCTCGTTGCTGTTGGCAATCTCCAAGTTGGTTAAGAAACTCGTCCTGACCAGACTAGGTGCTGTTCGATGATGAGCCCAGTTTGGCTTCAGGAGGAGCAGGCGCACGGTGCAGCAGAACGTTAGGATAGTTAACGACGTTAAAGTACAATACAACCTCGGGAAGAGTACCACCATGGTGCTCCTCGATATTGAGAAGGTTTGCAGAATATAAAATCATAACGCCCACTTCGATCAGGGGAAACAAAATTCCAACTAAGAGATGCGAAGTACTTGGGTGTTAGACGGGACACACACATGTAAATGAGGCGGTACGGACGGTCTACTCCCTGTCCAGGAGTCTGTATCTGCTTATGATCAGGGTAAAAAAAACTGTTGTACACGATGGTGATCAGGCGGTCCATCACATACGCGGCGCCGGTGTGGTGCAGTATACCGACCAAAAGCTAAAAGTGCTTGAGCGCAAATTCATGCGCCTCATATCAAATTCTGGAAGGTGCACCTCCCTCAGAGACCTATACGCACATTGCAACGACATAACCTCGATAGCGGATTTCGTCCAGCAGATCTCTCAAAGCATCTACTCTTTCAAGCTGGACGATAGTCCGTTAATAAGACACATAACGCAAAATAAACAGCATAATGCCACATTTCGGATTAAACACCCCTTACCATACCAGACGTTACCGATTTTCCGACAGCCCCTGTAGCCAAACTTCACCAACTATAACTTCCGCTTACCCTAAATATTATTTCATACTTTTCCATATCTTCCAATTTTTCCTGTCCTCCTCTTCCTTTCTTTTTGTACATTTTTGCCTCTAAATTAATTTCGCTTATACAATCAAAATTTTTAAAATCTAAATTGAGGCGCTAGCGTCAGATACGAAATTCAAAAGTGATTAGTGCTCGAGTTTTTAATTTAGCATGTAATTTTTAGTTTTTGTAAGTCTGTTTTTTAGGTATATTTTAATGACACCACATTTTTTAATCTGTCTTTTAGCGGAAGGTGTTTAGGTTCAAGGTTTTAATTGTTGTTTCAACTGAACCAGGTCTACACCGCCGGGTCCTGCAACCGGCCATCGCGATCAACGTGATGGTTGCATTATCGATTCCGGGATAGATCCTGAGGAGGTACTTTTATATTGTTAATTTTAATAAAGAAATTTTGGATTTGGATTTAGGCTTTTACCTTATGCACTCTACGAAAAATTTTATATTACAAATTTGTGAAACTAATAGCTTTCTGATGAAGGTTGAGGATTCCAAGGGGAAACGTAATATTTATTTGATGATTTTTATATTCTTACTGAACCTGATTCCTAAGCAAATATTCCACAATATTACTATATTTAGAAATTCAAGAATAATGTCTAATGAAAAAATAAAAGTGTATAGATCGGATTTGTTTGTTATACGAAACCTAATTTGCCACGAAGAACGGAAATAATACGTTGTTAAGTATTTTTAGCGTTTTTACACGCTATACCAGACGATTGTAAGAAGAGTCAAATAAATGGCGAAGGATCTGGTGTAAATAATAATATTTATAGGTATACATAGTCAAGTTTAAAGTATAAAATTTACTTGTAACCAGTTATAATAGCATAATGGGCTAATTTTAATCCTAAACCTGTACCCAATGTTGAAAGTTATTGTCTATATATAGATAACATTTTTATAATATCAGATAAAACATTAAAAGCCCCATTCACACATATTAACAATCGATTCTACAATATTGTTATACACGTTAATATAATCTAATAAATCTTCATTTGTTTATTGTATAACGATTATTTAGGCTGAATGAAAAATAACTATAGTGCATCCTAACATTTCGTATAACATTTGGGTAGCAAGAAATTTTATATGGTCCTGTCGAATCCGAAATAAAATAAAATAAATAAATAAAATAGTTTTTATTGCAACCAAGTAAATACAAATTGTCAAAAAAGGTACACAGTACTGCTAAGCACACTTTCATGTGTACCTATTTACGTGTATAATAAGAATAATTTAATTTAAAAAGTTGCATAATCAAAATGAAGACAAATGTAAATATATATCAAAACATATATATTGCTCACATTTTTATCACAAATAAAAGCAATAATTACAAACCTATTGCTAAATCTAGTACAAACTTTTTTATTTTGTCTTTAAAACTTCTAGTATTGGATGAACGAATAGGTAACATGTTATATATCTGAGCTGCTTGGTAGGAGAAAGACCTCTTAAAAGCTTCTGTTTTGTGCATAGGTATACTTAAATTATTACTATGCGTAGTATAGTAGTAGTAGTAGTGTATGTCACCATGTCTACTTAATAAATCACTTATATATCCTGGACAATTAGTGTTCATAACGTATTAATTAGAAAAGGTGTGAAAACGACCCCATAATGAAAAAATTGACATTGAGCCATTTTATCGCTAGAAAACGTATTTAATAATAAGGAGTGAAATCGTAAAGTATTTTCTAACACAATTATCTCATGTTTAACCCATTTTGGACCCCTAAAAACTTTACAACCCCTGCAAAAGACCCCTAAATTGAAAAAAATTACAAAAAAATAATTTTGTATAACTTAAAAAGATTTAAATATAGAGTAAATATTGTTTTACTTTCTCTACCTTAATTATCATATTTTTAACCCCTTTTCAACCCTTAAGAACAACCCCTCAATTAAAAATTGTATAAAAAAAATTCTTTTGATGAACTCAAAATGATTTAAATGTTGTTCCACGTTCTCGAAAATGACTATCATATGTTTAGCTTTCCAACCCTTAAAACTACCCGTAAAGTAAAACATTGAAAATATATGTTTGCACAATTAAAAATAATTTAATTATAGAGTAAGTAATCAGACACTTTTTATTGAATAAAATATAAACTTACAAGTTATCTGGAAATGTACTAGATTAAATTAGTAATTAATTATAAAAAAATCTGCAACAAGAGCATTACAATACATAAAAAACTATTACACCAATCGTTCATGACTCAATATCGGAGTTGCTGCCGTAATCCAGATCTTCTTCTGGGTCAATTGGAGGGCTATTCTGGTAGTTATCTCCACTGCATGTTCCACAAGTTACATTGCAAAACAGCCTGACTCTTCGGCATCCGCAAGTGGCTCCGCAACCTTTTTTGCAGTTGCAAAAAATCATTTTAAGTAAATTTTGCGGTGCAGGTGGATCTGCAGTTTTTATTGGATTTAATAACCCTTTATTTCTGACCCATCCCCAATCAGTTGGATGAATATTTTTGTTGCCAAGCCAAATCTGCGTTTGTAGATAAACCCTCTTAGTATGCTCATTTATTGCGCCGACTGTTGGAACTAAGGATGATAATTTTGCGGCACTGTTTTTCGTGGTAGCTTTAATAAAACTTTCATAGCCCATCTTTTCGACATATTTTGATAAGTTTTCTATGCGACTCAATTTATTTGGTTGTATATCTTTAGCAAGTTTTTGGACCATAACTCCTTCAATTTTAAAGCTATCACAACTTTAAAAAACCATTTTAAAGGTAATTAAAAGAGCTACAACTTTTTTCATTATGACATGTATTGTAAAACCCTTCATTTTGAAACGGTGAAGGGTCAAAGGGCTCGAGAGAGACTGTGATTGCGCTACCGCGCGCTCTTTAAACAGTCATATCTTCGTCAATTTTGGTCTGACAGAAAAAAAAAACAAATTTTTTTTCAAAAAAAGACCTACATTTTTTATTATTACAGTTTTTTACGTATCTTTCATTATTTTTGAAATATTATGAAAATAAGGTGTTTTTTTTAAATGAAAAACATTTTTTTCTTAAAATCGTGATTTTTTTGAAAAGTATGCATTTCAAAGCAGCCAAACGGCTGGAGTCCAATAAACTCTACAAATTAAAGTTAAATCTAGACGGAATACGATTAATTTTAATTTTGGTGGAAATGGCACTTAATGAAACACATCGATTTAAAAAAAAAATATATTAGATGTCCCTCTTTTTTTCATTACAACTCACTCACTTTACGTGCAAAAGACTTTTAACACTGCTCATTTTAAAGATTGTTTTAAGCACTATAAAAAAGTGTGCCATTGTCATATAGATAAAATGTATCCGCTGTCCGCTAGATGGCATTGAATACATCGATTAAAGTTCAGACAGAAAAAAAAACGGCTTTTATCTTCAATATCTCTCTTAATATTGCACTTAGAACGCTCTTTAAAAAACTAATTTGTTTATTTTCTTACCTTCTATAATTTTGTTCATTATAAAATTATCGTTAAAACGCATATTTTTGAGATATTTGCTAAAAAACCGTTGAAAAACGTGGGAAAATTCCGAGTTGTCAATCGCCAATAACTTGAAAAGTATCGAGTTTTTGAAAAAACTTTATAGAACACTTTTAGTTTAGAATTGGGTCTTCTATCGATCCCCGAGGTTATTTTGACCATAAAAACCTGTTGGTTTTCACACAAAAGCTCCTCTCCGAATAGCAGGTGCATTTCTATTTATATTATTTTTTAATCGTCTTTGGACATTACTCAGTACTGCATAATTTTAATATTTTTTATAAATTTACCTAAATTAAAATCCAGATCTAATGGAAATCCTCGTTTCACCAAATACAGTCAAATATAGTAATCCTGAACCAAAATAAGGTTTCACTACTCAAAGCTACAGTCCTATTGAGTTTTACAATCATAAGCTTACTACTGAAAATGGTGATATTTTAAAATCTCAAATATTACTTTGGAATATCTCATGATTGGTTTGCCCTTAGTTATTTTATTTATCATTGAATTTCATGTCGTTTTATTTATATCTGCTAGTGTGAATGCCCATGACAGTATGTATAGATTTATTAATATTTTGTATAAACTGTAAGTGATGAAGGTTTGAGAGGTTAAGTGTAACAGTGCACACTTCACATACACTGAACTTCGACTCTACAACAATCCATATTACTTTGTAGTTAATATGATATCTGTTAAGTTGAATGTTATTTCTATATTGTTGAAATATTCTTCTTCTTCTTATTATTATTATAATCTGTGTAAATTTGAAAGAGATCGTTTGAAAAGTAAATTAATTTTTTTTATAGAAATTCAAAAATTCATTTAAAAAAACAATTAATTTGTTAAAACATAATATTTTTAGTCGCAAACTCCTCTATATAACCTTATTTCACTATAAGGAACGTAACCGGACTGTAACCAACAGCTACTCTCCGGGCTATGTGCCCCGCCGAGCGCTGAATTACAAGTTACAAACCTGGCGCGTTAAGTGTAATAATTGCATATTATCATCAAAACGCTAATGCTTCGATTGCAGCAAACACCAGCCGAGAGACTGATCCTACTTAAAGTAGCTCTCTTGCCAGTCATCACACACCACTTGCAGACTGCAGTTTCGAGCTGTTGGCTCTCGTCAGTGCAAGGTAGGCATCTGACGACCGACGCGAGGATAACTGGACTATTTAGTACATCTCGGTATCTTTGGGATAGTGACATGTAAAATAGTCAGCAGGCGCCATCTAGCGGTCCAGTGTCTGTTGCAATCGAAAAATAAAGAGAGCTCCTTTAAGTAGGATCAGTCTTTCGGCTGGTGTTTGTTGCAATCGAAGCATTAGCGTTTTGATGGTAATATGCAATTATTATACTTAACGCGCCAGACTTGTAACGTGTAATTCAGCGCTCGGCGGAGCACATAGCCCGGAGAGTAGCTGTTGGTTACAGTCTGGTTACGTTCCTTATAGTAAAATAAGGATTTTATAGAGGAGTTTGCGACTAAAAATATTATGTTTTAATATTCCGCCCTCTAAAAGCACCTTTGAACAATTAATTTGTTAGTTGCTTCCCCTTTTAAATGTTCGATATGGTACCTTATTGTGCCATGGGAGCTGAGACTATTTGTTTTCAATATGTATTCAAATACATCCAGCGGAAACATGTTAATAAAAATTATATGTTAACGTTGGATAAACATTTATCATTTAATATTTGCTAATGATTATAATTTCTGTTATTTACCTACATTATTTCATTATCTATATCCAATGATTAATGGCAGTGTTACTGTCGCACCAAAATAAATAGCCTGGCACAAAAATAGGTGATGATATATATGCATTATTTAATCACGACATATTAATTCATACTTCCTCGATTTTAATTAGGTCCATCTATACCAGAAACTATAAATTATTACAAACACGCAATTCATAATTAACCAAAACATAACAAATCGCACATATGTTACGTTAATATATCATCAGGTTGAAACAAGCATTTGAGGTATTCCATGTGTGTGACGCCCTTGGAAGCTAATGTTAGTAATCCCAGACACCCTCTTGAATGAATTTAATATTTTAAATGCATAGTTAGCAAGGGGATCTGAGATTTGTATAAGGTAATGCAAGTGACGCACCATGTTCCCTATTGATACTTAATAAGGTTTTAAAAAACCATAGTAGAGAAATTGACTGCGTTGTATATAGATTTTCAACGATGCTTCTAAAATTATTTGTTCAAGTTATCTGCAATGGAAACAAAAACTATGAGTTATTACCTCTATTAAAAAATATTACGTTCTAATAATTAATTCTTTTGAGATAAATAATAGTTATTTTTTGATGATCGTTGTTTATTAATGAAAAATGTTAAAATTTATATAAGAAATTTAGTTCCATAAAAATTCAAATACAGTACATTTGAAATTATGTGGGGCGTAAATCCTATACTCCAAAACATTATGCTGGCTGAATAGAAAGCGAAAATATGAAATTTTAAAACGCTTATATTATTATATTAGTTCTAACGTAAGCTGGAAGACCGTGTACGTCGACAATAAACAGGGTGGGCAATAGTGCGTCGGACTTCGATATTTCGAGTTCTACGATATCTAGAAATAAAAAAAAAGTAAACTAGAATAAAAGTCTACAACTAGAAATAATTTTCTAATATGCAGGGCGAGTCAAGACGAAATTACAGGATCAAGTGCATTTTTTAAAATGGAATGCTAAATTAATTTAGTCGTAAACCACTTTTCAGCATCCGAGAGCGCATCATCACACTTTGACATCAGGTTATCCAAGTTAAGGTCAGACATGGGAAATAAATATAAATAAATAAATAAACACCGCAGAAATTAGACAACCCCCAATTCCAGAAGTCAGGGCTTGTGCGGAAGGGGGTTACATATTAAAAAAACGCGGACATACAACCATTTCCTCCGACAGTTCCAGTGCCGGAGCCAGGATTCGAACCCGGTGGTGCGATGTCCGTGTGATTAATCGCGATTGCCACCTCGCGCCTTAACCTACTCGGCCTACTAACTATCGACCAGAAATTTTGAATCATCAGCGTAAAATATGCAAGTGATTCTCTGAAGCGCGTTAAGCAAATCATTAATATAGATTAGGATTAGAACAGGACCCAGAATTGAGTTGTGTGGTACTCCAGATCTAATATATAATTCCTCGGATGTTATTCTATTCAGCCTGACTATTTGTCTTCGTTTCTCTAAGTAGGATTTAATAAGGGAAATACTTGTTTTACTGAAATTATATTTGGATAATTTTTTAACTAGTCAGATGTGCGACACGCATTCAAAGGTTTTACTGAGATCACAGAACAGAGAAGAGATTAGTGGCCTTTTTGAAATATTTTAATGTGTGTTCTGTAAATTTTAAAATAACATCTGTTGTCGACAGGTTTCCCCGAAATTCAAATTGATGGTTGAATAGTATTTTATTTATTTCTAGGTATTCGTTTATGTGATTTTTAATGGCATTTTCAAGGATTTTTGAAATGATCGGAAGCAATTAAATTGGTCTGTAATTACTTATTCCCTCATTATCGCCTTTTTTGAAAATTGGAACAACAGCCGCTATTTTAAATATATCTGAAAACACACCAGTCCTGAGACATACCGGGTGTTAGAAAAGTATGGGAACGGTGGAAAATCTCGAACAGTTTGAATCAAATCGAAAAATAAAAAAATACGTGTCAAAAATTTTTCAAAAAACTATCTACTGATAGGACCCCCCACCCACCACCCTGCGGGTGCGGAATTGGATTCTACGGCAAAAAATACGTAAATTTTATTCCGAACATTTTTCTCGATTCTGGCATGGTGTCGCTGTAATCGCAAAAAATGAAAAGAAAACATTACTGTTTCAAGAGTAGCGTCTAGTGCCCATAAAAAAACTTCCAATTCAAAAACAGAAATTATATCGGGTATTTTTTCGATTCTCGCAAGGTGTCGCTGCAATCGCAAAAAATTGAGTGGAAACATGAAAGTTTTGAACGCATACTTAAAAAATTAGGAAAATAAAACTACTGATCTCAGAGTGAATGATTTCCCGAGCTGTTTTGAGAACAGTGATTTTACACGGTTGTGCGGAAATTACAACAACTATTAACATTCTGTAAATTTATTAGCAGCTAGTAATTTCCAATTTACATTTTTTACAGGGCAATAAAAAACTCGATTTTAAAAAAACTAACAGTGGCTTTACCTCTTAATTCAGCCACTTCAGACAAGTTCTTGATCTCAGCCAGTGAAGGCAAGGAGGTAACTCATCTATTTAAGGCAAGGTGAGGATTTCGGCCAGTTGAGGCAATTAGTTTACAACTTAACTGCTACACTAGCAGGTTTTAATTTCACGATTATAGCAAGTGTTCAAAATTGTGTCCATTGACTTCTTGGCATTGTCCGAGACGAACGTAAAAATTTTCAATAGCACTTCTTATCACTTGAGATGGTATTTCAGCAAAAATGTTTATTATGCGTTGCCTCAGCTCTTCCAAGTCACGAGGTTTAGTGAAATAAACTTTACCCTTCACGTAGCCCTAAACATAATAATCAAGTGGCGCGAGGTCGGAAGATCTTGTTGGCCATTCAATAGTTCCTCTTCGACATATCCATCGATTTTCGAAAGCAACATTCAAATAGTCCCTAACAATATCCCGATAGTGGTGGAGGAGCCCCATCTTGCTGGAACCAAATATTATCGAACTCACCAGCAATCTATTGTATTGCGGGAACTATTTGGTTTGTCAACATTTCCAGGTATTTTTCTCCACTCAAATTTCCATCTATGAAAAACGGTCCTATGATTCCATCCCTGAAAACTCCTGCCCAAACATTTAATTTTTGTGGATACTGCGTGTGTGTTTCAAGCATCCAGTGAGGGTATTCGTCACTCCAATATCTGAAATTATGGCGGTTAACTTTTCCACTGAGTTGGAAAGTTGCTTCATCTGAGAAGACAAGTAGAGATGACAAAACAATTTGGGTTTTGGTTACTCCTTTCCATCATTAATTCACTAAATTCAAGTCGCTGATCAAAATCATCTTCATTTAACTCTTGGTGAAGGAGAATTTTGTAAGAATGAAATTTCAAAAGTTTCAAATTCTTATGAACTGAAAATGCACTCATATTTTTTATTGTGGTAGGTTGACTGGCTTTTCTGATTGATAATCTTCGATTTTCAACAAATGCCTGGGCCACTTCCATTTAATTTGTCGAGCTTCCGATGTTCTATTGATGGTACGGGACACAGTACATTTCGAAATTCCCACTTGATCTACAAGGAAAGTTTCGTTCAATAAAATCACAACTTCATCATAGGACCTTTCTTTATCATTAAAAGAGAAACTCTCTCTTGCTCTGTTAAAGTAGCCATTATGCAGAGAAAAACGCAAGAACTAATGAAAAATGAAATAACTTTTTCCGTACAAAAGTGCGCTCCTGCCTCTACAAAAGTTGGAGGGAACTGAACGTTCTCGTAGAAATTTCATAAAACAAACACTGTTAATAAGAACACTTAAAAAAAAAACATTCATAAAAACCAATATATCACAGATATTGTTTTTTAAACTGAATGTTTCTTTGTCAACACGAGTAGCTAGAGTTTGTAAATATTTACAAACTTATGAACGCTTAAGGTTTATTTCAATTTTGTGCGATTGCAGCGACACCTTGTGAGAATAGAAAAAAATACCCGATATAAAATTCACGTATTTTGGCCATATAATCCGAATCCGCTATAAAAAAATAGGGATTTTCGTTGCAAATTTCAAAGTTGCCCCCCGCCGCACTCACTGAGTTAGGGGTTGGAGAGTCGAATCCAATGTCATTGGATAGATTTCGTAATAATAACAAATACGTGTTTTTCAGTTTTTGAATTGGACGTTTTTTTATGGGCACATGACGCTACTCTTGAAACAGTAATGTTTTCTTTTCATTTTTTGCGATTACAGCAACACCATGCAAGAATCGAAAAAAATCTCCGGAATAACATTTACGTATTTTTTACAGTAGAATCCGATTCCGCAATAAAAAATAGGGGTTTCCAGTTGAAATTTTAAAGTTGCTCCTCGCTCCACCCACAGGGTGGTGGGCGTTGAGGTCATTTTGGTATCAGTAGATAGTTTTTTGAAAAATTTTTGACACGTACTTTTTTATTTTTCGATTTGATGCAAACTGTTCGAGATTTTCCACCGTTCCCATACTTTTCTAACACCCAGTATGTTTATTAACTTGGTTATGGGAATTAGGATAAATTTTTTTACTGTTTTCATTAAATCGGCATTTAGGCCATATACTTCCTTACTATTACTGTTTCTTAAAGACTTCAGAATATATCCTACTTCATTGTATGTGACCTCACGAAAACAGAAAGATTCAGTGGTATTTACACATTCGACATGATGTAAAGGGTCAATATTTAATTTAGAAAGTCCATCAATGATATCTCCAGCAACGTTAATGAAAAATTGGTTAATATGTGATTTTGGTATTGAACTTTTCTTCCATGCTGAATTTATTATTTGTCACATAGTTTTTGTGGGATTATTTAATTTTTTTATACTGTTGTCGTTTGATTTATTTTTTTCAGTTCTTAGTGCATTTCTATATCTTGATTTAAATTCATTTTAATTTTTTATTTGATTTTGTGTTTTGAATTTTGCAAATCGCCCTGTATTTATAGATATACCTAAAAAGTCGTAGTCCACGTAGCAATTCTATTAATACGTTTACACTCAAACAGAACATACTGACATGTAATTTGATTTACGTTAGGGAAATGATTAACCTGGGACTGGTTAATTGGAGATCTTTCAATTAATGGGCAAAGTAGCCAGAATATAATAGTAGTCTTACAGGTGTGACTCACAAAATAGAAATAAAATTGTTTAAAATTAGTTATAATGTAGAATTTAAGAAATGTATAAATGTACCTTTTAAAACTTTGCATTAAATAGACATTAAACAAGGTTAAACATAATTAGATTGTTGTAAATTGGTCATCAAAGTTCTACGATGGCTTAAAAAACCAATTCCAAGCATGTAGTTAACTGCATGGGCCCAAGTCTTTTTATGCATCGTGGAGTAACGATAAACCTAAAAAAAAAACAGGAACATTAGTAAAATTCAGAACTTTATGGTATGAAACTCAAGAGAAGTAATAATGAATCTATACTATACCAATTTCTAATCAATAGCATGCCACAATTGTTATTAAAAGGGATTTATAAATGGCCAAAGTGACAGTTTGAATTAAAATGGTCATTATGTGAAAATGTGCAATCATAATGGTGCGTAGAACTTTAAAGTGACATACCTTAGGGTGAATTAATTTGCACCAGCTCTTGAATTTAATAGTTGTATGGGGCCTATGGAACACTAATATGTGAAGGTTGTCATCTCACACCAATTTTCTTTGGTAAATCAAAAATTTACTATATGTGGTCATTTTATATTTGATAGAATTGTGGTAGCGACTATAATAAACGTCCAGAGACACTTTCAGTGCACAAAGTTTGGCTAATTTAGTCCATTTTGAGACATGTTAGGGCAAGACACTTCCTAAAAAGAAAAATATATGATATTTTAAAGAAAGAACATTGTTCAAAGCATTTAATAGTTGAGTTATTGTAAAATAGCATGTAAAGAGAAGTTTTCAATAATTTCAATAGTTTTTGGTGGAATTATAACTAGTTTTAAGGCATAATGAGAAAAAAATTCAAAAAATTTGTAAAAACATTAAAAATGCACCTAGAGAGCTCAAATGATCCTTAAAACTCATGGAGTAAAAGTAAAAATATAGAATAGGATTGTTTATTGAAATAAAGTCAAAAAAAGAAAATATTTATTTTGACTGTAAAAGTTTCCAAATATCGAATTGGCGAAGTCCATAAAAATTTAAAAATAACTATGGAGACAATGCCAAGAGGACGGAAAATTATTATTTTGTAAAACGTAGACGCGTTTTTCTGAACTCTTGAAAAGAACATAAAAGAAACATCAATAAGACGTTGAGATTACGCAATTTTGAAGATTTCCTCATTAATAAATAAGTATTTTATAATTGCAAGGTATTTGTAACCCTAAAAATAAGAAAATTGTACTTACCTGTATAAAGTGTAGCAGATTAATCCAAAAAATAAGTGTACATCAAGTTCGGATATAAAATAAAGTGTTTTACGGTCCACAAATCGACGAGAAGCCATTGACGGTGGCCAGTTTTGACGGAGATTTGCCGTAGAGCTGAAAGCTATCAACCAGACCACGAATGAGAATAAATAGCAGACCATTCACCCAACGTGTGATACTCAGGTATTGTTTGCAAACAGTAATATAAAAAGAGCTCGTACAATATTGTACAACACATTATTTGGCCTATTTTCATTATATATTTATTTATTTATTTATTTAGTTAAGACTTGTTTTTCCACAATTGTTAATAACATATTTCCACCGAAAACCATTAAATTTATCAATCATACTTGTGAGTTTTTATGAAAGATACAGAGTCCTATTTAGAACCTACTAACTGTTGATAAGGAGATCTTTTGCTTGACTAGCTTCAGGGTAAAATCGATAGGTGTCGCCTATAGTTTTATAAATTAATATTAAAATTTTTAAATATCAAACTAAAATTCCAATAATAGACTTTTAATATATCAAAATTAAAATATATATATAAATGATAGAAGTTGAGGTGAGGATTTTGTTGGCGTCTAACGTCAAGCATCATTTAAAGTTCATAGCAATTTGGCGAACCGACGTACGGCTTTGAAAAATATAATGTTATTAATAAAACATTATAAAATTTAACAAAAGTACATTACAATACATTTATTTCCAATGCAAAAGTGTTTTAGTTATACCCTGGCACGTAGTCTCTAAAAGCTTTCTGTTTTGAATATCATGCACAGCTTATTAAATCCAGTCACATGTTGCACTGCAAGCACATGTGATTGCACGTAACTGACCTATTTCTACATCGATTAATCGTTTATGAAGAATTACTACTGAAATTTATAGCAGGGGAATCATTACGTGCCTTTCATGAATTTTTCATATTTTGTGATCATCATAAATGTCGGTTCGTTTAATAAATTGCACTTTTATAGGGCTAGTCTAGAATTTTGATAATACTTATTTTCATGTAATAAATTAGCTATAATAGATTTATGGTTTACAAAGGAATTACGTTCATAATTCTACATTATCCACCTTTGCTGTTATTCTATAGCAGTTTATAAAATAATTATTTGTAAGCATATAAGAAGATATACCATTTAAAAATTTACAAAAAAACCTAAAGAGAGAACAAACGGATTGATGATAAGAAACATACCACTCTCCTTTAGATAAGCCACATCAAAGGATTAACTGTTAGAAATAGTGGCTAGATCCAGAAGGACAATGGACAATATAAGTAACGAATTTATGCGAATCACACCTTAACCTACGGAATGGAAGAAAACTATACCAATACTTATTCCTGAGATCAACTCACCATGTAGTATAGATAATTACAGAAAAGTAATGCCCTAGAGTGTAGAATACCAATACTACGCCCAATTTCTGTTCGAATCGATAAAGAAATACATCGGAAGACCGCCAGACAGTATTCATCACAGACAAATCAATACACGATCATATTTATTTATTTATTTACATACACAAACCCAACAGAATTTACATTCCATTTACAGGGCCGGAAACTAACATACATATATATTATCAAAACTTGTGATATAAATTAAAACTAGAATACACGTTAGTGTTATATATTATGGCTTACTATAACCTAAATCTTAATACTAATATAACTATTGCAAAATTCTATAAATTAATTTGGTGAACATATGACATAATGATTATGATTTAATATATACATATTTATCTATACACGCACATATACAATTATATACAATAATAAAGGAAAAGTGAATAGGGAAAAGCATTAAATAAGAAAAAAGAAACAAACAAAAACTGTTAATCTGACTTAATCTAGTGTTAAAAATCTCGACATCATGTGCAATAATTTCGTAGCTACGACAGATACGATATAGTGGTGAAAACATTAAAGCACTTGTGTGTGTATTAGAAAAGTAAAACAAGGATGTAGATCTGGTTGACCTGGTAGGTGCTCTAAAGTTAATTTGTTCAAGTAATTGCGGACAGTCGATCATGTTGTTTAGAAGTTTGTATAGAAGTATAACACTTTGCATCTTTCTCCGCTGCTTCATAGAATTGTATGAAAAACGATTAAGTAGTAATGAGTGATCATAACCTATAGGGGGATATTGATGATCGATTGTAAATGTCAGGAATTTTAAGAAACGTCTTTGAATGCCTTCAATATTGTTAATATGTATGTCGTAGTGGGGGTTCCATATCACGCTCGCGTATTCTAGTCGGGGTCGCACCAAGGTATTATATAGACTTTTTATGGTACGCGTATTTTGAAAATCTCGAGTATTTCGTATGAGAAATCCTAACATTTTAAAAGATGATGTCACTGTGTTGCTTATGTGTTCTCTAAACGAAAGATGTGAGTCAAATGTTACTCCTAGATCTTTAAAGCTATCATGACGTGTCAGATTTGCCTTATTAATAGTATACTCATATTGTATTTTATTTAATTTCCTCGTAAACGAGACTACATTGCATTTATTTATGTTCAGAGACAATCTGAATTTGTTACACCACTCGTGAATTGTGCTTAAGCCTGTCTGCAGCTTTTCGCAGTCTGATTCGTCGTTGATCTTATAGTATATCTTCAAGTCGTCAGCATATAAGAGAGATTAACAACTGATATTGATGACGATATCGTTAATGAAAATGATAAACAGTAAAGGGCCTAAGACCGACCCTTGTGGAACTCCTGATTGAGATATAAATTCGATAGACCTATGACCATGATATTGTACAAACTGACTTCTATTAATCAGATAGGATTCAAAAAAAGTTATTAGACTAAGGTTAAAACCAAACGAGACTAATTTCGTTAGCAAAACACCATGGTCCAACCTATCAAAGGCCATAGAGAAGTCCATATAAATAACATCGACTTGTCCACCGTCATCCATAACTTCAGCTAAGTATTGTGTTATACAAAGTAGGTTTGTTGTTGTCGATCGTTGAGAGACAAAACCATGTTGGTTGTTGCATATACGTTGATGAATCTGGGGATAAAGTGCAGTCAGTATTCATGACTATTTCAAATACTTTGCCAAAGTTATTTATGATTGTAATAGGGCGGTAATTTTCTATATCCGCCTTTTTCGTGTATGGGACAAATTTTAGATGCTTTCCATTTATCAGGATATGCACAAGTTTGTAAGGACAGGTTAAAAATATGTGCCAGCGGCGCAGCCAATATACCTGAGCAGTCTTTTAAGAAGAAAGCTGGTAAACCATCGGGTCCGGCCGTAAATTTTGGTTTAATTTTTTTGAAGGCATTAATCACATCCATCTCAGTTATCTTAGGCATTGCTATATTAATATTGTCACTATTTACTGCCGACAAGTTTATATTGCGACTTGAGGGGATGTACGCTGAACTAAAGAAGTCAGCAAAAGAATTCGCTATATCTTCGGGATTATCTAAGATACTGTCATTATTAGTGAAGGCATTCGGCATTGAACTGGAATTTTTTTTATTTTTGACATATGCCCAGAAACTTTTTGGATTTGAGGACAGATTGTTTTCAATTGAGTGTAAGTAATTTTTGTAAGATGTGTCGATATCTCTTTTCAACTTTTAAAGTTCTCAAGATCGATAATGTTATTAGATTTTTTATAGGTACGCCAAGCCATCTCTTTATGCCTTATATCGGTAAATATATGTTTTGTGAACCAGGGAGGAAATGTTTTTTTGGACGTCTTTTTCATGGGAACAAATTTTGATACGCTAGTACTGATAATATTTTACAAGTGATCCGCTGCATCGTTAACGTTATTTATTTTATAGATATCTCCCCAGCTTGTATTACACAATTCTGAATAGAGTGGTATAAAATCAGCTTTTTTGAAGTTGTACGTCATTGCGTGATTTTTGGGAACCTCATTGTGGCAAGAGCTAAAGTTTAAATCAATATTAAGTGGTGGGTGATGCACATCTTCTTTGAAGACACAGCAATCGGATTTACTGACACTGCACAATTTATTATAAAAGATAAGATCTAATAATTTATTATTGAAGTTAGTTACAAAATTGAATTGAGTGAGGCCAAAGAAGTTAATAAAATTATTTAGTTTAGTTACTTTAACGGTCCTAGTCGAGTTATTAAGAAAGCATTCATAATATTCCGGAATATTAAAGTCACCTAAAATTAGTATGTCCGTGCCGTAAATACCATGTAGGTTAGCAAAACAGTCAAAAATCGAGTTGTATATTTGGATATTTGCATTGGGTGGCACGTAAATTAAGAATACTGAAAGTGTTGTAGTACCTAAGATGATTTTAATTCCAACAACATCGATGTTAGGGAGATTTATATTAATACTATTTAGGTTTACTATGCTCACTTTGTATGACTTATTAAGCAGGATGTATGTATATTATTGAAAGTATTCTAGGGGAAAATGAAGAGGAAGTACAAAATTACATATAGTTACGATAGAGCTCTAGAAGACATTTTACGAGGGTGTCAACACCTTGAGCAGTAAATGAGCACCATGTTATATAATAAACAGGATAATGGTTGCCGATCTACGTGAATGCACTGTAATTCTATGATTAGATAGGAGCAAGAATACCTCCTACCTGAACAATTCCCCAAGGTCTTAAAAATAATAAAATCACAACATTTTATCAAAGATATAGGCATACTGGCGCCGATGATGTACTAATTTGTTGGAGTAGAACATCCTCAACTTCCACAAAAAAAAAACAACAACCAGGGAACTGTATGCAGACAGATCTAGGTTGAAAATAAACTTCAAGAAAACTCTAATAATGGCGCGAAACCCATCATCAAAATCCAGGTCAGCGAAGAAGAATACAGAACAGGCAGCTGCAGCCTAAGAATGGTAAAAGAACTGAAATATCTAGAAATATGTCTGACAAACTAACTAGTCTATCTGCGAGAAACTGTAAAGAATGGATGAAAACGACATACAGAGCTACAACACAATAACCCTTTCATCGGCACTGGGAAGTAAAATTCCCACCATGTAAAATTGCTTTCATGGGCAAAGGGAATTATTTTTTCCGTGCGGTACCTGTAGTGGCATCTAGTGGAGAGCTACCTAAGTTCGAAATGAATGTTGGAATTTTGTGTTGTTGAGGTAGTATTTAGAAACTGACAGCGAAATCTAACCGTTAGTGAATTTGTGCCCAAAAATACGTGCTAAACCGTAGTTATTATAACTTCTTGACATTATCCATTTTATCAGGTAAGTGCTAAGAACTTTATTATATGCGGCATATAAAAAAGATAGAACTGAACATTTCTGTAAATAAAAATAAAGATTGAGGTTATACGTTTGTCAGTAAATTTGACATTTTTAAGTGGGAAGCAATATTCCCAGCGCCCATACTGTTGTTTTATATATTTTTGGCGGGAATAATGTTTTTGAAAAAAGTAGCGTTGTATCGTAAAGTATTGTTTATTTTTGTTTCATTTTCAGTAATATGTGGGACTTACACAATCCGAAGTATGCTGAAGCTGCCATTCAATACCTTTACAGTCTCCCAGAAAATGAAAGTGATTCTGAATGTGAAGATGATGACGGAGCTAATGAAGAACTTAAAAATCTTGACTGTGCGAGCACATCTTCGTCTTCAGGTAATGTGGAACCCAATCTCTTAAATATTAGTGCCAATAGGGAGTTTTTACCCATTGTAAATGTACTTCCTGATTTACCTATCCGAAGATGCAGGCTCTGTAGTACAAAAGACAAGAAAAAAGAACAAGATTTTTATGTGCAACATGCCAAGTACCTTCGTGTATTAATTTATGTTTTAAAAAATTTCATGGAAAATAATATCTACATTTTTTGGAAATAATATTTTAAGATTTAACATCATCTAATATTATTTAAATATAAAATAATTGTTTCTGTACATGCACTGGGAAATATACTTTCCACTGTTAAGAAAAATGTAGTGGGGGTAATTTTTAAAAAACCGAACTGAAGTATATCTTTCCATAAATATTTCAACGTGAAATATCAAAATAATTTCATTTTATTCACAGGAATTTCCTCGTGCTCATGAAAAAGATAAAAGCCAGAAGTCTTGTAAGAGCCGAACGCGACAAGGTCCAAATACTTGCAAAGACGAGAATTAGGAACGAGAGAAAACGTCAACTAAAAGGGCAACACCATTACACAAAGGATAGGAACTTACATAATGAAGAATTGAAGACATGTTCAATGAAGGAACCTAAGGTATCGTCTACTCAAAAAAGCGCTAATACTGATAGAAAAAACTTCTAATAGGGAGATATTGCTACACGTCAATAATATGGACAAAATAATAAGGAGCTAATCAACTGGCAATCAAACATTATAGCTCTTATCCAGGAACCCTGGAAAATCTAAGATCTAATCATAAGAAAATCTAGGGTTGCTGGAAATAGAAAATTGAACAAAAACATTTATATAAAGTCTATCTCAGCGTTTATGGCGTGTATACGGCTCATGCTGGCTAATGCCAAAATTTTTGAAGCGTTTCGTTCTTGTATACACACTAAATCGCATTTTTTATTTTTTTACGCCCCTCTCATACTATTGTGGGGATGGTTATGGGGTTGACAGTGGGGGTGACTGTTGTCAAAAAAAGTTTTGGATCTTGACTTTTCGTACATGCCCTAAATCGTAATTTTATGGAGTCTTGCTTGTTTGCTTTGTCTATTTACCCTTATTTATTCCCGTTACCCCCGAACCCTTCAACGGAATTATATCAAAATATAATATAGTTCCAGATTTCGTTATAATACATAAGTGTAACAAATTTCAAGTCAATATCATAAACAGTTCCAGAGTAAACGTGCGCACAAAAAGTTAAAGACAGACAGCCAGAGAGACAGACAGACAGAAAAGTTTGTTTCGCTCAAATTTAAAATCTCGATGTTTCATGACATTCCAAGCCTATTTCATGAAAACAAATGTAATTTTCTCACAAAATATCTACTTCTATAATAATAATAATAATAATAATAATTATTATTATTATTATTATTATAGTGAAGGAGAGGAAGACTGAATGTTGTTCATGTTTATTTCAATAATAAGTATTTCCTACTATTTAATAATCTTAATTCTATTTTCTTATTATTTCATTATTTACTTTCATTTTCTGATAGAAAATAATTTTTTTAAATTTTAAATTAGTCTATTTGAGAGTTTGATTTTACTTAATTCATTAATTTCAACCTCGTGCAAAACTAGTTGAGTCGACACTGCTCGTCATCTGCTTCAAATCATCTTAGACCATACGCTTCTCGGGACACACTCGCCATAAACGCTGAGAACGACTATAATAGTATTATCTTCAGCAGCAAAATCCAGAACATGTATATATGACCCTAAGGGCATAAAAGCTCATCTTCTACAACAGGTTAGCTCACGTGGCAAAAACTGTGAGCATAGACTGCGATTTAGGAAGCGGCAAAGAGCAAGTTATAATATCGTCTCTCTATCCCCCTATTGACTCTGATGGTCACTCCCATCCTAGTAGATGGTGCGGTTGCTACAGCACTGCGAGGCAATAATATTACTCCTTGTTGGCAGTGAATCTATATCATGCATGTATAGTAGTCCACGTAGTAATTCTATCATTAAAAATCGGTATGTATCTACTGAGATTTTCATGTCAGAGCTCAGATGGATCCAGTTTAATTTGAAAGTGGGGTTAGTAGAAAAACTCTTTACTGCTATCCCAAGCAGATAAATAGAAAGCGGTTTGAAGATCTCCTTATTTGCCGTATGGGATCCCATGTTTACAAACAATACAGACACAACACAGGGGACATCGACCGTAACGTGGATAAGTTGCACGACGCTCTCGGATGGGGCTGCTACACCTTAATGGAACAAAGACCGGCTGAGAGTTAAAACAAGAAAATTCTACAATAAAGCGAAGAAATCTAAAATAGCACATGACAAAAACAGGCAGAGGCTGTACAAAAAAACTATTCGCGAAAAGCAAAGGGCAGTATGGGGATCTTATTATAGATGAGTGAAATCCACCTCTAAAGTTCGGTTTAAAAAAGTTTTCTGCAAGAACAACAACCAGGACTCATAAGAAAGAGGATGGATCATATATAACTAACATCTCTCAAACATTGGAACTCCTATTTAAAAATCTATGTTCCCAGCGGACCTGAGGGTCGCAAATAGGGCAACGAGCGACATAAAAGTAGCTTGAGCAATAAACTCGTTTCTTCCCTTAAAATTGCCAGATATTGACGGGGAATTTTAACTCTACTTGACAGGGATTGGAACATATATGAGTCACCTTGTGTGTATATATCAGGTGCGTATTGCCTTCAAGTACATCCCAGTAAGTTGGTGGGAAATTAAGGTAATATTTATTCTCAAACAAGGACGTACTGATTATTCCTTACCAAAATCATATCATTCCATTAGCCTTACCACCTATCTGCTGAAAGGTTTGGAGATATTATGCAATCGAAAAACTAAAGAGCCACAGAATCGGCATTATACTCTGTGATGTCTCGGATCGAAAAATCATTGGTCAAGAAAATGTCCACCCTAAGGGCGTTTATTCATATGAAAGGTGCATCTGACAAAACAGCTTTCGAGAACATATGCAACATTCATCAGATGCTTGGCGTTCTCAGTACTATCGGTGAATGGATAAACATCGATCATTATTCTGCATTTCATTCAGCGTGGGTTGAAAAGCAGCGCTAAAGCAAAATTTGCTATGAAAAATTGTATACAGCTCACAATTCTCTGTTTTTTCCACATTCCATTTTTAAGAGGTTTGTTAATCTTGTAGAAATTGATATATTTGGGTAAAATCCCTTCAAATGCATAAATATATTATTATTATTATAATTAATTTAAAATGACCTTACATAAATCAAATCAATTTAATTAACTATTGATTTCTGCCAGAATAAGAGGCAATAATAACATTGAAGTATAATTAGTGTCGTCTCATATTTCAACAAAAAATAAGAACAACAGAAAATGTGATTCAAGGATCCAAAGTTCCAACGACCTTTATGTCTACAATACTGAATATTGAATAAGTTATTTGTAATTTTAAGAGTTATGTTAATATCATATATGCATAATCGATATTATATATTCTTTTATTTTAGTAGCCATTAAACAAATAATAATTTTCAGGTCAACGTATACAGCAAAAGTTTATTATATATTTCTAATTTTTTATGAAGTTGTCGACAGCTAATCGTGGTCGTCATTTTGATGGTGTCACGCTATTGCATATCGTTCCATCAGTCACTTGCCCTTCTTATAACTTATCTGTATATATAAAATAAAATTCCACATAGTGACATGCAAACTGTTTTACACAGTCATTACTGGTTTTGGTGACATTCTATAATGCTATAAGTCGCACGGCAGCGTACCAACATTATCTTAATATACATAACATATTGACTGTAAAAAAGAAATGTTTGGTTAATTCTGGTTTTATTTATTACATTTCGGGTAGTATTACTAATCATTAACACGGATAGCAAAATTCAACTAGGTTAAACGTTTCTGGGTTTTACGTATTTTATATTCAAAATGTCGGGGAGATGAGAACACAATGTGGCCAAAATGTTAGGTTATGTTAGGCTACACGTTAGGTTAGGTTACACGTTAGATTAGCTTTCTCTACTCTACTCTACTCTACTCTACTCTACTCCACTTCATTCTTCACTCCACTCTCCACTCCACTCTCCACGCCACGTCACGCCCCTCCCCTCCTTTCTTCCCCTCTACTCTTCCTTACTCTACCCTACTCTATCCTACGCTACGCCACTCTACACTACTCTACTCTACGTTACTCTACTTAACTCTACTCTACTCAACTCTACTCTACTCTACTCTACTCTACTCTACTCCACGTTAGGTTAGGTTGCACGTCCATTCTGCCCTCTTTTAATCTGGCTTATTCTGATCATCATGCAAGTTTACAAGAAAGTGAAATAAAATAACTAATGATATTAACCAAGATAAATCAAATCAGTTTAAAGTAATTCTAATTAATTTTAATTCTATTTAAATTAGCAAAGAAAACGAAATGGGCGACCATAGGCGAAGAGATGCAAATACAGAGGCTAACAAAGCCACGTCACAAAACCACTTCACTTTAACCGTAATCGCTTTTTTAAATTTAAATATATATGTCTGTAAGAGTTACATATTCATCTGTGCATGTATTGGATTCAGAGCAATTTTGTACACAAAATTCAAGTATACCAAATAAATTGTTATAAAATCTTCTTGTTTACGTACTGTGTCTATATTTTACTTCACAAGCATCGGGGCTAAAGAGAGCATGAGACTTTTGCGAAAACACATCTTGGAATTGAATAGATCAGTTAAAATTTAACATGAGATCCATATGATGGACTAGAAAGCGTTGGTAGAAACCCAAAGACTGCAAATTTTTTAATGATTGATCTAATAATAATACTGTATAACTGTCAATTTCATTTACACTTGGTTCGTTTAACTTTAATTAGCCTTTGTTAATATATAATGAACAAGTTTATCGATAAATAAACGAATATAATTGGTTATATTATACCCAATTTTGTACATAAATAACATATTACATGTAACAAAGAATATCAATGTGTTAATTAACATCAATTTATAATTATATACATTGCTAGTAAACCGACTATAAAGCATTAGGTAACATTAACCTTACGTAACGTAGATACATTTAAATATTCATTATTAACAAAAGTAATGTGGCCTTGTCGACTATATGTAATTTGTTAACAATTTAGGAAAGAAATGGCAGAAGAGATGAGATACATATATGGATGTTATTTACATTCAATGTAGCTATTTAGGTGTTTACTAAAATAGTACATGTTATTGATTATTGAATGGCGGCATTACTAGAGGCATTTGCTTATTAGGCACCACATGGTAGTTGGAGTATCATTGTAATGCGATAAGTTGCTAAATTCTTAGTAGCTTGTGGCAGTATTGCGTAAACGTACTCATATTAAAAAGAGGACAATCCTGAGATTGATGTATCTGAGTTAATATTATTCGTCCATACAGAGAGACTAAGAAATCAAGAATAAGCGGACAGCGCAATGATTGATAGTAATATTGCCACCAGGTAGAAAAGAGATGTTAGGCTGATGTCTGCCTGAGGGGCATTGACTTGGGGTAGGCAGCAAAAAAGGGGGGGGGACACATATGAGTCCCAAAGTAGAGCGTGCGGCTAGCTCTGAAGGACCTCAGGGTCTAGGCACGACCAGCGTACTGCCTAGAGCAAATACAAAAGGATGTCTAATATATTACAGTTTATTAGATACAGAGCAGATACTACAAGAGTATATATACTTTTGGGTGCTTAGACCTTTCTCTCCTCACACCGGAGCCGACACAGCAATGCAGATATTATTATTATTAGTGAAATTTAGTGCACATGAAACACTAAGTAACGGTATTAACTTTATCACTTAGCGACAATAAGAGGTGTCATATACTTACAACTTTCCCAGGTGTAGCTACAGGTGGGTTATCTTGAAAAAGATATTTGTTTTATAAGGTAAAATTTGTTAAATTTGAAGTTAAGTAAGTTAAGTTAAATTACGAAACGAGCAAAAGATAAGTAATAAATGAAACGGTTATCATAAATAGATGAAGGCTCATCTGCTTGCGTTCCAAGTGTTATGCTCCACAGGTTTCCCAATCGAAGTGGTGTTATATAAAAAGTTCATCCGGAATCGAATCTTCAGTTCTTGGCCCAAGACAAGAAATCTAGAGTTCTAGGCCCAAAAGAAGAAATTCAGAGTGGGATCTCCAATTCTTAACCCAAAAGAAGAACTCTGATGAGGAGGAAAATACATATTGTAAATAATGCCTAACGTTCTTCATGCTACAGGGAGTATCTGGGTTCGTTACCTTGTCCTAGGGGTCCTAATGATTCTGTTGAGACTTCTATATACAAATAACCAGGGACATCGACTCACAAAACGGATAGTAGACACCAGAACATGCGTGTTTAAACCCAGAATTAAAATTCATATACAACAGCAGGACTACGGTGAGCAATTTCAAGTGCTTAAAAGAAAAAATAATTGTGGCGTTAGGGCTGATTAATGAAAGCGTAGTGGTGGGCATGCCTCTTACCTAGACCATAAAATCCCACGACGGTAAGTTTCTCTCCATTTATAAACATCAAAATTTACCAAAAGCAACACACAATGGTGGAGAATATCTTCTGAAAGTCTATGCACATAAACCCCTTGCGGACAATCAAAAAGATTGAAGCTTAAAGTACAGCCAAAATGATTCCAGGCACTTTTACCGGTATTCAGCCGAAAAAAGAAAGATAAGAGCCGCACCCAAGAGAAAAAACGCTCTCTAAAAAAACAAATAGATTCCAACGACGCCATGATCACATCAGAAGCCGAATATGACACAGTACAGAAACAATGTTCTCATAGCCGTGCAGGATTGATTTTCTTGCAACTTGAAATAATAACTAAACCGTTGCTGGACAATTCAAAAGATATTTAACAATATCTCCGGTGCCAATAACTACCAGATACTACAGAATTTCACTCTGTAGTGAGTGTTGGTAAAGTGAATATAAACTGAAAAGTCCCTCAGTGGACTAGGCAAAACAACACATTCAATTTATAAATTAGAGGTTATAGTGACATAACCCCGAAACTACTCTGCACGAACTAAACTTGTAACAATATGTGCATTAGTATAAAAGTAAATTTAAACATTTTGTTGAGAAAGGGGTATATCCGGCGATGAGGAAACGAATAATAAAATTTTTAGAAAATTACCACAAACTCTTTAGCATAGCTTCAGCGGTTGTTTTTCTACATAAACGACACCAGCAGACTTAAGTCAAATCGTATATGGGAGACTAGATGCAAAGGAATATGTAATGGACATATTTCCTTATCTGTCGATTGCTACTAACATGGATAATTGGTTGCCCTAAGTAACATTTTGAATCTTATAATAAACGTGACGACGTCATTACGGTTTAATATACGACTTACCTTAAGACGTGACGACCTTTAAAACCCCTTTATGACCAAATCTGGACGGTTAAGAAAGGGTTGTCACGACTTTTCATACGACTTTTATATGACTTAATTGGATACGACCTTTATAGGGTCATTGAGTCCTATGAATTTAAAGACTTCTTAACGTCATAAAGAAGTCTTTACAAGGTCGTGACTACCTTTTTACGACCTTCGTACGACCAGATAGTCATAACGTAATGAATCAATATGTATTCTATATATTTTTTTAAGTAAAACCCTAATGATCAAACTGCTAAATACGAAACCAAATATGTGGTGTTATTTAGTTTAAAACGATTTCTAGCCAGGTTATGATGCCAAATCTGCTGTGGATTATTTTTTATTGTAAAAGTGTCGAAAATACTCGCAAAAAATTTCACCTTCAAAATAATGAAAACTAAAGAAAATGTAAGGAATCATAAAAAATTAAGGATTTTTAAATATAAGTTTGAAAGTATTAAAATGTATACAAATTTATAGAGCATGATTGAAAATATGAAAAAAAATATTTCTAAGTTATATTCCCATCAAGAAACCCGGTCGGGTTTCGCAGCTAATTTTCGAGCGAAACAGGACCTTATTCGTATACACCAAGAAATTAGTTTCCGCGCCATCTGGATATTTCTCTTCTTTTATAAAAAGAACACACTCATTTAACATTGGTAATTACATGTGAAATGAATTGTTTATCGTTTCATCTTTCAAATAAATACCTGTCTTTAAATTCTTATCTTATTACGGCATTGCTATTGTCATTCCTGTTATATTTGTGTACTAGACGGAAGTACGTCTTCAAAAACGGAAGTATGGCATCGACGGATATGGAAGTCGCTTAATTTAATACTGTGACAGTGACATTTATAAATAACGTAAATATAGACACAAACAAACTAGTATAAACATAACCTAATTTTTTTTAAAGACATAGTAAAGTTAGGCGCGAGTGGGCACCCCCACCGCCCCGGTCGGGGTACATAACGGATGGGACGTTATCTACGGAGATCCTAAGGCGTACAAGGTCGGGTGGGGTAGCATTTTCGACTATACCGACCACGGGAAATCGATTACGATGGTCATCGATTCGATCCGATCACTCTCGAGGGCGTTATTCACCGTTTTATCAACGACTTGGGTAATTGATAAACCAAAGCAAGTTTCAGGGGAATTCACACGTGTGGAAACTAGGATTTTAAGCAAAAGTCCGAACTTCGCACGAAAACTTTCGAAGTTTCCCGAAGATACACGAAGGCGCAGGAGGTATCGTTATCGTCTAAGTCGGCCACGAGGCTAGTCATAGGATTAGATTTGACCCATGTTACGAGATCTATAACATACTAAAAATTCAAAAAATTTAACCGAGAACCATTTTATATAAGAAAAAATGGGGGGTCCTTCATTTAAAGATCATTTTACAACCATTACACAACTAATAGGGCATGTTGACTAGGATGGGCCGAAAAAGACAGAAAAAAAATTTTTTTCAAAAATTTTAAGAGAAGTAGAGCTTAAAAGTTGTGTAACGGTAACTTGTCAATTATCATCCAATTTGGACCGGATTGAAAAATATTTAGCCGGGCCCCAAAGGGCCTAAAAAAAATTTTCTTTTAGCCCAACCCTGAGTAGCAGAATTATGTTTAATTAGTTCATACTTACTACGTAATAAAAAATCTGGACCACCTACGAGTATTTTTCACCGGGCCCCAAGGATCTTAAATGTTTTTTAAATATCTATTACGTGCAGCTCTTCGCCTGATTAAATAATAAATAATGTAATAAATAGCACAAAATGCTTTTCAATGGTATGTACACCAAAACAAGCCCAGACCTCACCATTTGAAGGTGGCTGTACCACAAGTTCCTCCCACCCTCCCACCACCAACTCTTTACATTTAATTTCTTTAAGATAAATACTGTGATTTATTGTTAAACTGCGTCCCTTCGGGCTTTCAACATGGCACGTATATAACCATCCCTTTCAAGCCCGCCACAGACTTTTTGAGAAGCATTCTTCCCTTATTTTATTAATTGTAATGGGAGGGTCCGTGACATTTACCTTAGACCAATAAACTAAATTGATATAATCCTCAGCAGAAAAAATAATTGTAGGTAGTTTAAAAATTCGAATATTTTGCTTCGTACTTTCTCTGGCTTTAATGATCCTTCTTACAGCTAGTTCCCTTACGTGTCTACGTGAACCACTTAGCATGGTATGCAAAATATGCGTTGCCCTCAATAATTTTATTTTTGACTTTTTCAGAAATTTTTTTGGATATGTTAACCATCTTCCAAACATGTCGTGCTCCTTTTTCTAAATAAGGATTTGATTTACCACATAGGAGCATACAATTTCATTACAAAGTTTGAAATTACCTTTAAATTTTCAGACGGATACATTGTAGCGATGTATAAACGTAAAACCCTATTGGCCGTTGTGACCCACCTAGAATGATTCAAACCAAAATTTTTAAAATCAAAGTTTACGCCAGCCACGCGCAGCCCAGCATTGACATACCTCGCGGAAGGCGCCTTGTACAACTTGAGGTGCCTGCGTCAGAATCAAAATTTAATCAGTGACAGTGCGTGAGTTTTTAAAATGTGTAGTTTTAAGTTTTATTAAATCTGTTTTCAGATATGTTTTAATTTTACAACCTAATTTAATCCATCTGCGATGGAAGGTGTTTGGGTTTAACTGTTTTTAACCAGTCCCATTCCGCCCAATCCTGCAATCCTCCACCGCGAACAACGCGGTGGTTGCACGGTAGGTCGCGGAGTGGGTTCTGGGGAGGCAGATGTAAATTCTAATTGTTAATAAAGTTGTATTGATTGATTGGAGTTCTCTCAGCTAACTTATGGAACAGTCGCCGTTTTTAATAGATTCACAAATTAAGTACAAATATTGTTGATCTGTGCTTAATTTTTTTACGTCAAATTTGGGCAGTTCAGTAATAATTGGTGAAAACTGAATAACTGGCATTTTCTCGCAATTATTTAATAAGGGTCCTATTGGGCCTGGATAATTATACGGACCTTTTGTTACACTATCTACTTTTTGCAATAAATGTCTCAACGGCAATTCACTGGAGAAGTTTTTTAAGTGTGCCTCAAGTAATCTAATGACACCACCTTTCAACCGGCATTGACATTTGTGCCCTCACAGCCTATTACCTTAAGCTTTGTTAGATCACATTCTTTTTCTTCAAGGAAAGCTATTATACCTATAATTATATCTACTGCTTTTAGAGGCGGAGTAAGAGCTAAATGCTCAAAGTAAGAACTTGACGATTCCCTTATAATAGCTATATGCTCCTCAACTATTTGGATACGCCGCTTATTTTGCCAAATCATGGTAAGGTCTGTAGCAAATGTATAATAAACTTTTTTAATTGATATAGTTAAAAATTTGGTTATTATAAAACAAATAAACGGTTTGGGGTCCGGTTAAAAAAAATCTTAGGCAATTCAATTTTTGTATATGTTTTTATGACACATATAAAGAAAGTTCTACTCTGGGTCGAAATTTAAAAAACTTAAATTAGGGCTATTTGGGACCCATGGGGCCCAGCTCAAGTACTTTTAATCCGGCCCAAATTTTAAAGGTGGTATAACATATATCCTTGACATCTTTTTCAAACTACTTAATTTAAAAAATCAAAGAAAAATTTTTTCGGCCCACCCTAATGTAGACCAAAAATTATAACTCAAAATGTTACTTGGGATGGAAAGATGTGAGTATTAATTTTATGAGAAATTTAAACGTAATTTATAAATTCTTGCTTAACATTCTTCATAGGAAAGATATTACTTACACCACCGACACACCATACGAAAAAATAAATAAAATGGATATAGCAAAGCTATACAGAAATAAACATCATGACACGTATGCAAGCCATACCTACAATACAATATAGTACAGTCATCCAACGTTAAAAAGGGACCAAATCTCCGAAATCTGAAGTACTGCTCCGATCTTCTTGAAAATTTAGAATTAAGTTCATCTTACCCTTCTCTTCAAACCTGACTTGGTCGCAAAGTGTGCTTTTTGTTTTTAAGGGGTGAAAACTACCACTTACTCCAATAAATTGAAAACTAATAAATTAACGCAGTGATGGGCTATAATTATGTTCAAATATGTTAAATATCAATTGTTTTTAATCATGGATCTAAAGGTGGCGTTCCACCAAACGGACAAAACTGCAACAAAACAGAGACTCTGTCGATTTCGACAAAACAGCAACTCGAGTTTCCAAAATCAGAAATATTTCGGAGAATCTGAGTCGCCGGCGACTGTTTTCCTCAACAACTAAAAGTCCCGTCGCGTGGCGGAAAGATCAAAGGGTTTCTGTGTTCTGTCTTTGTTTTTATAAACAGAGTTCGCTTGGTAGAAACGGCATACAGCAACAGTAGCTAGAAATCTTAAAGTTATTGCCAGACGATCCTTTACCGAAATAGCATCTCAATAATTTGCATTTTGCTTGAAAATTTTTAGATCCAGTAGAATTACCCAGTACCTTGGCTTCCTTCGCTTTTTCTTCTGAAGAGATTGAATTATAAAAAATCCACAGCTGGTAATAAACAAGTCGTCGTAAATAGAGGACATGATTGTACTGTCCGTGTTGTGGAACTAGTTAAAAACAGAAACACAACTACAATTTATTGTCAGTCCGTTTGGTGGAATTAGAGTTTTGGTTTTGTTTCCAAAACCTAAACTTATTTCTGTTCTTGTTTTTACAAACAAAATTCAGTCGCAAGTGTGTCCGTTTGGTGGAACGGCGCCTTAATATTTCAATATTTTACTATTTAAATACCCCTAAAAACAACCCCTCACACGAAAACTAATAAAAAATGTGTTTAAATAGCATGGAACCTTTTTATTTTGTATCGTAATAGGAGAATATTTCCCTTTAAGTATAAGAAATCTGATACTTCATTTTTCTAATGATGGAACCCCCAAAAGCCACCCCTAACAATAAAACTAAAAAAAATGAAAACTAATAGATGGAAGCACTGATAGGTTATCATTATGTTCAAATATATTAAATATTTGTTGTTTTTTATAATTTAACTAATATTTCGATATTTTACTACGTAACTACCCCTAAAAACTACCCCTCACACAATTATTAAAAAAACCGTTTAAAATGCATAAACTCTTTTTATTTTGGATCTTGAATAGAAAAAAATATATTCTTTAAGTGTAAACGACCTGATACATCATTTTTCAATATGATTCAACCCCTAAAAACCACCCCTTACAATAAAAATTAGGGAAAAAATCCTTTTGAAAGCTCCAAGTAGTGGAATGCGTAAAAAAATGAACATAAATTGCTAAATAATTGAAGCGCAGCTTTCCTTCTCTATCTTTTACTCATATTATCTATATAACATCTTTTTATGCATGTGTTTATACATGTGGGAATCCAGATATGTATGGATCAAGAGGACACAGCATGTACAAAAGAATAAATGCTCCAAAACGTTAAAAATTTAGGCGCTCCGTAATTATCCTATGTTATCTCTGGATAATGTATTTAGTTTTTTAACGATAACTCGGCTTCCTTTTAAACTTTTTGCATTCACCTATACATCATATTGTAGGGAATTTTATAAGCTATAAAGCCATGATGATTGCAACATTTCTACTCTCTTTCATTCAGAGAATTTTAAGGTTGAAGGGCTAAAAAGAGGACTCCTTCGCATAGAAATCAAAGCTTTAAATGTCCATATCTCGCTTAATTTTTAAGCTACATGAATTTAAAAAAAGCAAAATTTTTAGTAAAAAGAATGCTAAATTTTTGTTGCGAACACTTTTTTCGTAAAACCATTATTTTTTGAGTTATTTTGAAAAAACAACGTATTTTTTGAAAAATTAAAAAAAAAATTTACTTAAAACAACTTTTCTCAAAATGTACATTCTCTAAACCATTCAAACTTTTAAAACGTGTTATTGGGACATATATAATGTTAATTTTTCATGGGCTATGATTAATTTTAATTTTGCCGCTCATGGCGCCAATCTTTTGTCAATTTTTTTTCAAAAATTCTATAGACTTAAATTATTTTCGTCATAACTTCCTTAATTTTCATGCTAGAGGCTTTTATAAAACCTTGTTTTAAAGGTCTAATAAAGCACTTTAAAAAAGGTTATGAACATTTTCTCTGAAAAATTACTAATTTTTCCGTTATTTGAGTTTAAATCTTTAGATAAATTTACGACAAACAAAAATTCGTCTTCAATGACTCATAAGTCGCTTAATATGACCTAAAACATTAAGGAAAAACTGACGAATCGCTTTGTTTTTTTTACAAGCTTCAATTTTGATAAGAATAGTTTTTCCAGAAAACGTTTAATTTTCGAGTTATTCACGAAAAACTGTTGAAAAACGTATTTTTTATTGGAATTTTCAATCGCGAATAACTCAGAAATTGTTAGGTTGTAGAAAAAACTTTATACTACATTTTCTTCTTAATTTGATCCTCTATCGATTCCTAGTGAATTTTGAATTTTTAAATTTCCATCCCCGAGAAAGGGTGGCATTCACCCCCGGGGTGGAAGCACATATCGGCACTAAGTCAGGTTTGTTATTTGCATCATTTTTGAGCTACTGTCAAAATTTCAAACAAATCGGTTGAGTTGATCAGATTTCGGAAGTGAATCGGTTCATTGATTGTACTAATAATATTAACTCAATCTACATTCTTCGTGAAATATTTTTCAACATGAACCAATATTTTTTCCAGATCTCCACTTTTATTTTCTATTTCAACTTGTTATATTAAACAAATAAATTGAAGTCTTACTTATTATATGAACTTATATTTTATTTATATTTAGAGAGAGGCTATGAGGGGCAAAGTTTAAAGAATTAAATAAGTGCTTTCTCAAAAATCGCAATAACAACTTTTATAAAATATAATGCATATATAGGAACTTCAGTAGTACCAATATGAGATGGCATGACTATATTGACTAATTCTTTCCTCCTAGAAAATGCAGGAAGATAATCTGTGAGAGAAGAGGTTAAATATTTAGTAATAATAGAATTGTGTGTTTAAGATACTATCAAGACTAGTTGAAAAGTAACGGAGATATAACGAAATAAAAATGTGTACATGCAAATTTACAATAATTGAAATAAAATTTTTAACATCAATATTTACTTATTCCAAAATGAGAAAGTGTTTCTGAGTTGTCCCAGACCGATTTTTTTGTGCTGCATGTTCTAACGCACTGTTTACTTTTAGCTACTGTGGAGGTAAACAAATTACCAAGGAATTTTGTTAATTAATGCTTAATTAAAAAATGATGTGTTGTAGTACTACATCAAATTGATTTAAAATTGGTGATAGGCTTTAGGCTTTACCTTATTTCCATATAAAAACTAAATATCCTTGACAGGCCCATATTCTCCAATTAATAATGACCAACAATCTTTAAATCATTTTCCTGTTTTATTACTCAAGTTTCAATGGGATTTGAAAGGTAACAAAATATTCCTACTTAAGATTACGACGATACAATTTTTGTTTTATTATTGAAAATTTTATAAATTCGATTAATGTATAAATTTTGTTATTTCCTGCTAGCTATATACGACGTTACTCGTGAAAAAAATTACATTTCTCAACTACCATATCTCACCTCCCTTTTAGAATTTCACTTGTTTCGAATTTTTTACTTTATTTTAAAAGCATTATCTATGCGGGACTTAAAATCAGTATTGTACATGAAAAATATGTTTTTCAAACTCTATACAGGCTGTCCATTTTATCAAGGCACTCGAGATCTCACTTAATATCGGTCGTACAAAAAAAAATATTTTTACAAAAGTTGTGCCGATTTATATAAGCTACAAAATGGTTTAAAGACATTTGAAATCCATGACCTACTTTAAGAGTTATGTCGGAAAATATCGAAAATGCGGAAAAGGTCTAGGCCAAATATATCCGTTATTTTTTGCAAAACAGAGTGTTTCAACGAGGTTTTATCTAATTTTTTTCAAAACCGCTGTATTTTGAGATTTATTTTACAGGCTGTTAAAAAAATTATTTTGGAACGGGTGGGAAATGGCGCCATTAAATAGAATATTTTTCTCCTTTTTCAACGATATATCACATGCCATATTTACTCATTGGTACTACGTTAGTAATTATAAAAACATTTTTTAAAACCAATAAATTTTTTTTAACAAGCATTATACTTGCCGTGGAGAAGTATGATTAAATAAAACGATAAAATAATTCAATAAGTTGTTCACATCTTTGCTATAATAAAATATTAACACAATTAAAAAGAATAAAGTAAATTCAGGTAACAAAAACAAAATAATAATCAAGAAAGCAACATGGAGCAATTATGGAAAGAGTATTCGCAGTTATGCCAATGTATAGAGGTCCTCCATAAAGGCGTCACTCCTTGCTCAGAAAGTTAAAATATCTTTACCAATTAATTTAAGTATAATATCCATTTGTTTGTATGTCATGATTTCACTATTATTTCAATTATTTTAAAATGAACAAACTTGACAATTTAATTTTTTGACAGATCATCTCAGTTAATACTTAAACTCTCACTCAATCACACTCGTATAAGAATTTAGAATTTTCAAAAATGATTTTCACTCACATTGATCGTTATAATATGTTCGTTATATATTGCCAATACAATTTTAACACTGGATTAGCTCAAGTAGAATATAGAAATAGATTTCCACAAGCGTTACAGCCGAATAAAACTCTGTTCAGAAAATTAGCTACGAAATTGAAAAATAATGGTTCATTTTTAAAGAAGAAGACAAGGTTGAACAGTGTTACTGATAATGTAAATAAGGTAAACCGAGTTATTAATTATGTAAGAAACAAAAATACAGTAAATTTGGAAACATCATTAAGAGAAATTCAAATTGCTTGTCATAAAATCATCTCGTCAGTGCAAGGTAGGCATCTGACGACCGACGCGAGGATAACTGGACTATTTAGTACATCTCGGTATCTTTGGGATAGTGACATGTAAAATAGTCAGCAGGCGCCATCTAGCGGTCCAGTGTCTGTTGCAATCGAAAAATAAAGAGAGCTCCTTTAAGTAGGATCAGTCTTTCGGCTGGTGTTTGTTGCAATCGAAGCATTAGCGTTTTGATGGTAATATGCAATTATTATACTTAACGCGCCAGACTTGTAACGTGTAATTCAGCGCTCGGCGGAGCACATAGCCCGGAGAGTAGCTGTTGGTTACAGTCTGGTTACGTTCCTTATAGTAAAATAAGGATTTTATAGAGGAGTTTGCGACTAAAAATATTATGTTTTAATATTCCGCCCTCTAAAAGCACCTTTGAACAATTAATTTGTTAGTTGCTTCCCCTTTTAAATGTTCGATATGGTACCTTATTGTGCCATGGGAGCTGAGACTATTTGTTTTCAATATGTATTCAAATACATCCAGCGGAAACATGTTAATAAAAATTATATGTTAACGTTGGATAAACATTTATCATTTAATAATCATCTTCATTTAACTCTTGGTGAAGGAGAATTTTGTAAGAATGAAATTTCAAAAGTTTCAAATTCTTATGAACTGAAAATGCACTCATATTTTTTATTGTGGTAGGTTGACTGGCTTTTCTGATTGATAATCTTCGATTTTCAACAAATGCCTGGGCCACTTCCATTTAATTTGTCGAGCTTCCGATGTTCTATTGATGGTACGGGACACAGTACATTTCGAAATTCCCACTTGATCTACAAGGAAAGTTTCGTTCAATAAAATCACAACTTCATCATAGGACCTTTCTTTATCATTAAAAGAGAAACTCTCTCTTGCTCTGTTAAAGTAGCCATTATGCAGAGAAAAACGCAAGAACTAATGAAAAATGAAATAACTTTTTCCGTACAAAAGTGCGCTCCTGCCTCTACAAAAGTTGGAGGGAACTGAACGTTCTCGTAGAAATTTCATAAAACAAACACTGTTAATAAGAACACTTAAAAAAAAAAACATTCATAAAAACCAATATATCACAGATATTGTTTTTTAAACTGAATGTTTCTTTGTCAACACGAGTAGCTAGAGTTTGTAAATATTTACAAACTTATGAACGCTTAAGGTTTATTTCAATTTTGTGCGATTGCAGCGACACCTTGTGAGAATAGAAAAAAATACCCGATATAAAATTCACGTATTTTGGCCATATAATCCGAATCCGCTATAAAAAAATAGGGATTTTCGTTGCAAATTTCAAAGTTGCCCCCCGCCGCACTCACTGAGTTAGGGGTTGGAGAGTCGAATCCAATGTCATTGGATAGATTTCGTAATAATAACAAATACGTGTTTTTCAGTTTTTGAATTGGACGTTTTTTTATGGGCACATGACGCTACTCTTGAAACAGTAATGTTTTCTTTTCATTTTTTGCGATTACAGCAACACCATGCAAGAATCGAAAAAAATCTCCGGAATAGCATTTACGTATTTTTTACAGTAGAATCCGATTCCGCAATAAAAAATAGGGGTTTCCAGTTGAAATTTTAAAGTTGCTCCTCGCTCCACCCACAGGGTGGTGGGCGTTGAGGTCATTTTGGTATCAGTAGATAGTTTTTTGAAAAATTTTTGACACGTACTTTTTTATTTTTCGATTTGATGCAAACTGTTCGAGATTTTCCACCGTTCCCATACTTTTCTAACACCCAGTATGTTTATTAACTTGGTTATGGGAATTAGGATAAATTTTTTTACTGTTTTCATTAAATCGGCATTTAGGCCATATACTTCCTTACTATTACTGTTTCTTAAAGACTTCAGAATATATCCTACTTCATTGTATGTGACCTCACGAAAACAGAAAGATTCAGTGGTATTTACACATTCGACATGATGTAAAGGGTCAATATTTAATTTAGAAAGTCCATCAATGATATCTCCAGCAACGTTAATGAAAAATTGGTTAATATGTGATTTTGGTATTGAACTTTTCTTCCATGCTGAATTTATTATTTGTCACATAGTTTTTGTGGGATTATTTAATTTTTTTATACTGTTGTCGTTTGATTTATTTTTTTCAGTTCTTAGTGCATTTCTATATCTTGATTTAAATTCATTTTAATTTTTTATTTGATTTTGTGTTTTGAATTTTGCAAATCGCCCTGTATTTATAGATATACCTAAAAAGTCGTAGTCCACGTAGCAATTCTATTAATACGTTTACACTCAAACAGAACATACTGACATGTAATTTGATTTACGTTAGGGAAATGATTAACCTGGGACTGGTTAATTGGAGATCTTTCAATTAATGGGCAAAGTAGCCAGAATATAATAGTAGTCTTACAGGTGTGACTCACAAAATAGAAATAAAATTGTTTAAAATTAGTTATAATGTAGAATTTAAGAAATGTATAAATGTACCTTTTAAAACTTTGCATTAAATAGACATTAAACAAGGTTAAACATAATTAGATTGTTGTAAATTGGTCATCAAAGTTCTACGATGGCTTAAAAAACCAATTCCAAGCATGTAGTTAACTGCATGGGCCCAAGTCTTTTTATGCATCGTGGAGTAACGATAAACCTAAAAAAAAAACAGGAACATTAGTAAAATTCAGAACTTTATGGTATGAAACTCAAGAGAAGTAATAATGAATCTATACTATACCAATTTCTAATCAATAGCATGCCACAATTGTTATTAAAAGGGATTTATAAATGGCCAAAGTGACAGTTTGAATTAAAATGGTCATTATGTGAAAATGTGCAATCATAATGGTGCGTAGAACTTTAAAGTGACATACCTTAGGGTGAATTAATTTGCACCAGCTCTTGAATTTAATAGTTGTATGGGGCCTATGGAACACTAATATGTGAAGGTTGTCATCTCACACCAATTTTCTTTGGTAAATCAAAAATTTACTATATGTGGTCATTTTATATTTGATAGAATTGTGGTAGCGACTATAATAAACGTCCAGAGACACTTTCAGTGCACAAAGTTTGGCTAATTTAGTCCATTTTGAGACATGTTAGGGCAAGACACTTCCTAAAAAGAAAAATATATGATATTTTAAAGAAAGAACATTGTTCAAAGCATTTAATAGTTGAGTTATTGTAAAATAGCATGTAAAGAGAAGTTTTCAATAATTTCAATAGTTTTTGGTGGAATTATAACTAGTTTTAAGGCATAATGAGAAAAAAATTCAAAAAATTTGTAAAAACATTAAAAATGCACCTAGAGAGCTCAAATGATCCTTAAAACTCATGGAGTAAAAGTAAAAATATAGAATAGGATTGTTTATTGAAATAAAGTCAAAAAAAGAAAATATTTATTTTGACTGTAAAAGTTTCCAAATATCGAATTGGCGAAGTCCATAAAAATTTAAAAATAACTATGGAGACAATGCCAAGAGGACGGAAAATTATTATTTTGTAAAACGTAGACGCGTTTTTCTGAACTCTTGAAAAGAACATAAAAGAAACATCAATAAGACGTTGAGATTACGCAATTTTGAAGATTTCCTCATTAATAAATAAGTATTTTATAATTGCAAGGTATTTGTAACCCTAAAAATAAGAAAATTGTACTTACCTGTATAAAGTGTAGCAGATTAATCCAAAAAATAAGTGTACATCAAGTTCGGATATAAAATAAAGTGTTTTACGGTCCACAAATCGACGAGAAGCCATTGACGGTGGCCAGTTTTGACGGAGATTTGCCGTAGAGCTGAAAGCTATCAACCAGACCACGAATGAGAATAAATAGCAGACCATTCACCCAACGTGTGATACTCAGGTATTGTTTGCAAACAGTAATATAAAAAGAGCTCGTACAATATTGTACAACACATTATTTGGCCTATTTTCATTATATATTTATTTATTTATTTATTTAGTTAAGACTTGTTTTTCCACAATTGTTAATAACATATTTCCACCGAAAACCATTAAATTTATCAATCATACTTGTGAGTTTTTATGAAAGATACAGAGTCCTATTTAGAACCTACTAACTGTTGATAAGGAGATCTTTTGCTTGACTAGCTTCAGGGTAAAATCGATAGGTGTCGCCTATAGTTTTATAAATTAATATTAAAATTTTTAAATATCAAACTAAAATTCCAATAATAGACTTTTAATATATCAAAATTAAAATATATATATAAATGATAGAAGTTGAGGTGAGGATTTTGTTGGCGTCTAACGTCAAGCATCATTTAAAGTTCATAGCAATTTGGCGAACCGACGTACGGCTTTGAAAAATATAATGTTATTAATAAAACATTATAAAATTTAACAAAAGTACATTACAATACATTTATTTCCAATGCAAAAGTGTTTTAGTTATACCCTGGCACGTAGTCTCTAAAAGCTTTCTGTTTTGAATATCATGCACAGCTTATTAAATCCAGTCACATGTTGCACTGCAAGCACATGTGATTGCACGTAACTGACCTATTTCTACATCGATTAATCGTTTATGAAGAATTACTACTGAAATTTATAGCAGGGGAATCATTACGTGCCTTTCATGAATTTTTCATATTTTGTGATCATCATAAATGTCGGTTCGTTTAATAAATTGCACTTTTATAGGGCTAGTCTAGAATTTTGATAATACTTATTTTCATGTAATAAATTAGCTATAATAGATTTATGGTTTACAAAGGAATTACGTTCATAATTCTACATTATCCACCTTTGCTGTTATTCTATAGCAGTTTATAAAATAATTATTTGTAAGCATATAAGAAGATATACCATTTAAAAATTTACAAAAAAACCTAAAGAGAGAACAAACGGATTGATGATAAGAAACATACCACTCTCCTTTAGATAAGCCACATCAAAGGATTAACTGTTAGAAATAGTGGCTAGATCCAGAAGGACAATGGACAATATAAGTAACGAATTTATGCGAATCACACCTTAACCTACGGAATGGAAGAAAACTATACCAATACTTATTCCTGAGATCAACTCACCATGTAGTATAGATAATTACAGAAAAGTAATGCCCTAGAGTGTAGAATACCAATACTACGCCCAATTTCTGTTCGAATCGATAAAGAAATACATCGGAAGACCGCCAGACAGTATTCATCACAGACAAATCAATACACGATCATATTTATTTATTTATTTACATACACAAACCCAACAGAATTTACATTCCATTTACAGGGCCGGAAACTAACATACATATATATTATCAAAACTTGTGATATAAATTAAAACTAGAATACACGTTAGTGTTATATATTATGGCTTACTATAACCTAAATCTTAATACTAATATAACTATTGCAAAATTCTATAAATTAATTTGGTGAACATATGACATAATGATTATGATTTAATATATACATATTTATCTATACACGCACATATACAATTATATACAATAATAAAGGAAAAGTGAATAGGGAAAAGCATTAAATAAGAAAAAAGAAACAAACAAAAACTGTTAATCTGACTTAATCTAGTGTTAAAAATCTCGACATCATGTGCAATAATTTCGTAGCTACGACAGATACGATATAGTGGTGAAAACATTAAAGCACTTGTGTGTGTATTAGAAAAGTAAAACAAGGATGTAGATCTGGTTGACCTGGTAGGTGCTCTAAAGTTAATTTGTTCAAGTAATTGCGGACAGTCGATCATGTTGTTTAGAAGTTTGTATAGAAGTATAACACTTTGCATCTTTCTCCGCTGCTTCATAGAATTGTATGAAAAACGATTAAGTAGTAATGAGTGATCATAACCTATAGGGGGATATTGATGATCGATTGTAAATGTCAGGAATTTTAAGAAACGTCTTTGAATGCCTTCAATATTGTTAATATGTATGTCGTAGTGGGGGTTCCATATCACGCTCGCGTATTCTAGTCGGGGTCGCACCAAGGTATTATATAGACTTTTTATGGTACGCGTATTTTGAAAATCTCGAGTATTTCGTATGAGAAATCCTAACATTTTAAAAGATGATGTCACTGTGTTGCTTATGTGTTCTCTAAACGAAAGATGTGAGTCAAATGTTACTCCTAGATCTTTAAAGCTATCATGACGTGTCAGATTTGCCTTATTAATAGTATACTCATATTGTATTTTATTTAATTTCCTCGTAAACGAGACTACATTGCATTTATTTATGTTCAGAGACAATCTGAATTTGTTACACCACTCGTGAATTGTGCTTAAGCCTGTCTGCAGCTTTTCGCAGTCTGATTCGTCGTTGATCTTATAGTATATCTTCAAGTCGTCAGCATATAAGAGAGATTAACAACTGATATTGATGACGATATCGTTAATGAAAATGATAAACAGTAAAGGGCCTAAGACCGACCCTTGTGGAACTCCTGATTGAGATATAAATTCGATAGACCTATGACCATGATATTGTACAAACTGACTTCTATTAATCAGATAGGATTCAAAAAAAGTTATTAGACTAAGGTTAAAACCAAACGAGACTAATTTCGTTAGCAAAACACCATGGTCCAACCTATCAAAGGCCATAGAGAAGTCCATATAAATAACATCGACTTGTCCACCGTCATCCATAACTTCAGCTAAGTATTGTGTTATACAAAGTAGGTTTGTTGTTGTCGATCGTTGAGAGACAAAACCATGTTGGTTGTTGCATATACGTTGATGAATCTGGGGATAAAGTGCAGTCAGTATTCATGACTATTTCAAATACTTTGCCAAAGTTATTTATGATTGTAATAGGGCGGTAATTTTCTATATCCGCCTTTTTCGTGTATGGGACAAATTTTAGATGCTTTCCATTTATCAGGATATGCACAAGTTTGTAAGGACAGGTTAAAAATATGTGCCAGCGGCGCAGCCAATATACCTGAGCAGTCTTTTAAGAAGAAAGCTGGTAAACCATCGGGTCCGGCCGTAAATTTTGGTTTAATTTTTTTGAAGGCATTAATCACATCCATCTCAGTTATCTTAGGCATTGCTATATTAATATTGTCACTATTTACTGCCGACAAGTTTATATTGCGACTTGAGGGGATGTACGCTGAACTAAAGAAGTCAGCAAAAGAATTCGCTATATCTTCGGGATTATCTAAGATACTGTCATTATTAGTGAAGGCATTCGGCATTGAACTGGAATTTTTTTTATTTTTGACATATGCCCAGAAACTTTTTGGATTTGAGGACAGATTGTTTTCAATTGAGTGTAAGTAATTTTTGTAAGATGTGTCGATATCTCTTTTCAACTTTTAAAGTTCTCAAGATCGATAATGTTATTAGATTTTTTATAGGTACGCCAAGCCATCTCTTTATGCCTTATATCGGTAAATATATGTTTTGTGAACCAGGGAGGAAATGTTTTTTTGGACGTCTTTTTCATGGGAACAAATTTTGATACGCTAGTACTGATAATATTTTACAAGTGATCCGCTGCATCGTTAACGTTATTTATTTTATAGATATCTCCCCAGCTTGTATTACACAATTCTGAATAGAGTGGTATAAAATCAGCTTTTTTGAAGTTGTACGTCATTGCGTGATTTTTGGGAACCTCATTGTGGCAAGAGCTAAAGTTTAAATCAATATTAAGTGGTGGGTGATGCACATCTTCTTTGAAGACACAGCAATCGGATTTACTGACACTGCACAATTTATTATAAAAGATAAGATCTAATAATTTATTATTGAAGTTAGTTACAAAATTGAATTGAGTGAGGCCAAAGAAGTTAATAAAATTATTTAGTTTAGTTACTTTAACGGTCCTAGTCGAGTTATTAAGAAAGCATTCATAATATTCCGGAATATTAAAGTCACCTAAAATTAGTATGTCCGTGCCGTAAATACCATGTAGGTTAGCAAAACAGTCAAAAATCGAGTTGTATATTTGGATATTTGCATTGGGTGGCACGTAAATTAAGAATACTGAAAGTGTTGTAGTACCTAAGATGATTTTAATTCCAACAACATCGATGTTAGGGAGATTTATATTAATACTATTTAGGTTTACTATGCTCACTTTGTATGACTTATTAAGCAGGATGTATGTATATTATTGAAAGTATTCTAGGGGAAAATGAAGAGGAAGTACAAAATTACATATAGTTACGATAGAGCTCTAGAAGACATTTTACGAGGGTGTCAACACCTTGAGCAGTAAATGAGCACCATGTTATATAATAAACAGGATAATGGTTGCCGATCTACGTGAATGCACTGTAATTCTATGATTAGATAGGAGCAAGAATACCTCCTACCTGAACAATTCCCCAAGGTCTTAAAAATAATAAAATCACAACATTTTATCAAAGATATAGGCATACTGGCGCCGATGATGTACTAATTTGTTGGAGTAGAACATCCTCAACTTCCACAAAAAAAAAACAACAACCAGGGAACTGTATGCAGACAGATCTAGGTTGAAAATAAACTTCAAGAAAACTCTAATAATGGCGCGAAACCCATCATCAAAATCCAGGTCAGCGAAGAAGAATACAGAACAGGCAGCTGCAGCCTAAGAATGGTAAAAGAACTGAAATATCTAGAAATATGTCTGACAAACTAACTAGTCTATCTGCGAGAAACTGTAAAGAATGGATGAAAACGACATACAGAGCTACAACACAATAACCCTTTCATCGGCACTGGGAAGTAAAATTCCCACCATGTAAAATTGCTTTCATGGGCAAAGGGAATTATTTTTTCCGTGCGGTACCTGTAGTGGCATCTAGTGGAGAGCTACCTAAGTTCGAAATGAATGTTGGAATTTTGTGTTGTTGAGGTAGTATTTAGAAACTGACAGCGAAATCTAACCGTTAGTGAATTTGTGCCCAAAAATACGTGCTAAACCGTAGTTATTATAACTTCTTGACATTATCCATTTTATCAGGTAAGTGCTAAGAACTTTATTATATGCGGCATATAAAAAAGATAGAACTGAACATTTCTGTAAATAAAAATAAAGATTGAGGTTATACGTTTGTCAGTAAATTTGACATTTTTAAGTGGGAAGCAATATTCCCAGCGCCCATACTGTTGTTTTATATATTTTTGGCGGGAATAATGTTTTTGAAAAAAGTAGCGTTGTATCGTAAAGTATTGTTTATTTTTGTTTCATTTTCAGTAATATGTGGGACTTACACAATCCGAAGTATGCTGAAGCTGCCATTCAATACCTTTACAGTCTCCCAGAAAATGAAAGTGATTCTGAATGTGAAGATGATGACGGAGCTAATGAAGAACTTAAAAATCTTGACTGTGCGAGCACATCTTCGTCTTCAGGTAATGTGGAACCCAATCTCTTAAATATTAGTGCCAATAGGGAGTTTTTACCCATTGTAAATGTACTTCCTGATTTACCTATCCGAAGATGCAGGCTCTGTAGTACAAAAGACAAGAAAAAAGAACAAGATTTTTATGTGCAACATGCCAAGTACCTTCGTGTATTAATTTATGTTTTAAAAAATTTCATGGAAAATAATATCTACATTTTTTGGAAATAATATTTTAAGATTTAACATCATCTAATATTATTTAAATATAAAATAATTGTTTCTGTACATGCACTGGGAAATATACTTTCCACTGTTAAGAAAAATGTAGTGGGGGTAATTTTTAAAAAACCGAACTGAAGTATATCTTTCCATAAATATTTCAACGTGAAATATCAAAATAATTTCATTTTATTCACAGGAATTTCCTCGTGCTCATGAAAAAGATAAAAGCCAGAAGTCTTGTAAGAGCCGAACGCGACAAGGTCCAAATACTTGCAAAGACGAGAATTAGGAACGAGAGAAAACGTCAACTAAAAGGGCAACACCATTACACAAAGGATAGGAACTTACATAATGAAGAATTGAAGACATGTTCAATGAAGGAACCTAAGGTATCGTCTACTCAAAAAAGCGCTAATACTGATAGAAAAAACTTCTAATAGGGAGATATTGCTACACGTCAATAATATGGACAAAATAATAAGGAGCTAATCAACTGGCAATCAAACATTATAGCTCTTATCCAGGAACCCTGGAAAATCTAAGATCTAATCATAAGAAAATCTAGGGTTGCTGGAAATAGAAAATTGAACAAAAACATTTATATAAAGTCTATCTCAGCGTTTATGGCGTGTATACGGCTCATGCTGGCTAATGCCAAAATTTTTGAAGCGTTTCGTTCTTGTATACACACTAAATCGCATTTTTTATTTTTTTACGCCCCTCTCATACTATTGTGGGGATGGTTATGGGGTTGACAGTGGGGGTGACTGTTGTCAAAAAAAGTTTTGGATCTTGACTTTTCGTACATGCCCTAAATCGTAATTTTATGGAGTCTTGCTTGTTTGCTTTGTCTATTTACCCTTATTTATTCCCGTTACCCCCGAACCCTTCAACGGAATTATATCAAAATATAATATAGTTCCAGATTTCGTTATAATACATAAGTGTAACAAATTTCAAGTCAATATCATAAACAGTTCCAGAGTAAACGTGCGCACAAAAAGTTAAAGACAGACAGCCAGAGAGACAGACAGACAGAAAAGTTTGTTTCGCTCAAATTTAAAATCTCGATGTTTCATGACATTCCAAGCCTATTTCATGAAAACAAATGTAATTTTCTCACAAAATATCTACTTCTATAATAATAATAATAATAATAATAATTATTATTATTATTATTATTATAGTGAAGGAGAGGAAGACTGAATGTTGTTCATGTTTATTTCAATAATAAGTATTTCCTACTATTTAATAATCTTAATTCTATTTTCTTATTATTTCATTATTTACTTTCATTTTCTGATAGAAAATAATTTTTTTAAATTTTAAATTAGTCTATTTGAGAGTTTGATTTTACTTAATTCATTAATTTCAACCTCGTGCAAAACTAGTTGAGTCGACACTGCTCGTCATCTGCTTCAAATCATCTTAGACCATACGCTTCTCGGGACACACTCGCCATAAACGCTGAGAACGACTATAATAGTATTATCTTCAGCAGCAAAATCCAGAACATGTATATATGACCCTAAGGGCATAAAAGCTCATCTTCTACAACAGGTTAGCTCACGTGGCAAAAACTGTGAGCATAGACTGCGATTTAGGAAGCGGCAAAGAGCAAGTTATAATATCGTCTCTCTATCCCCCTATTGACTCTGATGGTCACTCCCATCCTAGTAGATGGTGCGGTTGCTACAGCACTGCGAGGCAATAATATTACTCCTTGTTGGCAGTGAATCTATATCATGCATGTATAGTAGTCCACGTAGTAATTCTATCATTAAAAATCGGTATGTATCTACTGAGATTTTCATGTCAGAGCTCAGATGGATCCAGTTTAATTTGAAAGTGGGGTTAGTAGAAAAACTCTTTACTGCTATCCCAAGCAGATAAATAGAAAGCGGTTTGAAGATCTCCTTATTTGCCGTATGGGATCCCATGTTTACAAACAATACAGACACAACACAGGGGACATCGACCGTAACGTGGATAAGTTGCACGACGCTCTCGGATGGGGCTGCTACACCTTAATGGAACAAAGACCGGCTGAGAGTTAAAACAAGAAAATTCTACAATAAAGCGAAGAAATCTAAAATAGCACATGACAAAAACAGGCAGAGGCTGTACAAAAAAACTATTCGCGAAAAGCAAAGGGCAGTATGGGGATCTTATTATAGATGAGTGAAATCCACCTCTAAAGTTCGGTTTAAAAAAGTTTTCTGCAAGAACAACAACCAGGACTCATAAGAAAGAGGATGGATCATATATAACTAACATCTCTCAAACATTGGAACTCCTATTTAAAAATCTATGTTCCCAGCGGACCTGAGGGTCGCAAATAGGGCAACGAGCGACATAAAAGTAGCTTGAGCAATAAACTCGTTTCTTCCCTTAAAATTGCCAGATATTGACGGGGAATTTTAACTCTACTTGACAGGGATTGGAACATATATGAGTCACCTTGTGTGTATATATCAGGTGCGTATTGCCTTCAAGTACATCCCAGTAAGTTGGTGGGAAATTAAGGTAATATTTATTCTCAAACAAGGACGTACTGATTATTCCTTACCAAAATCATATCATTCCATTAGCCTTACCACCTATCTGCTGAAAGGTTTGGAGATATTATGCAATCGAAAAACTAAAGAGCCACAGAATCGGCATTATACTCTGTGATGTCTCGGATCGAAAAATCATTGGTCAAGAAAATGTCCACCCTAAGGGCGTTTATTCATATGAAAGGTGCATCTGACAAAACAGCTTTCGAGAACATATGCAACATTCATCAGATGCTTGGCGTTCTCAGTACTATCGGTGAATGGATAAACATCGATCATTATTCTGCATTTCATTCAGCGTGGGTTGAAAAGCAGCGCTAAAGCAAAATTTGCTATGAAAAATTGTATACAGCTCACAATTCTCTGTTTTTTCCACATTCCATTTTTAAGAGGTTTGTTAATCTTGTAGAAATTGATATATTTGGGTAAAATCCCTTCAAATGCATAAATATATTATTATTATTATAATTAATTTAAAATGACCTTACATAAATCAAATCAATTTAATTAACTATTGATTTCTGCCAGAATAAGAGGCAATAATAACATTGAAGTATAATTAGTGTCGTCTCATATTTCAACAAAAAATAAGAACAACAGAAAATGTGATTCAAGGATCCAAAGTTCCAACGACCTTTATGTCTACAATACTGAATATTGAATAAGTTATTTGTAATTTTAAGAGTTATGTTAATATCATATATGCATAATCGATATTATATATTCTTTTATTTTAGTAGCCATTAAACAAATAATAATTTTCAGGTCAACGTATACAGCAAAAGTTTATTATATATTTCTAATTTTTTATGAAGTTGTCGACAGCTAATCGTGGTCGTCATTTTGATGGTGTCACGCTATTGCATATCGTTCCATCAGTCACTTGCCCTTCTTATAACTTATCTGTATATATAAAATAAAATTCCACATAGTGACATGCAAACTGTTTTACACAGTCATTACTGGTTTTGGTGACATTCTATAATGCTATAAGTCGCACGGCAGCGTACCAACATTATCTTAATATACATAACATATTGACTGTAAAAAAGAAATGTTTGGTTAATTCTGGTTTTATTTATTACATTTCGGGTAGTATTACTAATCATTAACACGGATAGCAAAATTCAACTAGGTTAAACGTTTCTGGGTTTTACGTATTTTATATTCAAAATGTCGGGGAGATGAGAACACAATGTGGCCAAAATGTTAGGTTATGTTAGGCTACACGTTAGGTTAGGTTACACGTTAGATTAGCTTTCTCTACTCTACTCTACTCTACTCTACTCTACTCCACTTCATTCTTCACTCCACTCTCCACTCCACTCTCCACGCCACGTCACGCCCCTCCCCTCCTTTCTTCCCCTCTACTCTTCCTTACTCTACCCTACTCTATCCTACGCTACGCCACTCTACACTACTCTACTCTACGTTACTCTACTTAACTCTACTCTACTCAACTCTACTCTACTCTACTCTACTCTACTCTACTCCACGTTAGGTTAGGTTGCACGTCCATTCTGCCCTCTTTTAATCTGGCTTATTCTGATCATCATGCAAGTTTACAAGAAAGTGAAATAAAATAACTAATGATATTAACCAAGATAAATCAAATCAGTTTAAAGTAATTCTAATTAATTTTAATTCTATTTAAATTAGCAAAGAAAACGAAATGGGCGACCATAGGCGAAGAGATGCAAATACAGAGGCTAACAAAGCCACGTCACAAAACCACTTCACTTTAACCGTAATCGCTTTTTTAAATTTAAATATATATGTCTGTAAGAGTTACATATTCATCTGTGCATGTATTGGATTCAGAGCAATTTTGTACACAAAATTCAAGTATACCAAATAAATTGTTATAAAATCTTCTTGTTTACGTACTGTGTCTATATTTTACTTCACAAGCATCGGGGCTAAAGAGAGCATGAGACTTTTGCGAAAACACATCTTGGAATTGAATAGATCAGTTAAAATTTAACATGAGATCCATATGATGGACTAGAAAGCGTTGGTAGAAACCCAAAGACTGCAAATTTTTTAATGATTGATCTAATAATAATACTGTATAACTGTCAATTTCATTTACACTTGGTTCGTTTAACTTTAATTAGCCTTTGTTAATATATAATGAACAAGTTTATCGATAAATAAACGAATATAATTGGTTATATTATACCCAATTTTGTACATAAATAACATATTACATGTAACAAAGAATATCAATGTGTTAATTAACATCAATTTATAATTATATACATTGCTAGTAAACCGACTATAAAGCATTAGGTAACATTAACCTTACGTAACGTAGATACATTTAAATATTCATTATTAACAAAAGTAATGTGGCCTTGTCGACTATATGTAATTTGTTAACAATTTAGGAAAGAAATGGCAGAAGAGATGAGATACATATATGGATGTTATTTACATTCAATGTAGCTATTTAGGTGTTTACTAAAATAGTACATGTTATTGATTATTGAATGGCGGCATTACTAGAGGCATTTGCTTATTAGGCACCACATGGTAGTTGGAGTATCATTGTAATGCGATAAGTTGCTAAATTCTTAGTAGCTTGTGGCAGTATTGCGTAAACGTACTCATATTAAAAAGAGGACAATCCTGAGATTGATGTATCTGAGTTAATATTATTCGTCCATACAGAGAGACTAAGAAATCAAGAATAAGCGGACAGCGCAATGATTGATAGTAATATTGCCACCAGGTAGAAAAGAGATGTTAGGCTGATGTCTGCCTGAGGGGCATTGACTTGGGGTAGGCAGCAAAAAAGGGGGGGGGACACGTATGAGTCCCAAAGTAGAGCGTGCGGCTAGCTCTGAAGGACCTCAGGGTCTAGGCACGACCAGCGTACTGCCTAGAGCAAATACAAAAGGATGTCTAATATATTACAGTTTATTAGATACAGAGCAGATACTACAAGAGTATATATACTTTTGGGTGCTTAGACCTTTCTCTCCTCACACCGGAGCCGACACAGCAATGCAGATATTATTATTATTAGTGAAATTTAGTGCACATGAAACACTAAGTAACGGTATTAACTTTATCACTTAGCGACAATAAGAGGTGTCATATACTTACAACTTTCCCAGGTGTAGCTACAGGTGGGTTATCTTGAAAAAGATATTTGTTTTATAAGGTAAAATTTGTTAAATTTGAAGTTAAGTAAGTTAAGTTAAATTACGAAACGAGCAAAAGATAAGTAATAAATGAAACGGTTATCATAAATAGATGAAGGCTCATCTGCTTGCGTTCCAAGTGTTATGCTCCACAGGTTTCCCAATCGAAGTGGTGTTATATAAAAAGTTCATCCGGAATCGAATCTTCAGTTCTTGGCCCAAGACAAGAAATCTAGAGTTCTAGGCCCAAAAGAAGAAATTCAGAGTGGGATCTCCAATTCTTAACCCAAAAGAAGAACTCTGATGAGGAGGAAAATACATATTGTAAATAATGCCTAACGTTCTTCATGCTACAGGGAGTATCTGGGTTCGTTACCTTGTCCTAGGGGTCCTAATGATTCTGTTGAGACTTCTATATACAAATAACCAGGGACATCGACTCACAAAACGGATAGTAGACACCAGAACATGCGTGTTTAAACCCAGAATTAAAATTCATATACAACAGCAGGACTACGGTGAGCAATTTCAAGTGCTTAAAAGAAAAAATAATTGTGGCGTTAGGGCTGATTAATGAAAGCGTAGTGGTGGGCATGCCTCTTACCTAGACCATAAAATCCCACGACGGTAAGTTTCTCTCCATTTATAAACATCAAAATTTACCAAAAGCAACACACAATGGTGGAGAATATCTTCTGAAAGTCTATGCACATAAACCCCTTGCGGACAATCAAAAAGATTGAAGCTTAAAGTACAGCCAAAATGATTCCAGGCACTTTTACCGGTATTCAGCCGAAAAAAGAAAGATAAGAGCCGCACCCAAGAGAAAAAACGCTCTCTAAAAAAACAAATAGATTCCAACGACGCCATGATCACATCAGAAGCCGAATATGACACAGTACAGAAACAATGTTCTCATAGCCGTGCAGGATTGATTTTCTTGCAACTTGAAATAATAACTAAACCGTTGCTGGACAATTCAAAAGATATTTAACAATATCTCCGGTGCCAATAACTACCAGATACTACAGAATTTCACTCTGTAGTGAGTGTTGGTAAAGTGAATATAAACTGAAAAGTCCCTCAGTGGACTAGGCAAAACAACACATTCAATTTATAAATTAGAGGTTATAGTGACATAACCCCGAAACTACTCTGCACGAACTAAACTTGTAACAATATGTGCATTAGTATAAAAGTAAATTTAAACATTTTGTTGAGAAAGGGGTATATCCGGCGATGAGGAAACGAATAATAAAATTTTTAGAAAATTACCACAAACTCTTTAGCATAGCTTCAGCGGTTGTTTTTCTACATAAACGACACCAGCAGACTTAAGTCAAATCGTATATGGGAGACTAGATGCAAAGGAATATGTAATGGACATATTTCCTTATCTGTCGATTGCTACTAACATGGATAATTGGTTGCCCTAAGTAACATTTTGAATCTTATAATAAACGTGACGACGTCATTACGGTTTAATATACGACTTACCTTAAGACGTGACGACCTTTAAAACCCCTTTATGACCAAATCTGGACGGTTAAGAAAGGGTTGTCACGACTTTTCATACGACTTTTATATGACTTAATTGGATACGACCTTTATAGGGTCATTGAGTCCTATGAATTTAAAGACTTCTTAACGTCATAAAGAAGTCTTTACAAGGTCGTGACTACCTTTTTACGACCTTCGTACGACCAGATAGTCATAACGTAATGAATCAATATGTATTCTATATATTTTTTTAAGTAAAACCCTAATGATCAAACTGCTAAATACGAAACCAAATATGTGGTGTTATTTAGTTTAAAACGATTTCTAGCCAGGTTATGATGCCAAATCTGCTGTGGATTATTTTTTATTGTAAAAGTGTCGAAAATACTCGCAAAAAATTTCACCTTCAAAATAATGAAAACTAAAGAAAATGTAAGGAATCATAAAAAATTAAGGATTTTTAAATATAAGTTTGAAAGTATTAAAATGTATACAAATTTATAGAGCATGATTGAAAATATGAAAAAAAATATTTCTAAGTTATATTCCCATCAAGAAACCCGGTCGGGTTTCGCAGCTAATTTTCGAGCGAAACAGGACCTTATTCGTATACACCAAGAAATTAGTTTCCGCGCCATCTGGATATTTCTCTTCTTTTATAAAAAGAACACACTCATTTAACATTGGTAATTACATGTGAAATGAATTGTTTATCGTTTCATCTTTCAAATAAATACCTGTCTTTAAATTCTTATCTTATTACGGCATTGCTATTGTCATTCCTGTTATATTTGTGTACTAGACGGAAGTACGTCTTCAAAAACGGAAGTATGGCATCGACGGATATGGAAGTCGCTTAATTTAATACTGTGACAGTGACATTTATAAATAACGTAAATATAGACACAAACAAACTAGTATAAACATAACCTAATTTTTTTTAAAGACATAGTAAAGTTAGGCGCGAGTGGGCACCCCCACCGCCCCGGTCGGGGTACATAACGGATGGGACGTTATCTACGGAGATCCTAAGGCGTACAAGGTCGGGTGGGGTAGCATTTTCGACTATACCGACCACGGGAAATCGATTACGATGGTCATCGATTCGATCCGATCACTCTCGAGGGCGTTATTCACCGTTTTATCAACGACTTGGGTAATTGATAAACCAAAGCAAGTTTCAGGGGAATTCACACGTGTGGAAACTAGGATTTTAAGCAAAAGTCCGAACTTCGCACGAAAACTTTCGAAGTTTCCCGAAGATACACGAAGGCGCAGGAGGTATCGTTATCGTCTAAGTCGGCCACGAGGCTAGTCATAGGATTAGATTTGACCCATGTTACGAGATCTATAACATACTAAAAATTCAAAAAATTTAACCGAGAACCATTTTATATAAGAAAAAATGGGGGGTCCTTCATTTAAAGATCATTTTACAACCATTACACAACTAATAGGGCATGTTGACTAGGATGGGCCGAAAAAGACAGAAAAAAAATTTTTTTCAAAAATTTTAAGAGAAGTAGAGCTTAAAAGTTGTGTAACGGTAACTTGTCAATTATCATCCAATTTGGACCGGATTGAAAAATATTTAGCCGGGCCCCAAAGGGCCTAAAAAAAATTTTCTTTTAGCCCAACCCTGAGTAGCAGAATTATGTTTAATTAGTTCATACTTACTACGTAATAAAAAATCTGGACCACCTACGAGTATTTTTCACCGGGCCCCAAGGATCTTAAATGTTTTTTAAATATCTATTACGTGCAGCTCTTCGCCTGATTAAATAATAAATAATGTAATAAATAGCACAAAATGCTTTTCAATGGTATGTACACCAAAACAAGCCCAGACCTCACCATTTGAAGGTGGCTGTACCACAAGTTCCTCCCACCCTCCCACCACCAACTCTTTACATTTAATTTCTTTAAGATAAATACTGTGATTTATTGTTAAACTGCGTCCCTTCGGGCTTTCAACATGGCACGTATATAACCATCCCTTTCAAGCCCGCCACAGACTTTTTGAGAAGCATTCTTCCCTTATTTTATTAATTGTAATGGGAGGGTCCGTGACATTTACCTTAGACCAATAAACTAAATTGATATAATCCTCAGCAGAAAAAATAATTGTAGGTAGTTTAAAAATTCGAATATTTTGCTTCGTACTTTCTCTGGCTTTAATGATCCTTCTTACAGCTAGTTCCCTTACGTGTCTACGTGAACCACTTAGCATGGTATGCAAAATATGCGTTGCCCTCAATAATTTTATTTTTGACTTTTTCAGAAATTTTTTTGGATATGTTAACCATCTTCCAAACATGTCGTGCTCCTTTTTCTAAATAAGGATTTGATTTACCACATAGGAGCATACAATTTCATTACAAAGTTTGAAATTACCTTTAAATTTTCAGACGGATACATTGTAGCGATGTATAAACGTAAAACCCTATTGGCCGTTGTGACCCACCTAGAATGATTCAAACCAAAATTTTTAAAATCAAAGTTTACGCCAGCCACGCGCAGCCCAGCATTGACATACCTCGCGGAAGGCGCCTTGTACAACTTGAGGTGCCTGCGTCAGAATCAAAATTTAATCAGTGACAGTGCGTGAGTTTTTAAAATGTGTAGTTTTAAGTTTTATTAAATCTGTTTTCAGATATGTTTTAATTTTACAACCTAATTTAATCCATCTGCGATGGAAGGTGTTTGGGTTTAACTGTTTTTAACCAGTCCCATTCCGCCCAATCCTGCAATCCTCCACCGCGAACAACGCGGTGGTTGCACGGTAGGTCGCGGAGTGGGTTCTGGGGAGGCAGATGTAAATTCTAATTGTTAATAAAGTTGTATTGATTGATTGGAGTTCTCTCAGCTAACTTATGGAACAGTCGCCGTTTTTAATAGATTCACAAATTAAGTACAAATATTGTTGATCTGTGCTTAATTTTTTTACGTCAAATTTGGGCAGTTCAGTAATAATTGGTGAAAACTGAATAACTGGCATTTTCTCGCAATTATTTAATAAGGGTCCTATTGGGCCTGGATAATTATACGGACCTTTTGTTACACTATCTACTTTTTGCAATAAATGTCTCAACGGCAATTCACTGGAGAAGTTTTTTAAGTGTGCCTCAAGTAATCTAATGACACCACCTTTCAACCGGCATTGACATTTGTGCCCTCACAGCCTATTACCTTAAGCTTTGTTAGATCACATTCTTTTTCTTCAAGGAAAGCTATTATACCTATAATTATATCTACTGCTTTTAGAGGCGGAGTAAGAGCTAAATGCTCAAAGTAAGAACTTGACGATTCCCTTATAATAGCTATATGCTCCTCAACTATTTGGATACGCCGCTTATTTTGCCAAATCATGGTAAGGTCTGTAGCAAATGTATAATAAACTTTTTTAATTGATATAGTTAAAAATTTGGTTATTATAAAACAAATAAACGGTTTGGGGTCCGGTTAAAAAAAATCTTAGGCAATTCAATTTTTGTATATGTTTTTATGACACATATAAAGAAAGTTCTACTCTGGGTCGAAATTTAAAAAACTTAAATTAGGGCTATTTGGGACCCATGGGGCCCAGCTCAAGTACTTTTAATCCGGCCCAAATTTTAAAGGTGGTATAACATATATCCTTGACATCTTTTTCAAACTACTTAATTTAAAAAATCAAAGAAAAATTTTTTCGGCCCACCCTAATGTAGACCAAAAATTATAACTCAAAATGTTACTTGGGATGGAAAGATGTGAGTATTAATTTTATGAGAAATTTAAACGTAATTTATAAATTCTTGCTTAACATTCTTCATAGGAAAGATATTACTTACACCACCGACACACCATACGAAAAAATAAATAAAATGGATATAGCAAAGCTATACAGAAATAAACATCATGACACGTATGCAAGCCATACCTACAATACAATATAGTACAGTCATCCAACGTTAAAAAGGGACCAAATCTCCGAAATCTGAAGTACTGCTCCGATCTTCTTGAAAATTTAGAATTAAGTTCATCTTACCCTTCTCTTCAAACCTGACTTGGTCGCAAAGTGTGCTTTTTGTTTTTAAGGGGTGAAAACTACCACTTACTCCAATAAATTGAAAACTAATAAATTAACGCAGTGATGGGCTATAATTATGTTCAAATATGTTAAATATCAATTGTTTTTAATCATGGATCTAAAGGTGGCGTTCCACCAAACGGACAAAACTGCAACAAAACAGAGACTCTGTCGATTTCGACAAAACAGCAACTCGAGTTTCCAAAATCAGAAATATTTCGGAGAATCTGAGTCGCCGGCGACTGTTTTCCTCAACAACTAAAAGTCCCGTCGCGTGGCGGAAAGATCAAAGGGTTTCTGTGTTCTGTCTTTGTTTTTATAAACAGAGTTCGCTTGGTAGAAACGGCATACAGCAACAGTAGCTAGAAATCTTAAAGTTATTGCCAGACGATCCTTTACCGAAATAGCATCTCAATAATTTGCATTTTGCTTGAAAATTTTTAGATCCAGTAGAATTACCCAGTACCTTGGCTTCCTTCGCTTTTTCTTCTGAAGAGATTGAATTATAAAAAATCCACAGCTGGTAATAAACAAGTCGTCGTAAATAGAGGACATGATTGTACTGTCCGTGTTGTGGAACTAGTTAAAAACAGAAACACAACTACAATTTATTGTCAGTCCGTTTGGTGGAATTAGAGTTTTGGTTTTGTTTCCAAAACCTAAACTTATTTCTGTTCTTGTTTTTACAAACAAAATTCAGTCGCAAGTGTGTCCGTTTGGTGGAACGGCGCCTTAATATTTCAATATTTTACTATTTAAATACCCCTAAAAACAACCCCTCACACGAAAACTAATAAAAAATGTGTTTAAATAGCATGGAACCTTTTTATTTTGTATCGTAATAGGAGAATATTTCCCTTTAAGTATAAGAAATCTGATACTTCATTTTTCTAATGATGGAACCCCCAAAAGCCACCCCTAACAATAAAACTAAAAAAAATGAAAACTAATAGATGGAAGCACTGATAGGTTATCATTATGTTCAAATATATTAAATATTTGTTGTTTTTTATAATTTAACTAATATTTCGATATTTTACTACGTAACTACCCCTAAAAACTACCCCTCACACAATTATTAAAAAAACCGTTTAAAATGCATAAACTCTTTTTATTTTGGATCTTGAATAGAAAAAAATATATTCTTTAAGTGTAAACGACCTGATACATCATTTTTCAATATGATTCAACCCCTAAAAACCACCCCTTACAATAAAAATTAGGGAAAAAATCCTTTTGAAAGCTCCAAGTAGTGGAATGCGTAAAAAAATGAACATAAATTGCTAAATAATTGAAGCGCAGCTTTCCTTCTCTATCTTTTACTCATATTATCTATATAACATCTTTTTATGCATGTGTTTATACATGTGGGAATCCAGATATGTATGGATCAAGAGGACACAGCATGTACAAAAGAATAAATGCTCCAAAACGTTAAAAATTTAGGCGCTCCGTAATTATCCTATGTTATCTCTGGATAATGTATTTAGTTTTTTAACGATAACTCGGCTTCCTTTTAAACTTTTTGCATTCACCTATACATCATATTGTAGGGAATTTTATAAGCTATAAAGCCATGATGATTGCAACATTTCTACTCTCTTTCATTCAGAGAATTTTAAGGTTGAAGGGCTAAAAAGAGGACTCCTTCGCATAGAAATCAAAGCTTTAAATGTCCATATCTCGCTTAATTTTTAAGCTACATGAATTTAAAAAAAGCAAAATTTTTAGTAAAAAGAATGCTAAATTTTTGTTGCGAACACTTTTTTCGTAAAACCATTATTTTTTGAGTTATTTTGAAAAAACAACGTATTTTTTGAAAAATTAAAAAAAAAATTTACTTAAAACAACTTTTCTCAAAATGTACATTCTCTAAACCATTCAAACTTTTAAAACGTGTTATTGGGACATATATAATGTTAATTTTTCATGGGCTATGATTAATTTTAATTTTGCCGCTCATGGCGCCAATCTTTTGTCAATTTTTTTTCAAAAATTCTATAGACTTAAATTATTTTCGTCATAACTTCCTTAATTTTCATGCTAGAGGCTTTTATAAAACCTTGTTTTAAAGGTCTAATAAAGCACTTTAAAAAAGGTTATGAACATTTTCTCTGAAAAATTACTAATTTTTCCGTTATTTGAGTTTAAATCTTTAGATAAATTTACGACAAACAAAAATTCGTCTTCAATGACTCATAAGTCGCTTAATATGACCTAAAACATTAAGGAAAAACTGACGAATCGCTTTGTTTTTTTTACAAGCTTCAATTTTGATAAGAATAGTTTTTCCAGAAAACGTTTAATTTTCGAGTTATTCACGAAAAACTGTTGAAAAACGTATTTTTTATTGGAATTTTCAATCGCGAATAACTCAGAAATTGTTAGGTTGTAGAAAAAACTTTATACTACATTTTCTTCTTAATTTGATCCTCTATCGATTCCTAGTGAATTTTGAATTTTTAAATTTCCATCCCCGAGAAAGGGTGGCATTCACCCCCGGGGTGGAAGCACATATCGGCACTAAGTCAGGTTTGTTATTTGCATCATTTTTGAGCTACTGTCAAAATTTCAAACAAATCGGTTGAGTTGATCAGATTTCGGAAGTGAATCGGTTCATTGATTGTACTAATAATATTAACTCAATCTACATTCTTCGTGAAATATTTTTCAACATGAACCAATATTTTTTCCAGATCTCCACTTTTATTTTCTATTTCAACTTGTTATATTAAACAAATAAATTGAAGTCTTACTTATTATATGAACTTATATTTTATTTATATTTAGAGAGAGGCTATGAGGGGCAAAGTTTAAAGAATTAAATAAGTGCTTTCTCAAAAATCGCAATAACAACTTTTATAAAATATAATGCATATATAGGAACTTCAGTAGTACCAATATGAGATGGCATGACTATATTGACTAATTCTTTCCTCCTAGAAAATGCAGGAAGATAATCTGTGAGAGAAGAGGTTAAATATTTAGTAATAATAGAATTGTGTGTTTAAGATACTATCAAGACTAGTTGAAAAGTAACGGAGATATAACGAAATAAAAATGTGTACATGCAAATTTACAATAATTGAAATAAAATTTTTAACATCAATATTTACTTATTCCAAAATGAGAAAGTGTTTCTGAGTTGTCCCAGACCGATTTTTTTGTGCTGCATGTTCTAACGCACTGTTTACTTTTAGCTACTGTGGAGGTAAACAAATTACCAAGGAATTTTGTTAATTAATGCTTAATTAAAAAATGATGTGTTGTAGTACTACATCAAATTGATTTAAAATTGGTGATAGGCTTTAGGCTTTACCTTATTTCCATATAAAAACTAAATATCCTTGACAGGCCCATATTCTCCAATTAATAATGACCAACAATCTTTAAATCATTTTCCTGTTTTATTACTCAAGTTTCAATGGGATTTGAAAGGTAACAAAATATTCCTACTTAAGATTACGACGATACAATTTTTGTTTTATTATTGAAAATTTTATAAATTCGATTAATGTATAAATTTTGTTATTTCCTGCTAGCTATATACGACGTTACTCGTGAAAAAAATTACATTTCTCAACTACCATATCTCACCTCCCTTTTAGAATTTCACTTGTTTCGAATTTTTTACTTTATTTTAAAAGCATTATCTATGCGGGACTTAAAATCAGTATTGTACATGAAAAATATGTTTTTCAAACTCTATACAGGCTGTCCATTTTATCAAGGCACTCGAGATCTCACTTAATATCGGTCGTACAAAAAAAAATATTTTTACAAAAGTTGTGCCGATTTATATAAGCTACAAAATGGTTTAAAGACATTTGAAATCCATGACCTACTTTAAGAGTTATGTCGGAAAATATCGAAAATGCGGAAAAGGTCTAGGCCAAATATATCCGTTATTTTTTGCAAAACAGAGTGTTTCAACGAGGTTTTATCTAATTTTTTTCAAAACCGCTGTATTTTGAGATTTATTTTACAGGCTGTTAAAAAAATTATTTTGGAACGGGTGGGAAATGGCGCCATTAAATAGAATATTTTTCTCCTTTTTCAACGATATATCACATGCCATATTTACTCATTGGTACTACGTTAGTAATTATAAAAACATTTTTTAAAACCAATAAATTTTTTTTAACAAGCATTATACTTGCCGTGGAGAAGTATGATTAAATAAAACGATAAAATAATTCAATAAGTTGTTCACATCTTTGCTATAATAAAATATTAACACAATTAAAAAGAATAAAGTAAATTCAGGTAACAAAAACAAAATAATAATCAAGAAAGCAACATGGAGCAATTATGGAAAGAGTATTCGCAGTTATGCCAATGTATAGAGGTCCTCCATAAAGGCGTCACTCCTTGCTCAGAAAGTTAAAATATCTTTACCAATTAATTTAAGTATAATATCCATTTGTTTGTATGTCATGATTTCACTATTATTTCAATTATTTTAAAATGAACAAACTTGACAATTTAATTTTTTGACAGATCATCTCAGTTAATACTTAAACTCTCACTCAATCACACTCGTATAAGAATTTAGAATTTTCAAAAATGATTTTCACTCACATTGATCGTTATAATATGTTCGTTATATATTGCCAATACAATTTTAACACTGGATTAGCTCAAGTAGAATATAGAAATAGATTTCCACAAGCGTTACAGCCGAATAAAACTCTGTTCAGAAAATTAGCTACGAAATTGAAAAATAATGGTTCATTTTTAAAGAAGAAGACAAGGTTGAACAGTGTTACTGATAATGTAAATAAGGTAAACCGAGTTATTAATTATGTAAGAAATAAAAATACAGTAAATTTGGAAACATCATTAAGAGAAATTCAAATTGCTTGTCATAAATAAAACAAGTGCTAGAAAAATTTTAAAGAAAAATGGATACCGGTGTTATAAAGCCAAAAATGTTCACAATTTAGAAGCGGGGGACAAACCAAGGAGGACGACTTTTTGTAGGTAGCTGTTGGAAAAGAAGCGTGCCGATCCATTAATATGTAGTAAAATACTTTGGTCCGACGAGGCAAATTTTTCCAATAATGGATTTCTGAAAATACACACTGGCATAGACCGACTGGGTTTCAAAATCGTTTTTCAATAAATGTGTGGATAGGTATTTTAAGCAATTTAATAGGTCCTTATTTTTATGATGGTCACCTCAGTGGTCAAATATACCTAAACTTTTTGAGAAATGAATTTAATGAATTCTTAGATAGGAGTAAAAGAGGTCTGTACTTTACTCCTTGAAAATGATTCTTACTATAGCAATAATGCTCTGTTGGACTGTGGAGTACAACAAATTAATTAGTTTGTACCAATATACCACAAAGTGAAAGTGTTTTTTAAATTCCTCCTGTAATTGATCCTTCATACTCGGTGATAAAAAAATACACTTAGTCCCTTGGTATAATTATAGTACACTATGTATAGTAATGGTATTTTCTAATAAATTGTACAGCCGTTTATTTGAAAGTAATATTTAATAGCAGTGTCACCAACACATAGTTACTGAAAATGTGTGAACAAAAATAAATTAGAACTATTTTGCAGACATCAGTTTTACTAAAATCGACAATCGTACATAATTTAAAACCTTAATTCCTTCCAAGATTTAATATATTATTCACATATTAATTCGGGAATTGAGCAGTAAGTTTGAATGAAATTGTAGTGTTCTAATACAACGAATGCAACTAGTGCATCTTTTTCAATTGTTTTATTATAAAATGTCTTAATCATAAAAAACGTAACTACCTACTTTTCTTCAGAGAAACTGAAGAAATGGTTGTTTGTCCGCGTGTTTTTAATGTGTAACCCCCTTCCGCACAAGCCCTGGCTTCTGGAATTGGGGGTTGTCTAATTTCTGTGGTGTTTATTTATTTATTTATTTATTATTTATTACTTCATTTTGACAGATTTTTTCGTATTGTGGTAGAGATCAAAATGTCAATCTTAATAAATAAAAAGTAATTAATCCCAAAAATATATAATCAGCAATACTTTCAATGGCAATGTCATTTCTTAACATTAATATGAGCAAATAATTAAACCAAGCTTTAAGCGCTTTTTGAAACATTAAAAATTAAAAATTATGAGCCCGACACTGCTTTGACACACATCTAGCAGTAGTCATCGCTATGATGCTGCCTCTAGTAGCAAAACGCCCAACTATTTTACACGAAATTTAACAAATTCGTATTCGACTTTAAACTTTAATAGGAGCAAATATTATGCAGACTTTTCACTTTTTTTCATGTTATTTTATTTTATACTACATCGTATAATATTTTATTTGAATATTTAAGTCCCATTGTAGAATATAAAACAATTTATGGCGATTTGGGACGAATGTCAGGTACGTTCGCGTTGAATAATCAAGGAAGAGAACATTTTGGAAACTTAATTTTTCCTAGGATTACAATATAAAATATAATCAGTTCTTCTCTTAAGTTTGTTAGTTTACATAATGAAATTAATTTTGAATTCTGTTGGCTCGTTTCTAAGAAGAGTGTAAAATAAGAATGATGTAATTTTACGTACTATTTGACCTTGGTAACGTACCCTTAAAGCAAAGGCAGCTTATTGTCGAGGCAATATTAACTTATTTGGCTTTTTCTTACCAGCACCCGAACTAATGCAAATTTTTATAACCAGTGCTAATTGACTAAAATTTTCAAAGAAATCGTTAACGAAATAGTGTTCAATTCGTTTCGCATTTACAGTGTGTAGGTGGATTGATAGTCTTACATAATTTCATTTTAAGTCGAATCATTTTTGCATATTAGTTCATTTGAGTTATTATACAACTTGTAATTTTATTAGTCCTTTAGATCATAATGTTTAAAGCTGTGAATGTTAACATTATTAAAACAATTACCCAACACATTTCATACCTTGACCTTACAAATTCTCTACATATAGTCAACTCTTCATTTGACCTTTCAATGTTTTCATTTGCAACGATTTATTGACCTTTCGGATTTATTGAGAAATCACTGCCCAGTTTCAAATAATTTATTCTGTTCGTCTTTCGACAAATAAGTAAATCTGAAATAATTATAGATATTTGAAATCTTTTAACTATGCTCATCGTTTGTTTCACACAATTAGCTAGTCATCGTAATAATTGCGACTGACGACGATGGTAAAGAATCATATTTCACCTAAGGCTCGTCAAAATATGTTACCTAACACTGACTAGAGTAATTTTCCCACTTCTAAGTATATATTTGAATTCATGATACTTAGAAGTACACGCAATATTCGAAATAAAACTTTAACCGAGAAGAAGATAAATAATTATTAATGTTAACGTTACAACTGAATTTAATCCTGATATTTTGTGTTAAATTGAGATTTAAAAACATGTAATGCCTCATGTAATTGAGTACATCTCTATCAAGTGGCAATAGAATTTTAAGAAACATTATTTTATTTCATCAAAATGCAATTAGACATAAAATGTACCGAGCTATGCGAAGAAATTTAAAAAAATATTACCTGAAAAAAGTGAGAAAATATGTGATAATATAATTTTTTATGGTACTCTAGAAAAAAATAATATGTTGTTGCCGAAAAATTTAACCTGTATTTTATTGAAAGTATAGACACTATAATTAGATTCATTAATATAATATAATATAATATGCAAGAAAGTAAAAATTGTATTCCGGACGATGCAGAAAATATAAGTACTTTTGAAAAATTTGACATAGTAACTATGATGAGGTTAAGAGAAATTATGTATTCACTGAAGGAGACTACATACTCTGAATATATGATTAATATCAAAGTTGTCAAAGGTGCATTCGAAGTAATATCGAGATCGTTTTTTTACGCACTCGTCGTATTAATATTCAAGCGCAAGGAAACATTCGTGATACCACCACAAAAATAATCGGTAAACTTTGACTACTCGTGGTATTATACAGGGTGGGGCAATAGTGCGTCGGACCTCGAGTTCTACGACAGCTAAAATTTTTTTAAAAAGTTGCAAGTAAACTAGATAAAAAAGTCTATAACTGGAAATCATTTTCGAACATACAGGGCGAGTCGAGACGAAATTACAGGACCAAGTGCCTTTTTCTAAAATGGAATGCTATGTATATCGATATATTTTTTGAAGCCTCTTTCTAGGCCCTATTTATTCATATATTAGCATTGAATATCTCCCAACCACCTGGATGTAATGAATTTTTTTGTTGAAATAATGCAATCTGCAGATGGATATTAAAAAAATCACCACAGTCACAATTATGGGTTTTAAGAAAAACTTATGTGAATACCAGTTACGAGACATCTAATTAATATTTTTGAATCATTTTCATTTCCTAAAAATGTACAGGGTGGCCAAAAACTATTTTTAAATTAAGAACTTTTTAAATCGAATTTTTTCAAATTTTTCAAATGGAACACCCTGTATATTTTTTGACGATGTGATGTAGAAATGAAATAAGAACATTTTTAAGTACTTTCCTAGAGTTAATTGTAACCAATTTCGTTTTATTGAGCAATAATTACAAGGTTAAAAAATAAACTTAAGAAAAGAGGTTTCTTCAAATAACTCAGTAGAAAAAATTATAATAAATGTTCCACATGTTGCCCATTTTGATTGACACATATCTCTATGCACTTTTGATATGAGGTTCCACTGTTCCTAAAACTACCGGTGCGATAGATAGGAAGTTATTATTCTTTATGCTTCGATTGCAACAAACACCAGCCGAAAGACTGATCCTACTTAAAGGAGCTCTCTTGCCAGCCGTCACACACCACTTGCAGACTGCAGTTTCGAGCTGTTGGCTCTCGTCAATGCAAGGTAGGCATGCATGCAATCGAAGCATTAGCGTTTTGTTGGTAATATGCAATTATTACACTTAACGCGCTAGGCTTGTAACTTGTAATTCAGCGCTCGGCGGGGCACATAGCCCGGAGAGTAGCTGTTGGTTGCAGTCTGGTTACGTTCCTTATAGTAAAATAAGGATTTTATAGAGAAGTTTGTGACTAATAATAATAATAATAATAACAATAAATGTCTTTATTTTCGGCAGCAGTAAAAAAACAATAACAGAAACATTAACAAAATAAACACATTGAGACAAAAATTACCGAAAAAAGGCGAAGTTCACAATTAATGTGCTCTACCACTTAACCTATCGTATTTAAATTGAGTATAATGATAACCTGAAGGAAACAATAATAATAGTAACAATAACACAATAATGATAAAACATAAAAAAACACCTAATAAAAAACTAATTTTCCTGGACTAAAACCACCCATTAAAATACGTAATTACAATTATTACATTACGAAATCACTAATTACTGCTATTGACTAATATATTTTTTAATTTCTTTTTTAAATTTGGATATCTTGAGAGATTTCATTTCAGTCGGAAGGCCATTATAGAGAAACGCAATGTTGTATCGAAAACTCCGCTCATAAAGGTGGGTTTTGTGTACAGGAGGGGGTACAAGAATTTTGCACTCTTTGAATACGATTCATATAATCTTGATCCAAATAGGGTGAATATACGGGCGAGCAGTAAGTGAACTGAGAGAGTACAAGAGCATCGCAAAGCGATTTTTTGACCTTTGCATGGAGATGACGTCTATGCGGAAAAAGCAGTCTAAGAACATTATAAGCATTTTGCATATTTTCTTGGGTATGTTGGCGAAAACGTAATAAAGGGCCAAGAATAATACCAAGAGTTTTAGCACTATCCGAAATTTGTAAAGGCGTATTATTAATTGTGACGTTAAAACTATGTCTTAATAACAAGCTATCATGCCTTTTCCCGAATAACAGTAGACTAGATTTAGAAGCATTTAGTAACAGTGCATGCTTAGAAGACAGCTCAGCTAAGGATTGTAAATCATTATTAAACCTTTGTTTAGCAATTTGTGCATCTTCGAGAGCAAAAGAATAGTAGATTTGCGTATCGTCAGCGTACATATGTATTTTTGAGTATTTTATAAACTTATGAAATTGCGATGTGTAAATAGTGAAAAGTAAAGGCCCCAGAATAGATCCCTGTGGCACGCCTATCAACACAGTTCTGCTAGTGGAAATAACTCCATTTAGCCGTACTTGCTGGCTACGCTGTTTCAAATAAGATGACAATAAACTCATTGCATCGTTACTTGCACCACTTGACTTCAGTATTTCAATAAGTATTTCGTGGTCAATGGTATCAAAAGCTTTACTGAAGTCAAGCAGCGCCATTGCCGTTGAGTTTCCCTCGTCACTTGCCTGAAATATGTCATCAGTAATAGTTAGCAGTGCTGTTGTGCAGCTATAACCTGGCCTAAAGTCTGACTGTGTGGGCGGCAAAATATCGTAGCTATCAAGATGTTCTCTGAGTTGCGTTTCCATTACTTTCTCCATAAGTTTAGAGAGAACCGATAAAACACTTATTGGTCTAAGTTCGGCAAAAGTTCTTGGAGAAGATACTTTAGGAACAGGAGTTACGATAGCTTTCTTCCAGGCAGATGGAAACTTTCCCTGTAGTATAACGGAATTAATAATATTAACTAGAAACGGCAACAAATAAGGACAACAAAGTTTTAGAAATAATGCCGTTACACCATCAGGTCCAGCTGAACAAATTTTTAAATTTTTCGTAAATCTTCAGCATTAATAAGCTTAAATGAGAATTTGGATTGGCATATAGGATTTGTTGAATAATAATTAATAATTTCCCTTCTGTCCCCAAAAATTTTTGGGATACTATCTATAAAATAATTATTAATTGCCTCAGGATCCTCCATTACATGCGGTAACTGGTATTTAGCTTTTGTAGATATATTTAATAGTTTACGTTCCCTCCACAATTGTTTAGAATTCTTATTAGCAGCGATATAACTAAAGTAAGCTCTCTTTTCGTTGGAAATTGCATGTGTTGTTAAGTTGCGCATTTGCTTATAATAGTTCCAATGTTGCTGTAACTTAGTTACATATATTTTAATATTCCGCCCTCTAAAAGCACATTTGAACTATGCTAAGCCCAGTCAGGCTATTTATTTTTCGATTGCAACAGACACTGGACCGCTAGATGGCGCCTGCTGACTATTTTACATGTCGCTATTGTAGAAATACCAGGATGTACCAAATAGTCAAAGGATCCGCGTGCCGGTAGTCGCATGCCTACCTTGCACTGACGAGAGCCAACAGCTCGAAACTACAGTCTGCAAGTGGTGTGTGACGGCTGGCAAGAGAGCTCCTTTAACTAGGATCAGTCTTTCGGCTGGTGTTTGTTGCAATCGAAGCATTAGCGTTTTGATGGTAATATGCAATTATTACACTTAATGCGCCAGGCTTGTAACTTGTAATTCAGCGCTCGGCGGGGCACATAGCCCGGAGAGTAGCGTTGGTTGCAGTCCGGTTACGTTCCTTATAGTAAAATAAGGATTTTATAGAGGAGTTTGCGACTAAAAATATTATGTTTTAATATTCCGCCCTCTAAAAGCACATTTGAACTATCAAGAATCCTTCTTTCAGTATAACGTTGGTGGTAAATTCTATTGGAAAGTAAACAATTTCTGTCTAACTCGCCCAAAACCAAAGTCATGTCTACAAGTTCCGCTTTATTAACATTCATATTGTAAAATTCCAAATATTTTAAATTAAAATACAAATTTTAACGACTGATAATTGTGATAAATGCTCCCTTGTATACGACAATTTATACCAAGCTGAGGTTTTATTGCTTGTCGAATAACGAAAACAGCAAAAAAATGTACAAAAACAACATTACAGTAAAGGACCAGTTAAATACTATTTACTCATTTCAATGGATTGGAAGAAATGGTCCCACTAAATGGCCTCATTTCAAAATTGCATAAAGACGTGTATCAATGAAAATGGGCAACACGTCGAACACCTATTATAAATTTTTCTAATGAATTATTTGAGGGAACCTCTTTTTTAGTTTATTCTTGAATTTGACACTTATTTATTGCAATTAGCCATAGGGAAATACTTACAAAAAATGTTCGTTTTTCATGTCTGCATCACATCGTCGAAAAATATACAATCAATCAATTTTTTTAAATGGAACATTTAAAAAAATTGAGAAAAATCAATTTAATATGTTCTTAATTGAAAAATAATTTTTGGCCATCCTGTATATTTTTAGGAAATGAAAATGATTCAAAAACATTAATTAGATGTCTCGTAATTGATATTCACATAAGTTTTTCTTAAAACCCATAATTGTGACTGGTGATTTTTTTTAATATCCATCACCAGATTGCATTACTTCAACAAAACATCAGTTTGTCTCTTTGGGCCCATGAACCAACTTCTTCCAGTGCAAGACTTACTAATTCATGAAGTTCCTCAGGTGTATTCGCTGATAGGGTTACTATTAGGTCATCAGCGAACATTGTTACATGGATATGAGAAAGATGGTTAGGGAGATCATTAACGTATAATAGAAATAGCAACGGCCCCAGAACAGAGCCCTGGAGAACACCCATTGCTATGTCGTGCACCTCTGACTCTAGTTCACTTAATCTTACTTTGAATATTCTACCTTCCATATAACTCAATATCCACGACAAGATGTTACCCCTCATACCTACGCGATACATTTTTTGTTTTAATATTGCCTTATCAACAGTATCAAATGCCTTTGATAGATCGAATTGCAGCATCACTATATATTGACTTTTGTCCAACATTGAGTAGACATATTCTAATAGATGGCACGACGCCGTTTCCGTGAATTTATTTGTCCTGAAGCCATGTTGAGATACTGTGAGTATATTGTATTTATCAATAAAAGACAACAGTCGGTTGTAAATAATTCTTTCGAAAACTTTGGATAACACACAAAGGGCCGGTTTTATAATGTTAGATTAACTCCACGTTTATCTTAAGTTTAAACTTAAGATTAAACCATGATTTAAACTTTACTTTACAAACTTAAATTTATACAGTTGGCATTACTGTTCAACAGAAATTGTAACTTCACGTAGTTTGATTCTAACCTATTTCGACATTTTGACATGACATTTCCAAAGAATTTATTTGGACATTTCAAATTATTTTTGTAAAACATGGAGGGAAATAGAACAACAAATTCGCTGAACTAATTTTACACAGATTACTTTGAATTTTATTGGTGAAACATTTTTAATTATACAAGAGGCAGTTGATTTGTGTAGGCTTCTAAAGTTTCTGGTAACAATAAGCACATAATATATGCATATAGGTGTGAGGAGATCAAACATAAATCTTTACCTTTCTATCTATCTATCTATCTATCTTATGTAATAATAAATTTTGAATTAGTATCCAATAAAATAATAACTGGCCCAATCTAAACAGTTTATACATTTTTCTGATTACATTCTTCCTTGTAACTTTGAGCGTATTAATAATAATTTTCTGTCATCATCAGATTGTAAATAATCACATATTTCGGATACATCCATCAAATATTACACCGAATTTTATTAATTCTGAGGTTATGAACATTCTGACATCTGATAATCCAGAGTTTAAACCATACCCATCCATCGTTTGAAGTTTAACTTTACTGTGACGTAATTAATCTGCAAACTAAAGATTACTGACATTATAAAACAGACTTTTTTTGAGATCTGTAGTTTAATCTCTGCGCTGCAGTTTAATCCGATATTATAAAACCGGCCCTTAGCATAGAGATTTGCCTGTAATTTTCAATATCTGTTGTAGGTCGTTTTTTATAAACAGGTATTACAATTGCTACTTTCAGTATATTAGGAAAATATCCCTGGTTCATGGGCATATTAATTAAGTAAATTAAGTGGTTAATTATAGTTTTAATTAAGCCCAAAAGCATTGTGACTATAAGTAGTATGAAAATGAGAGAGGGTCGGTTCGGAGCCAGAGCCGGGGCAGTGTTCAGTTTAGGGGTGGGGGTAATTAGAGGAGTGGGAGGTAATTAGGGGTCGGGCCTTAGAGGGTGGGACGTAAGAGGGCGGGGCCTAGAAGTGGTGGTGGTGGGGAGCAATTGTAGTGGATGGTGGTAATTAGTGTGGTGGAGAGCAATTAATGGGGTGGTGGATAATTAGAGTAGTGGGAAGAGGGGAAATTAGGGTGGTGTGGTAATTAGAGTGGTGGTGTGTAATTAATTAGTGAGAGGTAATGAAAGTGGTGGGTGGAAATTAGAGAGTAGTTAAGGGTATTTAGGTACAAATAAGGGTAATTAATAGTAATTGCCGTAACAATAAGGATAATTAAGAGTAATTGCAGTAACAATGGGGGTAATTGCAGTAACAACAAGGACAGTAACACTAAGGGTAATTACAGTAACAATAAGGGTAATTGCAGTAAAAATAATGGTGATTTAAGCAACTATGTCCACCTATCTATCTGTCTGTTTGCCCACCTGTTCGTCTGTCTGCCCATCTACTTATCTGTCCGACAGCCATTACATTGTCGTATTGCATAATTATAGTATCTGTGTATTTTTTTAGCTTGGTGCTAATTAATATTATGTCTAATTTTTCTAGATAGCTGTAGAGTTTAAGACCACCCTGTCGTGTAAGATATGCGGCAATGCCGGTCTAAATCGGCGCCAGATGATCTCATACTCCGCCTTTATCTCATAATTGATAATTATAGCGTTATCCTTAACATCTAGGACCTCTACTCATTAATATTCTCTAGTTAGTAAGTAACGGTATTAAAGAATTCTTCAGATCGTTATAAGAGGATGCTATGATTGACGCGAATAAGGACCTTCTTTATACTGGTATGTAGTGAAATAAATATGTGCTAAATGAAACTGGGGGTATTTTTAATTTACAATGCAAGGCGATGATTCTTGGCACTACAGCAAGTAAAAAAACAGGAGGACTGGTTCAATGATAATGAGGCTTTTATACAAGAACTTCTTGACCGCAAACATATTGCCTTCCAAAACGCTATCAACCACCCCAACGACTTATCAAAAGCAGAAGCTTTTACCCAATCTAAGTATGAAACGCAACGCGAAATCAGAAGAATAAAGAACGAGTGGTGGGCAAGCAAGGCCAGAGAAATTCAAAGGTACGCCGATTCACACGACTACAGGAATTTCTTTCAAGGAGTAAAAGCAGTATACGGCCCCAGTCGGAAAAATATGTGCCCTATTAGAGATTTAAATGGAAATCTCCTCAAAGAAGACCAGGAAATAAGAGCCCGATGGAAAGAACACTACTCTAACATTCTTAACCATCAAAGTCAAGCCGATCACGATATTATAAATCTTATCCCTCAATATGACACCTTCGAAGACTTAGATAAACCACTAACAACGGAAGAGATCTTAACCGCCATTGGGCAGCTAAAAAATAACAAATCTCCCGGCGCCGACTCACTCCCAGCTGAGATCTTTAAAGCTGTGTCGTCAGAGCTCATACCCTACCTCAAAAAACTGTTTGATGCCGTGTGGGAAAGTGGTCAAGCTCCGCAGGAGTTTCGTGATACACTTTTAATCAACCTCTTCAAAAACAAAGGGAGCGCTGCGGACTGTGGAAATTACAGGGGTATAGCTCTCCTGGCTGTTGGAGGGAAGATACTCACTAAAGCGATGGCAAATAGGCTAACACCTGTTATGGAAAAGTTACTTCCTGAAACACAGAGTGGCTTTAGACCAAACCGAGGCACATCGGATCGGCGTTTGACTCGGTGGACAGGGAAGTGCTCTGGAAAATTATGCTCCGCTTAGGTATCCCTAGAAAATTTGTGGAAGTATGTCGCAGTCTACATACAAACAACAACGCCCAGGTTATGTATAATAATGAGGCAACCGAACCTTTCCAAACCCTCACTGGAGTTAGGCAGGGATGTGTCCTGGCACCCCTACTCTTTAATTTGTTTACCACTGCTCTAACAATTATTGTTGACATCAAACTGACAATCAGAGGAATAGGTCCCAGATACCGTTCTGATAGCGGTCTCTTTAACATAGGGCGCTTTAGAGCTTTCTCGAAGACACGAACACGATTCATTTGTGATCTCCAGTATGCGGATGACTGTGCACTTTTAGCCTCTACGCCGGAAGAGCTTCAAGAACTTTTAGATGTGTATGCCCAGAGCTATGATTCCTTGGGACTTAAAATCAACATTGGAAAGACTAAGATTATGTCAACTCCTCATCAAGTGAACCAAATAGACATTACACTTAACGGAAATTCTCTTGAAGTGGTGGATTAGTTCAATTACTTAGGCAACGTTGTTAATGACAAAGCAAACATGGACAGCGAGATTCGCAATAGAATTAACGCTGCATCCAGAGCACTCTGGGGACTTAGAGAGAGAGTATTTGACAACCACGACCTTGCTTTGTCAACGAAAATGTCTGTCTACAGAGCAGTTGTCATTCCAACACTGCTATATGGGTGTGAAAACTGGGTCACTTACCGTCGTCATGTGAAAGAATTAGAACGCTTTCAGCAGAGACACCTCAGAAGTATGATGAAAATCCGTTGGTTCCATCACATATCAAACGTGGAAGTACTCAGGAGAGCAAAGAGCCTTCCAATTGAGGTGCTTATTTCAAGAGCACGCCTAAGATGGGCAGGTCACGTTCATCGTATGCATGATAACCGCCTTCCTAAATGTACACTTTATGGTGAATTGCTAAGCGGTAGAAGAAGGCGTGGCGGTCAACGAAAGAGGTTCAAAGACGTTCTCCATGAAAATCTAAAATCCTGCGGTATTCCAGACGAGCAATGGGAACAACTTGCAGCAGACAGAACCGAATGGCGAGGGGTTGTGGCCAGCTATCAAGGAAATGTTGCTGCAAGAAGGCCGAATCCAAGACCTAACCAGGTCTATGTTTGTCCTGACTGCGGTCGACATGTGCTCTCCCGAATTGGCCTCTATAGCCATAGTCGTGTGCACCGTAGATGAATGGGAATTACATTAGACTACACCTTTTACTTGTTTTTTATTGTACACAATTTATCGACTGTAACATTTTTATACTCGGACTCGAGTAACGGCTAATAATAATAATAATAATAATAACAATTTTAATGTAAAATATTTGGTAATGTTGTTGGGAGCTGATTCTATGTCCGGAAATTTAAAGAAATGTTTCCTTGGATCAGAGATGTTTATTGAGATATGGCATATAAACTGACATGGCATATATTTCTCAAGTCAATCTCCCAAGTCCCCCATGGACGAATTTAAAGGATAACCAATGGTAATGTAAGTAAAAAATATGGACCATATAGCGTGATTAATGATGAAATAAGGACAATTAAAAATAACTGAGGTAAAAATAAGGTTAATTAAGGATAATTAAGGGTAATTAAGGTAACAATAACAATATCCTAACACTTAGCATTCTCAAATAGTCGGAGAGCTCATGAACCCTGTGACCAGCGTTGTGCCTGTAAGGCTGGAATTTTTTTAAGTATTGCTTCGAAAGACACCAACCACGGAATTGACGACCTGGCAGGTATCCTCCAGCTTAGCCTACTCCAAAATTTTTGAAAATGTCAAAAAATATAAAAATACATTTTTGATCTGTAAGCGTGAAATTTTAATACAATGTAATTTAGATATAGTAAGGTCTAACAATTAATTTGCCAAGCGATGTTCATAGTCGCTAGTAGCCAGGTGAGCCCAAATTTGTACAAAAAAGGTGAAAAAAAGCGTAAGAGATTTAAAATTATTATGTTTAGTGCCAGACGATTCTGACAGTCGCAAGTATCTACCAGGTGAGTTGAAAGGTTATGTTATAACGCATGCGAGGGCATGACAAACATGGAAATAGTAATTATAAATAAAGTTATAATACGAATAATTTAAAAAATATAGTTATTATATTGTATAATATAGAAAAAGTCAATAGGATGAGTTTTTCTTATATTATATTTTAATTACCGATATTATCCTCATCGTCATCGTCGTCGTCGGAGTCATCACTCGTATGGGGTAGGCAACATAAAGAAAGTCCATAAATATATCGGAATTATACTGAAAATTAGGGTCATCACTATGCCAAAGCTTGCCACGCTATTATGGTTTTACAGGCTATGATTATAATTTTTTTCATTTTCAGAAGAGGAAGAAACAAGCCTCATCAATTACTCAAAAATAGTATCAGAGAGCATTTACGGCCCTAGAAAATGTACACGAACCGAAAGAGAGAGCGACGATTATTTCAGTTACTGAAAAATTCATGTGTCAAATGTACAACATTAAAGAGAATAATGTCAATGATGCATGATACGATAGCTACCTATAATATAAGGGATAATTATGTCTTCAAAAAGAAAATTATGAACTACGGCTCTTCAAATTTACCAACGTGAATTACAAGAACAATTATCTAGGACACAATTCATTACAAATATCTGGCGGAATTCTTATTTAAAATGCCCTAATGCTCCCTAATTCCAGAAAATAATGGTTGGATTTTAATTGATGAATAATATTTATTTCTTTTTTGAGGGGATACTGTGCCATTTACGAAATTTTACTGAAAGAATCTACAGATATTGAAGAAAATCAGACTGCAGGATATGAAGAAAACAATACTGATAATTTACTATTTTCATATTAATAATAATATGCAGGGTCTAATTTTATTAACTGCAAGGCGTAAATTTTTATTACATAATTTAAGCATTAAAGCCAAAAATATGTTTTACTTTTCATAATACGATGGTAGCGATGACGATGAGGATGATATCGATGATTTAAACAGATATAATATTACAAGGGCTTTTTTCCTATATTATACAATATATATAAAGTATATTTTTCAAATTATTCGTATTATAACTTTATTTATAATTAGTATTACCATGTTTGTCATACTCTCTCATGCGCTATCACACCACCTTTCAGCTCACGTGACAGGCACTTGCGAACTGTCGAAGTATTTTTTATTATTATTATTTTTTTATTGTTATGAATGAATGTTTATGCCTGGTTACGTTATATTCTTGCAAATGATATTAAATATTTAATAATATATTTTTTAAATTAGAATTATACACAAGCTGTTAAAAAAAATAAGAAAAACGGGCGCTTTGCCAGATAAATAGCCATCATTTTGTAATGACTAGATTTAGAGGGCTTTTATTGGCCTCATTTAAAAGAAGATAAAAAACGAAATTTTTGAAAAAATATTCATCAATATCTCATCCAGAACCAAAATGACAGTCTGTCAAAATTACATGCTCTTAGAACATTTAACATTATTATACGTATTTTTTGCTCCTTTATATACACTATGTCTCACTTTTCATGACTCCCATATTATAGCTCACTTATTAACCATGCGATTTTCTTAAAATTTTAGATGACAGGTACTTACTCATAAGGAAATTGTGCTACGGTAAAATATTTTAAAAGACCGCTGCCCAAGAAATCACTAATTCCACATCCAGATTTGGTATTCAAGTCTTACACACATTAAATCCCAATGTAATATTTTAGTCCTTTTAACAATAGGTTGGGGGTGGGAATGGGGTGGTAAAGAAGGTGGAGATGGTTAATGCCAAAATAAATTTAAAAGGCCCTTGGTTCTTGTACACGCACTAAATCCCAATTTAATTTTTACTCCCTTTAATAATAGGGGTGGCAGAGGGGGTGGCTAATGCCGAAATAATTTTAAAGGCCCTTGGTTCACTTAAACACAACAAATCCCAATTTAATTCTTTACTCCCTTTAATAATAGGACGGGGTGGTAAAGGGGGTAGCTAACGCAAAAAAATTTTTTTGAGACGTTTTGTTCTTGTATGCAACATAATCACATTTAAATTTTTTACTCCCCTTCATAATAGTGTGGCGTTGGTATTGCGGGTGATAGTGGGGGGGGGGGGGGTGCTGATGCCAAAACAAATTTTAAGCCCTTGACTTTTCGTACATGCTCTAAATTTCAATATTATGGACTCTTACTTGCTTGCTTTGCCTAATTAACCTTATTTACCCAATTTACTCCCCGAACCCCCCAACGGAATTAGATCAAAGTATAATCTAGTTCCAGATCTCATTATAATACATAAGTCTACCAAATTTCAAATGAGTATCATAAACGGTTCCAGAGTAAGCGTGCGCACAAAAAAGTTACAGACCGACAGACAAATTTTTTTTATTTCAAGTTTAAAATCTCGACGTTTCATGAAATTTTAAGCCTATTTCAACAAAAAATAATAATATATTTTTTTTCGAGATGACGAATAACATTATGATACTGTTTTACAGCTAAAACTTTTTGGAAAGTTAGGTCCATTTTTCTTCATAACGACTTACCGTGGCATAATCTCTTTATGCGTAAGTACCTGCCACCCAAATTTTAAGAAAATCCCGTGGTTAATAAGGGAGCTACAATATGAGAGTCATGAAAAGTGACACATAGTATATATCGCTTTGATATTTTAGGTACCTGAAGTTATTAATAAAAGGTGCATTTTCTCTAAATCTCATCAAAGTAGTATAATAGAAGAAAGTTGAAAAATAATTCATTAACACATGGTCCTCTAGACTTGTTTGCCTTTCAAAAGTAAAAATTTTGAGATCTTATCTACTCTTGTAGAAAATCAATCACTTTCAAGGATTAGGAGGTTGTTTTGAACTTGGCAAACTTTTCTCCCATTTCACTGTTTCCGTTTAGATTTGGTACACCCTGTACATTGTTGAATTTTCTCAGCATTGCTTTGTGACTTTATTGCAGTTTTAGATAATTTGACAAAATTTTGTTTGTCTTATTAAAAATAAGGTTTGATTACATCGTATTTCTAACGAGAAAAGCACATAACTATTTATTAACGTAATCGACGTTGTATATCTTACATCAATGAGATTCCTATGCTGGGAAAGTTAAGCACGAACATCCTGTATGAAATACCAATGCATTGATTTTTATATTCTCTGAAGATGTGCCTTTGGGAAGCGCAATTATTTGTATATTTACAGAACAATATAGTAAGCAGGGCGACGGGTTTATAAATGTCAACAGGGATTCCTCAGCAGCCTTGAGAATTAAAGGTAAATTGTGTTTATGGATAAAAATTTAGCCTAACAGGAAAACTTACCTCTAACCTTTTACAAATTTATGCAGATTTCATACCCATCTTCGTTTATCTTGTAGGTTTACCTAATACATAAGTGGGGAGAGCATCCACTAATCAATATGTATATAAAAGAAATACCTTCTGTGTAAATCATTGTCATTTAAACCTTAGTGCAATTCACAAATCAAAAATGAAAGTAGTAAGTACAAACAGATATTTTTTCGCGTAAAAACTGGTTTCATTGTTGTGCTCATCATTAAAAGTGTAAATATTGAAATTGCAACATCTTTATTATTTGATGGCATACTTTCATGGAATTCATACGTTACTAAAGACATTATTTCGTAATTAATGTATTCGTACAATAAAAATATGATTTCTAACGTCCTTGCGTATTATGTTAGTTTGTTTCGATAGATTAGTGTGTAAATGTATAGTTATGCAGTACTTTTCGTGTTTTCTTATATTGAAATGTTACGTTAAGTTCTAAGTGGTAAATACGAGCCCACAAAAACTTATAAAAGGGATATACTGTTTTCTAAAATAATAGATTTAAGTTACCATGTTACTAATTCATATTTTTATTTCTTAGGTTATCGTCCTCGCCGCTCTTGTTGCTGTAGCACTTGCTGCCCCACAGCAATCCAAGGATGCAACCATCGTTAAATATAACAGTGATAACATTGGTGTTGATGGATACAAATTTGAGTGAGTACCTATTTTCCTAATATCAAATAATTATTTCGTGTATTGTTTGTGCATAATTGTACCAGTTATGTAACTAATTGCTGCTGTGTCCATTGTCCTCTAAAGCTTTACAAAAAAAAAGCTTCGTGTCAAACTGGAGTCAAAGTAGACATTGTTTTTATTGTATGTACAGGTTCTCTCAAATAGGATCCTTTAATTTAGTTAAATGCTATATTATCCTTTGGTGATTTTCAATTTGAAGCAATGAATTAATAAATATTAATTCTAACTTGGCACAATTAAATTTAACAGCATTAAATAATTGTAATTTTGTGTAAATTGTGTTATTGGATTTTTGGCGCCATTAATGGTGTGGGTTATTCAGTGAAAGGTTATCAGAGCTCTTTCGTTATTTACTATTTTTAAGAACCATGAATGAACTGGATGTAATTAACCTGTTTATTGGTTGGTTGGTTTATTTAAATGATTGTACATTCTATGTGATACTTTTCGCTGTTTTGTTAAATCAGTAATTGTGTTTATACGATACGTGACGGTCATGGACTGACGGACGGACGGATGAACAGACAGACGTTTTCAAAATTGTTTAGAATTTGATGACTAAAATGAGGGTATGGAATTTTGAACAAATTTAACACATTGATACACACTTAGTACTAGTATGAGATGACATAACTCGTTTCCTCAAAAACAAATAAAGTGATGGAGGCTGTCGGGGGTAAGGTTAAGAGTTAAATAATTTTTTTTCTAATACGGTCCTAATGGTCAAATTACCCACCAGTATAAGGTGGTTTTTAATGAATTAAATAATTATTTTCTCCAAAATTGCAATTACAATTTTCATTAAGTTTAATACATATGTACTCCATGTACTACTACCATAAGATGACACGACTGATTCCTCCTAGTTCCTTCTAGAAAATTCAGTTGCAAATGGGTTAAAAAATTAGCAACAGCAAAATTAATTAAAAAACTATAGTGGGTGCAGAAATTCAAGTTGATGCCTTTTAAAATATTTTATCAAGATTGATTGAAAAATAGCGGAGATTTGAAGAAAATTTATTACAAAAATAAATATGTAGTAAAATACATACTATGACAGACCAAAAATTCCAATATTTCGTATAAAACATACTACGACTTCAGTCGGAAAACGCAAACAAAAATCTCATTGCACTAATCCTCCAGCAGACAGATGAATCCTAAATAAAGCAGGACTGTTGTGTTACACCAGCCGCAGACTAGTTTCGAGCTTATTAGCTCTCATCAGTACGGCATAAGTGAATACAGAACAACCCTACACTGTGCCTGCAGTCTATCAATTTACAGACGAGAGGCGTCCACAACTTGTGGAATGGCTCCATCTGGTGGCGACTTATTGCAATTTGATTTTACTCATTATTTAAAGATAATTTACGATACTTTGACTTAATAGGAAATTTGAAAATATTCATGTCTCCTGAAAATAACAAAAACATGAAAATATTGTTTTATATTCAAATATCAGTTTACTTTTTAACAGAAATTCCTGATATATCCTTTGCTTTGATGTAAATAACGATGGATGAAGTTTGCATAAAATTTTCCAAGTGAATCCTCATTTTTCAGCGCTCGGCGGGGCACATAGCCCGGAGTGTAGCTCTTGGTTGCAGTCTGGTTACGTTCCTTAGAGTAAAATAAGGATTTTATAGGAGTTTTCGACTGAAAAATTATGTTTTAATCCTCATTTTGCTTTAAAAAAATAACTACAGTAATTTCCTTCAATATAAATCTAAACAACAAAATACTGGAAATATCTGCATGTGTTGTTTAAATAAGTGACTATTTTGCCAATGTGCTTAGATGATTATTTTCCATTTAGCTTTGATCTGCCTTCCTTAAATAACACTCAACTTTGACATTTTGAATTATCAGTGTCAATTATTTAAATTACGATAAGTGGAGAAAAGTCTAGAAAATCCCCATTTTGACAAGGTTTTACTATCCATTTATTTTATTGTATCTATCCATTTCTATTCTGGACATAATACGTACATATATCTCTCGCCTATCAGTTTTAGTCACTCAAATTGTGTATTTACACTAGATTTTTAAATGTTCCCTTTTGGCAGATGCTTTCGCATAAAATTATTTTTAGTAAAACAATCCTCGATATTTGACCTCGGACTTTTGTAAAGTATGATACACCAAGACCCTGGCAACGCAAAATTTCTAAAACTATAGAACGTACATGGTTTAACCAATTAAATTTGATGCACTCGAAGTATAACCCCTGATTATTTACTTAACTGTTGTTGGATTGATTGACTAATGTACGGTAGGCATTGCCGTTACTCCCAAGAAGCTCCTGTTTTTGTTATTTAGAGTTTTGAATGTTCCATTTTATCTGCTTCGAATTCTATCAGCCCACATATTTTGGTTTCATCATGATTATTTATAAAACCATTTTACAATTATGAAATACCACGTATATAACGCACATATAATTTCTATAATTTAAGATGGATATTAAATACGTGTTGGTTGAACTTTGAAAATATTAGCCGCTCGAACGTAATAGCTGCTGGGAATTTTACTACTCACAAATCTTATTTATTAACTATATTTGCAGCTTCGAGACCAGCGACGGCGTATCCCGCTCCGAAGAAGGTGTACTCAAAAACGCAGGAAGTGAATCAGAAGCCCTTGCCGTTAAAGGAATCATCAAATGGATCGCTGATGATGGCACACCCTACACATTAGAATTCATCGCTGATGAAAATGGTTACCAACCTACCGGTGCTCACCTCCCTAAATAAACTAATTTGATGGACTTCTACAATGGATAACTATTCGTTTTTCTTTTGTAAACTGCGACTGTATATATTATTGTTAAGTTGTGAATAAAATAAATAACTTATAATAAATAATGTTTTTCTTAATGTGAAAAGAGTGAAAAATATAATGAGTATGTTTCCTACGATCGCCTAGAATCTTAATTGCAAATGCAATTGAAAGTTTTTCAAATCAATGTCAAAATTTGAAAATTTTTAAAAGTGAAAGGAAAAGAGGAAGTTGAAAATTGCACTGGTTTTAAGATGAAGAGCTCCAGATATCAGATGAATGGTTAGCAGGTTATACGCAGATTCCAATCATCTTAAAATCTGCTGACATTAAAAGAATAAAAAATGTGAGTTTATCGTGTAGTGTTACACTCTCTATAAGCGGAAAACCATTAAAGCTGTCTGCAATGAAAACAAAAATTACGAAGTTATCGCCAATCTTAAACAAGACAATATTATAATACGTGATCCTTTTGAGATTGTAAATAGCTTCAATGCTTACTATACAAATGTAGGACAAAATCTTGCAGAGAAAATTGAACAGTCACACGTAGCAACACCTTTACAGCTAACACTAACACTTAATACAAACTTTATATATTTTAGTGAGGTAACAGTTCCTGAAGTTAAGGAGGCTATCAACGAATTGAAGAATAATAAACTCTCTGGCATCGACGAGATAAATTCTGAAACAACAGAAAAAATCAGTGCATTAATTGTAAAACCTCTGGAGCACTTAATCAATATGGCAATTAATCAAGGAAATTATTAGATCACTCTATAAAAGGAGTTAAAATTATCATCCCCCTCCCCCTCACAACACTTCCAAGGTATAATACTACAAGTTAATTTCCTATGTGGCTTCCCCGCGCCCCCTGACCACCCATAATGTTTATTTTTTGACTTATTCATACTTCTTGATGACCACCAACATAACCTTTGCTTAAACCAAACTAGAAGACAATAACAAAAAGTGCTTTACCGCTATCGTAGTCCCCTGCACCTCCTGACCGCCTTTACTTTCTGATACAGATTAATAATTTATAAAATCGTGAAAGCTCATTTTAATCCTTATTTATTTTATTTTGAGACACTAAAATTTGTCCTATTAATGTGCATTGATGGTAGAGAATAAAATATAACAAAAATCGCGTTACTGTTACCACAACAAAATACAGATTAGAAATTTATGACATCGTGTAGAGCTGATTTTTATCCTTATTCATTTTAACAGACTAAGTTTTTTTCCATTCTTTCTATTAACATATACTGATAGATGGTAAGAAATAAAATATTACCGATCAGATATTTCTAAAATCGTGTAGAGCTTATTTTATACCTCATTCATTGTGAAATACATTGTATTAATATATAATGATAGCCAAAAGCAAAATATTTCAGGTTATAAATTGTTGAAATCATGTACAGTTAATGTTTCATCATTGTTTTCATAACAATTCAACCAAAAATCTAAAACTGGATTTTACAGTTGGAATCTAAAACTTTATTTTCCAATCGTAGGTAAATAATTGATTACTGTACTTTAATTTCTATTTTGTCTTTACTTCTATTAGAGCTACCGTAGTAGGGGTGCCTTTTTCGCTGGCTGGGATACTATGGGATATTTATGTAAGAAAAGCAGCAGCACAAGACCCATTCCATATATAATAGAAAAAATTAGCACTTTGGAAGTGATCGTGCGAAGTTCGCACTTTTGCTTAAAACTTCCACACGTGTGAATTCCCCTGAAACTTGTTTCGGTTTATCAATTACCCAAGTCGTTGATAAAACGGTGAATAACGCCCTGGGTGTGATCGGATCGAATCGATGACCAACGTAATCGATTCCTCGTGGTCGGTGTAGTCGAAAATGCTACCCCACCCGACCGTGGATGCCTTTGGATCTCCGTAGATAATGTCCCGTCCGTTATGTACCCCCGACCAGGGCGGTGGGGGTGCTTGCAAAAAATTCTACTTAAATGTTCGATTTTTAGCTTAGAGAATCCACTCGCGCCTAACTTTACTATGTCATTAAAAATTTGTAGGTTATCTTTATACTAGTTTGTTTGTGTCTATATTCACGTTATTTATAAATGTCACTGTCACAGGATTAAATTAAGCGACTTCCATATCCGTCGATGCCATACTTCCGTTTTTGAAGACGTACTTCCGTCTAATACACAAATAAAACCGGAATGATATCTCAAAATTCAAACATCAATAGCAATGCCGTAATAATATAAGAAGTTAAAGACAGGTATTTATTTGAAAGATGAAACGATAAACAATTCGTTTATATAACAGGTGGTCGAGAGGTGAGCGCACTTCGATTCCCGGTCGTGGCAGTGGAAAACACTGTGAGAGTGATTTTTCCACTATACACGGATATTGGATGTGTGTCCCTTGTCTCTAAATGTGTATCCCCCTCCCACACAAGGCTCTTCTAGAGCCTTCCGGGATAAAGGGGATCGTAATTACCTGTGGTGTTATTATATTTATATTTCACATGTAATTACCAATGCTAAATGAATGTGTTCTTTTTATAAAAGAAAAGAAATATCCAGATGGCGCGGAAACCAATTTCTTGGTGTATATGAATAAGGTCTTGTTTCGCTCGAAAATTAGCTGCGAAACCCGACCGGGTTTACTTCCCCAAGGTTCCATTCTCGACAATCTCGCATCAGACGCCCTGACTCGCTGCAACGGTAACATCATATACCTCCGCTAGGCTTTACATTTCCTTATCGATTTTCCTGTTTTCCGGGAAAACTTGTCTTGGTCATTAATTGAGCAAAAAACTTGTGCAAATCGTTGAGTTTGGTGTCTAAATTCGTTTCCTCTGATTGGGCTTCTTCTACAGAGACAGCTCGTACTATGTGCCATGACGAATCCATATAGGCGGGCTCTATCTCAAGTGCATGGATCAATACTTCGCTACTAGTTATATACCTAGATGGTCTAAGGATCCGCCTGACCTCCCCGTTTCTTTTGCCATCAATAAACGTCTGAACTGCCAATTACTCCTGGAACGCCTTGGTGCATCTGGGTAAGCCAAGTGTGCCAATCTATCTACTGCATACACAAATTCACGTAAACTCTCCTCAGCTTATTGCATACGTGATTTTAGCATGGGTCCGGTATAGTTGGAAGAGATGTTGGTCGCCATATCTCAGATTTAATGCAGCCTCTAAAACTTTAAAATCCTGTTATTGTGCCATTGGGATTATCTGAAGCAATTCTGAGCCTTGACCTCTTAATGCTAGCACTAATTCCATAGCCTTGTCCTCATTGCTCCAGTTGTTTACGCATGCAGGTGCCTCGAATTGTCTTTTAAATGTTGACCAAGAAGTTGGTCCATCAATGGACGGGATTGTAATTGAGGACCTGACGATGATAATAGTAGCTGGCCTCTGTTTTCCCTTAACTGTCGCTTAAGTCGTTCTACTTCTCCCTCAACTGCACGAAATTTTTCTTCCATATCAGTAACTTGCCCTTCGATGTCAGTAACTTTTCTCTTAATATCACTAACTTCTCATTCGACGTTACCAACTTTATCTAGTTTTTCCTTGATTTCATTCTTAGGAATATCTTTGGAGGCAGGAAGAATTGTGGTGACGAAGGTACAAATTCGATCTACACCAGACTTATAAAGACACAGGTAGATTAAGATGCTTGATAAAACGTCATAAAACCACTCACTATGAATATTCCAGAAGGTAGGAGAAGCAGAGGTCGAGCTCGCGCAAGATGGATGGACAGAGTCGAAAAAGACGTTGAAATCGTAAGGGTTGGAAAATGGAGTGAAGTTGCTAGGAACAGAACACAATGGGGATGAATTTTAGAGCAGGCCAAGATCCACCAAGGATTACTGAGCCAAAGATGCTGATGAAATTAAACCACCTGGTGTAAATATTTACATGATAAAATCATGAAAACTAAATATCTTACATCGTTTTGAACTCGAATAGTAATTAGCGTTTACACGCCGAAAATTACATTTTTCTTATAAAGAAAGATGAACTTGAGTGCCCTCTAGTGCCTAAAACAGCCTGTAGAGGAAGTTGAGACAATAATAATTTTTGTTAAGAACAACTTGGACTACAACATATACAAAATTCAGTCAATTTGACAGGAAGTGGTGCTTTTAGAAAGAATTTATAACTCTTGATAACAGCTACACCTACAATACGAAATACGGGAATCTCCAATTTATTCCACTGCACTGCCACAGCAAAATTTAAAAAATCGCTCCACTACGATAGCGTAACGCTTTAAAATAGTTTCCCTGAAGTGAGTTAATAACAACGATGAGTTTTTAGCATAACGATTTTAATTTCTAGTAGAATAAATAATATTGAGTGGTAAATATTTATGTCTGATTCATTTTTATTTCAAGTTTTTAAATAAAACATTACACATTTTTATGTATTTTAAATTGACTGCAATGTTTTTTACTATTGGATATTATAAAGTATTTATTTCTAATATATACTGTATATGTAATGTATATTTTGATCCGTTTCATAGTTATTATATTATATTTATAACTGTCTGATATTTCACATGCCGTGTCTACATTATTTGTATTCTACGTGGTAAATATTTTGACAATAAAATAGAAGACTTTCGAGAAACCAAAATTTAAGTGATGACTTGATAATTCTCAATATTTTAAAAAGCTCTAGCTCTATTATTTCAAGCAAGGAAAATCAATACAGTTAGAATTTGATATCCAATATTCGCTGTAGAAACAATGGACAACTCAAACCTGATAGGGTTGGTAAGCTGACTGACGCTTACATGAAAGTGACCACGAAACCCGCCTCTGTTATCTATAGTCGGGTGTAAATTAATCGGTTAATGAAATTCTGGGAATGAAGATTAAGATTCCATGTTCAGGTCGGACTTTGAAGTTCTTGTTGCTCAAAGCTGGCGGTATTCCCGTGCCGCGTGCTTCTCTAACATAAAGCTCTTCCACAAAAGTAAACCAGGAGCTTTGTCAATACAATGACAATACTGAAACCCTACATTCCATCCTGCTAGATCGCAGTTTGATCAGATTTGATGAAGCCTCACCATTGTGTCATGTGAACTTGATATGTAGAGAATTTGTGCCTCCCGTTTCGTTAGCAAGAAGTTAATTAATTATTGACTGGTGTCCCTTCTAACGTTGGATTAAACGAGATGTAATTAATGTATTAGTAAGCAATAACTAATATGCAGATGGTTGTGATTCATGTATTTAAGTATATTAATTATTGTGGTCAAAGTTTTTGTGGAAAAGCGTTATTATATATATTTCAGTTGAATTTTCAATTAATATTATTTGTTTTGTGTATTAATAATAATAACAATAATAATAATATTTGTTTACCACTGAAATTGAAATAAATTCACAAATACTAAGTGACACATGCTAGTTGCTCACCCCTATATTTCCTTTATTTTTTAACTTATCCATTTGAAATTTGGGGTGCATAAACTACCCGTAAAAATGGATTCTTGTACATAAAAAACGGTATGAGACCATTTCCGGTTTATCCGGTAATGACCGTAGCTTTCGATTTTTAAATGGAACACCCTATATATTCTACATACTTGGATTCAGGACAACATCCTGAGTATACCATGAGACTTTCGAAAATTTTTAGTCGATATTCAATTTTTTAAAGCATTTTAAGGCATTCGTCTAGAGTGCTTTGGAATACCAAAATTTGTTCTACGGCAAGTAAAGTTCATGGGAAAAATATATTTTTCATTTAATTTCATTAATAACTATTTACAAAGCCTCCCAATTTGATCATATCACTTTTTATCGAAAATTTATTTTTCTCAAATGGGAAAATGTGGTGGCTCATAGCCTTCAATATATTATAGAATTTTCTCTGAATTCATTGATGTCCATTTCAAATCTATTCTATTCGGTTTACTATTTTATTTAAAAATAAAAATCAGTTTCAAAATAATTTTGATTGATCCTTAGAGTTTGCATTAGTATTTATACTTATTAAGAAACAAAAGAGAGAACTAAAATGCTATTATTCACAAAAAGTTATTATTTGATTAGATATATGATTTTTTACCGGAAAAGTATGATGATCGTGCAAAAATTCGATTCTGAGTTTTTGATGGATTTACATGTTTTCAAGAACCCAAAAAGTGATCTTTAAAAAATGTCTGTCTGTCGTCTGCCGTCTAAATTTTACATGTGTATTCAAGACGGCCACACCTCGAAATCGCAAAATTGATCCTAGCTCAAATATGAGGGGAAGTAAACCCCTTAAAACAGGAAAAAAATTAGAAAAAATTTTTTTCTCTAAAAGGGCTTTAACGATTTTGATTAAATTTGGTACATGGACGCTCCCCTAGTACCGATATGAAATGACAAGACCAGTTGTTCTTAGAAAATAACAGGAGGGAAGATGTGGCGGGTGAGTTTTAAATAATTTCATAATTATTTTTTCTCAAACGGATCTAACAACTTTAATCAAATTTAACACATGATTACTGACTTAGTAGTAGTATAAGGTAACATGACCGGTTGTACCTAAGGAATTAAATCATTTTACCTTTAAAATAATTCTAACGATTTTAATTAAATTTGGCCTATGGATACCCTCCCAATACCGGTATGGGATGACCAGTTGCTCCTAGAAAATGCAGGGAGGGGAGCTGTGGGGGGGTAAGTTTTAAATAATTTTATAATTTTTTTCTCTAAAACGTATCTAACAATTTTAATCAAACACATGAATACTGTAGCAGTAGTGTAAGGTAACATGACTAGTTACACCTAAGAAATGCAGGGAGGTAGACCATGAGAGGCAAGGAGATGAAAGAAAATGTTTTAAATTTCAACAAGATTGGTTGAGAAGAAATAGAAATTTGACAATGAAAAGATTCGATGCCGGGACCAGGGTATATTAGTTCCGTCTATTCCTAAATAGGAAAGTTTGTCCGAGCCGACTTTTTAATCTAATTCTTTGTCTGGTCGATAGCCGCGTGGGTTAAGCCGTGAGGTGGTTATCACGATTAATCGCACCATCGGGTTCGAATCCTGGCCCCGGCACTGTCGGAGGAAATGGTTGTATATCCGCGTTTCTTCAATATGTAACCCCCTTCCGCACAAGCCTCTGGCTTCCGAAATTGGGGGTTGTCTAATGTCTGTGGTGTTTACTTATTTATTTATATATAATTACGTTTACTGCATATATGCGTCACTGCTTCGTTACATTTTGCACATCTTCTTTGTGTGGGGTTTTTGACTGACTAGCGGTCCTTTCTGTCAAGACGAACTTCTGATAAAACATTATTGTTACGATGTGGAATAACAATACGAATTCTTGGGTACCATAGGGACAGATAATATTGGGATTGCGATATGCCGAATGAATTCTAGTTGTGGAATTTTCGGTTCTAAAACTCTGTATAGTAACGAGGCATTAACTGTTGATCCAGAAATACAGAATTGTACTATTGGCTAATACTATTTTTTGCTCCTAATTGTAATTCCGTGGGTTGCTCTAAATTGATGGAATAAGTCTGTACTACCTATTGAATTGTTGTATTCGGCAATTATCGATGGTGAAGGTACATCAAGTTTCCTTTCGAAGATGAACTATATTAATGACATTTTGATTTTGTATGAATTAGTAGGTGCATAACTGCGATTGGTGGCCATTGTCACGTGACTATTATCATGCCACCGGTAATTACTTATACCATTTGCATGATCCCTCAAAACATCAATTGAACCATGGGGAGATTTCTTCAAATATTTCAAAGGTGCGTTCTCAATTCTGTCTGACCGAATGGTGCCAGTGACGACAGCTTCTCTTTTCTCATATGTTTTAATAGTGATAGAGTTAAAATAATTATCTGAAAATGCATGACTTTCCTCTGAAATAAAGCCTACAGTAACGTTTCTGGCAACAGAGCTACCTAAACCAATACTACCAGCACGTTCTTCCTTACCTCTACGTACAAGTTGTATTTAGTGGAGGTCTGACTTTTCGATATTTATTTTGTTCATTGGACATATTATTATCACTGAAGTGAAGATATTTAAAAACTCACAAAAATCTGCCTCTGGAGATAGCTCCAGAAATAGCTGCGATATGAATTTCTCCTTTTGTTTGCCAATATATTTTTCAATTGGATAGTTTCTTGTATCCTGAAATAAGTAGAACTGCTAACATTTTATACATGTCCTCAATGGTGGCACTGAAATTAGTATCACCATATTTATACTTTGCAAATTTTTCAGTTTCGTTAAAAATATGGCGAATCAGGTTTTTGTCCCAGAATAATTGAAAAAATTGTAACGTTGTAGCTGCTTGATTTAACATTTGCTTAGTTATTTTGAGTTGAGGCTGATTCAAATTTTTTCCTTTGAATCATGGATCGTCCGGCCTTTCAGAATGGAAGTGAACTTCTTGCCAGTCACTTTTCATTTTTCTTTTTTGTTTCTTTGCTTTTTTCCTGTTCGGGTAATTAATATTTTTAAACGTATCTGCGATTATTCTTTCCTATTATTTGGGTTTTCTACCACATGTATTATTATCCTCTTCAAAAACAAATCACCGAATCTACAAAATAATAGAATTATTGGAAAAAAGCCTCTGCAATAGTGGTGCATCATCCTTTCAATCTGAATATTCATCTTGAACATCATTTTCTTCCACTTCTGCTATAAATCTTTGAGATATGTGGTTCATTAGATATATTTTCAGAAATTTCTAGCAATACACTTGATCCATCGGACATAACCAAATCATATTTTTCACTGCATTTTGTTACTATCTGTACCTGTGAGGTTTGTCCTAAATAAAATACCATTACCTAGGTCATGAATATCATTTTCTGCAATTACTTCTTCTGAGGCTTCGTCTTGAAATTATTCTCATCTTGATCTGGTGGAAATAATGTGAAATTAATACTTTCAGCATTATCTAATTCGTCATCATACCATTCTTCTATTACGACCAGTAATTCTTCAGTTGTTAATGGTCGACTATGAACAAAATAAAAAATATTACCAAAAGAAATATCATGACTTGTCTAAGGGCTAACTAACACTATAGCCTAAAGCCTAGCGTTTGAAAATTCATCCGGTTATCTTTAGGGGCACGTGATAAAAACATATGTTGACTTTCATTGTCATAATAAGTTCGGTTATGTTTATTATAACGTATTTAAATATTAACATTACACTCTACAAACCAATTTAATTTTTGTAAAGATAATACATGACCTCTACTTTCCTGCGTTCATACTTTGATAAAATTGATAAAGACATACCGCAATTTCTTTTATTTAAAAACATGTCTTGTTTCACATTTACAAAGTAATGGCTTAAAACTGAAAAACATGTGTTATTGCATACTTGATACCATCTATCAGATGGATTATGGACTATAGTCTTTGACAACTCGCCCTTTAAAGAATGCTGTAAATGCATATTATTATTTAGACGGTAGTCAATAATGGGTTTTAATGGATGAAAAGTTAAACGTATACACTCTTCGGGGAAACAAATCTTGGTCTGGCTCCTGGGTTATATTGTCTTAAATAAAGCCTTCTAAATTCCTTCTAAAATTCACACTTGGGTGAATATAGTGTCTGCTAAATAAATTTTGTAGAATCTGTATCACATCCATTTTAAGGCAACAATTTGTTAAACCTCGCCGGTACCGCCTCACGAAAGAATACCAGAATATAAGTTCGACAGAATTAACGCAGTACTATTTTGTTTAGGTGATATTTAGAAAAAATCTTGAGCTTTGTATCAGTCTATGTATCTATTTCATTTTTAGTTATCAATCCAGCGTGACTCTAAAATGTTTCGCAGATTTAACTTGCCATTAGCATACAATTATTTTTACAAAAAAGAAATCAATTTATATAGCAGTGTTATTGAGAAATCGAGAATTCGTAAGCTAATTTTCTTATCACAGTTCTACGTTAGCATTACACCTTTAAATAATAAGTTTTTATTGTATTAACACACATAGCCCTGTTTTTTGCAACTCCACGTACGGGCACGGTCGGCCTAATCCACAATGTAAAACATTAATGGGATAGTTACCACTGCGTTTCTTGTCAAGTAGCTTTAATCCTGCTATATAATATATTTAAATGTTGATATTTTTGTGAATGAAGCAAATAAATCTACAAACCTTATCAATTATTCAATACGGTCTTCCATCAGATTTTTTTAAATGACTATGACCTATGTCAAGTTAGCAATTTTGTATAATAACTGGTATTTTACTTATGTCTAGCAGGATCTGTATAGTATTTTGATTCAGTTTTTGTAAGTGAGACTGTTTCAACTATCAGAAACTATCTTTATATTACCGCTAAATTATTTCATATTGCTTTATGTACCTATTTTTGTACCTCAGGAACTCGGTCAAGTTATTTTAACACTAAATTATATATCTCTGTTACAGCACTTCAGAACCTATTATCTATGCCAAGCCTGTAAAAATATTTACATTCATTTTTATACTTTGTTTACTATGTATATGTAGTTATTTTCCTTACTTTTGAAACTTTCTCATTAACTTGCTATATAGTGTATCCTATATGATATAATATATTTACTGGATCTTTACAATACAGTTTGTAAACAATTTATTACGACATTTCGTATTTTTAGTTATACAAATTGCAAAGTAACTATCTAATCTGTGGTATGCAACTAAAGTCAAACTATTATTGATTAAAGATTCCTTTTGTCGATTGTATACCTGTCACTATTTTAATTGTGCGTAGAAAACCTAACTACCTGGTTGTGCGCTTAAGTCGCCCATCAACTGATGGCAATACCCGTACAATTTTACAGCTTTCAATTCTATTAGTAAAAGTATATTTTTCAAGATTGTATATCGGTACCGTATTTCAGATTGTAATATAAAATAGTTTACCTTATTAGTTAAAATCACGAAGTGATCATTTGCCTGCCGAATTTGATCTGACTGAGTATACAAATGTTCAACTGTGCGATCCTCAGTGATTTATATTACAATCATATCCAGATTTCATTGTGTTTAACACTACCAGGTAGATTTTATTTATTACTAATCTAAATTTCAATAATTTTCAAATTTGTCCTTAATCTAATTTAATTTTTTTTTATAAATTAAATTCAGTTTTTTTAAATTCAATAAGTAACTAAAATACTACATGTTACCACAAGGTAATAAAATATTATTTTTTATCTCATTTTTGGCAATTTATAGTTTGCAAATCAACATTAATTTATTTTATGCAATTAATTTACTTTTATGCATTTAATTTATTTTTATGCATTTATTATTTTTAGTATATTTTTATGCATCTTATGCAGAATTTCTTTTTATGCATTAATTCATTCCCATGCATTTATTTACCTCTATGCGGCATTTACTTCTATGTAGCATTTATTTCTATGCATCATTTACTTCTAAGTATTATGCAAACTCTTATTTAGCAGTCTTTAAGCAATCTTTACACATCAATTTTCTTTGGAATCAAACGCCGTCTTGCAAGAATAATTGCCAAATTATTTAGATTGGGTGCTCTACCAGACAATGGGATCCTGAATTGCAGTACCAGAGCTTCCCATTTTCAACTATACCAACTGCAAATCCAGGAGATTGGTATCATATTCATTAATTGTTTTTTTGTATTAAAATTACCTCGAAAATTACTCTTTTTCAATTATACAATTTTATTAACAAAATTTCACCTAAAATTACATTTCAATTAACGTACATATTTTTTTTCAAGCATTCATTGTAGAAATTTTACTATTTCATATGTAACATATTATAAAAGAATTTTATTCATGTAATTAATATATTTTTTCGGATTTTGACTGATAATAAGCTATTTTACTAAATTCAAAATTGTTTAATAAAGTGGCACTTTACCACATCGAACTGTCACTTTACTATATAGTATGTCAGTGTTAATAAAAACAGAAAATTGTTTATTTAAATAGTGGAAACATTTTTATATCATTGTTATTCATATTAAAACTACAATTATTTAAATTTGAAAACTTAACTACGCGATATTTATTCAATTCCACTTGTTCTTCCTGAAAACTATTACGATTCTCTATCTGTATCCTTGAATGATAAACAGAGGCGGATAAATAGAGCATTTCGTGCCGTGATACGTCACACATAAATGACAAAGGCAAGGGAAATTATCTATTATAAGCAACTATACTGCATCAAATAAATAATATTAACATATTTAACTTAACGAACTAACCTAAAGAAATACTCGTATTTTACGCATTTCAGTTGTTAACAAAATGTGGTAAAAAAAAACTGTAACAGAAGGACTAGAACCTTCATCACGGTACGAGATGCTCTATTTATCCGCTTTTTGATAAACAAAGCCAATTACAATTTAAAAATCTTTATTAACTTTTATGTACATGCCATTTTTTAACCTCTCCACAATAAAATTGTGAGAGGTTACTAAAATTGGTTCAGAAACGAAAATTGAGATAACATCAAATCTTTACGTTTTAAGGTCCTAGGAACCCAAAAAGGTGGTTTTTGGAAAATGTCTGTGTGTGCGTATGTGTGTATGTATGTGTGTTAGCACGATAGCGCCGAAACTACTGAACGGATTTGAATGAAACTTTGCGTGTGCGTTTCTTTAGTGTCCCAGAAGATCTGAAAAGGTTTTGGTTGAGATCGGATTACGTTTAGTGCCATTTTGACGCAACAAGTTGTTTATTTTATATTTATTTTCAATTTGCAATGGAACCATTGAAAAGCAGTTAAAATTCTGATTTCAACGATATATCACACTTCCACCCTTTCGAATTGATTTCCGTGAAAAAAATTAAAAACAAAGCAAATATGGCATAGATCGCATTTCGCATGACATGATCAATGCGCGTAGCTGTTACATCGTGAAACTCGTCACATCACGTGTCAATTCACGTGTGAGGGTTTCTTCACTGCTCTAGAAGTAGAGCGGATTACGTTTAGTGCCGTTTTTAAATATATATACAGACAAATCGAAGAATTAAACTACAAATATTCCTCTAAAATCTAGTAAAATTACTGAAATGCTAATGTTTGATTTAACAAAGACAGCCGCAAGCGATCGGATTGCAATGAGCAAATTTTGATGATTGTCATAGTCATCGTTTGTCATCCGATAAAGTTGGTGTCATGTCATGTTAATAAGATTTCGGCACATTTGTAACTTTTAGTGGATTGTCACAAACTTTAAAGGTAGATGTAACAATATCAATATCATATGCTTTCTGTACCTTCGTTAGTGAATTTATTATAGATTAGTATCACTTTACCAATTTTCAGTTTGTTGCTTTACAAATCTGTAGTATTTAGGATAACTAGACTTTCTTAGTCATTCAAGTGATGTTAAAGTTGTTAATATCCTAATAGTATATTATTCAACGAACGATAATGTAGATAATAACTCACATAGATGATTGTAAATTCATTAAGTTGATTGTTTTTTAGTGCCCCAGAAGATCTGAAAAGGTTTTGGATGAGATCGGACTACGTTTAGTGCCGTTTTGTTACACAATTTAATGCTCTTTTCGGTTTCAAAGATCCACCGAGTGGGGAGGTTCCAGCCGCTTCCAGTAGCTGCCGATTTTTTTATATAGCATTTATATGTGTCAGTTACTAAGCTATGGAAATCCTACACAAGTACCTACTATGAAATTTTTAAAATTTCAATCTTTATAATGCTTCCATATCTATCACAATTTGCTTATAATTACTTACTAACACAAAATGCGAAAAAATAATATAAACAAATCTCATAAGAAAAGCAGTTTTACTAAACTCATTGCTTTTATAAACTTGTTATTTAATGTACTATTATCATTCATTTTATAATTTTTATTATTTCTTAAATTTTTGTCTTTGATGTAATTTCAATGATTTTTAAAATAAATTTAAATTCAAGGTCAATTTTTTTAAATTTAATAAGTAGTTAAAATACATATGTACCACATGGTTCTAAAATATTTTTTCTTCCTTTTTCATTTTTTTTGGCAATTTATAGTTTACGAAATCAGTTTAGATATTTATATATTTATGTACTTATATGTTTATACACATATATATTTATATACTTATATATTTATACATTTTTGTATACGTTTCTGCATAGTTTCTACATTTCTGCATAGCTTTTGCACAGCTTATGCATAGCTTATCTTTCTGCATATAAGTAGATAAAATTTCATTAACTTTTCAAAAACCACATAGTTGGTTAATTTTCCTACAATTTTCACTCCACTTTATTAAGAGACGTAAATTGCCAAGGAAACCTTTATACTCTATTTTTGCAAGAGAAAATTGTGGGCCTGGATTGCTATTCCAGAACCAGTCACATCAACAATACTCAATCCCGGAATCTAGGATCCTGGTATAAATTTGTTATGTATATTTTTTTAAATTTCAATTAGTCTTTGCTAACCGATTTATCTACAAATGTAATACATTTTATCGTTCATTTTAAACTATCTTTTTATTTCTCTTACCAACAATTTCAGTCTGATCTATAGTAGACTGGTTATTCGAGAAAAAGAGACAATTCTACTTATTTTCACTATAGATGGTGCCCAATTTAACATCAATTTTTATTTGTCTCCTTTTCTCGAAATAAACAGAAATCTGTTATTTATGCCGTACATTTCAAAAAGGGTAAGTTTCTCCACTCTTACGAATACTCTGGATCCACGGCTCTTTGCTCCGAATTAAACCAGCTAGTCGTTCGCATATGTTGCCTCAATTCTTTCCCAAAAATAAATAATAAGGGAAAGGGTAACAGTCACTCTATGTTTATACACAGTAAAAACCCCCATGATATGAATTTTAGCCGATTTCGTTGAAAACTTTGCTTTATTGATTTGAGGGTATAAAATGGTGAGTAATTTTCAAAGGTATACATTTCATATGTTGCGGAAAATGCACAAGGTTTCAAGTATTTACATTGAAGTAGTAGTAGTGCGTTCTATCGCTGATGTTTCCAATTATTACAGAAATAAATCTACTTTCCCATACAATTATTATTTACTTATTAATGATTGAAATGAACAATTACCCTACATCCAACCCAGACAAAGTGCAAGTTAAGAGCGATTAAAGTTCAAGTAAATGCCTACTCCCATAAATTTAAATACTCAAAACTCACAAAGTAATAAAATAAAATTTATCAGAACGCAAAAGAAAAACAAAGTTTTCACATTTAACTTAATTCCCAGAAGTCGATAAAGGCATATTATTATCTTATCAAATAAAAAAGTTAATGGTTTCCTGCAGTACAAACGTTGTGGAAATATAAAATACTTCGTCGTCGACGGCCCCAACGACGCTGGCGACGTTGGTTTGAGTTATCCTCGAGAGTTAACGGGCGGCACGCAGGTCCTATCTCAACACATTAGCATGCGACCTCCAACCACCATTAGAAACTATTACATATTAGGTGTCACGTGATACGGCTTTTAATTGATCCAGGTTCATTACACGCTTACACTACCGGCGTTAAATACAACAATAGCTCTGAAAACTGACAGGGCTGATTAAGTTTTTACGGTGTTGTGCACAATATAAGTCACCCTTACACATGCGATGATTATTGACATTTTGTGGTGGAAAATGAATTATGGCCCGGAATATAATTTTCACAGTTGTTCTTCAAAGCTTTAACAGGCCTAGTTAAATCTTGACAAAAATCTTTGATAATTCTTTAAAATATATGTAAGTCCAATACAATTTATCTTTATCTGGTACTTACTCATAATGTCCTCATAGATGTTTTTAGTACACGCGAATTAGATTAAAAATAGTGAATAGGAGGAATAATTTATAGAGAAATAATATTTGATATGTGTACTCTCGATAGGGTTAGAAATAGATATCCAAAAAGTTCCCACCCCATTCCATTTTTACCATTTACCATTTATTTATTGACAACATTATATACATACAAATTTTTTAGTACATTTTCACTGTTCAGTGAATTCAATGAACTCTAGAACTCTTGCACAGTGTAAAAACATTGCTGCTTTAACAATTTTTTTGCCTTATTGACAAACTGATTGTAGCTCAAATATCTTGTCTCACTAAGATAATTTACAAAGTTGTTATAAATATTTACATTTAATTTATTTAATTTCGTTGTCCTTACGAGAATACGGCTGCACTAAATTTTCCGCTGCCCTCGTATTATATGCATGAAAGTCAGCGTGCATTACAAATTTATCTAAATTTGACCGTATCTGTTTGAGTGTTTCAAAAATATAGACACAAGGCAGCGGAAGAATTTTTAACTCTTTAAATATTGGTCTGCAGGATGCATCGTACGATGCTCCATAGAGTATGCGTACAGCCGCCTTCTGGTAGACAAATACTTTGTCCACAGACTACCAGACTGGCAACTCAATGTTAAATTTGTGTCCAGAAATCTGTCGTTCTCTCTCTCCGATTTGCGGAAGCCAAATTCAGAGGGCGCCACAATTGCAGACGCGGGAGATTTGACCATTTGTTTACTTTACTTACAGTTTATGAACATATTTGACATTTAAAATTTGTGATCAAAGTGCAATGCCGTTTCATGCTTAATCTTTGATCACAAATTTCAATGTCAAATACGCCATATTATATATATATACTATAGGAAATTAAAAGTCAAATTTGTAATACATCATAGAACTTTATTTTGTCAGACATAAATAAACATGTAATAAAAAGTATGACAAAGGAAAAATACATAGTAAAAGAAAGCATAAGAATTAAAAATACACATATCCTTAACCTAAATAGATACTTTAAAAATTACATCATAAAACTTGTATTTTTATGTGGTCGAGTGGAAGAGCAGCTTTGCTAAACTCCGCCACAAATAAAGACAGTTTATTATTATTATTAATATTTAAGGCACTTTTGTTTTATTATATTCAATTAAATTGTCAATATCAAGAGAACCATATTTATATTTTACAATAACTCTCTTGCTAATTTCTTTTCGTGTGCATTTATTAATTGTAGTAAATACTCGCCTTGCAACCTCTTACATGATAACAATGTTCTCCAAATTCGAATTTTCCGTGATGGCGAGGTTAGTACCTCAATAAAAAAAAATCAAGGCAAACATGACTACAGTGACCGGATTCTAACTTCCTGTCCTATCGAATCGATACGATAGCAACTAATTTCAAACACGTGTCATTTGAAATTCTAAGTTGCTATAAAGTAAACTGTTATAATATCGTAAGACTGAAACAATAACTTCTTTGATATCGAGCGTATTCTGTCGATTAAGAGTTAAAATTGTTATAAGATAGTGTACTTAGTACCACTAGTATCGTATCGATTTGATACGATAGCAACTTAGAATCCCGCCGCTGGACCTGATGAAATATATGGGTTTGCACAGCATAGTTGAGATATTAAAAAGTCAACAGTACTTGACTTTAGGTCCTTAAAAATATTTCTGACAACATCAGAGTCACTCAGGTCACACATTTCTTTATTTTATTTGCTCGCTCTTTACACAACTTTTTTAATTTTCGTATGTGATCTGCCTTTTTTGAAATTACCTTAAACATAACTTTCTTCCTTGGGGTTGTATCTTCTTGACACAATTTTTTAAAAATTGAACTTTGGCCTCAGAATCCCCCACATTTGGTATACGATGGTAGAGGTGTTGATGAACGATCAACTGGAGTATTTGGCACGCTACTAGATGTTTCTGGATGTGGGTTTTCTAATTCCTCATTATGTGCAGTCCTCGACCTGTATGGGTACAGATGTACAATCCCTTTGTATTTCTACTGTGTCTCCACATGGATACCGGGTAGGAACTGCATTTCTATTGAAGATGTAATCAGTATCATTTGAGTATGTGTGAAGTGCTTATTACACTTTCATTCCCATTAAGTCCTGCCACATTTTCATTCTGAAAACGATAATATTTATTTATTTACTTGAAGTAGATACTGTGGTACGGCAGAACAATAATTTAAAGTAGTCTTACGATATTTAGAAATATATATTGCACTGTGCAAAAACCAAAAACTGAAAACAAAGACTGGAGCAAATGCACAAATGAAGGTTCCTGGGAAAATAGTGCAATTTTTGCACATCAACTTCTTCAGTTCCACAAACAATGCAGAAGGCAGAAGGCATTTTAAGAAATAATCTGTAAAATGCAATATTATATATTACTGTATTCCAATGTATATTTGCACAATAACACTCACCTAACTCCTCTTTGGAAATCGAAATTTTTAAAGGGCACTAAAAAGTACGTATTCTATGTTAAAAAGTCAAGTTTCTACAAAAATATTATCACCAGCACAACACAATCACAGTACACAATAAATAACAATGGATGACGTTTGACGTGACAAACGACATTTGCGTTAAGAGCGACATCTGAATTTGGCTTCTGTTGCCTCGACCTTGACCGGATAAATTTCTCAGGAAAGTTGCCAGTCTGGTAGTCTGTGCTTTGTCGGCTTTAACTGAGTTTCCCCAGAGATGAACGCCATATGTAATGTGCGAGTGCACGTTTGCGTAGTACACCATTGTTAAGACCTCACTTGTTAGACAATGCTTCAACTGTCTCATTACAAACACCTGGGAGGCTAGCTTTGAGCAGAGGTAGTCTACGTGCGGTATCCAATACAAAAAGGTATCCAAGACGATGCCTAAAAGTTTAACTGGCTCTGATTTATTTACCCATCTATCCGAAGAGATTTGTAGATAGTGGGTCTTTCCTTCATTAAGTTTTAGCTTGTTGGCCGTAAACCACGATTTCACTATATCTAGACAATCTCTATTCAGATCTAGCTCACCCCTATTTAGCAATGTAGTGTCATCTGCAAATAAGATGCACTTACTATATCCATTGAGTGCTGATGGCAAATCATCAATAAAATAAAGGAACAGAATGGAAGCCAGCACGGAGCCCTGGGGAACACCATTACATTACATTACCGACAACATATCTGATTCCTTGTCGTTGCAGACAACGTATTGTTTCCTGTTAGACAGGTATGAGGAAAGTTATTGTAGAATATTGCATCTAATGCCATAATATTCTAGTTTCAATTCTAGTTTCAGCAGTAATCGCTCAATGTTGACACAGTCGAAAGCCTTCGTAAGGACGCACATTGTTACAGATGTGCTTAGACCTTCATCGAGACCCTCAACTGCATCATCAATCAAACTAGTTACTGCCTTAACTGTAGATTTATTTTTCCTAAAGCCGTATAGGGAGACATTGAAAAGTGCTTTATTTTCGGTATATGAAACTAGATTCACTTTCAGGATTGTTTCAAAAACTTTCCCAATTATCGGTACAATGGCTATGGGTCGATAATTATCTATGTCTTCCAAGTCACCTTTTTTAAAAGTTGGTAGTATTTTTGTTATTTTTAATGAATCTGGCCAATTATCTTCCTCAATACATCTGTTAAACAAAATTGTGAGTGGCTTAACCAGAGATTCGAGGGAGGCTTTAAGCATAGAAATCTAGACAAGACGAGTTTTTGAGGCTCGTTATTGCCACTTTCACATCAAATAGCAGGAATGGCGGTATAAAGAAGGAAAAAGAAGGCTTGTTTGTGAGGTTTAAGAAGGCTTCAGGAGCAACTAGGCTGTTACCAATGTTGTCTGTAACACGTTCAGAAACAGAAGCAAAATGCGCATTAAAATCTTTACAACTAATGGTTATGTGTAACTGTGAGTTTTTAACTGAGTTTTATTCATTATTGACCAACTTACATGCCATTTTACTCCTATTTTCTGCGTCTTGGATCATTTTACTGTATTTATTTCTTTTTTCCTCTTTAAGCACTTTCCTATAATCTGCTCGACATCGGTAAAAAATTATCCAATCATCTTCTAATTTAGTACTATTAAATCTTTTTTTTATTCTCTCCTTATTTTCTCTCTCTCTCTATTCATTAACGGAAAGTCCCTTTATTGCAAAGAACCATCCCTAACGGGAACTTTGTGCTGGTTTTTCACTTTTATTTTGTAAACCGTTTGTTGGAAGAGAAAAGTATAGGAAATAAACATCGAGCGGTTTACAAAATAATAGTGAAAAGCCAGCATTAAGTCCGCGTTAGGGGTGGTTTTTTGCAAAAAATTACTATCCGTTCCTGAATGGGGTGGGAATTTTTCGGATATCTATTTCTAACCATATGGAGAGTACATAACTCAAATATTATTTCTTTATAAATTATTTTTTCTAAAACGTCTAATTTGTGTGGACTATTTATGATCCGTTCATTATGCTAGCCGACCTCCCGTTGCTGTACAGTATGTCCAACCGTTCGTGCTATTTGTCGCGATCGTTCTGTATTGTCTTTCGGTTGATGTGATTAGATATTGGAGAATAGGAAACTTAAGAGCTGTTTTGGGACGGCACCAAGGAATGTTGTACAGATAGTGCCTGATATGATGATAGAATCCTACCAAAATTATTCAACACTCTTCTTGAATGTTTACACACAGATGAGGAATTTGGATGTAATCATAAACTGAGAGAAACTTAATCAGTTAAAAGGCTGCGACGTAGTCCTTCATATTGTATGGATGATGCACGTGTCATGATGCAGACGTGAAATAAAACTTTAGAATAAATGGGGTTAAAGATCAATGCACCAAAAATTCTATTAATGACAAATCTGGTTTTAAACGCGAGGTTCGGTATCGGTTACGGACCAGTACAAATAGACGACTACGTCGTACAAATACTTTGGACGTGAGATTCTGAACGATCCATCTTTTTACGTCTGAAGGACTTTTATTATCCTTCCTAAAGTGGATATTATAATGTTCACATGAAGGGTTCGTAACGACTGTTCAGACGAAAAATACAAAAAATCTATACTTACTGTTTCGTTTTTGCTTAACTGCTTCACTGATGGTACCAATTGGACGGCCTAACACTATAAATCTAACACAGTAAATACTAACATTTTCTTAAATTTAAACCTGAAAAGGAATTTTGAAACACAAAGAAAAGGACATATAAAGTTAAAAAATATACAGGCTGTCCATTTTATCAGGACCCTCGAGAATATCTCACTTAAAATCGGTCGTACAAAAAAAATTATTTTTATGAAAATTGTGCCGATTTATATAACCTACAAAATGGTTTAAAGACATTTGAAATCCATGGCCTACTTTAAGAGTTATGGCGGAAAATATCGGAAATGCGGAAAACGTCTAGACCAAATATCTCCGTTATTTGAAGAGATACGAGAAAAATTTTAGGCAAAACAGAATGTTTCAACGAGGTTTTATCTAATTTTTTTTCAAATCCGCTGTATTTTGAAATTTATTCTTCATGCTGTTAAAAAAATTATTTTGAAACGGGCGGAAAATGGCATCATTAAATAGAGTATTTTCCTCCCCTTTCAACAATATACCACATGCCATATTTATTCATTGATACTACGTTAGTAATTATAAAAAACATTTTTTTAAAACCAATAAATTTTTTTTAACAAGCATTATACTTGCCGTGGAGAAGTATGATTAAATAAAACGATAAAATAATTCAATAAGTTGTTCAAATCTTTACTATAATAAAACATTAACACAATTAAGAAGAATAAAGTAAATTCAGGTAACAAAACCAAAATAATAATCAAGAAAGCAACATGGAGCAATTATGGAAAAAGTATTCGCATCGGCACAATTTTCGCAAAAATATTTTGTTTTTGTACGACAGCCTGTATATATAAATCTTTTTAAAAAAATATGTTTTTACAAAAGAAAATTTTAGAAAATGAGTAACAACTATAGTCTGGCCCATGTACAACACATGGTGAAGAATGGAACGATGACGTATGACTGATGGTCGAGAGGTGAGCGCACTTGCCTCTCACCCAAAAGTTCCGGGTTCGATCCCCGGTCGTGGCAGTGGAAAATACTGTGAGAGGGATTTTTTCACTATACACGGATATTGGGTGTGTGTTCCTTGTCTCTAAATGTGTAGCCCCCTCCCACACAAGGCTCTTCTAGAGCCTTCCGGGGTAAAGGGGGTCGTCATTACCTGTGGTGTATTTATTATTTATTTGTTTATAATGCAACCAACTACCATCCAATGTGCGGTGTATAGCTAACGATTACACAAAAAGATTCAGTAAAGAGTTCAATGTTTATAATTTTGGTGCGCTTTTGCTTGCTTGCTTTACATATTATCAGCCAGTCAGTCAATTTAGTTCGCTCCTCGGAGCTTAAAAATGCTTGAATCGCAATGACTTTGAATTATATCCTAACAGTTATAAATTCATACGTTCAGGTAAGGCGGTCCCATGCACATCTGAAAACATGGTAAAGATACTTTTCTGCCACCGAATCACTGAGGAACCAATTCAATTCAATTCAACAAAGATGTATTAAAATTAAAAGCATACGAAGAGTTGCCTAACCAGAGCCTGCCCGGGGACCGACCATGCAGCCCGGTGGTTAATACAAAATTAAATCAGGTGGTAACATTACAAACAAGCTTAAAAACATAAAGCTTAACTAAACACTAAAAATTAAAGGACACTCGCGAACAAAACACTATTAAATTTGGGCATAGACGCTGACACCACAACTCGAACAAGCTGCCTTCCGCGAATTGCTCCAACGACGGGCTGCGCTAGGCTGGCCTAAACTCTAGTAAATTTTGATTCAATAAATTTTTGGTTCCGTTACAAGGCTAATGTGTGGAAGAGATGAATTTAGAAATAAAAATGTACAAACAGAAACGAAGGATCAACAAACGCGACACAAAAATACACAAAAACAAGAGAAGAGGGGGACAGGAAAGAATTAAAGATGATGAAAGGTAGGAAGTATCAGCGAAAGGTGCATAGTGTTAGAGAAAGGTATAGTAGGTGAAAATTTGGCTAGAGTGGCTGCCGGAAGATTGGCAACGTCTGGTAAGGTAAGGGGTGTTTAATCCAAAATGGGGCATTATGCTGTCTAATTTGTGTAATGTGTCTTGTTAGCGGACTATCGCCCAGCTTGAACGAATACAAGTTTTGGGAGATGTTCTGGACGTAGTCGGCTATCGGGGTTACATCGTTCGTTCGTAGAGGTCTCTGAGGGAGGTGTACCTTCCAGAATTTGATATGAGGCTCATATATTTGTGTTCTAGGACTTGAAGTTTTCTCATTGTCGTGGCCGGTCGTGTATAACAGTTTTTTATTCTGTCTGTTGAGTCTGCTACCCCTGACCATGAGCGGCTATAGACACTGAGGAACCGGTTTAGGGCAAATACGGTTAAAACCCATCATTTTTTCGTCAAAGTCGACTGCTAGAAAATGAAGGGGTACCCTCAACGCTAAGGGTTATTATCGCTAAAACTCTCGAAAAACTTTGACTAGAAACTAGAGAATGTGTCCTCATATTTAACACAACGCATGAGTTACAGTGCTGCACAACGTGGATTCGTAAAAGTGTTTTTATTTTCGAAATTTCCGGTCGGTTTTCGTTATACTTTCTAAAATTTTGTGGTTGGGGCGACATTACGTTCCTGTGTAGCGACATTTACTACACTTTCTAAAATTGTACTTTGATGAGTTTCCAGGATTTTGGCAAAAAATGAAGAAAATGTGAATTTATATATAAAAACCTCTTTGAACGGCATTTTTACGTGAAGCACGCTTTTCATGCGATTTTGTTATATTAAACATAATATTTTTAGTCGCAAACTCCTCTATAAATCCTTATTTTACTATAAGGAAAGTAACCAGACTGCAACCAAAGTTACAAATCTGGCGCGTTAAGTGTAATAATTGCATATTACCATCAAAACGCTAATGCTTTCGATTGCAACAAACACCAGCCGAAAGACTGATCCTACTTAAAGGAGCTCCCTTGCCAGTCGTCACACACCACTTGCAGACTGCAGTTTCGAGCTGTTGGCTCTCATCAGTGCAAGGTGGGTATGCGACGACCGACATGAGAATCCTTTGACTATAGTATATCCCGGTATTTTTACCACAGCGACATGTAAAACAGCCAGCGGGTGCCATCTAGCGGTCCAGTGTCAGTTGCAATCGAAAAATAAATAGCCTGACTTGGCTTAGCATAGTTCAAATGTTGTTGCAATTTGCAATTACAATTTCATACGTTCAGACAAGGCGGTCCCATGCACATATGAGTACATGGTAAAGATACTTTTCTAACACCGAATCACTGAGGAACCGGTTTAGGGCAAATCCCGTTAAAACCCTTCATTTTCCCGTCAAAATCGACTGCTAGAGAATGATAGGGGACCCTTGTCGCTAAAGGCTATTTACGCTAAAACTCTCGATATAGTTTGAATAGAAGCTGGATTAACTTGTCCTCATATTTAACACAACGCATGAGTTGCAGTGCTTAACAACGTGGATTCGTAAAAGGGTTTTTAATTTTGAAATTTCCGAAATCGATTTTTGTTACCTTTCTAAATTTTGGTGGTCGGGGCTCCGTAGAGCGAAAATATGACTTAAAATATAAAAACCTTTTTCAACGGCATTTTTACGTGAATCACACTTTTCATGCGAAATGTTTCGGATTTTGTTACAGTTTCGAAAAGTTTATCGAGGGTTTTGGCGTGTTCTTTAACACTCTCACGCTAGAAATAGCTGCCGTACGCAATAGGAACCGTTTTATGGAAATGCGCCGTGGTTATTCCCATCCTGAAGCCAAACAAGAATGCGAAGTTTGCCGGCAGCTACAGGCCCATCTCGTTGCTGTCGGCGATCTCTAAGTTGGTGGAGAAGGTCGTCCTAGTCAGGCTCGATACTGTTCAGGAGGAGCTTCACATCGACGATGAGTCACAATTTGGCTTCAGAAAGGGCAGGAGCACGGTGCAGCAGGTCGTTAGGATGTAAAAGTGCAACACAACCTCGGGAAGAGCACCACCATGGTGCTCCTCGATATTGAAAAAGCCTTCGACACCGTCTGGATCTCAGGTCTACTCTACAAAATGCACGACTACCACTTTCCGACTTATATCATTAAACTTATTCACTCGTTCCTGACAGGCAGATCCTTGCAAGTCCGAGTGAATAATAAGCTATCAACACGGCGGGATATTTGCGCGGGAGTCCCGCAATGATCGTGCTTTTCACCAAAGTTGTACAATATTTACGTCTCCGATTTTCCGGAGTTCCCGAAGACTAAGCTGGCCAAGTACGCCGATGACACAGCCATGTATGCGCATTCGCACAACGCACAAGTGGCTAATATGCTGCTGAAGGCGCACATGGCTCGTGCCACGGCTTATTACGGTCAGTGGAAGATTCGGATAAACGTCGAAAAGTCAGAGACGATAGTTTTCACGCGCCGATTCACTGAGAACAAAATTCTGACACCAATTTCGATCAGGGGACACCAAATTCTAACCAAAAGGTGCGTGAATTACTTGGGGGTAAGATGGACCAAAGACTGACGTTTAACACGCATACAAATGAGACAATACGGACGGTCTACTCCTTGTCCAGGAGTCTGTATCCGCTCATGGTCAGGGGTAGCAGACTTAACAGACAAAATAAAAAAAATATTGTACACAATGGTGATCAGGCCAGCAATCACATACGCGGCGCCGGTGTGGTGCAGCACGTCGTCCACGACAATGAACAAACTGAAAGGATTGGAACACAAATTTATGCGCCTCATTTCGAATTCCAACAGGTACACCTCCCTCAGAGATCTCTATGCACGCTGCCACGACATAACGCCAATAGCGGAGTACATCCAGAATATATCTCAAAAATTCTACACCTTCAAACTGGGTGATAGTCCGCTAACCCAAAATATAACACAAATTAGACAGCATAACGCCCCCTTTCGAATAAAACACACCTTACCTTACCAGACGCTGCCCATCTTCCGGCAACCTCTATAGCCAAACCTTCACCAACTATAACTTCTTCTTCCCCTACCTATCTGTACTGATATTTCATAACTGTTAAATCTTTCCTATTACTCTTGGTTTATGTTTGTACATTTTTGTTTTATTTGTTCTTGTTTGTTTTGTTTGTTATATAAATTTATCTCTAGTACATCGTAAAATCAAAATTATATTAGGCAAGAAATTATAGAGTACAAAAGATTCAGCAGTAACTCTGCTCGCCTTTGGAAATCTTGCAACGGGATCCATCATTATACACACACATTATACACAAAATTAAATAAGTGATATACCATCAAATTTTACTGTTAACTGTTTTCAGCTACTTAGTAGTGTACAATTATTATATTACTCATTTTAAATTTTATTTGTAAATAGGAGAATGAGTGTGTTGATTGTGTCTTGAATGCATCACTAAATGTATTCAAGATACAATCAACAAGATTATAAATTGAACCAGCACTGCTCCGCTGGACCCTGTTACCACCAACGTGACAAACAATATGCGTTGGTTACAGGGTCAAATGCGAGGTAGATATCTGGTTAGATATTTGTTCTGTAATGTAAATAAAGTTATTTTGATTGATTGATTGATTGTTTTATGCAATTAGGTATAAAACTGGTTACAGAGTCTCAGTTAAAAATCAAACATTTTAAAATGAAGCGATATGTTGCAAGCAAATGTTACATATGGACGGCCAGCCCTAGATGCGTTAAGAAATGTGTGGGTACCTTAAATAGAACTGAACTTTGGGTTACGAAAAATCTGTCTCTATAGAGTCCCTACCATTCAACCTCAACTTTCGCATTCAATTTGCTGTGCAATCATGCATATGTCCAGTTATACATAAATGCGCACATGTACACTGTACGTATTTGGCTGTGGCGGTATTATGTTACAAATTTCAAAAAAAAAAAATATTTATTTCTCAACGCAGACGCTATAAGAATGAATAAGAAAATTTAATTGTGTGCTAAAAGTAACTTCAGTTTCTTTTCTGTAAATAAAATTTGGATTTTTAAATGAGTAATTAAAATCCTTGTTACTGTGATCGGGCGGAAATACTTTCACGACTAATAGAAATATAATGATGATATTTGTGGTATTGGATAATAATTATACTTACATAATTTATGATCCTTATGGTGAGATGTTATTTTTCTATAATACCTAGCCTGTTTCATTTCTTTAAATAGAATCAAACCTTCCTTCATAGCTTTTAAAATTTGTTTAATTTAAAACTTATTTCACTAAATGGACATTTAATGTATCAATGCCAAATCATATAAATTAGTAAATGCAAATAAAGCAAACAACTATCTATATATTAATCTATACTTTTCGGCAATTTATTTAAGTTTTTTTTGATTAGTGAACATTCTCTAGAAACGTTTTGCTTTGGGTTGCTAATTTTTTAGGTGTTTTTTTAGGTAGAATATTAAGTAAATAAGAAATGTTATATTTAACACTCAGGCTTTAAAAATAATATGTTTCATCTCACAGCTTACCTTCTAATATGGTATAAACATTTTACTACTACCGGCATGCTCTTAAATAATAGTGACTATCAAAAATGCGATAGATGGACGAACAAACGGATGGACAGACCAAAATAACAATTTACTTTTTAATTCTTTCTTAATGGGTACAATATGTCGATGAATTACATTTGTCTTTCAACGATTTGTGAAGATTTCAATCGATGATCCACAAAGCATACATTCATACTCAATGCATTTGCTAGTTATTTCCAGTCCGCTTTTACTTCATCATATACATACGTACATACGTACCACTAATTAGATTAGGAAGACGTGCTCATAGCTTTGAAAATTTTAAAAACAAATTAACCACTGGTCCTGATGGAATTCCATCATTTCTGTTAAGAGATTGCGCCATTATCTTTGCTGTGCCATTGACTACTATTTTTAATATAGCCCTTCAATATTAAACATTTCCTCTTTGGTGTAGGTCGAAAGTCTGTCCTATATTCAAAACAGGCGACAAGAATGCAATTGAGAATTGTAGACCTATAGTTATCCTCTGTAACTTTGGCAAGCTCTTTGAAGTTATTTTGCATGATATTTTATCTTTTCATGTTAAATCTTAAATTTCAGTTTATTAACATCGTTTCTTAGCTGGTAGATCAACAACCAATAATCTAACAAGTATTGCCGCATCTCGCCATGTCATTGGATCAGGTGGTCAGGTTGATGTAATTTATCCTGACCTCTACAAGGCTTTTTGATAGGCTTGATCATGGCATTTTATTGAAAAAAAAACCGCTGCCCAAGGAATCACTGCATCCACATCCAGATTTTGTAACGAAGCCAAGTCTTATGCACACTAAATCCCAATGTGATATTTTATTCGCTTTAATAATAGAGTGAGGGTGGTAGAGGTGGTGACTAATGTAAAAAAAAATTAGAAGTCTTTGGTTTTCGTATACACAATAAACCCCGATTTAATTTTTTATTCCCTTAAACAATAGGGTGGGGGTGGAAATGGGCATGGTAGAGGGGGTAACTAATGCCAAAATAAATTTTAGGGGCCTTTGGTTCAAATCCCAATACATTTTTTACTCCCTTTAATAATAGGGTGGTGGTGGTAGAGGGGGTAGTTAATGCTAAAAAAATGTAATGGAGGTGGTAGGGGGGGTAGTTAATGGTAAAAATTTTTTTAGACGTTTCGTTTTTGTATATACACTAAATCATATTTTCATTTTTTTTTAATTGTGTAGGGGTGGTATTGGGGGTGATAGTGAGGGGGGGGGGGCTGATGCCAAAAAAAAAAATTTGAGAGCTTAACTCTTCGTACATGCCCTAAATTGCATTTTATGGACTCTTACTTGCTTGTTTTGCCTATTTACCTTTATTTACCCCATTTATCCCCGAATCCTTCAACATAATTAGATCAAAATATAATCTAGTTCCAGATCTCGTTGCAATACATAAGTGTACCAAATTTCAAGTCAATACCATAAACGGTTCCAGAGTAAACGTGCGCACAAAAAAGTTACAGACAGACAGACAGGAATTTTTTATCGTTCAAATTTACAATCTCGACGTTTCATGACATTTTAAGCGTATTTCAACAAAAGAATATTCTTTTTTTTGCGTTACTATACTTCCACTGAACGTGGAAGTAATAAGGGCATTTGGACTAACCTTGTACTTTATTAATTTGTTTTGTTCATATCTGCCTAATGGGCTATTAAAAGTGCATTATCATGGTTTCGCGTTTGTTCAAATCTCGGCAACTTCAGGAGCACCGCAGGGTTCGGCTCTTGGATCCCTACTTTTCATACAATTTATTAATGATATCTGTCAGGAAATTGAGACATGCACTCTTATGTATGCCTACGACCTCAAGCTATTTACCTCGATTAGCTCAGTAAGCCATTGTAATAGATTGCAAGATCTCAGAAAAATTAATAATTGGTGTGATATGGAAGTACAATTCTATGTCCTTTACAAGGTAAACTAATTCAATAACTTTTCTGTGTAATATAGGTACTGAAACTGTTAACAGATGTTTAGTACTTATTTCTTATTCTAAACTAAGTCTTGTTCCTCATATTAATGGTATTATAACTAATTTTAATAAAAATCTGGGTTTCATTATGAGAAACTCTACTATTTAACGCTTTTATTAGACTTAAGTTAGAATACGCTTTCGTTGTCTGGAGTCTGAACTATGAAACTCATATTTCCAACTTAGAAAAAGTTCAGAGGAAGCATCTTAAATACATGTCTTATAAATCTGATGGCGTCTATCCAGCTGTTGGCACCCCACAATCTGAGCTGTTAGCTAGGTTTAACTTGAATGACTTAGCGTTACGACGAGTGTACTTTGCTGTCCTATTTTTACATAAACTTTTAACCGACAAAAGTTATATATTCACTTCAATATACCATTTTTTCAAACTCCCTCGTATTCTCTATTTTACTTACCAATTCCTCGTACAAATTTATTAAAGTTTTCATCTATTTTCTTCTTGTGCTCACATTATAACCAATATCAGGCTAACTTTGAAATTTTTAACTGTAATATTTCTAACATCAGAAGATGCATTTTAGGTAATTAAGTAATATGTATGTACATTGTACGTATATGAGTGTATATGTAAATATAATAGATAGATAGATAGAGTTTATTTGACCACATTATATAAAAATATGTACATTTATAGCAAGTAAAAAGTTGATTGATTGCATCAGTAGTATACAGATTATATTATATAAATAATACAAATATATAAATATACTAAAAACATAATAGGTAGATTAAAATGAGAAATACATGAAATATAAAAAAAAAGCATAGAATAAATATATATAGAAAATACAAATGTGCAAAAATAAAGACGTAGATATTGTAACAACAATGGAGAATTTACGTCTACGTTAATACAATTAAAAATGATAAAAATAATAGTATAGTATGTATGAATACTATAACCATATAGTCACTAGTAGTAAAAATGTGTAAACAATGCAAAAAGAAAACAAAAAAAAAGTAATCCGTGCTGCAATTTAAAAACAATAAAATAACATAAACATAGTTACTTACATAATAGGAGTATCCATATATTCCCGAATAGAGTAATAACAATTCATTAACATAATGGTTTTTACGTTGTATTTAAATTGTTGAGTATTGAGTGTTTTTAGTTTAGATAGGAGCTTATTGTATAGCTTTAAGTATAAAGTATTATTCTCCGACCTCTGTAGCCTGTGTTTAGACGGTCTCAGTAAGTTAGATGATCTGGTTTGATGTTTATGTATATCACATTTTTTATTAAAAGTTGATGCATTTTTATGAATTTCTAGAAGATAATAATAAATATAAAGTGTAGATAATGGCATAATGCCATATTTTTTAAATAAAAGTTAAGCCTACATTTGCAATTATGCGAACTGCTTTTTTTGCAGTTTAAAGACTCGTATGGCCGCAGCCGAATTACCCCACAAAATTATTCCATAACTCAGAAATGTATGATATGTGGAGTAATACGCATTTAGCATCATGTTATTGCTCAATATATTTTTGAGTTGTCTCAGAAGAAATATCTGACTTGATAAATTTTTGCAGAGAAGATCTATATGACATGTCAATTTCAGAGAGCTATCCAGAGTTATCCCAAGTAGTTTCACACTCACCTCCACATGCGGTGCAGTGCCGGAGAAGGTGATCTGTTGGGTCTTTTATTTAATTTTAGATTATTGGAGGAGAACCAAAATTCGGCCTATTAGTTCAATATTTTTAATGGTTAAGGATAAATCTACTTTATTTTTTTCGGAACATATTAAAGATGTGTCATTAGCGAAAAAGACACATTTTTCCGGAAGTAGATGGTAATAGAGATCGTTAATATAAATTATAAATAATAGTGGACCCAAGACCGAACCCTGGGGTACACCATACTTAATAAATTCAAAATCAGATATACTATTATTTAATTGACACATTGTTGCCTATTTTGAAGATACGACTCAAAAAGTGATAAGGGTATTCCGCGTATTCTATAGTAGGTCATTTTCTCCAACAGAATATCATGCGAGACACAGTCAAAAGCCTTGCTGAGGTCACACAGAATCACCGCCGTGTATCTACCCTCCTCAAGGCCCCCGACAACATCTCGCACAACACTGTGCACCGCCTGTATCGTAGAGCGGTTTCTACGAAAACCGTATTGACTATTATTCAGAAGTGAATATTTTTCAAGGAAATTATCTAATCTGGTTTTTATCAAAATTTCTAGAATTTTACCAAAGATTGGTATAATTGAAATAGGACGGTAGTTGTCTATCTCCTCAACGTTCCCTTTTTTAAATATGGGCACAACCCTGGTAACTTTAAAAGCATCAGGAAAAATACCTTCATTAAAACATGCATTTGCAAGGTGAGTGAACGGCATGACAAGGAAGTCAAGAGTATCTTTTATAATTTTAGTGTTTAGATCGTAGATGTCAGTACTATTCGAGTTTTTTAGAGACATTATAGCATTAAATACCTCGGAGGGTGTAACAGGTTCGAGATAAAGTGAATAAGATTTGGTGGTAATTTTTTTTAGAGAATTAAGCAGCTTATGATCACTAGTGGGCAAATCTTTTACAACATTTTCCGCTATTGTAACAAAAAATTTATTAAATGAAGTTGATGATATATTGACTGTTTCCAGATCTACAGAATTTTTTGTATTATTTCTTTCATGATTTATTAGTTTCCAACAGTCTTTTGTTAACTGAATTTGTTAAATAAGAATCAGTATGTTAGTATTGGAGATTATTTTTTCGTTATTCTGAATTGCTATTATGGATTATCTCGTAAATTTTTGAATATGTATATTGGATAGTTAATTTACATATTTCTCTGATAAATGGATGTGATTGTTATAATTATTGTCACTATTTTTCGTTTAGTAAGTTAAAAGTTATTCGGTTTGTTGTAAATATCACTTTTTTGTTATTTCATAATTGCTATAATATATATATATATATATATATATATATATATATATATATATATATATATATATATATATATATATATTGGAGGATTCACTTACCTCTCACCACTACACCATTTACATTAGTCTGTATAAGACTAGCAGGTTGGCCACTGTCATTTGTCTGTTCCACGACCTATGGCATACTGATGAGAACTAATAAAGAGACATAAAGAGTTAATTTATTTGCATTCAAAAATGATGTTATTAAATATGTGAAAACTACTTCACAAATTGCATTACAGAAAAATTCATAATTATTTTCACATGTTGCAAAAGACAAAATTGTCAGAGACATGATGGTCCATGTAATGACCTGTCATATCAGGATAACATACTGTTACGAGTGTCTTGGTGTATTACGTGTAATTAGGAACAAAAATTTGCTTTGCCTTTTCAGATATGGATATAAATTCAACTGTAGTATCATACTGAAGCGAACTCGCAAGTGGATTTGCTAATTTATTTATATTTATTTGCTGGTATGTATGCTATGAATTTTGAAATGTGAATACATTTTAATTTATTTATTTGATGGGAGTGTTGCATAAAAAACAAAATGTTGACGACATTAGCTATTCACAAGTTTTATTATCAATCTATTACGTGTACCTACATCATACATAATTTTTGTAGTTAAGTATTTAACATACTTTCGTAGAGGCTCAATAATTTAAGTATATGGGTGTAGCTACTGTAAAATATACAAAAACTCACAAAAAAATAATTACTACAATGTAGGCAATTAAAATCTCACGTATTTGATAAGTTAACATTATATTTAGGAATATATTTGCTAGTCTAGTAATAGATGAGTTATGTTGGTCGACCACAACACTATTTCTTTAAACGCTTGTTTCTATACAGGGTGTCCCCGGATGGGGTTACCTATATCACAAATAAACTTTTATAAAAAAATTTGACCGTTTTTTGCCAATGCCCTTCTTTATTTTCCCGTATGTAACGAATACTTTTTGAACTGTCAACTGTCATTTAATTTCGAACAATGCTTATTTTACAGCTAATGCAGTCAAAATAGGATTATTTGAAGTGGAACTTTTTCCATAAGCAATTTTATGGTCGGATCCTGTTAGGGAGGTGCTCAGGGGTACTCAAAAAATTTTTGTACTTCAAAGATTTTGAGTAAGAGCGGTTTTCTTGATTTATTTGAAATTTTGTTGAAAATTTTTTTTTTATGTTTATTCTTACAAGGTTGTGAAAAGGTAGCTTTTCGACAAGGAAAGTCTCGTCTTAGTTTAGAAATAATTAACTCGTAGTCGCAGATTATTTTGAAAATCTGTAAAAAATTCGCTTGTATTTGATGCGCGAGGGCAATTTGAGTAAAACATTTTTTTTACTAGGATCTGCCTAGGAAGTAGCATGGGCACTGGATTCGATTATCGCGAGATACACCGAAGAAACTTGAGCCTTTTTCTGCTCGGCTTTATATACTACCTGATTGGTTGCGTTAATCGTGCCCAGTCGAGTCAGGCACGAACGTTTTTTTGTAAGCCGACGCTCCGTGCGGGTGCGGTCTAAAACCGGTTAGGGTACTCGCCGTTCCTTGCGGGCGACGTAACTGCATAATAAGTGTAATTGGTTGAATTCTGACTTGAAATGCATGCCATCGGTTCAGCCGTAAAATTAGGAATCTTTTCATATATGACTTAAGTTCGAAGCGATTTTATTTTGGGAGTTATTTACGAAATTAGTCGAAAAATGGCCGGTTATTTATTGGTTCGTCCTCGTACAACACTATCACCGGCTGCTGTCATTATATAGTTAAGTCATGCTAAGTGCGTATGGAGCGAGCTCGACCGAGGTGAAGTTGAGATCATGTTTCGAACGGAACGGCAAAGAATCGATATGATAATATGATGTGCATATGGCAACGGAAATGAGTTTTGATAATAATTTATCAGCTTTGGAATATGATGGATGAAAATAGGATGTTCTAATATTTACGACGCAAATTGGATGCTTAATTTGGATAGAAAATCGGTTATAGAAAATGTACGAGATGGAATTAAATTATTATACAGGGGTTAAAGTGCTTTTAGTGATGTTTAAGATTATACAGGGGCAATAATTTTCATGTTATTTTTTGTTAGTGAAAATATTGTAGAATTGGCGTATGGCACTTTTGACGTATTTTCTGATTGTTTTTGGCATATTTGTGAATTATCGAAGTGCCTTGAATTTTTTTAGGAATTGTTTTTGAAAATTGTGGGTTTTTGTGTGGATTTTTAGTTAGACTACTTTTTGTTGGTTTGACAAGTTGGACGGATAGATTGATTTAATATTCGAAGTTTGAAGTTTTTTGAGTTAATTTTTTCGAAATTTTGTGAAACATACTGTAACACTTGAAATGGTCACTCATCTAATTACTAACCTAGCCTAACGTTGCTTTACATCGCATATCTTTATTTTAATTTAAAAAAGTTAATTTTGGTCAAACTAGACTGAAGATATTCAACGTTTCGCATTTTAACCAATTGTTAATTAATAAATGCATATTTTTGACCAAAATTTGGACTATACCATTTTGAAACATATTCAGTTCATACAACATAGGTATTATTAAAAAAAAATCCTTTCTTAAAAACAAATTTGTATACATTTAAATGCAGTTGTTAATTTACCTGATAAGAACTGTTTTCATTTATTTATCTTAGATGCAAAATGTAATAACTTCCTTGTTTTTGAAACTTTTTACGATTTTTTTTTAATTGTGTTCTTTATTCCCAATCCCAAGCAATGCAATGAGCAATTTATTTTTTTGTTATCACCTATCATTTAATTTTTAAATAAATTATGTTATCTATGAATTTACTTTTTTATCGAGCTTACTTGTAAAATAAAATAATTCCCTTGTTCTTCAAAATTTTCTGGACCTACTTTTTCAAATATTTTAAGTAACAAATAAAAACTCATATTTTAACTACATACTAAGTAAATTAAATACTTAAGTTCTTTTTACTTCCACGTCCAGTGGAAGTATAGTAACGCAAAAAAAAATATTTTTTTTTGTTGAATGTCATCAAACGCCGAAATTTTAAATTTGTGCGGAAGAAAATTTTCTGTCTGTCCGTCTGTAACTTTTTTGTGTACACGTTTACTCTGGAATCGTTTATGATATTGACTTGAAATTTGGCACACTTATGTATTATAACGAGATCTGGAACTAGATTATATTTTGATTTAATTCTGTTGAAGGGTTCGGGGGTGAATGGGGTAAATAAGGGTAAATAGGCAAAGCAAGCAGGTAAGAGTCTACAAAATTGCAATTTAGAGCATGTACGAAAAGTCAAGGTCTCAAATTTTTTTTTAGCATCATTCACCCCACTATCACCTCCAATACCACCCCCATACTATTATGAAAGGGAGTAAAAAATTAAAATGTGATTTAGTGTACAAGAACGAAACGTCTCAAAAGAAGTTGAATATTTTTGAATCTAGTTTGACCAAAATAAACTTTTTTAAAATTAAAAGAAACGCATTAAAATTTCCTTTTTGATTTGATAAGAAAATTTCAAAATAACCGAAGAAATTATTTTTTTGTTAATTGGGTTGTAAACAAAAATGACCAAAATACGTTTAAAAAATTTTTTTCTTACGGCATCAAAAAGCTGGTTTAATATTTTTACACTTCAGGGTGCTTTTGTTAGAGCAAGAAGTAAATTCTTTGAAAGTTTGAAGTTGATCGGTTCTCCTGTGAACGATCCATCTTTTGTGTCTGAAGGACTTCTTATATATTTTCCAAAAATGAATATTAAGGTTCACAAATAAGGGTTCAAAACGACTGTTTCAGGCGGAAGGTAATACAAAATTTATATTTACTGTTCGTTTTTGCTTAACTGCTTCTCTGATGGTATCCATTGGACGTCGTAACACTATAAATCTAACACAGTACTAACACTTTCTTAAAATTAAACCTGAAAGGGAATTTTAAAAAATTCATGTTTTACAACAACTTCAAGAAAAACGTTTTTGTCAAACTACAGTCTGGCCCGTGTACAACACATGGTGAGGAACGGAACGACTTATAATGTACTAACTACCATCCAATATACGGTTTTTGAGCTAACGATTACACAAACAGATTCAAGAAAAGTTCAATATTTATAAATTTTTGGTGGGCTTTTGCTTGCCTGTCTATTTACGTATTTACAATTCAATATCAATTTTGATCGCTCCTCGGAGCTTGAAAATGCTTGAATCGCAACGACTTTGAATTATATTTTGCAATTACAATTTCATACGTTCATGCAAGGCGGTCCCATGCACATATCGATATACTTTGAATAGAGGCTGGATTAACTTGTCCTCATATTTAACACAACGCATGAGTTGCAGTGCTTAACAACGTGGATTCGTAAAAGGGCTTTTAATTGTGAAATTTCCGAAATTAATGTCAAATTTTGTTACCGTTTCTAAATTTTGGTGGTCGGGGCGACGTCCCCGGCGACGTTCCCGTACAGTGGCATTTACTACACTTTCTAAAATTACACTCCTTGATGAGTTATTGAAATTTTTTCATAAAAAACGCTCCGTAGAGCGAAAATATGATTAAAAATATATAAACTTCTCCCAACGATATTTTTACGTGAAGCACGCTTTTCATGCGAAATGTTTCCATGTTTCGGACTTTGTTACAGTTTCGAAAAGTACATCGAGGATTTTATCGTGTTCTTTAACACTCCCAACAGCTCTGGGCAGCAAAATATAAAAAAAAGATTTTTGGCCAGTTCTTTTTCACTTTTGTAGATAATGGTTGCGATCATAAGACCTACACTGAACGTATGTTTGTAGAAAATTTAATTACAAAGATTTTGTTTTTTTTGTCATGATCGGATCTATATAGCACGAGTTATTCACATTTTTAGGTTGAAAACGCTGTTAAAAAAATTAAATTGTTAATAACAATTGGATCACAAGGTCTTTGAAGTGCAAACATTTTTTGGGTGCTCCTGAGCACTGCCCAACAGGATCCAACCATAAAATTACTTAAGGAAAAGGTTTCTTTATATTGACTTTTTGTGCTATTTTGACTGCGCTAAGCAACAAATTTATTTTGTTAAATGTTATGAAATATGGAGCTTACAAATCTAATAAAAATCGTACTTTGGAAGAAGGTGATAATGCACATGGTTTAACTTTTATCCTGATACTGAGAAAAAATTGTGGAACATAGACAATTTTATAAAAATTTTCTTTCTTGGAATTAGTCTGCTTTTAACAGAAATGGGCGCAAGAGAATGTAAACTTTAGTAACCTCAGGTAGTCAACAATTCAAAAAAAAGTAAATGTATGGTGTGCAATTAAAAAAATAGAACTTTTTGCTCATATTTCTTTAAGGAAAATCTCAAAATTCATACTCAGAAATGTGGAATACTTCATTTTGATAGAAATTTTAGGAGGAAAATTTAAAACAGGGGCCCAAGGCCTATTTTCAATAAGAAAAATGTCCCATGCATTCGTCTCTTCAAGTTCAAAATTGGTTTCATATAGATTTTCTTAAAAAATGTCTAGGTGGAATTGTCACCATTCAATTTCATTTCATTCTGCGGTAGATAATGACTAGAAAAATGTATACATTCATAGTCTAGAATTTTAATTTTTTCATTTTTTTACCAACGGATGAGAAAGCGAAATAAATAAAATATTATTACAGTATACAAAATTTTAATACTCTACGGTATTTTAATATATAGGATACACACTACAGTTAAAAAAGTTATAAAGTATTAAAGGTTCGGCCAAATAATTAACTATAGTAATGCAATAGATAAATTTGATGCAACGTTCACCATCGGTATTTCATTTTATTACTTTCTTGAAGGACATTTTGAAAAGTAATTCTAATGTCGTCTCATCAGTGATTATAAATTCAAGGCTGGAGAATATATTTCTTGAAACAAATACATTATAATAATTGAAACAAATCTTTAAATGTATGAAATAATTAGCCATATTAACCGATGTAATATCTTCATAATTAAGAGTAACATTTAATAGTTACTTAAACCAAATAAATAAATAGTTCAATAAGAATAACTATCATCATTAACGCGTCTTTAGTTGAATAATCAATTAAGACTAATAATGATGTATAAATAAAAGATATTTACCATTAGGAGATCCAACATAATGCATTGAAAGGACAAGCATGTAGAAAGTCATCTGGTCGATGATGACGTCAATATATTTTAACATATAATGTTAAAGTCATTAAATTAAATTTTTTTCGAGTGTTTACGAGAACGTATAATATAATTTTTTTTAGTGCATAAGTTTTCGTATCCACAAATTGAATGTTAAGTAGGTCTTTAGTTGGTAGTTGGATAAGAAGAAAAGAGAAAAAGCAAATCTTATTTCCTATTAAAGTCGATGTTTCAACAATTTTTATTCTCTTCTTCAGGATTACAAAATATATTAAAATAAATTTAGCCGTATTAGGAACAGATTAAAATAATTAATTAGAAACGATGCTAATTGATCTATTTTTAAACATCACAATATTAATTTATAGCAAGCTATCGGACTATCGAAGACATTTGCACTGCTTTCAGTTACTTGCCTAAAAGGATTTTGGCTGTCATGTGGTGTATATATTGAATAATATAATAATATATTATATATTGTTTAGAACTAATACACATTTTAATATTTATGTATTTACCATATCTTCTTCTTATTTAGTGTTCTTAGCCCCGGAAATGGTTTTATAATGTTTTTATATGCTTTCTTTTAAGCGCAAGGTTTTGTAGACCGTCAAGATAAACATATACAGGGTTGGCCATTGAAAAAGAAAGACGCCTGTTTCGAGCAGAATTTATATTATATTATGTTTTAATTTTTTTTTCTACACTTTTCCCATCTTTAAAAACCTAAAAACTGCACTCACATAGAGAATCAAAAGACCATTAAAATGAGGGGTCACTCGACCACCTTGCCGTAATTTTTGTTTGGGGTTGTTGGGGCTAGGCGGTTGACGCGACAAAGTCAAATTTGACATCAAAATGTGCCGTTTAAAAGATAAAAGATGACGTATTTCAGGATTTTTCCAAACAACACCCCCATTTTAGTTAATCTAGAGGGTGGTTTACATGGGATGAAAAAAAAATTGAATGAAAACTTATTTCGATCATCCTGTCGCATAGAGAATTAAAAGATGCTTCAAATGACGGGTCGCTCGAACCCCTTTCCCCATATAAATTCTTGAGTTATTGGTTGCTGAAGCTAGGGGGTTGATGAGTGAAGTGTGACATCAAAATCTGTCCCCCAAAATTCAAGAATCGACCTGTCCGAGCGGTTTTTCAAGAAACTATCTAAGTGTCTCAAAACAGGCGTGTTTCGTTTTCAATGACCCACCCTGTATCTACAATCTTCCAATAAATGTAGCATCAGAATATTTGAAATAACCAAACCAATAACATATTTCAAATGTGCTTTTAGAGGGCGGAATATTAAAACATAATATTTTTAGTCGCAAACTCCTCTATAAAATCCTTATTTTTACTATAAGGAACGTAACCAGACTACAACCAACAGCTACTCTCCGGGCTATGTGCCCCGCCGAGCGCTGAATTACAAGTTCCAAGCCTGGCGCGTTAAGTGTAATAATTGCATATTACCATCAAAACGCTAATGCTTCGATTGCAACAAACACCAGCCGAAAGACTGATCCCACTTAAAGGAGCTCTCGTGCCAGTCGTCACACACCACTTGCAGACTGCAGTTTCGAGCTGTTGGCTCTCGTCAGTGCAAGGTAAGCATGTAACGACCGACACGAGGATCACTTGACTATTTAGTACATTTCGGTATCTTTGGGATAGCGACATGTAAAATAGTCAGCAGGCGCCATCTAGCGGTCCAGTGCTGTTGCAATCGAAAAATAGTAGAAGTAGGATCAGTTTTAATATTCCGCCTTCTAAAAGCACATTTGAACTATGCTAAGCCCAGTCAGGCTATTTATTTTATTCATAAAAATATTACGTTTTAATAACATATTGGAGAAAAAATTCATAGACTTAGTTTTGCTATTGGATACATATTTATGCTTTGTTTAATGTAAAACTGGTAACTATGATATTATGTGTGATTTTAATGACTCATAACTTATTACCTTATTAGGTAAGTGTGATTATCCTAAAAAAATATAGAATAAGATAATTATAAATATTTATATAATAGGAGAATGTTCAAAATCATTTTCCAAATTTTAAAATCTTTTAAAAAATCAACTGGCATTGTTTTTAATTAATTACTTTAATCTGTTCTTAATACGGCTAAATTTATTTTAATATATTTTGTAGAACTGAAGAAGACAACAATAAATTGTTGAAACATCGACTTTAAAAGGAAATGTTTGCTTTTCCTTATATCCAATTACCGACTAAAGACCTACTTAATATTTTTTTACTTGTGCATTATATTTTATTTCTGAAGAAATGTCTCCAAATTATCAAGTGATTAAAATTGAAAAAAAAACTGAATATAAACTTTATGTAATATGTTTCACACTCTAATTATTATCCTCCCCCAGAACTTGATCCGAAGTCAGTCAGTCAACAACGCTGTTAAAGGGCTGGAAAGGGATGGGCCTTTTCAGCAAAACAACAATATAAAAGAGTAAATAAAGACTTGTCGCCTTTCAACAAATTGAATAAAACTAGATTATTACAGTTCCCAAAAAGGAATAAAAAATAATTGAAACAACATACTCACATGTAGGTGCACACCAACTTAATTTGGTACTAACGAAATTAAGTTGGTGTGCATTCGGGAAAAGTAAGGGACTGACAGACAGATATAATTTTAATTAATTATTCGATAATTAAAAATATTCGCAACACTCTTAGTAATACAATTATTGTTTAATATAAAATTACTTACACCGGGTGTTAACTATACTACTACCAAGCTTATACTTTGATATAAAAAAAGATATCGATTTGAAATTTTGGGAAATTGTATAGTTGAATGGGATGCATATTTTGGTTCTAGCATCTGGTTTTTATATCCGGTTTAACGGAAAACAGTAAAACTTTCTTAATTTAATCGAACACTCGGTATATTGTCCAAAATTAAGATTTCTCAGGGAATTCTATGTACAAAATCTGTAGCACACCCTATCTCTATATTTGTCGTTTTTCGAGAAAGTAACGATTAACAGAAAAGAATGTTTCTTAATATAGGACACTAATTGTAATTAAAAGTAATAGAGCCATACACAAAAAAAATTCTGATCTGGTGGTCTGGCCATATTTATTCTATGTTTTTGGGGTTGCTGAATCCGAAACCGAGGTCTGTTTAATCCCATCACATCAGAATTTTGCCATAATCTCAAAAACCCATAATTTCAGCTATTAAACGCATATAACCCTAAGAATGAAGTTGTAATCTGAAAACCCAAGCTCGTGAACCCCATAACCCACATAATGCTTTTGAGTTCGCTTATCAACTGAGTGGAACAATTCTTGAACATCCTGAATACTTTTGTGATCTTGGAGTGACATTTGATTATAAGCTGTCATTTTCAAAGCATATTGAAAATATTGTATCAGTATCTTCAAAGAACCTAGGCTTTGTCATTAGAAATTCATATGGCTTTACAGACACTCAGGTATTATGTATGCTGTTTAACGCGTTTGTAAAATCTAAGTTAGAATATGCGAGTTTAATTTGGTACCCAGGGTACTCAAAATATAATGACTCCATTGAAAATGTTCAAAGAAGATTCTTAAAATTTCTATGTTATAAAATCGATGGCATATATCCTCCAATTGGAACGGTACATAATGTACTTCTCAGTAGATTGTCATTTATCAGTTTGGCCGATCGCAGAAAGCTTCACTCCTTAATATTTCTATTCAATATGGTACACAATAGATATGACTGCGCTGAAGTTTTGTCGAATCTGAGATTTCGCGTGCCAACAATCGGAACTAGATTTGAATGAACCTTTTACCTCTCGACTCCCCACACAAACTTATTGAAATACTCTCCGTTGCATATCATGTGTAATAATTATCACGGCCTGCAGGATAGTCTAGATATATTTAACTGCTCGATAAGGGACATTACGAATTTATTTTCATAATAATCTATTATGTATCTATTTTTTATTTTTTTATTTTTTCTTGTTGTTTGTTAATTTTCAATGAATTTCTGTATTTGATTGTTTTATACATATGTTATACATATATTTTTTCTATGTTATGTTATTTAAATATTGTAAATTTCCCATCCTTTAATTGGCGAAAGCTATTGGATGGTGTATCCTAAATAAATAAATAAATAAATAATAGATAGAATTTTTGTTTTGTGGGTTATATTACATAATAGATAGATTTTTGGTTTTGGGGGTTTAATAGCTGTCATTATGGGTCTTCTTTTGAGGTTATGGCAAACTTTTGATGTGATAGGGTTAAATAGACCTCGGATTCAGATTCAGAGGCCCCAAAAGCCTGTAGTAAACATGGTAAGGCTCCTAGATCAGAAAAAAATAATAATATCGTAAAGGAAAAACATGGCCATTGGTCATTATTTTATAATAATATGTGATAAATAGGTGCAGGATTTCGATTTACTTATAAAAAGATCCGCAAAAATGTGATACTATTAGCTAAAATTTTTTTTCGCCGTGAATGCAGATATAGTAGAACCTGCATTGTATTCATTTTAACTTTAACCACCGCATCCTTTCGGCGCCAGCCGTATCATTCAAAATAACTTAACTGACCAAACATTTTATGATTTCTAGTTATACATTAGAATTTTTAAAATCAAAAGTCATTAAATTGATCAAAATATGTTTTTCCAATAAAGAGATACTGAAATAATATCTGAAAACTACTCTAGCTTTCGATTTTTTTCATAAAATATCGAAAATGCCAACATGTACTTGTAAAAACTCACAGATATGTGAAAAGACACGATAATTTGCTCAAACCGCAATGCGATATATCGATTTGTTTTCGACATATTATAAACACAAGAATGCTAGGAGAGTGTGCAAAATAAATCTGAATTAGTCTTCCGGTAACCATATCTAGAGAACCAACAGAGATAGCGGCTTCCGGTTTAAACCACTAGATTTTCCGTTCGATGGAAGAAGTGAGCTCGACTTTCAGTTTAAAGGCCACGGCCGAGGAAACCAACAATTGTCTAAATCGCATCATTCCGACGTCTCCATCTCGGAAGTCTTTCGACATAGCAACCTCCGGTTTACGTCATTCGATTCGTCTTGTCGTGTTCCGTAACTATGAATTTTTTGTGATTTTTTTTAAGTTAAAAAAATCACCCCTACTAGACTTTCCGATTATTTTTCATAAACTGTTTTAATTTTATTTTCAAATTTCAATCATTACTTAAATCTTCAAAACTTCAATAACATTGCTCAGCGAATCCTTCGTATTACATTTTTTTCTATAACCAGTATATCTGATACTTTACAATGCTAACCAATTTTCTAATAAAAATATGACAAATCGTCTGGCTCTCGCTTCTTTATCGTCTGAGATTAAATAAGTGCAACATTCTGACTCCTTTAATAAATAACTAGAAAGTTCCATAAGCCTGGCGTAAATAATTCTTAACACGATAAATTATATCAAATAAAAGTGCAACGTTTTGCACCAAATTCTTTTCATTTCAACATGCTATCTTATAAATGTATTCAGCACGTGACAAACGGATATATTAGGTTACAAAGTAATAACACCCGGGTACATTTTTGACATTGTAATATTGTGCTAAAAAATAAAATCAATAAGTGTATTGACATGAATTTCATTAAAATAAATATGTAATAAAATTCGCGCAAAGCTTGAGGTATGTATAAGAAACAAATAAATAGACCATTTAAAAAAAAATATTTAGGTCTATTTTGTCCAGAGAATAATTATAAAAGTCAAATATTATTATATATAACTATAATACAAAATACTAATAATACAAAAGAAAAATAACAAGAAGAAGAAGGACCTAACCTAACCTAATCTAACTTAAAGGAACAATACAACATATAATAAGAAGAAGAAAAAGGAAAAGAAAAAGAAAAAGAAAAGGAAAAGGATAGAAAAAGAAAAGATATAGAAAAAGATAGAAAAAGAAAAAGATATAGAAAAAGAAAAAAGAGTTTTATCTGCTGCCGATAACTTCTCAAAACAAGGACAATAATTCTTTTGTTGTTCAAATTATTAAGCATTCAAGCATTTAAAGAGAGCCGTTACTTTCGTTTGTGTCAAAAGTCACTGTAGGAAATGCGGTAGTTGATTAAAAATGTCAAAATCCCAACAAGTTACAGGATGGAGGAGTGGACAAAAATTATGCATCCAACACAGTCTAGAAGCATCTTTGCGTCGGGTTGCTCCTAAGTAATGTGCTTAGTAGTCCTCTAAGCACTCTACGCACTTCTGAATTCAGGATCACTTTTTAAAATCGGTACTTAATATTTAATACCTGGGAAACTTAGTACTTAGGTATCTCGCACAGTGCTCGCGAGCTCTTGGAAGAACTCATGAATACTCGAAAGGACTCTTAAACACTTTAAGGCTAGCAAACACACTAAAGAACTCCCAAACACTTTATGACTTGCGAGAAATTTAATTATGCTTTCAAATTGCCAAATAAACAGTTTGTTAGAAATGGTTGTCCCTCAATTATAGTTATGAGAGGTTACATGGATGAATAAAAAGACAACAACCTTAGTTACCGATGTTCCAGTAAGGCCTTTATTTCGACCTTCTTCAGGGTTTACACAGCGGCAATTTGTTCAAGTGAGTACAAAATAAAATAAATAATAGCTGTAATACCTTGCAACATAACAGTAGATTGTAGATTGTTTTATGGGGTCCTTTGGCTTCGAACAGCCTTACTTCATTTCGACCTAAAAGATCTTTTGTGATTTACATAACAGTAACACCAATCAAGGTGCACAATGTGCGTTTGGTGGCAATAAATCGATTTCCTTTCCTAGGAAAGAGTGGAATACTGGACTGTCGTAGTAGGTATATTTTTACTTTCCTACACTTTTATTATTTTTGTAATAATTTATCCACTTTGTGTTGGCTTATATATTTTGTTACCTATTTTATTGTTTGCCAGTTGAACACTGAAGAACGTGAAAACGTAAACATGCCGCTAAATTAATGACTAAATGTAGTACAATGGAGGTGTTTCGAGTTCTTAACCGGATAGGCGAATTATTGTAACCTCTCCTAAAAGGCAATATCGTTGTCCTTCATTTACATGTAAGTATAATGGCGTTCCAAACCCTTATTTTTAGAACATTAGGTCTGTTTGTAAATATAGTTAATTGTAGCATTCCCTCTTGTGTAACAGTACAGAGTATACGTTAGATTTAAGTGTTCTCCGGAATAAATACTGTAAAAGATAGCCTACATCATGTTACTTTCAAGCTAGATAGTACCAACAAATGCATTTAAACTCTGCAATATCATCCCTTATCAAACTTAGGAATCAGACAATTGTGTTTCCGACAATCACAAACAGGAGGATTAGTGCTTCCAAATCTGACTTGCCGTTTTATGAATACCTACAACGTTATATTTCGTCATCTGTTGTAGGTATACGGATCTTTATGAGCTAGAAAAATCGTATCAAGTGTCAACTAGGACAGAGTTGATATATTATGCTCTACCTGTCTCTTGTAGAATACATTTCGCCTTTGACATGGTGTTACATGGGTGTAATGTGGTAGTGAAGCGCAAGTTATAGCCTCTCCTACTCAATTGTTAACCTCACCTTCGCGATGAGTTCAATTTGAACTTGGTGCACCCTGTTTTCACTAACGAGGCTCTAACGACCGAGTAAGGGCGGAGTAACCCTTACCTTTTGCCGTGAACACATCCACCTTCTCACGAAGAGTGCGGTAAAAATAACTCACCGCACACAAAGGTTGCTTTTGGAATCGTTTGGTTACCCCATCGTCGCAGTCTCCTTCTGTGCCATGGGACCACACCACTCGCCTTCCGCAACCGAGCTGGTCAGTTGCATACCTGCTCCAGCTAAAACCTCAAATGCAGCTTCGTTTTCGGTCGATTAAGGCTTTAAAAAAAATGATGGAGCGTTCAAGTGGGACAAAATCATCCGGAGGTAAAATACCCTCCCGATCGGATCTCCGGGGGAGGGTGCCCACAGGGACACCTCATCGAATGTCGAAAAAACACCGACAAGTTAAATCCAACAAAACTAATTCTTTCATCTACGGCGCTTGGAATGTTCGTACTTTGAACGACAGCACTCGCACCGATCGGCCTGAAAGAAGAACTGCTCTAATAGATAGAGAACTTCACCGACTCAATGTTGACGTTGCAGCTCTCAGCGAAACTCGATTTTTGGAGGAAGGTTCTCTCACAGAAAAGTACTACACCTTCTATTGGAAAGGTCTTCCCGCCAATTCAAGAAGACAACATGGAGTAGGATTTGCCATTCGGAATCAACTTGTATCCAACTTAACACAAGTACCACAAGGCCTATCCGAGCGTCTAATGCTGCTACGCTATGAGCTATCAGATGGCAACGCGGTAAATTTAATAAGCGCCTACGCTCCCACTCTGGATGCAAGTCAAGAAACCAAGGAAAGCTTCTATCAACAGCTGGAAGAAACCCTCTGTAGAATACCTAAAACAGAACGACTCGTTATCCTTGGCGATTTTAACGCTAGAGTAGGGAGAGATGCAGACACCTGGCCAGGCATCATAGGCAAGAACGGTTTGGGCAGCATGAACGCTAACGGTCAACTACTCCTAACTAAGTGCGCCGAACATGATCTAGTTATAACAAACACCATTTTCCGGCAAAAGGATAAATTTAAAGGCACCTGGCGTCACCCCAGATCAGGTCACTGGCATCTACTGGACTATGTTATCGTACGTAGGAAGCATCTCAAGGACGTCCAAATTACAAAGGCGCGCATTGATAGCGAATGTTGGACCGATCATCGTCCTGTTGTCTCTAAAATGAAAATTGTTATGAGACCCAAACACCGAAGAACTCAAGTAAAACGTAGACTCCGTCTCTGTATTAGTAAATTGCGTAACCAACAAACCGTCGAACAGCTAAAGCAAAAAGTTCAAGAGAATTTGAGTGCACTAGAAGAAACCAATTCTGTAGATGTCGCTGCTACCTGGACACAAATTAAAGACAGTTTAAAAAGTGCGAGTGAGGAAATTCTTGGCACTGCAGCAAGTAAAAAACAGGAGGACTGGTTCAATGATAATGAAGCTTTTATACAAGAACTTCTTGACCGCAAACATATTGCCTTCCAAAACGCTATCAACCACCCCAACGATTCATCAAAAGCAGAAGCTTTTACCCAATCTAAGTATGAAACGCAACGCGAAATCAGAAGAATAAAGAACGAGTGGTGGGCAAGCAAGGCCAGAGAAATTCAAAGGTACGCCGATTCACACGACTACAGGAATTTTTTTCATGGAGTAAAAGCAGTGTACGGCCCCAGTCGGAAAAATATGTGCCCTATTAAAGATTTAAATGGAAATCTCCTCAAAGAAGACCAGGAAATAAGAGCCCGATGGAAGGAACACTACTCTAACATTCTTAACCAGCAAAGTCAAGCCGATCACGATATTATAAATCTTATCCCTCAATATGACACCTTCGAAGACTTAGATAAACCACTAACAACGGAAGAGATCTTAACCGCCATTGGGCAGCTAAAAAATAACAAATCTCCCGGCGCCGACTCACTCCCAGCTGAGATCTTTAAAGCTGTGTCGTCAGAACTCATACCCTACCTCAAAAAACTGTTTGATGTCGTGTGGGAAAGTGGTCAAGCTCCGCAGGAGTTTCGTGATACACTTTTAATCAACCTCTTCAAAAACAAAGGGAGCGCTGCGGACTGTGGAAATTACAGGGGTATAGCTCTCCTGGCTGTTGGAGGGAAGATACTCACTAAAGCGATGGCAAATAGGCTAACACCTGTTATGGAAAAGTTACTTCCTGAAACACAGAGTGGCTTTAGACCAAACCGAGGCACATCGGATTTAATCTTCACACTTAAACAGCTTCAAGAAAAAGCACTCGAACATCAAGGAGAAATTCACATGGCCTTCATTGATTTAACCAAGGCGTTTGACTCGGTGGACAGGGAAGTGCTCTGGAAAATTATGTTCCGCTTAGGTATCCCTAGAAAATTTGTGGAAGTATGTCGCAGTCTACATACAAACAACAACGCCCAGGTTATGTATAATAATGAGGCAACCGAACCTTTCCAAACCCTCACTGGAGTTAGGCAGGGATGTGTCCTGGCACCCCTACTCTTTAATTTGTTTACCACTGCTCTAACAATTATTGTTGACAACAAACTGGCAGTCAGAGGAATAGGTCTCAGATACCGTTTTGATGGCAGTCTCTTTAACATAGGGCGCTTTAGAGCTTTCACGAAGACACGCACACGATTCATTTGTGATCTCCAGTATGCGGATGACTGTGCACTTTTAGCCTCTACGCCGGAAGAGCTTCAAGAACTTTTAGATGTGTATGCCCAGAGCTATGATTCCTTGGGACTTAAAATCAACATTGGAAAGACTAAGATTATGTCAACTCCTCATCAAGTTAACCAAATAGACATTACACTTAGCGGAAATTCTCTTGAAGTGGTGGATCAGTTCAATTACTTAGGCAACGTTGTTAATGACAAAGCAAACATGGACAGCGAGATTCGCAATAGAATTAACGCTGCATCTAGAGCAATCTGGGGACTTAGAGAGAGAGTATTTGACAACCACGACCTTGCTTTATCAACGAAAATGGCTGTCTACAGAGCAGTTGTCATTCCAACACTGCTATATGGATGTGAAAGCTGGGTCACTTACCGTCGTCATGTGAAAGAATTAGAACGTTTTCAGCAAAGACACCTCAGAAGTATGATGAAAATCCGTTGGTTCCATCACATATCAAACGTGGAAGTACTCAGGAGAGCAAACAGCCTTCCAATTGAGGTGCTTATTTCAAGAGCACGCCTAAGATGGGCAGGTCACGTTCATCGTATGCATGATAACCGCCTTCCTAAATGTACACTTTATGGTGAATTGCTAAGCGGTAGAAGAAGGCGTGGCGGTCAACGAAAGAGGTTCAAAGACGCTCTCCATGAAAATCTAAAATCCTGCGGTATTGCAGACGAGCAATGGGAACAACTTGCAGCGGACAGAACCGAATGGCGAGGGGTTGTGGCCAGCTATCAAGGAAATGTTGCTGCAAGAAGGCCGAATCCGAGACCTAACCAGGTCTATGTTTGTCCTGACTGCGGTCGACATGTGCTCTCCCGAATTGGCCTCTATAGCCATAGTCGTGTGCACCGTAGATGAATGGGAATTACAATAGACTACACCTTTTACTTGTTTTTTATTGTACACAATTTATCGACTGTAACATTTTTATACTCGGACTCGAGTAACGGCTAATAATAACATGGCCTATGTCCATTTAACAGTTTTACATAAAAACTGGTGTTTTGCTTATGTTTGGCACAATCTGTGTATTATTTTGATTCAGTTTTTGTAAGTGAAACTGTTTTCAACTAACAGAATTTTGCTTGTATAACTGATAAACCATTTCACACTATTTTATGTGCATATTTTATATCTTAGGAACTCAGTCATGTTTTTCTACACTGTTATGTATCTCTGACAGCATTATCCCAGGAAACAATTGTCTACAAAACATTTATTTACATCAGATACCTATATTTCAATTTTTATATTTTTGTTTACTATGTAAGTAAATATGGCTATTTTCCTTACCTTTTCTCATTACTAGGTATATACAGTATATCCTATAAGATGTAATATATTTACTGAGTTCTCACAATACGTTTTACTATTTATTTACAGCTGTTCATATTGTTGGTTATGTATAAAATAGAAATTACAAACTGAGGCAACGGCAAATCAGCTGTGATATGGAAGTAATAAAAACTATTATTATCGATTCCTTTTATCGATTATATGCCACTATTTTAGTTGCGAGTAAAGGAAATTGTAGAATTTGCGACCTGCAAGCTGTCGCGCTTAACACAACAATAATTGGCAGATGGCCATATCTGTACTATTTCTATATTTTTATAGCTTTCAATTTAATTAGGGGATTAAATTTCTCAAGTAGCGTTATTTTCCAGTAAGTAGGACAAAAAAAAACGTTTACCTTATCAGTAAAACTCAACAGGAAATCATTTGCTTGCAGCATTTGTACTGATTCGAACGTATATATATTTTAACTGTGGACTTCAGTAATTGATATTATATTTTTATATCCGCGTTAACAATAACATCCAGGTAAATTTCATTTATTACTCATTCAAAATTTAATTAATCTTCAATTTTTGTCTTTGATGTAATTGCAATTATTTTTAAAATAAATTTAAATTCAAGGTCAATTCTTTTTAACTTAATAAGTAGTTAAAATACTGTATGTACCACATAGTTTTAAAAATATTTTCCTCTTCCTTTTTCATTTTTTTGGCAATTTATAGTTTATGAAATCAGCTTAGATATTTAGATACTTAGATATTTATATACTTATATTCTATATATATAAGCTTTTATATACTTATATATTTATATGTACTTATGTACTTATATGTATATATATTTATGCATTTCTGTATACGTTTCTGCATAGCTTCTTCATTCCTGCATAGCTTTTGCACACCTTATCTTTCATATAGATAAAATTTCGTTAACTTTTCATAAACCACATAGTTGGTTAATTTTCCTACAACTTTCACTCCATTTCATTAAGAGACGTAAATTGCCAAAGAAACTTTAGACTCCATTCTTCCAACAAGAGACAATTGTGGGCCTCGATTGCTGTCCCAGAACCAGTCACCTCAACAATAGTCAATCTAGGATCCTGGTATAAATTTGTTATATATATATATATATATATATATATATATATATATATATATATATATATATATATATATATATATATATATATATATTAATTTCAATTAGTCTTTACAAACCGATTTGTCTATTATTCATGTAATATATTTTAACATTCATTTTAAACAATCTTTTTATTTCTCTTACCAACAATTTCATATAGTAGGCTGGTTATTAGAGAAAAAGAGACAATTCTACTTATTTTCACTATGGATGGTGCCCAATTTAACATAAATTTTTCTTTGTCTCCTTTTCTCGAAATAAACAGAAATCTGTCGCTTCTGCTGTACATATCAAAAAGGGTAAGTTTCTTCACTCTTACGAATACTCTGGATCCACGGCTCTCTGCTCCGACTTAAACCAGCTAGTCGTCCGCATATGTTGCCTCAATTCTTTCTCAAAAATCAATAATAAGGGAAAGGAGGTAACAATGGCTAACATGTTGAATTACCGTACTTCTTCTTATTCTTACCTCGTGAATGTGCAACTGTCGACAAAATGCCAAGTTTTACTCATAAAATGGTAGTTCAGATGGAGAAACACTAATTCCTCAAATGACACTCTAGTTGTAGAAATTTACGTACTTATAGAGTGCAATCAATGCAGTCTATATTCATATATACTACATGAGCACCACTTCTATTTTGTTAAAACGACATTGACATTTTCTAATTCTCAGATAATAAATTAATATAGATTCGTTTGTGCAAAATATTTCAAATAGAAGATTAAGAAATATCAGGATACACTGTATCCGGTCTTCTTATGATAATTTCGCAATTTTCATCAACTTCCTTTAAAATGCTGTCTTCACATTCTTCCGATACATTAGCATGTCTTCCCGTTTAATTATTTTTAGGGATTACTGATCCCGTTTCTCTTTGGTACCTTTTGATAAATAACTTAGAATTGGAATTTGGAATTGGGAGGGTGGTCAAAGAAAAAAAATGTTGAACCAGAGCACTTAGGTCCCATTGGGCCCCTTGTACTTCCTCTCTATATGCAGACCTTCACCTAGGCTAGGTTCATTTATATTGCATTTACAGGCTTCTGAAGTATATTCTAGATCCTGATGTTGATTACATCTTCACCAACAGTGTAGTATGTAGAGTATGTCGTAGACGAACTGAGCACAGCCTCATTCCACACACGACTTCTAGCTTCTTCACAGACTACATTTGTTTGTATGCCAATAGATTTGAGGCATACAATTGTTGACGGAGCCACTTCTCCTAGATATATATTTAGTGGTGGTAGATACAACATTATCTCTAATCAAAGCTACACGACTCTACTATAAAGATAATTTGGCCACAATAAAAACTGGTAATAACACACATACAGAATATTTCCGAACATCGAAAAGCTTAAGATAAGGTTGTTGTGTGTCTCTCGCCCTATTTAAAATATATCTAAACAGGGCCCTACAACGGTGGATAAGAAAATGCAGAAATATAGGTCTAAACGTAGGAGATAACAGATGTTAGTGATAGCGGAGGACGAACAATATCTGAGCTATATGACAAGAGTATGAACGAGTGGGGCTTACAATAAATTTAAACAAGTGTGAGTACTTATCAGTCGGCTATGGCGAATGTAATGATCTGGAACTAGAAAACGGTGTGATTAAGGGAGTGCAATTGTATAAGTATTTAAGAGTAATCCTTAATAAACAAGGAAATTGCAATAATGAAGTAAGAGAAAGGATCAATTAAGGTAGGAAAACTATTGGAGCATTAAACTTAATACCGTGGGAAAAAATATAAGGAAAAACACCAAGTTACGCATCTACAAAAGCATCGTACAGAGTGTAATTAATTATGTATAGAGCGGAAGTGCGGAATTTAAATAAAGCAAACAGAAGAAAAATGTTGGCTACAGAAACGGACTATTTAAGAAGAAATTGTAGGATATCCAGAACAGGAAGAATCAGAAACGAAATAATCAGACAGAATATTGGCATAGACAAAGATATTATAGATGAGGTCGAAAAGAAACAGTTGGTATGGTTCGGACACACAACAAGAATGGGGCAACATAGGTGGAAAAGAAAAATACTAGAATGGACTACGAAAAGAGAAAGAGGGGAAGGTCGAAAAGAAGCTGGAGGAATGACGTGGATGATGCAATGAGATCAAGGAACTTAAGCGAGGAAATGAGCCCTGAAAAATGTGAAAACTGGGACGGAGAGATTGCAAACAGCCGTAGAAATCTCATTACCTCCATATAGTACAATCAATGAACCGATTCGCCTCCGAAATCTGATCAACTCGACCGATTTGTTTGAAATTTTGACAATAGCTCAAAAATTATGCAAATAACAAACCTGACTTAGTGCCGATATGTGCTTCCACCCCGGAGGTGAATGCCACCCTTTCTCGCGAGTGGAAATTTAAAAATTCAAAATGACACCGGGAATCGATAGACGATCAAATTTTAAGAAGATAATGTAGTATAAAGTTTGAAAATTCCAATAAAAAACACGTTTTTCAGCAGTTTTTCGTGAATAACTCGAAAATTAAACGTTTTCTGGAAAAAACTATCCTTACCAAAATTGAATCTTCTAAAAAAAATTTTCTTTAATGTTTTAGGTCATATTAAACGACTTATAAGTCATTGAAGACGAATTTTTGTTCGTCGTAAATTTATCTTAAAACTCAAATAACGGAAAAATGAGTAATTTTTCAGAGAAAATGTTCATAACCTTTTTTAAAGTGCTTTATTAGACCTTTAAAATATGCTTTTATAAAAGCCTCTAGCATGAAAATTAAGGAAGTTATGACGAAAATAAGTTAAGTCTCTGGAATTTTTGAAAAAAAATTGACAATAAAATTGGCGCCATGAGCGGCAAAATTAAAATTAATCGTAGCCCATGAAAAATTAACATTATATATGTCCCAATAACACGTTCCAAAAGTTTGAATGGTTTAGAGAATGTACATTTTGAAAAAAGTTGTTTTAAGTAAATTTTTTTTTTCAATTTTTCAAAAAATAAGTTGTTTTTTCAAAATAAATAAAAAAATAATGGTTTTACGAAAAAAAGTGTACTCAACAAAAATTTAGCTTTCTTTTTAGTGAAAATTTTGCTTTTTTAAAAATTCATGTAGCTTAAAATTTAACGAGATATGGGTATTTAAAGCATTGATTTATATGCGAAGGAAACCTCTTTTTAGCCCTTGAACCTTAAAATTCTCTGAACGAAAGAGTGTAGAAATATTGCAATCATCATGATTTTATAGCTTATGAAATTCCCTACAAAATGATGTGTGGGTGAATGCAAAAAGCTTAAAAGAAAGCCAAGTTATCGTTAAAAAACTAAATACATTTTTCTAGAGATAACGTAGGAAAATTACGGAGCGCCTAAATTTTGAACGTTTTGGAGCATTTATTCTTTTGTACATGCTGTGTCTTCTTGATACATAATATCTGGATTCCCACATGTATAAACACATGCATAAAAAGATGTTATATAGATAATATGAGTAAAAGATAGAAAAGAAAAGGTGCGCTTCTCTAGGCGAAATTCCTCTGAAGGGTTATATTGCAATGAAACTTGCGACACTTGCTCAGATGACAGTTGCCAAAATTGTCCTCCAGTCGACCAAGAAGAAAAGGGAGTTGATAGTGAAGAAATGGATGAATTTGAAAATTAAAATTAAATTATTAATATTCACTTTAAAAATCATCTTAATATTGTAAAATAAATATTTTTATTATAATTACAATGTGAAGTTTTAAGAGTTTAATTTCCCTGAAAGGGATGTTTTTTAGGGATGAAAATTTAAAAAAAATTTCATATATCATAAGCAGTAATTTATTTTCATTTTTTACGCATTCCACTACTTGGAGCTTTCAAAAGGATTTTTTCCCTAATTTTTATTGTAAGGGGTGGTTTTTAGGGGTTGAATCATATTGAAAAATGATGTATCAGGTCGTCTACACTTAAAGAATATGTTTTTTCTATTCAAGATCCAAAATAAAAAGATTTTATGCTTTTTAAACCCTTTATTTAATAATTGTGTGAGGAGTAGTTTTTAAGGGTAGTTACATAGTAAAATATCGAAATATTAGTTACATTATAAAAAACAACAAATATTTTACATATTTGAACATAATGATAACCTATCACTGCTTCCATCTATTAGTTTTCAATTTTTCCTAAGTTTTATTATTAGGAGTGGCTTTTGGGGGTTGCATCATTAAAAAAAATGAAGTATCAAATTTCTTATACTTAAAGCGAAAAATTCTCCCATTACGATCCAAAATAAAAAGGTTTCATGCTTTTTAAACACATTATTTTATTAATTCTCGTGTGACGGGTTATTTTTAAGGGTAGTTAAATAGTAAAATATTGAAACATTAGATCCATGATTAAAAACAATTGATATTTAACATATTTGTACATAGTTATAGCCCATCACTGCGTTAATTTATTAGTTTTCAATTTATTGGAGTAAGGGGTAGTTTTCACCCCTTAAAAACAAAAAGCACATTTTGCGACCAAGTCAGGTTTGAAGAGGAGGGTAAGATGAACTTAATTCTAAATTTTCAAGAAAATCGGAGCAGTACTTCAGATTTCGGAGATTTGGCCCCTTTTTAACGTTGAATGACTGTACTAATAGCTCGCGTTGGCGTTGTTCGCGTAGCTCCGGTTATGCTTAAGCGAGCAACTCTCTGCACTTGGCTGAGCTTGACTTTAGCTGTAGTCTACTTTTAAGCCATCAGACCACAGCTCCATAGGTTATCGTTGGTCTTATGATGACAGTGTATATTCACATGACCACCTTGAGTTTAATTTCTCAGGTTTTCGCCACGGTACTGCGACATTCCTCATAAGAAATGTAAGCCTGTTGTCGTCTTCTAAGTGAAAGTTCTATGTTAGTTTGGCATCAAAGGTATTTCACTTCTGTGCGAAACTTAGTGTTGTATTCAGGAGGTCAGGTGGCTTCAGTGCTCCTAGTTTCCTTCTCCTTGTGGAGAGAATCATCTCCGTCTTCCTGGAATTGACAGACGGGGAGGGAGTATTCTATGCAACATTTTCAATTACTCTTAGGTTCCCCTGCATTCTTTCATAAAGTACTCCTTCGAATTTTCCGCTAAGTGTTATTGTTAGATCATCTGCGTAGGCAATTGTATGGCATCCTTCTTCAAGAACGAAGTTCCATAGCAGTGGTGAAATTAGACCTCCCTGGAGACAGCCTCTCGCGGCCATTCCTCGTACAGAAGCATCAACCACACTAATTTGTTGAGCTCTTTTTGAGACCATGTTGGATATCCAGCTTTCCATAATCGTATGGTCGTTCGTCTCCACTAGAGCTGCTGTGATTTTTGGAAAGGCGGTTTTATCAAACGCACCTTCTATGTCTGGAAAGACACCTATGGTGAATTCTTTATTGTCCATGGATCTCTCAATCCGACTGCATGGCGGAGTGGATCTTCCCAGGGTGCATGCATGCTGGTCAGAATGTAAAAGGTTGTCTTTCACTACAACATCCCTCATGTATCGTTCACGTAGCCTCTTCATCGTCTTGAGCAGGAACGAGGTTAAGCTTGATAAATATCTTTTTAATAAGTCTAATTTTTCTCCACTTATTCGATATTTTTTCATTTTCTCTAACAATAGTTCGAGTGATAGATAAAATCGATGGCATTAGGCAGGTTTAAAGTATGCTAATAGTTCTGTCTAAATGCCTTGGATACTGGTAGGTCAAACGCTAGGCCGAAAAAAATTGTCATATTAGAAGAAATGTAGACTTCTCGGTTCCCTAACAACTAAAAATAAAGCTCATAAAACGATCTGCTAAGATTTTGTGAAAATTTTTTTCACGAGATGCGTACTTCTGTGAATAATGATCGTCTAGTTGATAAATTATGCGATACTAAGGATACAGATTGTTTTTTTGAATAAACAAATACCAATTAGCAAGTAGTAGATGTGCAATTTAATTAATTAAAATTGATAAATTGAATAAATATGAAATTGCTCAAGATCAACTATAGCGTAACATTTTGTATACTTTGTCCATATTAACAACTCCTTATAATAACTGTGCATACACAGACTCAGACTATACAAACCAAACCCATATAAAGAAAGTAATATCTAGGACGATGAAATATTTGCAATAGAATTAATTGAATGATATATATGCTTGTTAAGAAAATAACTATAAATACAATTGTCTATTTAAATTTTGACATCCAAATTACATCTCAATTCAATGTTGAAAGTTCATGCAAAATAAATACTAATTGAAGAGCTAACTACTTATCACTTCAACAAATTAACATATTGCTTATTTTGATCTGCACTTAATTATGCTTATTACTATTTGCGTTATGTAACACTTGTCAATACAAATGAATAAATTGATTTAAAATGAAAAGCGTGTCATAGTCCCATAAAGACATAAATCGTTATTAATTTTGCAAACAGTAGTTGCGTGGTTATAAGTAGGTAAATGCACATAAATATACATTATTTTATTACATTGTGTAGATATGCAGTTGGTTATATGAAAATAAATTATACCTAGTTAATAAAAAGATAACAAACGCCCCTGCGTTCATTAACAAACAATGGCAAAATTAATTAGAGATTGGTTTAACGCGGATTTTAGGTTGGCATTTTGTTGGTAATTTTAAAAATCGATTAAAATAAAGTGCTAGACTTGTCTAGAAACTCTCCTGGCATAAAAAAATTGCAAATTTTAGACGTAGTTTTATGCCAATTGGTGAAACCTTGTCATCAATTACTTTTAAGTATCTTCAAAACGCGTTTGTCTAAAAAGAGAAAACTTCTTGAAACACTTATTAACCTACAAATGACCCGTCGGCGTAGTTTGCTATAAACGAGTATTTTCTATGGAAGCCAAAAGTGCCTCATTAAGAGGGGAGGGGGTGAGCAACGACAGACATTTTGAATCAATTTTTCTTTTAAATTTTTTATGTCAGATATTAAACATTGAAGTACCCTAAGATTGGTGTGGGACTGCTTGACGGCCCTTACAGTGCTGGAAAGTCAGAACAGATTAACCTTAGCATGGGTACCAGGACACGAGGGACACAGAGGAAACGAAAAGGCTGATAAACTAGCCAAAGAAGGCGCATTTAAAGTCCCAATAGAACTTGACCTCTTTCGTGACGTGGCAAAGCCGTGCATACGAGCAGCCACTAAGGAATGTGTGCAAAATAAACCTCTGAATTGGTGGACGAATCTCCCCAGACAGAAACAGGCCAAACAGTTCATTAAGGAACGTTTGGCCAAATTCACGGAAGATTTACTTGGCCAGAATATTAATGCCATCAGAATAATAGTAAGCCTTCCAACTGGGTGGTCGATGGTGGTAGATGATGTCCTCCATACAATCAGTAATTCAGGCTTCAACGTTCAGGACTATGCAGATGACCTGGTCGTCACTGTGAGAGGCAAAAATGAGGTTACGATCTCCAACCTCATGTAAATTGCCTTAAATATAATATCCAAATTGTGCTCGTCAGAGGAGCTCAATGTCAATCTGAGCAAAACAATTATTGTCCCGTTTATTAAAAGGAGATAACTCAATCTTAAAAATCCAGTACTGAATGAAACGATGTTAAATATTTCCAGTGAAGTCAAGTATCTAGGAATAATCCTGGATCAAAAACTTACCTGGAATTCACATCTGGAAAGGACTGGTAAGACTTTGGGTCTAAGACCTAAAATGACATCCTATGTACTTATGCATCATGTGTATGGTGGCCAAAAACAGAGAAAAAAATAGCACAGGAAAAGTTGCAGACACTGCAAGGCATTGTTTGTTTAGGGACTACAGGAGCAATTGAATCGTGTCCCACAGCAGCTATGGTGGCTATGCTTGACCTACTTCCTTTGCACTTGCATGTAAGGAAGGAGGCGGCACTCAGTGCCTTACGACTGCACCAGGCACATACATTTAAACCAGGCGATCTGGTTGATCACAAGGATTCTGGAGTTAATCCATTTGAAGTCTATGACCAAACCCACTGACTCAATGCCAATCAAACAAGACTTTGATTGCCCGTTTGATGTGCTAATTGAAAGTCGTCAGACGAGCAAGATAGAGGCACTGCGATTGGAACTAGGGTCACTCATCTGATATACAGATAGATCTAAGATAGCTGAAGGGGTAGGAGTGGTCGTAGCAGGGCCTAATTGTAAGTTATCCAAAGTCTTCGTTAACACCCCAACCATCTTCCAGGCAGAAATTTACGCTATAAATCTGTGTGCTCATATATGCAGGGCAAAGATCTATATACTGTCAGATAACCAGGCAGCACTAAAGGATCTAAGGTCCTGTACCTTTGAATGTAAAATTGCCTGAGAATGTAGACAATCCCCAAAGCAACTGCTAATAACAACAAGGTTACCTTGGTGTGGGTGCCAGGGTATGAGGCAGTACAAGGAAATGAACTTGCTGACAGCCTTGCAAAAAAAGGAGCTGAAGCACCACCATTCATTGCACCCGAACCATTTTGTGGCCTGGCCAAGGAACACATAGCGGAGGAGATCCAAGAATGGGAAAATGACCAGTAAAAGTGCTACTGGAGGAATACTCCAGGTCAAAGGCAGGTGAAAAAGTTTATAACTTATTCGGCAACGAATGCCACAAGGCTTCTCAAACTTGAAAAGTCCGAATTAAGGTCTTCTAACTGGCCACTGCCCATTGAGATATGATCGCAAGAACATGAGAAAGGTGGTAGACAACAAATGCAGATATTGCGATACTGCAACTGAAATTGCGCAACGCATATTTTGTGAATGTCCGCACTAGACTGAAGTTCCTAGAACAGGTGGAATTAACGCCTAAAGATATAGGGAAATTAGCACCCAGGAAAATCACAAGCTTTGTAAAAAGTCTTGGAATCATGGGCAACCACTAGATCACAAAAGATCTTTTAGGTCGAAGTGAAGTAATTCTGTTCGAAGCCAAACAACCCTGTAAAACAATCTACAAATGGGCACTGCCGGCTAAATAGACACATGAGTTTAATGGGCCTGGCAAAGAACGCAACATGCAGGTTGAGGATGAGGGAATCCTAGTTCACGTATTGTGCCACTGTGGAGGCCTGACGAGACTAAGACTCCAAGTACTTGGACAAGATAAAACCAAAGGCGGACAGCTATATCAAAGCTGTGGAGTCTAGTACAAAGAACAAAGCTGGATGAGGTACTATAAGGAATGTATTCTAGGGGCACCACAATAGACTTGAAAAAGTCGCTGTTGTAAAGGTCAAATAACCAGCTCCTCTGTTTATCTCTCTATCTTAAAGTACCTTTGTTTGTTATCACTTATTTTTAACGAATATCGATTTCAACTTTCCGTGCTTCCTTGCATAAGTTCCCTAATGATAACTAACAGTGAAATATTGGCTTTGGAAAATCAACAAAATAACAAATGTATGAATCAAAATCAAAATTTACAAAATAAAAATTTGATGCAATACAGTTATTTATTTATTTATTGTAGTGTTATTGTATTTTGCTTCGTGAAATAAAAAAAAATTAAAGATTAACTAAAAATGGTTTCATTTACAAAGATATGCATTTGGTTTATGGTGAAGTGCTCGGATGGTGGGACGTAGATATGAGAAAAGTATCCAAATTGAAGACATCCTGTTCACCCAACATTTGCATCCGACATTAAAAAAAAACTTAGTAGCCAGAATAACTGTAATATGGTGTTCCACAAGGGATAGTTTTAGGTCCGCAATAATTGCTCTTCTACATAAATGATACGATTGAACTAGATATAAGTGGAGATATCATCGCATACATACCATGGTACATATTGGTCTGAGGTAACTAAACAAAGTAAATAGAAACTACATATAATTAAATACCGGATGGATAATAATTTATTACGTGTTAACGGTTCAAAAAGAAAGTAGAAATAGTTGCAGACTATAACCGAAAATCGACATTTGGGTATACATTTTTACTTTTATTTTTAATTATTGAAACATAATAACATCCTTATTTATTTCCAATTTCCTTTAACATGATTTTTTCTTTATTGATCTGTCATGTCACCCTGAATTAAAATGAAACCTGACTGGCAGTATATTAAACTGATAATAGATAATCAATTCTGGTACAAAAGATACACTTCCAAATGCTGCAACCGATATTTTATTTACATACATATACTATAGCAAAAGCGATCCTAGGTTCGTTTAATTACAATTTATTTAAATATTTGATTACTGGGAATTTCGGAGACACAAAATAAAGTTTCAATCGTCGTCCGTTTAAACAAAGCGCTGAAACGCAATAAAATAGGTTAAAATCAGTTGGGACAAACACTGATTCCTCTAAAACTGCATCAAGCGAAGTTTTTTTCCCGCGAGCTTACGTAATTTGATAAAGCTACCTGCGTGTTTGCCTGAACGCTCCAGCCACATTGATGGCTCACGAATAATTTATGCTGAAAGAGAGTAGCTGAAAACTTCTTCTAAGTCACCACCGTTGCTATTTACTTGAAATCGGAAGTAAATTACCGAGGCAGGTCACATTTTTTAATATAAATTACTAATGGAATCTACTCCGCAACCTATTTGTTTAACAAAAAAGTTGAAATTAGGGAATTATCGATTTTTCACCGCATAAAGATTTGGTATGAGAATTAAATAAGCTGCTTCTTATAAAACACAGCATTCAACAGATAGTGTTGTGAAGCGGAAATTTGTGACAAATACAGCGTGTTCCATTTTGCTTTAAACTACCACCATAATAAGTTTGTTTTAATGCTCGATATAGATATCTTTTTTAAAACATAGATCTTTCAAAAACGTATCCTTATGTTATACCAGAATGAGTCTTGTTTGAAATTTTTTCAAATCTAAGCGCGCCACTAGATTCTGCAACCCCTCAAATATATTTGTACTAAAATTCAGAAAGCCGAGAAAAATTCACTGTTGCATTTGATTGTATATTTATAAAAAGAGTGCTTTGACTGCAATAACTATAAAACAAATGTTTCATTGTTAAAAAAGTTCTTGCTCCATTCAGAAATTATTAATTACAAACCATTTTAAGCCTTTCAGGATATACAGGCTACCTCACAAATAACTTTACATTCAAATAGTACAAATAAATATCACAAATAAGGAAAAAAGGGGCGGTCAACCATGATCCGTTGACACTCGGTATATACCATAATTTTGTCGCCTATATTTATACAGGCTTATAGATTGGATTCATTTACGCCAGCATCAAGTTGTCCATCTATGGTCCGTTCCAGACTTTGCAAAGTCAGAAATTTACTTTGATTATATTCAAAGCAATTATGAATAGAGAAGACGACTTATAGGGTCGTTTGGAATGTGAACGATCCATCTTTACACGTTTAAAGGACTTTTATTATATTTTCCAAAGTGGATATTAAACGTTCACATAGAAGGGTTCAAATCGACTGTTTCAGACAGAGAATAATACAAAGTCTATACTTTCTGTTTCACTGATGGTACCAAATTGGACGTCGTAACACTATAAATCTAGCACAGTAACTACTACCATTTTCTTAAATTTAAACCTGAAAAGGAATCTTGAAAACACAAGAAAAAGTTCAAAAATATATATTAAATCTTTAAAAAAATTATGTTTTACAAAAACGTTCAAGAAAAATGCATTGACAAACTATAGTCTGGCCCGTGTACAACACATAGTGAGGAACGGAACGACTCATAATGTAACCAACTACCATCCAATGTGCGTTTATAGCTAACGATTACACAAAAAGATTCAGTAAAAAGTTCAGTGTTTTAATTTTGGTGGGCTTTTGCTTGCCTGTCTATTGACGTATTTTTAGTTCAATATCAATTTAGTTCGCTCCTCGGAGCTTAAAAATGTTTGAATCGCAACGACTTTGAATTATAATCTGCAATTATAAATTCATACGTTCAGGCAAGGTGGCCCCATGCACGTTCTGAGTACATGGAAACTATACTCTTCCGACACCGAATTACTGAGGAACCGGGTCAGGGCAAATATGCTTAAAACCTATCATTTTCCCGTCAAAATCGACTGCTAGAAAATGATGACATTTTTGTGGGCATTCAGCGAATCAAAAAACATAGAGTAAACTAATTTCCAGAACTACCATGAAATTTTCCAGGTAAAATTCCTGGAGTAATAGAGTTTTAATGCATTTAAAATTTCGACAGCCTCCTAGACTCAGACCTCATGCCACTGTACGTACACAGGCTACAAGAAGGCTAGATGAAGAATCGAAGCTTATAAACAATGCAACGTAAAAATCATGAATTAATCTTCAAAAAATAAACGTTTTGATGCCGATGTGGCAAATTTGGTGTAAAAAATATCACCCTGTATATCGAATGCAGTAGTTCTTGAGTAACTTATATATCATTTGCCACTTTTGGGATGTTAGCCTGGATAAGTTGGATTTTCCAGAACTGATTAATACTTGCAAATGTTTAGATATAAAGTAAAAAATAAAAATGGGTGAGCAATTTTAAATTTTCTGTCAATCTAGAAAACTTTAATAAATCATGCAAATTCTTATTCCTTCAACAGTCTTGAAGCTTAGAAACAGCAGTTTTAACACGTCAGAGCGAATACCAGCTACTTACTAGGTTATTTAAGCAGTTCCGCAGTTTTACGATCCCTGCTGGTTGCGGGAGAAGTGAGATTGCTACCATAAGAGACTCTAATATAAAACGTGTCGTAAAAATGTGTCCACCTACAATCAGAAGTCACGTTGCGTTCTCAGAAATACCACTCAAAAAATTGTGATATAAAATATAAATTTATTGCCGTCCAATATAATATTTACTTTACCAGTAACGTTATTTGAAGCATAACTGCAGCGGGCCTACGTGTTCCTGTTGTGCCAGACACTCCCAGTGAATTCATGGTCACATTATCTTCATTTTATGTCTCGTATGAAATGTGATGTAACTGTAATTGCGACATGGTCGTTCGTACCCTTTTGTTTTCATTTGTAAGTCAGTAGTGGCGGAGTAATGACTTTATTATTTTACGTCCTGCAATAAAAGAGAATAGGGTGGTGTACAGAAAGGCAATTGAATTTGTGGTTGGGTATTGGCAAACTTTACGATATATATTATAAAATCGAAACAGTTTTGTACAATTTGATATTTTATTTTGCAATCCACTGTTATAACGTTCCTGTTTATTCTATGGGGCAACTCAAATAAACAAAGATTTTCGTAGTACGATACGTAAACTGCTGAACTGCTTACTTCAGTATTCTCACTTTTAGAATTTTCTCAAACATCTTTGAAATATTCGATATTAACGAGACTGGTCCATAGTTCGGCATTTCTAACTTTGAACGCTTCTTATGCAGTGAGGTCCATAAGTAACGTATAAGTTCATTATCTACGTAATTACCAGTTTATGAATAATATTCTAAAACAAGTCAATCTTTTATTCTAAAATGACATTTTTTGAACATAATTTTATACCTCCCTCTTTAATCCCCTTGAAATGATAGCTACCCCTTTCAAATTTTTAAATGGAACGAGAGTGTGCGTGATAGCGCATTTGAAATGGTTCTTAATTCTCTATCCAGCAATAAAAAAAATTTTTATTGAAAAATATTAAATTATGTTACTAACAACAAAATATCACGAAACACTTTAAATCAAATGTGCAAACAGGGCGCCCGTAGCTTCTTGAAAATAATGGAGGCATTGCTGGAATTCTGCTAAAACATTTTGTATTGTTTCCGGGGAATTTTTTGTTTTATTCTGTCTTTTAAATCATGTTATTTGGTCACGAAATTACAGGACCAAGTGCCTTTTTTAAATGGAATGCTATGTACATCAGTACATTTTTTAAAGCCTCTAGGCTATATTCATTCCTATATTAGCATTGAATATCTCCCAACCACTTGGATGTAATGACTTTCTTTGTTGAAATGATGCAATCTGTAGATGGGTATTAAAAAAATCACCAGTCATAATTATGGGGTTTAAGAAAAACGTATGTGAATGCCAGTTACGAGACATCTAATTAAATTTTTTGAATTATCTTCATTTCCTAAAAATGTATCAGTTGGCCAAAAATTATTTTTCAATTAAGAACATTTTAAATTTAATTTTCTCATTTTTTTCAAATGGAACACCCTGTATATTTTTCAATGATGTGATGTAGAAATGCAAAACATTTTTTGTAAGTACTTCCCTAAGGCTAATTGCACCCAATTTCGTTTTATTGAGCAATAATTACAAAATTCAGAAATAAACTTAAAAAGAGGTTTCTTCAAATACCTCAGTAGAAAAAATTATAATAAATGTTCCACATGTTGCCCATTTTGATTGACACACATCTCTATGCGCTTTTGAAATGAGGTTCCACTGTTCCTAAAACTGCCGGTGTGATAGATGTTCCTTCATATTTTGTACTGTTGTTGGCGTGTCTCTATAAACAATTTCCTTCACGTATCCCCATAAAAAAAATCCATTTTTGTAAGATCTGGGGATCTAGCAGGCCACTTAGTGAGTCCATTTCGTCCAATCCATTGATTAAGGTAGGTATTATTTAACTGGTCTCCAACTGCAGTTAAATAATGTTGGAGCACCATCTTGCTGAAACCACATCCTATTTCGAATTGTTTCAGGGAGATTTATTAATAATTGTGGCAGATAGTTTTCCAAAAAATGAAGATAAATAGCTCCAGTCAATATATTATCAAAGAAATTTGGCCCTATTACGTGTTCTCCAATAATTCCTCCCCAAACGTTTATAGACCATCTGTCTTGGTTATCAATTTGTATAAAAAAGTCAGGATTTTTTCGGAGCATACTAATGGAAATTGTGCCTATTAAGAAATACATTTTTATGAAAAGTTGCCTCATCACTGAATAAAACAGTATTGAAGAAGTTGACGTCATGTTGCATTTCACCTCTGGCCCAATTACAAAATTGTAATTGTATTTAATTTTTTGAATATTTTTATTATCAAAGTTTTGTAAATAATGAAGAAATAATTTACTGGAAGCATGGGGAAGTATATGGATGTAATGATAGTTTTATGAGAGTATTGTAAGATTCATAGAACTATTGGTAGTTTTATGGAATTATTGGAAGTTTTATGTATATGGAAGTTATTTTTAGGAGTAAAAGTACGTGTACGCCATATCATCATCAGATAATTCCTAGTCCATTTGAATATAATATGCATGCAACTTATTTGTTTTTAAGATTCGACTCACAGACCGTCTACTTATTCCTACTAATAATTGAGCTCACTTCTCTTTGACATCACACGTCACATCATGAATACTTCTTTCAGGATAACGTTGGTGATAAATTCTATTGGCAAGTAAACAATTTCTGTCTGACTCGCCCAAAACAATAGTCATGTCTACAAGTTCCGCTTTATTAAAATTCATATTGTAAAATTTCAAATATTTTAAATTCAATACAAATTGTAACGACCGATAAGTGTGATAAATGCTCCTTTGTACACGACAACATTACAGTACAGGATCGGTTAAATACTATTTACTCATTTCAATGAATTGGAAGAAATGGTCCCACTAAATGGCCTCGTTTCAAAATTGCATAAAGACTTGTGTTAACCAAAATGAGCACAACACGTCGAACACCTGTTATAAATTTTTTAATGAATTATTTGAGGGAACCTCTTTTTTTAAAATTATTCTTGAATACATTTATTTATAAAACGAGAATGTTTGCAATTAGCCATAGGGAAGTACTTAGAAAAAAAATTTCGTTTTTCATTTCTACATCACATCGTCGAAAAATATACAGGTTGTTCCATTTGAAAAAATTGAGAAAATTCAATTTAAAATGTTCTTAATTGAAATATAATTTTTGGCCACCCTATACATTTTGAAATGAAAATGATTCAAAAACATTAATTAGGTGTCTCGTAACTGGTATTCACATAAGTTTTTCTTAAATCCCATAATTGTGACTGTGGTGATTTTTTTTATATCCCTCTGCAGATTGCATCATTTCAACAAAAAAATTCATTACATCCAAGTGGTTGGGGGATATTTAATGCTAATATAGGAATGAATAGAGCCTAGAAAGAGGCTTCAAAAAATGTACTGATATACATAGTATTTCATTTTTAAAAAAGGTACTTGGTCCTTTAATTTCGTCTTGACTCGCCCTGTATGTTCGAATATAACTTCCAGTTATAGACTTTTTTTAGCTAGTTTACTTTCAATTTTTTTTAAAATGTCTAGCTATCGTAGAATTCGAGACATCGAGGTCCAGCGCACCACCCATATGCAAAAATTCAACTGCAAAATTATTTGTTATTAACATAACTTTGCTACTTATTATTAAAATATTTAACTAGTACGCCCTTTAGGGATCGAGTATCCTGTATAATCAATAAAATATTTATACCTTGATTTTTGCTCTATGTACTGCAAACAATTTAATAATAACATGGTTGAAAATAGGTTCCTCCATATTTTAAATATGCATAGGCGGGAGCCCGTGAAAACTTCATACATGCTGTCGTAAATTTTACAATAACGCATTTAGAGGAAATGATTTAGGAAGCATAATACAGGATTAAGTGTAATACCATCTATGCAAATTTTTAAACAAGTTTGTCTACACTCACAACTTCCTCCATTATCTTGCGGAAGTTACTTAAACTTCATTAATAAAAATAACACCGTAGAAAAGTAGACAAAGCTTCGTAAATTTCATACACAAAAGGAATTACCAAACGTTTTTTCACACCTGGGTGTAAAAGATGTATGTGCGAACATTGTATTAAAATACTAAAATATTAATTCGTTAATTTTAATTGTCAGTCTTACATGACTCATGTTTAAATATTGCGATCACTATCTTCGCTTTAGCTTTCCTATTGTTTTAGAGCGGCATACATGAGAATGTACAGCAGAATTATTTTTATTCTTCAAGGTATTTATTTTATATTATTATGCCTAAGTAGTTATTTATAAATTTAGACACAACCACCTAACACATAACCAGGTACAGGATGCGAAAATGTATTACAATACTGCAAAATACACATATGCATACCACTTGCACAGTACATTATTAGGGTATTTGAAAACAAATCAACAAAATGTAAATTTATGTGAGGGAAAAGAAAAAAAAACAGTTATCATACTAATAAACTAAGCTGATTATACACTTATATTCATAATGCACAAATAATAAATTTCTAATCGAGGCAAGGCCACAATTTAATATGTCAAGCTCATTTTTTAACGAATGTTAATAATTAATTATTATCTATACTTGGGCCGAAAACTCCAGTCAGTAGAGTCAGGGGCGTGCGGATTTACGAGTTTTGTAAATTCCCATATAATACGTTTACGCTGTTACCTATTTATTTTCCTTATGTTTAGAACATTTTGACGAACAATAATTTCTAAGGAATGAAAGTCCTCTGATTGAGTTAACTACCATGAACTACCATATCTTAAATTTGAAATATTATGCTTAAATCTGGCAACATTCTCCGCGTATTCAGCGGTGCTTGGTGCGTTAAACCGTTATAACTCAGTCTAAAATCAGTGTACATAGAGTGCAGTCGTTTATCAGTTGGGCGGTATTAATTTCATTATAAATTACGTATTTGTGATATCATAGTGCCTTAAAATTTTATTTCGTGTGAAATATTTATAGAGTAAATTGTTTATGAATTTGGTGGCATTAATTTTTGTTTATAAATTACGTACTTGTTGTATCACAGTGCCTTAAGGTTTTATTTTGTTAGTGCTTTAGTGAAAATAAGTGGAATTGTGGGATATCGTAATATTTTTAAATGAGCAAAAATGGAAGCGGTTCCCGGTTGTTCAAAAGAAGTGGTAAAACTTCATACCCCTAGAAAGTCTCCATTAAGCTTCAAGGAGAAGAAAATTATATTGAATGTATATCATGGCATTGGAGAAAGATCATCACATGGTACAGAAATCAGGATCAACAGATTTAGTTAACATGACTTCAAGGTATACCTGCGTGAGTGAGCGGACCATTACAGAATTTTAAGAGAAGAAAGAATGAAGAGGATGTACAGAAACCTAAAGCGAAGTCTAGAAGAAAAAAAATATTAGACAAATTCCAAAAAACGGAATTCGATGTAAAGTTCATAAATTCTATGATAATGAAATCCCTACTGTTAAGAAAATTTTACAGTCCCTGAATGATGATGAACGTATACCCAAAACGGGCAAATTGACGTTAAAAAAAGTTTGTATGATGTGAACTTTGTATTTTCAAAAGGAAAGAGGAATAGCCTCCTACTTGAGAAAAATCATATTATTTGTTGGCGAAGGAATTATATTCGGACAATTAGAGCTGCCCGTGAAAAAGGAAGAAAATGTTCTTATTTAGATGAGACGTGGTTAAATTAGGGACATACTGTAACACAATTTTGGCAAGATAGAAATGTAAAAAGTGTTCGTCAAGGCCATATGGAAGATTGGTCAACAGGATTGAAAATGCCAACAGGAAAAGGAAAACGCTTAATAATAACGCACATAGGAAGTGATTCAGGATTTGTGGAAGATGGACTTCTATTGTTCGTGTCGAAAAAATGAATGCGGATGTTTTCGAGGAATGGTTTGCAAATATTCTCGCTAAGATTGAACCCGGATCTGTCGTTATTATGGATAACGCCTCGTACCACAGTCGATTACTAGAAAAATTACCAACCAGTGCATGGCGAAAAGCGCAAATTCCTATTCGATCGAACTTCGCTGAAAGCCGAATTGCTAACCCTAGCGAAACAGCATTCGCCAATATATTTCTGTTGGTATTTTACTTTTTATATATGCACCCTGGTTGTCTCACTCAACAGTTAAGCCACTTAACAGGGAGCTTTGAGATTCGTGTGCACATTAGGAAGTTTTAAATTAGATTATGGCAAACCGGGTCTAGTGTGTCTCAACGAAATTTTTTGGTGTGTGCCTATGTAATCATTGTTTAAAAAATTGTACAGATATTAGTTTTATAGCAAGCTAAGCTCAAATATCAAATAAGAAAGTGTACGTGCCTATATGTAGATATGCATTTCTATATATGTGTCATACGGTGTGAAGATAGAGGCATGTAAACTGCCTTATTTTACATAGAGGATGAATCAGCTAAAACTTACCAGAGCGACAACTGGAAAGATAAAAGCGACGATCAATTCTTATAAACACACACTGGAAGATTATAAAATTCGAACTCAGAGTGGTATAACGTCTAACCGTGTTGCCTCTCAAACAACTCCGTCTAGTTCACTACCACCAACTCGGTAACACATTAAAAACGCCACCAAACATTCATAACCTAGCCTTAAATTGTTTTAAGGGTTGTTGTATTGTAGATGGTAGCGATCTCTTTATGACCTTATAACGACCTTTTGAAAACCGTCAATTTTATACTTACCATATGACCTTCACATGAAAAGAAATTTCGATAATATTCCTATGTATAACTTTATAGCGAGGTGCTAGCAACTCTGTTTTGAAATGGCTGGACACTGTACAAAATAAAGCACTACGCATCAATTTGAGAGCCATGAACTCCACGCCACTTGTTCCTTTACACGCCGAAGCCTCAGAACCAGCCTTGGTTTTTCGTAAACAGTTTCTTAGCGAGAAATAAATTCTAAAAGCTGAATATAAAAATCTCTCTATTACCTCTAAGATTGCCCAATTAAATATACAGGATGTGACTAATAAATACCGGTCGAAAAAAAACTATACACTAACCAGAGGTAGATTCCCTCTACTAAGAGTGCACTTTAGGTTGCTACACAATAAGTTGAGAAATATATTATTAAACATAGTATACATAATAAACATAAATAAACATTTTTTCCCTCGTAGTTTCAATCTGCAAGTAAATAGCTGCCATTTGTCATTTTGATGGGAATATATGTTGGATTATTTTTCTAAAGATATCTCCAGAATATTTTATTTTCACAAATAAATACGATATGTGCTATTCAGTTTGTTATTTAAATTTAATTTCTATCATATACGATCGGCTATAATAGTCAATGTGTGTATATTATCTAGACCCACCACTCACGAGAAGAAAGGGTCTATTGGAAATATACAATAAATACCTAATTATGGCTTCGTTTAATATCGGGAAATAAAATTAAGGAAGTATGGCACCTAATTGAATGCATTGAGTTCTATTGTTGTGGCCCCTATTTCAGCGAATTCGATTATGTGGAATCTTGCACGGATCATAAATATACATTCTGACTTCGAAAGGATTAACTAAATGGCCTCTATTTTGGGGCGTTTTGCGGAAATCAGAAAATACATTTATCACACATACACACAGGATTTTGTCTATTTGATTGATCTAATGGTGGGATTTTGTCAATAGGACTTTCAGAAAATTAGTGGACTTAAGCAAGCACCATATGGGGTAAATATAGAATTTAGAAACAATATGAATATTGATATATGTTTGAACAGTTGTGACATTTATTAATACATATAATGTGCAGAATGCTTATTACTTAGATACCTGATAGATATAAAATATAAAGTTTCATTTTATTGACGAGTTTTTCTAAATGTTTCTATAACGTCTATTATATAGTGGAGTAAAGATAGATTTTGAGAGAAAATTTTACATGGAACATGGAAAAATAAGTTTGTATTAGTGAAACTATGAATAACCCGAGTTTTATACATCGAGTAGTTGGGAGAACCCCTTTTTCACGAAAAATAGTTAAATTATTCATTTTTAAGGGTGGTTTTTCAGTTTTAATTTATTTTGGACCCTTTCAAATGCTAGTTAAGAAACAAGAATGGTATTCTTTTATTGTAGATATCAAGGAATTTTCAGTTCAAATTTCGTGCAAATCGGTTCACCGCCTCCCACAAATGTATTTCTATGATATCTCCTACCTTAATAGTATAAGATAAGAAACTAAATAACAATTAAATTTATTTTATTAAACAAACAGGACTCGGTTATAGAAAACATACAAACTTAGTAATCAAAAGGCATGCCCCAAGTAAAAGACGTTTTACTTTACATTTATATTGGCACACAGATTGAAACTATAAAAAACAACAAATTTAAAAATTTAAGTACTCAGCTTTGTAATTGAATACAAATTTCGTAAATCATTATTTTTGTTTTTTCTTCTCTTCTGCTTAATTTTCTACCGCCAACTTTCTATTTCCTATGCAACTCAATCTAATTCTTCTCTCATTGACTTCAAAATCTTCTTATTTCTCTTGTCCTTCTTTTTACAAATCTTCTTTTTTATTTCGTAATCTCCTTCTATATTGCTTTAAAAATTATTATTCTTCATATACAATATCTAATTCATTAACCATCAGAATTAAATCTCCAATTTTTTCCCCAATCAAAAATCCCCTTCCTTCTTTTTTATCTCAACAACCTTTTTTTTCTTTTTTTCTCCATAACACTTTCATTAAAATTTTGTTATTTTCCACAATTCCAAACTGACAGTACCAACATAAATCCAAATTATCCCGCCAGTGCAAATGACATATCCCCAAATTGTCAGCCTGACATATCTACTAGACCATCAAAAATGACCAGTCAGTCTATCAGGTGCCCCCCCGAGACTGAGCTACCCAGCCAGAACCGGCCAGAAGCCCGAGCCCCCCGATCAGAAGCCTAAACCCCCCGGCCGGAAGCCCGAGAAGAGGAGACCGAGGCCCCCAGACAAAAAAGCCAAAGGATACCCCCGGTAGTTGTACGCAACAAAGAGGCATGGACGACGGTGAGCCGCCGACTGACAGAGAGCCGTATAAACTTAAAAAAGGCGAAGGTGACAGGCGAGGGAATAGCGATAAAGCCATCCACCCCAGGGGACTACCGCAAGATGTTGAAAATGTTTGCACACGTACGCCCTACCAGAAGAACGCCAACTACGTGTGGTAATCAGAGGCATTCCGAGCGGCGTGATCCCAGGCGATTTCAAAGAAGACCTGGAAAGCCAAGGATACGACCCCACCTCCGTGCAGAGGATGACCTCGAGAAGGACGTAGCAAGAGGTCCCCTTGATGCTGGTTCTAGTCCCCCAGGACCAGGAGAAAATACTACAGGTGACACGGTGCTGCTCACTTGTAGTCAGGACGGAAAGACAGCGACAGACGATATGCACAGTGTAGCCGAAATGCGTAAAGTGCGGTGAGGCACACATGACGACAGAGTGTCGCAAAAAGAACGACACACCGGCCAAGTGTGCAAACTGGGGGCCCACTCAACCAGCCGCAGGGGGTGTCCCAAGTACCCGAAACACACAGCAAGCGCACCGCAGAAGAAAGCACCCAATACGACACCACCGACGCAAAGAAGCAGCGCGGGACCAGGAACGAGCTACGCGAGAGTAGCCCAGGGCAAGGCAGGGCAGAACACCCGCCCTGCCGCTAAACCACAGGCATCGCCCGAGACCAAAAACCTTACGGCGATGCTAGCCCAGATGCAACAAACGTGCTCAGCAATGAGTGCATTTTTTGCACAAATGCCAAAACTTACTAATCTGTAATGGTTTTACAGGTTAAACCGGAAGTAATGCAGATGGCGGCTTGGAATTTCAACGGCCTGCAAGAAAGGAGGCTTGAACTCGAAGAGATCCTCAACAGGTACGACATAGATATCATGGCACTGCAAGAGACCAAGATGACCCCGGCCAAGGAGATCAATTTCCCAAGATACTACGTGTACAGGAGGGACTAGGTAAACGACCAACAGCGACTCATGAGAGGAGTGACCCTACTAGTGAAAAAGACCATAGCCCACCACCCGACAGTACTGCCTGAGCTAGAAAATATGAATGCCACCGCCGTAGTAATGTTCACAGTATGAAACGGCGACATCCAAGTGGTTTCATGCTACCAGCCACATCATAGCACGCTCAGCGAGGGAGATCTGGTCGCAATCTTGCCCGCCAGAACCCAGGTCGCCGCAATTGGTGACTTCAACGCCAAATCCCAGGAATGGAACAGCAGGATAACCAACACTCGAGGACGAGAGCTGCTGAGGTTTCTGGGACAGCACGCCGGCGACCTGCTGGTGGTAGGACCCGACCAGTCCACGTTCGACAACGGGAGAAACAGGCCAGACGTAGTGGACATCGCCATCCTGAAGAAGATGACCCTCGAAGCAGAGATCACCACGAGAACGAAGGGATCCACAGAACACAACCCAATATTCCTAAACCCAGGAGGACCGGCGGGAGAAGACAACGCCACCTTCACAAAGAGATGAACGGACTGGCAATCGTAATGGCAGCACCTGCAGCAGTACATAGCACAAATTTCCAGACTCGAAACCGTGGATGACGTGGAGAGGGCCATCATCACCCTAGAAGAACATATCCTGGAAGCAATAAAGGCCAGCATGACGGGAAACTTCCCAGAGGATACCAGGCAGCTGATCTGGGACAGACGAAGTGCCAAGAGACGGGTCTAGAAGACCAGGCTCCCAGAGGACAGACGGGAGTACAACGTCCTCAGCAGACGAGTGAAAGCCGCCCTCCAAGAACACCGCCAGGAGGGGTGGCAACGCCACCTGGAGTCACTGGACCCACAGGGCAGAAGCACGTGGAACTCCCAGCACGCCCTGTGTAACCGGAGGAAGCCCATGCACCCGATCCACGGAGAGCAAGGGATCGTCTACACTAACCAGGAAGAGGCATTCGCCGACAGTTTGGAACTGCAGTGTAGGGAGAACGAGCTCGATGATGAGGACGAGGATTGTATGGACGACGTCGAACGTAGAGTACGACAGATCCACCTCCTGCCAGATGACGATCACACCCTTCCGACCTCCCCCGAGGAAGTCAAGGAAATCCTGAGGAGCCTAAAGCCGAGGAAAGCTAGGATAGGAAACATCGTCCTCAAGAAGCTGACCAGGAAAAGAGTAGCGGCGCTAGTCAACATCATCAACGCGATGTTAAGACGCAGACAGTTTACAACCAGGTGGAAAAGGGCCGACGTCATCATGATCCCTAAACCGGGTAAGGGATTAATCTTTCCCTCTTCTTATAGACCCATCAGTCTCCTTCCAACCATGAGTAAGGTCGCAGAACGGGTCATCTTGAAAAGACTAGCAGCATCCCGGATGAGCAGTTCACGTACAGAACAGGACATTCCACAGAACTAAAAGTTATCGAGACCGGCATCAAGCCAATGGATATTGGCGCGCGCCGGACCAATTCTTTATAGATATCATCACTCGAATAAGTATAACTTATGCAATAATACCATAACATAAGTGTGGTTGCACTAAAGCAAAGTATATGGTTTTTAAATGTTCTGTGTCGAAGAATCATTTAAGGTATTTAAATTTAGGAAGAAATGGTCTTAATTTCTTAATTAAATAATTTACGTATTTATTCCATCTAAAGTGACAATCAAGCATGACTCCAAGATATTTTATTGATGAATAGATATTAATTCAATATCCGTGTTATTATATTTAATGTTGATAGCTATGAAGTTTGCAAGTTTATGAGCATAGCTAGTGAATGATAGGTAGTATGTTTTGGTCATGTTTATTGTTAATAATTTACTACTATCACATCCCCTGCAAGCATAAATAAGTCGTTGACATATAATGTAAACAATATTGGTCCCAGTACGGTACCTTGCGGCACACCGTAAGATACTGGTTCCATATTGCTCACTGTATTGCCAATCTTGACACATTGTGTCCTATCGCTCAAATAGCTCTTTATCAAGTCATAACAAGTTCCCTAAAACCCATCTTCTCAAAATTTTCTAACAAATAAGAATGTCTGACAGTATTAAACGCTTTTGCCAGATCAACAAAGATGCATACAGCCGGTTCAGACACTTTGTCCGGACTATATATTTTTGCAGTTAAATCGGCTATTGCATCCTGTGTTGATCTGGTCACTCTAAATCCATACTCCTTATCAGACAGCAAGTAATTTTTTTTCAAAAAACTTTTTTCGAATATTTTTGATAAAGTTGACAAAAGGGATATTGGTCTCTAATTTGATGCACAAAGGTTATCAGCAGACTTATATAATGGCTAAATGATAGCTACTTTAAATGCTTTCTGAATTATACCATATACTCTGTTTATGATATAAGCCAAGGGGTGTGCAAGGTAATCAATATATTCTTTCCCTATTTCTGCCTGAATATTATCAATCCCAGGTGTTTTTTTAAGTTTAAGTTCTCCTATTATTTTTCTAATTTCCTCCTCATATATAAATGTTAGATATATCGAATTATTTATATTAGTCTTTGGAAAATTTGTTTTGACTCATGTAATTTTTTGTTCCTAAAAAAATTATTAAATGAATTTGATATTTCTTGAGGATCTGAACTACTATTCTCATTTATTTTTAAATTTTTTATTATATCAGTATTTTTACGATTTTCAATATTTACTATGCAATTCCACATATGTTTAGAATCATTTTTATGTTTATTAATTTGTGTTATATAATAGTCAATTTTTGCTAATTTTATAAGTCCCGAAAGAGTGTTTCTATATGTTTTAAATTTGTTTCGTATATTTATATTCTCTGGATATCTTTTCGCTTTTTTATAAAATTAATTTTTTTCCTTTGTTTATTGCATTTACCAAACCTTTACTAATCCACGGGTTTCTTTTTATTTGATTTTTTTTAATTGCGAATATTTTATACCTATCGATAGAAAAAGTAATATAAAAATTTATATTTAGTGTAATTTATTGGATCGTTTGAATGCCAGCCAAAAATAAAATGCCCTTCCATATTCTTTGCTGAAGAGTTGTACAATAAAAAGATAATAATAATAAAGCGAGGAATATGAATTAAATTTTGAAAGGTACAATCAATATTTTTCGCAGTTTGTAAGGAAAATAAGTTATTAAATAAAATCCATGCAATTACATACGAAGGTTCTTTCTTTTCATACCACAGACGACTTTATTTAAATAAATAACATATACAAACTATACATCAATCGATAGAAAATATAATGGTCTTTATACTTTATATCCTGTAGAATTTTCGAGCACCTTAACTATTTCCTACTATTTACAAAAGGGATCAGGCATGAATATGCGTGACTTCAAGTAATTTTAAAGTTTAAGAGTTAAATAAAATGCATAACCCAAGTAACTGAAATAAGTAAAACGTAATTAATTAACAAAGAAAGTTAGACCTTATACTTTGTCCGGTATCGCATGACATCGATAAAAATTTTACTGCTTGTCTAATTTAATTATCGATAACCTTTTAAGTTCGTTTCAAGTGGGCAAAACTTCTTGTTCGATATAAAAAGTATATTAAAACTATCAACGTAATTTATTATTGGCCTGTTAAATTCCTATTGGTTTGTTTATGGCCAAAGAGAAATTTCAGCAACAAATTGGGAATTTTCCCACAAAAACCATTAAAATGGGAATAATTTTTATAACCGTTGACGTTTAATTTAGGTGACTTTAGATTCTGTAAGCAAACCTTTAATTTTTTTCGTAAAAAATTAAGAATGTCAGGTATTTTATCTTTTATTCTTATTTTTATAAACACCTCGACCACCTTGTCGTCGGCTGAGCCAGGAATTCAACTCGTCCCAAAAATGCCAATAAACTCTTGGGTTGAAACTTCAGTAGCAGTTGGATGCGTAAAGATGGCCAGCTTTGATGGTACCGCACATCATTAATTCACCAATGACTGATCGCTACCTCGGTAATTAGGGGCATTTGGTTAAAATAATTTTACACTTCCATGTGTTCGTATAACGAATCCTTCGAGACATTGGAGGAATTTTAAAGAGCTAACTGAAAAATCTATGGAAATATTTCATGGCCGATCGAACATTTGAATAAACAGCAAATATATATTTTTTAATGAATACTCATTAAATAAAACGTCTATCATATACAGTGTGTTTTACGTAAAATTACATAGGCCAATAACTTATAAACCCAAATTATTATTTTAAATTTGTAAATGCATTTATTGATAAAAATTATGGCTAAAATTTCACTATCAATAATTTAGGAAAGCAATAAAAACATTTAAATTTCTAAAATCAATAGCCGATTATTCATAAATGGTATAATTTGGTAGCCCTACAAATAAATCAAGAGTGTTTTATCCGGTGATCGAGTCGACTATCTGATCAATCTGTTTATCCCTTTCCAAAATTGAGGAAAGTAAACAAATAAACGGATATAGACTTCATTGGTAGTTGAGAGAAAATACGAAAATATTGCATTTATAAACAATTTACAAAACTTAAAAAAATACAATAAATAACGAACACAAAATGTTGTTACATAGTACTATATTTTTTTATTGTATTTTAAAATTTGCCACTGCAGTTTCGTAGAATCTAATCTACAAACCTGGTCGGGTTTCGCAGGTAATTCTCTCTCTCTCTCTCTCATGCGAAACGAGACCGGGCTTCATATATAGCAAGATATTGCTTTCTGCGCCATCTGGATATTTCTTTTCTTTCATTGAAAAAACATAATCATTTAACGTTGGTAATTATATGCGATATGGTTTGTTTATCGTTTCATCTTTCAAATAAATACCTGTCTTTAACTTGTCATCTACCACGGCATTGCTATTGATCTTTGAATTTTGAGATCTGTCAAAATAATACGAAGTATTAATCACATTATGCAGTTTTGATTTCGGATTTTTGACTCAATCAAACACCAAAATACGAATTGTGTTAACTTAAAAATATCCAAAATAACAAATTTGTAATTACCTGACGTAAAAAATGGAAGTATTACACATATTGTTTTACAGATTTTTAGGGGATTATCGATAGAGTTTACTTTTGCACTAGACATTTACGTAAGTGTAAAGGTTCAGTTCTTTTTGCATTAGAATTTCTTTTTCATTGACAATATGGATAAAGAATTTGTGTGCGGTGAATTAACGTAAACAGATGTCAAAATTATCAAAGAAGGTCAGTGGCTCGAAGATTCTCACTTTTCTTTTTCCCGTACATTTTACATACAAATGCTCATTACGAAATACTAATTACAAATTATGTGGAAAATTTCTAAAGTCCCAAAATCCGTTTCAGTTGTTCGTATGACATAGAGTAATGAGTGCAATATTTCACAGCGGCGAATATGTAGATAATAGTAAATACACAACTTTAAGTCGAGATGGAAAAGTCGGTTGACAATGTAAAAAAGACGAAAAGGTAACTAAAGTAAAATGGCCAAAAAAATGCAAAAATATTTATATAGTTTATATAAAGATAAACAAAACACGCTTTGAAAAATGTAATTTAAAAATACAAATGAAATATTTTTACTATATGTATGTATATATGTCTAGTTAATTGATATTATCACTACGAAATTTTAAATGACTTGTTATACATGTGTAAAAATGAACTACTAATGTTGTTTGTTAAAAAATATGAAATATGTTTTGACAAAAAGAAAAAATATTCTAACCATAACAGTCAGAAAAACATGACTGGCAGTCCTATGTTTGCAAATGGGAAGGGAACATTCTTTCTTCTCATCTGATCCAACTAGTGCAGATGAAGAGCATTGCTTGAAGCAAATGGCAGAAGTATGCTATGGTATTGTACTTTACTACTATTTGCAGTGCTTTTCTTCTTCGCCTGTTAGAAATAAATTCAATTAAAATATATTCAATATATTCAAATTTTACGGTTCTTTTACATAACCTACCTTAATACCTAATTTTGTAACCACGTACTGTTTCGTAATGAAAAAATAAGTGAAATAGCTGACCAGCTTTACTTTCTGAGTATAAAATGTTGCCATAACAAAATACAGATTAGAAATTTGCGAAATCGGATATGACTAATTTTTACCCTTCTTCATTTTAACAGACTAAATTTTTTTCTATTTTTCCCTATTAATATATACTGATTGATGGTAAGGAATAAAATATTACCGATCAAAAGTTTCTAAAATCGTGTAGAGCTTATTTTAAACCTGAATTATTATTTTTTTAACACACACTGATAGCCAAAAGCAAAATATTATAGGTTTGGTTGAAATCATGTACAGTTGATGTTTTAACATTGTCTTCATAACAATACAAAAAAAAATCTGAAGCTGAAACGTAGGGAAATAATTGATTGGTTTACTTGAATTTCTATTTTGTCTTTACTTATAGTAGTACTACCGTAGTAGGAGTACCTTTTTTGCTGGCTGGGATACCCGTTGAATTATGCAAGAAAAGCAGCAGCACAAACACATTGCACATGTGATAGAAAAGATCAGCGACAGTCAGCATCTAATTTGCGGCAGATCGTGTAGAATGACTTTAAACATCACGGTAATATCAAGAATGATATGATATATGTGATATGCGGCAGTACATGTATTGTCTTGGGTTTTCACGAATTTACGTATTTCACCAAAAGACTAAGACATATGTAAAAGTATATATTTACGATAGACTCTATTTATGTTTCTATGTCTTCCAGTGATTATCCATTTTTTATGTTTTATAGTATGATTATAACACAGTGAAATACTGATTAGTTTACAGCTCGCATTTTTGTGTCTAATTTATTTTCGGTTCAGATGCTTTTGGGCTTGTTGTTCAGTTTTAAAGGACCAATAACAGACAGTGGATCGGCAAACCTAAATGATAAATGTTGTATGACCGAACCTGGTTAGGTTCAGCCACAATGGTTACAGTCAAAACTGAAGTTTTGAAAAAGTTATCGCTTTATTTTTTTTAAATAGTATTAGATACATTCCATGTTTAGAAAAACTACACTATTTTCTCTAGAGTAGCTCTAAGAATCCGTCTAGATTTCAAATAATGCTATTTCCTGTTTTATTTCTCGCTTATTTTATAACAATTTGTGTTTCTAACCCTTAATTTATATACCACGCCCCCACCCCATCCCTCACAACCTTTACAACTAAAATTTAAAAAAATACTTTTGTTGTATTTTCTACTGAATATTTTATAATAATCTCTTGTTACAACCCTCAACCTGAGTATTTTTATTTTGAACAACTAGATTCTCATATCGACGCACTGTCACTACGATGAGAGATAAATTCGATGATAGAAACCATCACGAAATTACGATTACTTAAAAGTCCTTTCAATTAATTATAGTTTTTGAGCAATTTCGCTTTAAAAAATTAAGTTATTTATTATAAGCATTTAGGAAGCTTTAATTAATTTAAATAGTTAAATGTAGTTTAATTTAGTTATTAAAAAGCTATCAAATGACAAAACGCGCTATTCCGTAATGTACCATTAAAGGTGACTTTACCTAAACGGAACTTTAATGTAAAAATCACTTTAAGAATTCATTCAAAGTCGACACGTTCCATAACGAGATTTCGTGTTACCTTTAGTAAAAGTCGGCTTTTAAGTTTTTTGCTTTCTTAGCTGCACTGAAATCGAATATTTCCAGTCAGCGTTATTTTAAGCGCTGCCTTTTCGAACATTTGACAGTTTACGCTACATTTCTTAAAATTATTAAACTCTTGGGATTGGGTTTGTCGCACATTTTAGGGTAGCGTCGCTTCGGTCAAAATCCTGTAAATTATTAATAAAAATCTCAACAAAAAAGACATAACCAAACTGGGCCATACCTAAACCGTATCCTGTAGAACACCATGAAATTAAAACAAAAATCTAAATACATAAACAATAAAAAAATTTCAAGTGCACCGTAAAACGGAGAAAAAGTAGCTTCCTTCTTGAGAAAAAATTTTTTCACACATCCCTCATGATATCTCCGGAACCAATTGAGATAATTACATATATATATTTTTAATTGATAAAAGAAATGTAAGCGAAGGTTACTACTTTAAATTAGTTTTTACGGAAAATCTAATTTTTCTGCAACACTAATTAAAACTTGAACATTTACTTCCCTTGCAGCACTTTTTTTACTAAGTGAAAAACTTTTTTATTTTAAGGAATATTGTTATATGGAAGATGGCGCTTTGTGAGTAGTCGTGTGTGTGGTGAGCTCAGAGAAATTTTAATAAATTTTGCTTAATAAGTGGATAAAATAAAAATTAATAGTATAATATTAATCATAAACCCATTATTTTTTCCTTCTGTGCATTGTTTTGCTATAAAATGGGAAGTAAAGCAAATACTACAATCAAGGACGTTAATTCACGTGTTGATAAATTGGCAGAAGAGTTCCAGCGTGGCCTTAAGGAGTTTAAAGATGAATTTTTAACTCTGAAATTCGAATCCCCGAATGTATGCAGTTCTGCAGATTATAGTGAGTTGGTTAAGAAGTTTAATACATTTGAGGCATCGATAAATGTGGCTGTCAGTGTTTTAAGAGATGATGTAACAAAATTAAACGAAGAAATACTTGGTTTGAATGTATTTAAAACTAACTTTGAATTAAAACGTAATTATAACTGTATTATTGTGCATGGTTTGGTTGTTGATAAGAAAGCTGATTTATATGAAGAAATATTAAAGTTATTTTCTGATAATATGGGTGTAAAAGTGAATAAATCAGATATCAACCAATGTTATCGATTTGGAAAAAATGAAACAAGAAATGATAATCCAAGGCCAGTTGCAGTTCATTTCTGCCAGCGATGGATGCGCGACCTGGTATTCTTCAATAAAAAGAAGTTGAAAGGTTCTCGGATTCTTGTTACTGAAATGCTTACGTTTGACAATTTAAAATTATTTAGAAGAGCCCGTGAACTTTTTGGGAAGTCTGCGTGGTCATACAATGGAGTGGTATATATTGATTCTAAGGACGGTAGAAAGCTAATTAAATCCGAAGCCGATTTGTCTGAAATTAATACTGCTGCATAGGTGTTTACAATGTTTTTCTAGTGTGTGTCATAGTGACGGTCAGTAGTATTTTACTAATTATATTTCTCTACTTATAACACCCTAAATAGAAGTTTCTTTCCAAATTTTAGTAGGAAATATTTCATACGTAATGCATAAATTTGTACATATTTTTCCTTATTATGATTAATTCTTTATAATATTTTCTAGTAATATTTTAATTTGATACTTTATTGGCTAATTATTTTGTTCAATAATTTCATTTCCTAGAAAATATCTCTTAATGATATTTACATAAATCTTATGTTATAATTACTTTTTGATAAATTAATTTTGAAATTTCTCTGTTTATTTCTTACTTAATGCAATATAAAGTTTCTTTTCAATATTTTTTAAATTATTTTGTTGATAATATGCGTGACATTTGTAGCTTAACTGATTATTTTTCAATTTGTGAAATAGTTTCTATTCACATGCCACTTAATGCATATGCTGAATAGTGTTTATATATATTTATTTTCTCAACTTCAAATGTTTTCAATTCTTTGTTATAATGTATTCCACTAATTGTTGTATTTTGGATATGTTTAATGTTTACATGAAATTTTTCTGTGCTCACTTGCTTCACGTAATTATTACTTACTTAGTTTTGTGTTCTGTTAAGACTCACTTTTTCTGATAAATTTTATTGCGTATTTTTTATTTTTTTCTTTCCTAATTGTTTTGCTGGCATATTGTCACTTGGATTTTGAGTAAGATTAGCTGAATAACATTAGTTTCTTTGTTAATATATATATTTTTTTTTGTATAGTACTTATTATATTTGAATATATTTTCTCAATAACAGACAGTTACATGCATATACTTTTATATATCTTTATGGAGTAATCTTGATTAATATGGTTACTTACTTGCTTGTCTTATTATCTTTACTTGTTTATTTTCCTTCTAACATTCTAATATGAAAATTGCACATGTTAATATAAGGTCACTGTTTACAGGTTTTAATGAATTTTCCTTACGTGTAATTGAAAAACAATTTGATATAGTAATGGTTACAGAGACATGGCTTTCTGATGATGTTATATCCGATGCTATTGCAATACCGGGATATCGTTTTTTACGAAAAGATAGAGGTACTAGAGGAGGTGGAGTTGGTGCGTATATCAAAGTTTCTTATAAATATCATGAGTTAGCCTTTGATTTTCGGGTAAGTGCAGAATTGGAGTATTTGTTTATTAAATTAACAATGCCCTCGTTAACAATAGTTATTGGTACATTTTATAGACCCCCTAATACTCACATAAATAATTTTTTAAATGATTTTGATGAGATTTTATCTACTGTATGTCCTATTGCTGATTATGTTATCTGCACTGGCGATTTCAATGTAAATTTGTTTAATATTGGGAACCCAGTTGACTCTTGTTTTCAAGCTTATAATTTTTCGCAACTAATATCTGACCCTACTAGAGTAACTAGTACATCTAGCACACTACTTGACCCTTTATTTATATCAAATAATGAGATTGTTAATAGTTCTGGTACAATTTCTATGGAAGGTATTTCAGACCACAGAATGGTTTTTTGTGATATAAAAACTAAGCCTGTCAAAATGAAACCTAAATATGTAGTTTTTCGTTGCTATAAAAATTTTGATTTAAATTTATTTACAGCTGATCTCCATGCCCTCCCTTTGTTTAATATAATTTATGAAAACAACATTGATGATAAAATAAAATTATTTAATGAATATCTAATTAGCTTGTTTGATAAACATGCACCGATTAAACAGGTAAGAGTTACTAAACCACATGCGCCGTGGCTTACACCAAATTTAAAACTTATTATGAAAGAAAGAGATAGAGCCTTACAAAAATATAAACGTACACGTATTGACAATGACTGGTCTAGGTATAAAGAACTTCGTAATTATACTCTGACAATAGTTAGGCGAGAAAAGAAAAGCTATTTACAGTCTATTTGTATAAAAAATAACTTGAAAAATACATGGGCAGCGCTCAAAACTCTTAATGTCCACTCTAATAAGGAGATAAATATTCCTGATGAATTGGCCAATCCTACGGAAATTAATGATTACTTTGCATCTTTTGTTCAGAATGTTAGTGATAAATGTGATAATAAAATTGAATATTACAACAACAACTCGAAAAACCCATTTTTATCATTTAATTTTTCACTTACTTCTGTTGATGAAGTAAATAAAATTCTACACAATATTAAAACAAATGCGATAGGTATCGATGGCATTTCGTCCTCTATGCTTAAATATTGCAGTCCTTTTATAGATCAATATATAACACATATTATAAATTGTTGCATTGAGGTAAAATATTTTCCTCAGTTATGGAGAGTTGCAGTAGGTAAACCATTACCAAAAAATAATGACCCCTCCTCATTTTCTGATCTTAGAGTTATTAGTGTTTTACCGGCCATGTCCAAAATTTTTGAGAAAATTTTATTTTACCAAATATATGAGTATTTCACACTTAATAATTTTTTGCCAGATTCGCAATGTGGCTTTAGAAAAGGATATAGTACCAGCACCGCCTTAGCTGTTGTTACCAATGACATATTTGAGGCTTTTGATAAAGGTTTGGTTAGTGTGCTGGTGTTACTTGATTTCTCTAAAGCGTTTGACACCATTAACCATAAGCTTATATGTGCAAAAATGAAATTCTATGGTTTTGAACAATCTGCTGTTGAACTTATATCATCTTACTTAAATGGGCGCACGCAAAAAATATTAATTAATAATGCTTATTCTCCAAGTTTAGATATATTGTCAGGTGTTCCTCAAGGGTCAATTTTGGGTCCCTTGTTGTTTATTATTTACACATCTGAAATTCTTTGTTCTGTCTCAAATATTCGGATACAAGCCTATGCAGATGACACCGTGCTTTATTCTCATTTTAGTATTGAAAATACGGTAGAGGCGGGTGATATCATAAATCGTGAACTTAATAAAATTATGAGTTTATCAGTCGAACATGATTTAAATTTAAACTCTTCTAAATCTAAGTTAATGTTATTTGGTAGCATGAATAAGGTTAACGTTGTTAAAGCTAGCCTTGATATTAAAATAAATGGTACAACTCTGCAGGTTGTTGACGAAGCGAAATGTCTTGGAGTTATTTTTGATTCTAACCTGAGATTTAAGAGTCACGTAAAAAAATTGATGCGAAAGGCATATTCTTCTTTGAAGCTAATATTTTCAAATCGTCACATTTTAAATTTCAATCTAAGAAAAATGTTATGTGAGTCACTTGTATTATCCCATTTTAATTACTGTGATTTTGTTTTTGGCTTTTGTCTTGATCAATATGACAAAAATCGCATTCAAAAAGTTCAGAATACTTGTTGTCGCACTATATTTGGATTAAGAAAATCTGATCATATTTCTCATAAAATTAAGGAATGTAAATGGCTTAATATGAATAATCGTAGAATTCATCATCTAAGTAATTTTGTGCATAAAACATTGATATCTCCAAACTCTTCCTCCTTTCTAAAAAATAAATTTCATACTCGATCCTCTATCCACACAAGAAATATAAGATTCAAAAACAAGTTTACAATGCCACATCACCAGACAGCCATATTTAGTAGAAGTTTTATCTTTAATGCTATTTCAGTTTACAATCAAATTCCAGAACAAATTAAAGTTTTTAATATAAATAAATTCAAATACAAATATAAAAGTTACCTATTAGGCAAGCAATAGTTCTAAATTATTTTGGCTTTTACTTACTCCGTGTCCAAGTACGTATGCCCAGCTATTATTAATTGCATTGTTTACGTTTACTTTTTACCATTGGTCATATTCTCTTTAACTTGTTATTTTTCTGGTTTAAATTAACGAATTGTGAATGTGCCTCATTGTGGTTGAGTATGAGTAGCTCTCAGCTAGACTTCGCCATAATGGGTATCATTACTTTTCTGCACTATTTTTCCTTTCCTTGTAATTTTTATTTTCTGTGTTTTCTACCTTGTAAACTGTTTACCACAATAAAGTCGATTTATTATTATTATTATTATTATTATATCATTTTTAAAAAATGGTTCCCTACGACTTATAGTTTTCAAAATTTTGTTATTTAAAACTGAGTGTTTCGATCTTAGATGCGCTCACCGCGGCGCCCCGCAAGTGTGTGGACTATTCTATACAAGTAATCTTATATTGCCCGTTGGAAACAAACTTTTCTCTTGGAATGTGAATGCGAATATTTTTAACGAGTTTTTACATATTGCTTAACAATGGGATGTTTATTTCGTGGACAAACTTAGAAGGAAAATGACAAATTAGTTACACAAAATCCCAAATCGCAAGGATTGAAGACAATTACATGTGCCGCGAAAGAAAGGCAAGACATTTGTGCCGAAAAGATTTTGCAACAAAAGGAAAACATTTTAAGTGGAAAAGTCAAAGTGAAATTTCATATAGCCTGCAGAAAAACCTATATTAGTTTGCAGAATCTTCCCAATTCAGTGAAATTGAAAATGCGTCATTGTCTTCGTTAAGATGCAATAAAGAGAAATTCAATATTCGGACAATGTGCTTAATAATGTAATAAATTAGGAAAGAAAAGCAAGAAGCTTTTAATATCTGTGCAGGCAGGTATACTCGGGTGTATATATATTTTTTTTCGCTTCTCGGCCTCTGGCTAAGATCAAAGTGTAGTGTAGTGGTGTATATTTACTGGGCAGTCAAAAAACGCAACAAAAACTTTACGACCTCATTAAAATACCATTATTCTCTATACTAGCTCGCCTACAAATTGAATCGCTTATCTTTATAGGTTTTTAATGTACGTCGGCTTGAATATTAAATAATGAACAGTTCTTTTGACGCACAAAATTACATATTTACTATATATTAATATAAAACAGTTATATTGACGCATACAATTACTTATTCACTATGTAATTTTATTAACGTTAGCACCTTTAAAAAATGACAGAATAATAACCTGTACATGCTAATGCGCCTGTGGAAGAATTTCCATCCAAATTTTTACCTGGATAAAAAGTTGCAGATCCGACAAAACACACCGATCTACTCAACGTTGTGATCTTTTACCGAGGGATATTTCTGAACGGGTAAAATTTGGTTGGTAATTTTGAATTAAATTCTTCCGGGAAAAAATTAAAAAGTACGAGTATAACGATAATTTTGCCCGCTTAGGAAGAAGTAAGAGTGTAATGACAACAACTACTCTACTAGTTGTGAATTATATTAGTGAGACTACAGCGGAATAAATTTGCAATTAGTGTGTGCTAATGTGTAATCGTAAGGACAAGTTATTGTAAATAAGTGATGAATAAATCAGTGGTTTATGAAAGTTTTTGTAGCAATGTATTGAACCTCGTACATGGTGTTTACTGGCGATTGTAAACACGCAACAATATATAAATGCTTCGCAAGGAACTATTGCAGAGCTATGAATTATTTTTGGCTAAGCTACAGATCAAACATGAATTATATAACTATCGAAAGCATTGTTTATCGCGAAAAAGTTATATCTAAAATAAACATTACAGCGTTTCTAAATCGCTTGGAGATTTTCATATAAATTTAAATAAAATAAAGCTTAATTTTCAATGTTGAATCAAATGTTCGTAATAGTGTTATAAATAAACGTAATCGCATTCGGGCAATTAGATTCATTACCTTAATAAAACCGGGGCCACACCGGGTGTTCTATGCAATACTGTGGTTTTATGTTGAGAGTTGACTTTTTTAGTGTCCGCAAACATTTGAATTTATTACTGCTCGCATTCTATCCGACTGCATTGTCGGCGTGTGGACCAACGATGCGAGTCCTCTTTTTTCTCAATTTTGTACATACCTAAATCTATTTCTTCGGGAGTTGTCACTTGAACCCTAAAACCTACCATTTTCTTGCAATCAAATTATTTAATCGTTGATTCTCTTCGACTCTTATCAGAAAAATACATTGAATAAATTTTGCAGCAGTTTTTGCTTATCACTATTTAAATTGGTTAATATGATGTGCAAATGTATTATGATGCTTTGGAATTTTTATACACGCAAAAAATTCCCTGTTTAATTTTTTTATATTTATATAATATTAGAATTTGGTGTCTCTCATGAATTGTTCTATATGGAAATTTGTTTGGAAGCTTGGTATGAAAAACTGTGAGCAAATGCAGTTATGAGAAATGTATGCAAAAATGATGTGTTCTGTGAAATTCATTTTCGATTATTTCCAAAAAAATATGAATCAAATACTGTCTTCACGGTACTGTAGTCTGAATTTGAGAATAATAAACGGCCTAACAGAATTTTCATGTGAAATTTGCCCCCAAATTAAATCAAATTTCTTATCAACCCTCTCGAAGCATTTGATCTGAGATTATTATTCCCAGATCTTGAAACCGTTGGCTGGCATATAATTGACAACTACTTACTCTTCTTGGTCGTTATAAATCTGTCATTTTTTAAAATTTTTTGAAAATTTTTGTTATCACTGCGGGACCAAATAATTTTTTTCCCATAAACGTGTCACTCTAAGGCGAACGCTACAAGCTCAATATTTATCGCGATATCACGAGTGACACTAGACGTACAATATTTATCGTGTCAGTGGAGTTTCATATTTCTGACAAACTTTCCAAATTCAGTATAAATGATTTTAAATGTAGTTGTTCCGTTGTAAGGGACGACGTCGACGCGAAGGTTTCACGCAGTAGCTTTCGTCTTCAGACATCATACAAAGCCGGAAACAGAACGCGTACTGATGCGGTAAATAATTTATAGAAACTGCACTTTCAATATGTATCACGTGATCCATGGATTGACTACAGATTTCAAGTTTTCTGGAAATCCTGAGATCCATATCACGATCCATCATTTTTCCACTCTACACAATCAATAAACATAACGATCCAATATTGTGATCCAAATATCGCGATAAATATTGAGCGTGTAGCGTTCGCCTAAGAAACATGTTTTAAAAATTTTTAAAAATGTGGAGGGAAGTGGAAAAAATTAAAAACTTTCAAAATGAGTATTTTTCCCACAAATTACCACTGAAACTGAACTACTAACATCATTAAACAAATGTCATATTTATTGTACACTATTTTCGTTTACTGTACACCAGAATTACTTTTTAACAGGATTTGACGGTAGTGTTTAGGACAAGAGTTTACGTACAATACTCCTAACTTGTGAAAAAGCAATTCAGTCTTCGATAATAATTTAGTTTGTTGACCCGATGAATTTCTCATTTGAGTTAAGGTTCAGTAACAAATAAGCAGACCCAAAAAGTTGATATCTGGTTAGTTGTAGCTTGTTTAGACTTGTACAGGATGATGAACTTGGTAGGACATATAACGATGAGCTGAGCAATTTTGATAAAGCATGGGGATTCACATGACGCATGAAGATATCACAAAAAGAGCAACTTGTTGATTTGATATGATTTAGCAGCATAAGGTAGGCATATTCTGAATTAATAGGTTTTGATGATGCTTCGGATATTTAGAAAAAAATGTAAGGATGAAGAAAGGGATTGTGATTTTTTTATTTTTACCTGCATGATTTGCGTTAAAAAATGAAAATTACAAAGTCAGCTATTACTCTTCCACTATGGCGGAAGAGTAATGCAATAGGTCAAATTCAATTTCCAAAAAATTATCTTTAAACATCTTTCAATTATCTCCCCAAGCCGCCCATAAAACAATCTTCCCCAAATCAAGACCAGTTTACGTGTTTCCCATGAGTTGCTGGTCACTAGTCACTATCTTCATTTAGTTATCCCACCTTTAGCTTCATTTCTTTAATAAAATTCTTAGTCCAATTTACTAGTTCCCTTTTGCATGCTGGCAATTCGTCGCCAAGTTCACTTCATTACCCTAAATAGGATTTATCATGATCTATATAGATTTATCATGACCACATAGAGCATCACGTTGTATTAACTTGACTTTAATATAACATCAAATATAACATTAATATGGATTAAAGTAGAACCCTCAACGTTACTTCACGGGACCATTTCCAGACATGAGTCTTACCCACAATTATCTTGAATATTTCCAAAACCAAATTAGATTCCGCTGACATTTTCATATCAAAATATTGTATTTTTCATAGCCGATTTAGTAATATATTTTCCAATGTGAAATTCAAAAATTTAAACAACTATTGCACCACATTTCACAATAATAGCCCAAATGAATGTCTGGTACCCTTTTAATTTTCATCCAGCTCTCATCCAGCTCCCAGCGAGCGTCGTGCCCCACCACTAGTTTAAAAAAGGGAGCGTGCCAAGCCCCCGGCAAGTTGTGTTCCCGGTGTATCTGTGTATCTAACGAAATATAAAGTTGTGCCCACGTCCTCTTCCTAGGCAGCCCCTAGTAAAAAATCGGTTCTAATATTATTATTCAGCCCCAGTGCTACATTTTAAATCGCCTTCATGGTCTTAATTTTTAGTAAATAAAATCATCCAAGTGATCCTTAGTTCTTAAGTGAATTATCTCAGATCTAATAAATTAAAACGAAACCCGCACCGTCTAAGGCAAAATTCTAAGTGTCGATACGTTACCTAAAAGAAAAATTGTTTAATCTAAATAATATAAATATTCAACTCTTTATTTTTTTATATTATTTATGCTTTTCGTATAAATAAAAAGTTTTTAATTTCGTGTTCTAAATACAGTGTTATTATTGAAAGAAAAATACCTACAGGGTACTCACGTAGGCCCTACCCGATAAATCAAAAAGTGAATAAATCACATCTAGCTTATACAGGGTGAAGCTTTAGACCCTTACAATCAAACAAGAAGCATTTTTGCACTCTAAAAATTGTACAGGGTGTACCTATTGGCCGATTCCTTCCATTTAAGGACATACCACCCCGACCTAACTTTTAAATAAATTAAGTGCACAAACGGCCTCTGGCAGTCTCAGTTGAAGCTGGCCAGCCAAAATATTTTTATTTTCCCAACCACCGAGGCCAGTGCGTGTTCACCACGAAGACCGCATCCTCGCCTCACACATCTTCCAGCGGCTTGTATATCAGTGTATGCGTGGAAGCTATACAACCTTAGGCGAGGATTGTATAGGGGATATACCATCCTTCGGAGGGGATGTAAAGCCCCCGGTCCCTTGTCTATTAAATGTTAGGCGAGTACAAGATCTCTACTTTTCTTAAGGAAAGAGGTTCGGCAAAATTCCTGGTTGGGGGTAGCTCGTCTACAGGCGTCGCGTCGGTGCTAGGCTTCAGTAGCGGAAATAGGCCGACGTTAAATAAATGTATACAAAAAAATTATATTTTTGTTTAAGTAATAATTTTAAGTGTTGTTTAAGTTACAATGACTTTACAAAAATAAAAGTTATTTGGTATTTTCTTTAAAGAAAGAAAGGTGTTCTAATGCTTAATTAGCGTCATTGTTACACGACTATCAAGTTATTTAAATATCCAACAATAAATAACTCGAAAAGTAGGGTGATTATTATTGAAATCTTAAATATGATTTTTTTTAGAAATTAATATTTCTTAATGAAATTTAGTATACAAGGGGGTTTTAGGTCATGCCGAACAATATTCTGTAAAAACAAAATCCTATCTCAATCGCTAATATAAATTCCTAATTTTAGAAGTATACCAAACTGAATCTAAGTCGATCAACAAATTGTCGAGATATTCGGGTATAGTGGTGAAAAGTAAGACACACTATATATATTTTACATTAATTAGTTAATAGTAATAATTTACTCACACCCGAGTTTATGAGGCACAACTATATTTACCTTGCACCCTGGGGCCCTTTCCCAAGTCAATTAAACATGGGTTGCTACAACGTCGGAGATCGACTTATTATCGTTGCAATCACCGACCTAATTCGTACCAAACTTTACGTCAGAATAAATTGAAAACACTTACTTAAATCCCACTTTGCGGTCGGATTAAGACAACTTTATAGAACAAAAGATACCTATGTGCCATTTCATTACGTCGTAAGTCGGTAATATCTGACAATAGAGTGGGACTTTAGTAATACCAACCAACTTTGTCTACCTAACCCGTCATCGTTTGTTTGGAACATGGATATATCATAAAATATGTTTGCCATTTAGAATAACACGTTAATTTTAACTTGAAATTTCGTGTGAAAAGAAGGTCAACATTCAAACAAAACAAATTTTATTGATAAATGTATATCGGCTAGGTCTAATAAAATAGATATCCCTTGAGAATTACGTTTAACTCAAAAATATTAAAATAATACTTTTATTTTCTTTCAAAAATAATTGTTTTTTGTAAAAATATACTAGAAAAATAACTCATATATAATTTAATGAATAAATAAGTGCTTCTCATAGCGTATTTTATTTTTTAAACTATAAATTTAATTATTGTCTGAAAGTTATTTGTGGCATTCTTCGAATATCCTTTCCTATTATTTGGGTTTTCTACCACATGTGTTATTATTTTTCCAATAATTCAATTATTTTGTAGATTCGGTGATTTGTTTTGAAGAGAATAATAACAAATAATAGGAAAGAATATAAATTAAATGTTTATAAAATCTTTGCAAATGTTTATCCAACATAGCCGCCTATTCTTGATTTCGGTATAATCTATGAATATGGCGAAGTCGGTGTTTATTATTTATGACTTACTTAATCTGACTATTTGTCGTGAAAGTTCCAAATAAATGCACTAATTCCGACTTACAGTTGTGAAAAGTACAAATATTTTTACCAACAGCGGCGTTGAGTTAGCAACGTCTAACCGACGTTGAAAGGTTACCCGTAAGTTAACCAGTTCTATTTGGTCAGTTACTAATATCTAATCAACGATGGAAGATTACTTAAAAACACACCAAATCTAAGTAAGTCATTTTCTGACGTCAAACCAACGTTGGTAAGTGTTCCAAACTAAAGTAGTAGGTTTGCATGATCCAAGAAATGTTGCTCTGAGATCAGTTCATGACTATAAGATCTAAGTTACCATACGACTACTATTTGCACTAATTTTGACGTTGGAATTAGTAAAAAAATAGTTGGTAGTCGGTGAAATGTTGATTGGGTCGGTTAATAGTATTTCTTTGTAAATGTAATTGTTTCAAGATACTGTGAAACGTACCAGACAACTATTATTAAATCTACGTCACGCAGTGAAATTATTCACAAACTGAGATGAATATTTTCTATATTAATAGATATTAATTAATATTTGGATGTTAATCCCAATATAATTAATTGTGATTTATAACAATATCAAAGCAGTGTTTAATGTTTCCCATACATCATGTAAAATGGCATTTCTAATAATAAACCACTACTAAATAATAAATAAATCTTCTTCATATATTATTCATTTTTCATATTAGGAAATAATTCCATCTTTCTCCCGAACTTAATATAAATCGCGCAAAAAATTCTTCAACTGACAGAGGCATCACTAACAATACTCCTAATTTATATCCTACTTACTTAATGAAATCGAAGATAATATTATCCATAGTTCAATTTGTTAAGTGCGGTGCTCTTGATGTTTTTCAGACAATGGTTTCCACAGAAAAGTCACCCTAACCGACCCCTATTTGTATACCCGTGCTTTTGAACCCACCGAATAGCCGTGACAGCCCCAGTGTTAACATAAATGTCGTTACAAAAAACACAATGCGAAGATGTGCAGTGTTTACCCAGATCCAACATATGTTACGGGATGAAACATGTCAAACGCAGAATGGTGACATCCATTGACTGCGTTGTGATTTTACAATTGTACAAGATTCATTTTGAATGTTTTATGGGACGCAGGAGTGGCAGTTTTACAAACAGAACTGATGTTATACGGGTATAGTTAATTCATATTTCACGGGCAATTCTTAGAATGTCATATGCAATCATTTGGAATATATACGGTGAAAGTCCGGCTATTATTAGTGAAGTAGTAAGAATGAAGAAAAACTCCTAGTGAAATACATAAAAAATTGGAAGGACTGTTTACATGTTGATATGTGGTGGTACTTTTTACATGAACAATTTATAATGCTTTTCAAAATTTGTACTTAATTGTACTGCACATTTTGCAAGCGTCTACGGAGATTCTATACTATGCTGAGTAAAAATATGTGGCCCCTTAAGTATGTCCCTATGATTCAATATGGCAGCCAAAATGCTGCTTAAACTGGTTCTTTACTCGTATAATGCAAATAAACAGTCATCAAAAAGTTATAAGACATATTCCTTGAAAAATTATTTACAAGACGCGAATTTAGCAATTTTGATCTAAAACTGGCTGTTTAATCGTTGTCAGTGTTCAAAGACTTACGCTTTCAAATACTTACCAGACCGGAGGTGATTGATAAAGTAACATAAAGTAAACAGTAAGCATACTTAAGTGATAAGGCTCAATACAGCTCGAAGTAAAGACGGTGTTCCACATGGGACCGTGTTGGGGCCAAGCCTATTCACCCTGTATGTAGATGAGTTACTCTGTCTAAATTCCAGTGGAAAAGTTATTAGTAGACGATACCGCTCTATTTTACACAGCTAATTCTTGGGCTGAGTTAAAAACGAAAGCAGAAATGGTCTTAGGAAACATAAAAAAAATTTCGAAAAAAAGCTTTTCACGATAGATTTTTCATAAACGAAACTTTTGCCATTTTCCTCGTATAAAAATATCCTGCCGACTTTTAACTGTCTACAGATTGCGCAGGATCTAAACTAATTGGAAATAGAAACAGCTCTTACATTTAAATATCTAGGAGTCCACTTGGACTCGAATTCACTTAGGGATACTCACATAGGCTAGCGTAGTAAATAATTTAAGAGGTCTGCTATATAAATTTAAATTTATGAAAACTTTTCTCGATATGAAATCTTTAAGAACAATATACTTACTACGGATTAATAGAATCCAGACCAAGATATGGGATCATTGTTTGCCATATTAAACAGCTGCTAATATTATAGAAGAATTTCTTAAAATAATGCTCGGTAAGAAAAACACTTACCCCTTCAACGATCTCTTCCGCGCGGCACAAATTTTAGATCAGAGACAATTATACTTTTTATTTGTGGCTATAAGTCAATATAATTATCCCGTTGATCATATTTATGAAACAAGGTATAAGCAGTTTCATTCAATATTTTTAAAAAGAAAGTAAGGTGCTAGAGAAAGAAAGGTGAGAAATTCATGTGTTAATTGAACAACAAGAAAAGAAAAAAAAAAAGAGTGAAAGAATCATTAATTATTGCTTTATACGTTGTAAATAAATATGGGTGCATTAATGGACTTAGGAATTAAGTAGAGGTAATAGTACACTATTATACGTATTATTATATTTATAAGTAGAAAGACATAAAATTATTAGAAAATATATTAAAAAGATTTGGAACACATAAGCACCGCAAAATAACAATAAGTTTGAATAAGTTACACAGTGACCCGATCAAGGTCTGCCTTATGTGGGACTAATGTGTTTATTTGTTTATATTATAAGCCAATAAATCATATAAAATAGTGTATCAGTGACGAATAAACATTTATTTATTTACTTATTTATTCATCAATCATTTGAAGAGTTCGTAGACCACAAATACGTAACCGATCAGACCGTAGTCTGCTCTAGAGGAGGACCATTTAAACTGTGCTCGGTTATTTGGAGCCATTACTATAGTAACGTTGTTATTTTTAAGCTTTTAAGGAATTCCAGCATACTTTTATCGTTAATATTTTTCAATTCCAAACGTGCTAAAACTATTCATTCTAAGCGTGATAAGGAACTTACTTAAACAAACTATATTTTGCAGTTTTAGTTGTCACATAAATACGAAAGCTCTGAAGGGTCACATTATATTTTTTTTAAAGTTGAAATTTCAACTCTTTTTCTTGAAATTTCAACTTTATAAAAAGTTGAAATTTCAAGTTTTTTCTTGAAATTAAAACACTGACCAATACTTTCCATCATATCTCCTTTAGTCGTTGGTTTTACTTTATAAACGTCTGACTTCACAAATTCCCAAAGGAAAAATCCATTGAAGTCAGGTCGGGTGATTTAGGCGGCCATGCAGTAACATAGTTTAATACAATAATAAATTATACATAATTTAACAGTTTATTAAATTAACTACTGATAAGTATTTAGAACTACTTATACTCTTCACAACTTTATACAGACTAATCGGTTGTGACCCTAACAGACATAAAAAGTTGAAATTTCAACTTTTTTTCTTGAAATTTCAACTTTATAAAAAGTTGACTTTTCAAGTTTTTTCTTGACTTTTTTTCTTGAAATTTCAACTTTTTATGTCTGTTAGGGTCACAACCGATTAGTCTGTATAAAGTTGTGAAGAGTATAAGTAGTTCTAAATATTTATCAGTAGTTAATTTAATAAACTGTTAAATTATGTATAATTTATTATTGTATTAAACTATGTTACTGCATGGCCGCCTAAATCACCCGACCTGACTTCAACGGATTTTTCCTTTGGGAATTTGTGAAGTCAGACGTTTATAAAGTAAAGCCAACGACTAAAGGAGATATGATGGAAAGTATTGGTCAGTGTTTTAATCGTATAAATGTTAATATGTTATACAATGTAAGGCATTCACTTATCGAGAGACTTCAGTATTGTGTGCATCAAAATGGTGGACATTTTTAGCAATTGTTAGGGTAGTTTCAATATCGTGAAAAAAATTATTTCTCAAAAACCGTTCATAATTATTATTAAAAGAAAGTATATGATATCAAAATGTGAAATAATCATATCTCAAAAACCGCTTGAAATAAAAATAAAGTGTATGATATTAAAATGTGGAGAATTGTATGATTTATTTATCCATGTAAACAACTTATAGGCATTCCATTTAAAACAATTGAGAAAAATATTAATTAAATATCAAGAAATGTAAACAAATATTTTAGACTCTCGGTATAACAATAATTTATTTGTAAAATGTTTTTCAGTAAATACAGCATTATCAAATAATCTACATTTTTAGAAAAAACAACTAATAAATCGGGGAGATATGGCAGTCAAAAAAATATTTGAAAATTGCCAAAAAAACGGGAAAAAAATCATAACTTGGCAAGGCGACATCCGATTGGCGAAATACTTTAGAGTGTAATAGAAGACCCTTGAAGGGTCAACTGACGCCAAAAAATATATGGTGTTCCATTTAAAAAAAATTATACTTTCTTGTGTAACTCGTTTTCGTGACACCTTGTATAATTCAAAATAATTTTACGTTCTAGTAAAGACGAAACATTGCGAGTTTTATTAAGAAAGTTTTTTTGTAAAGTTAAGTTTTTGCACAATTTTCCGAGAGAACACTAACCACCTTTAAGTATACGCACAGTTGGATAGTTAGATATTTTTTATAACGACAGAATAAATTCAATAGCATACATCTCAATAACTATTTAATACAGATTATAGCATAACCTTATATATCTTTGAAAGCGAATCATAAGATGCATTAAAATTTCAAAAAATATATAGAATTTCTCATAAAAATTATTATATTATACTTAATATTATTGATTGTAGTTATAATACATAGGGTGTCAAAATGTGAGTTATCTGTCGTATATTGAAAGTCTAATATGAAAAATAAATCGACATATTGATTTTTAAAATATTCATTTTTCTCAATAAGTGCCCACATTACAGAATCACCCTGTACCATTTAGTGTCACATGATTGATTGACAATCAGGTTTTCTCCCTCGGCAAATTTTCGTAACCTACATGATCGGATAAAACCTGAAAGAGTAATTTTTTCATGATCATAAATAACACTTTCTTCGGTAATCGAGGAAAATAAAACATTTTAATCATTCTTTTCTCCATTGGTCATTTATTTTAAAAAACAATCTTAAATAACGCAATTTTACGTAGAATATTAATATTTGCTGTTCAATTTCGATAATACGTATAATTAGATAATTCATATTATAAAAGTGATCTGCAGTACCCACATGCAAACCTCTATTATTTAGTAATTAGAAAATATTATGATTTATTGCCTATAAAAATCGCTGTTGGCTCTCGTCAAACAGCTCGATACTGCAGTCTGCAAGTGATGTGTGACGACTGGCAAGAGAGCTCCTTTAAGTAGGATCAGTCTTTCGGCTGGTGTTCGTTGCAATCGAAGCATTAGCATTTTGATGGTAATATGCAATTACTGCACTTAACACGCCAAACTTGTAACTTGTAATTCAGCGCTCGGCGGGGCACATAGCCCGGAGAGTAGCTGTTGGTTGCAGTCTGGTTACGGTCCTTATAGTAAAATAAGGATTTTATAGAGGAGTTTGCGACTAAAAATATTATGTTTAATATTCCGCCCTCTAAAAGCACATTTGAACTATAGTTAAGACTTGTTTACAGAGATTCGTGTGCTACATCAGCAGTAAAACTATAAATGTTGACATATCGAAAAGTTGAAATTTCAAGAAAAAAAGTTGAAATTTCAACTTTTAAAAAATATATAATGTGACCCTTCAGAGCTTCCGTACATAAAGATGCTGAACATTTATATTTTATTTTTTTGTAGATACCGCAAACATTTTTCATTTTCCCAAACTGTAGGAGCTCGCATACTTTAATATATTATTATATTATAAAGTAAATTAGGTATGCTATTAAAAAGCTCACATCACAAAAAAACTTAAGATTTATCTAATATTACTAAAGTTATATATCGCGTTCAAAATGAAACTACTGCTCCGTATAATTTATTATTCAGCTCTATAAACTTCAGCATTTTAGAATCATAATTCAAGGCAACAATAATAAAATCTGTTTCATATTTGTTAGAATATACTGCACAAAACGCTGGGAAACTGGTTACATAAATTCTCTAAGCTACATCAGCTTCCTCAGTAAAAGTTTGCTGGAAGTGCGATATTATTACAAACTTAATAATTTATAGAACTGGAATAACTTTAATATAACATAAAACGTCAAGGCTTATACAACTGGAAGATCTGTTGGACCACTTTTTAGATTTCGCACGCTTATGTTTATTTTGCTTCGTATTATGTCGTGTGATATAAGGACCTACGAGCGTCCTTTCCCATGGTTACGATAACAATGGATCTTTTATAGTTCAAATTCTGTATCTGTCTAGTAGGTATGGAATGAAAATATTACATTATTTAAAACTGCTTAGTTGTTTATATTTTGAAGATATGTAACTTGACTTTTTTCTTCTTCTATTCTTGAAAGCGGTTCTCCTTACTGAAAGGGTGGGCAAAATTTACTAACCCCCGAATAGGGGTAATTCTGTAGTGATTCTCATTTTCTGCATTTGAGGTTATTTAAATGTTGGCTGAAATGTTTTTTTTTATACAATTCGTGAGAACTTATTTACAAGAGGCCATTTCACTTTCCATCTTTACTAATCTCCAGAGCTTGTTCCGAGCACTAAGCACTGAAAAGAAAGTGCTTAAATTTTTCGAGTACTTAAGCACTGTTAATAGTAAAATTCTCGCGTTTATTAAGCACTACGAAAAAGTGCTTAAAATTCACGAGCACTAAGACTTAAAAAAAAAATTAAATAGTATCTATATATTCAGGCTAGAACTCAATTTAATTCAGAATTGTTTATAAAAAAGGATAATGGCCTATATTATTTATAAATAATATTCAGGGTGGACCACTAACAATAGGCCATAGTCCAGGGGTACGTAAATATGCTTTAGCAAAATGTTACTATGGAAAAAGATACAGGACGTCAAAGGTCAAATTATTTTTTCGTTTTTTTTGTAATAACTCAACAGCCTCTTGACTGATCTTCGCCAAATTTGCTAGAGGAACTTTTTTTATTCTAAGAAATAATAACTTATGTATTACATCACGTTAGATCATGGCGGGCGCCGCAGGATCTGTATTTGATGATGAATTTTTTCATATTTTTTTTTTGACGAAACCAGACCAGAACCAATTCTGTAGGTCCAATAGTTACCAAGAGATAAAAGATAAAAGTGAAACCCATGTACATCCGCATGAAATATATATTTAGCCTATTAATAATATATTTACAATCTAATTAATTGAACATTTTTATTTATCAATATATATGTATATGCATATTTACAAGACATATTGTTGGGTTGGAATAGTTCGTTTTGCCCGCTTCGTGGGTGGTTCGAAATCGTCCGATTCAGCTTGAAAAATGGGTAGTGGATCGTCGTTGATCGCCGTCGTCTTCTCCTCTTTCGGCAAACTGAATTGCGGCGACGTTTTGGCAAGAGACGCCGGAGCAAGTGCCGAGCATTTGAGGCCTGCTTTTAGGCAGGTACGGCCGCCGTCGCTACAGCCTTTCTTGCACCCGCATGACAGTAATTTCATAAGGTGGGGGGTGCCACTTCGCTCATCATTGTTGTTGGAATGAGTCCCTGATCTGCCTTCTTCCATCCCCATTGAGTGACATCTTTTTCCACCCCCCACCATTTCTGAACTTGGTGATAATTTCAGTAGGCGTGGAATTTTGCACCATCTTCCGTTGGAGGCAAACGGGCGAGGTTAACAAGGCAAGCGAAGACGGCTGTTATCAAAAAAAAAAAATTTATAGCGCAGACTGTGAAGGGTATCTTCATTGTAGGCTCCTCCATACAGAGCTACTAGGCACTTCGCTCCGGCATCTGCGATGGCTTGATGGGTTGAAGTTGGTTGGAGGAACACTTCAGCTGTGGTGATGAGTTGAGGGTATTTCTGGATGGCGCTCCACAGTTTGTTCTTCCCATACCAGAAAAGGCCAGAGGTGGTGTCGCACCCAGTGAATGCGTGGAGAAACAACTCGAATCCTGGGGACACTTCCAAATCTACACGATTGAATGAGGTTGACGAATATTGTAAGGGATCAACGTCACCTCTGCCGCTTTTCTGGAAAAAAATGTTCTTCACAACCAATCCCAAACCATCGAGAAGGACGATGAGGTCCACATCCTCCATGATTAGCACTGACTGAAAAGAGGTGCTCTTTTCAAGTGCCACCTTGACGATGTCGCAGTCAGCATCCTCTACTGCCTGCTTCGCCTCAATTCCTTGACTTTGGAAGGCGGGGCATATCAGAGCAATCAGTCTTCGTTTGTTGCTATCGTTGGCCAGCAACTTCACCTGGACCTTTTTTATAATAGTTGACTCTTCAAGGATGACTTCGTTGCACTGCAAGAACCATAGCGCCTTACGCGGTCGGCAGTTTTTGTGTTCTTCTCTGCCCCATCCTCAGGATATCTGTCGAAGAACACAGCAACGTTCCGTCCGAACTGGTTGAAGGTGTAGCTGACGTACTTTGCGACAATACCCCTAACAGAGTATGACATTGTTTCGTTCGCGCGCCAATCTTCGATACTAAACTAACAATGACAGCGGATACGGACAGTGTAAACCTTGTAGCATCGAGCCAGTGGAGTCGGACCTAATGGTACATAACGAGAGAATTGGCGGCAAAATAGAAAAATCCGTTATTTATGTGCCTGCACCGTGTTGTAGGTTATACGCATAATCTGTATGTGTTTCGCATTATAGTAAAATTTGTCTAAGCAGATATAAAATAATAAAGTATATTTGCAGTGCGTCAAGGAATTAAAATAACTTGTTATTTGTTTGGCTGCACCGTGTTGCAGGTTATATGTATAATCTTTATGTGTTTCGCATTATAGTAAAATTTGTCTAAGTAACAGATATGAAATAAAGTAAATTTGCAGTGCGTGAAGAAATTTAAATGTAAGAACTTTATACTTGGACACTTTTTGGATTTTCAAGCATTGTGAGGAAACTATCAGACCTATGGACGTCGTTCTGTACTTAAATTAAAGCTAATTATATTCGCTACAACATCTCCCTCTATGACTTTACCTGTAAAATGAGTATTTTCCCTGAATTCTGGAACGAAAGTAGACCAAATAAAATTTCACTTTTATGGAAAAAAATTGCCAATTTTTGGAGGGCTGTATCTTAGTAACCATTGGACCTACAGAGCTGGTTCTCATCTCAAATTGTAGCAAATTTAATCCTTATTACAAACGAAAACATATTTTATGCATAATTTAGGAGATATAGTGAAAACCGAAACAAGTGCGAAAATTTCGCGGTTTTTCGAGTGCTACGAAGTTAGCACAGGTCTTTCGAAGCTGCAAATTTGGATATACAATACTTTCTGGTAGTGGTCCTAATAATATATTTAAAAAAAGAACTAGCCGTTACTTTGCGATTTTAGCGATTTCTAGTGTATCATTTGACTGGCCTATTTAGTGTAACAATTTTTGCAAAAATTGTGACAGATTTACTTTCGAGCTCCTATTACATCCTACATCTCCTCCTACATCTGCAGCTCAAGAAAAGACTAATATATTTTTATTCAATGTAAAGCTTTTGCAGCTAAGAAATGATTAACAGAGTTTTATTCTCAGTGGTTTTCTGAAAACCCACAGATGTTCCACTAGTAATGATTTATTCTCGGTATATTTGAAATACAATTTGATTTATAGTAAGAATATCTTCGCAGCTATTAGAATTTATACTTTGTGGTAACTAATATATTTTCAAATAACACACTTTCCACAGTCCACCGCGATAATTAAAATCTTATATAGCAAAATTAACTTTAAATAGTCAACTGGATGAAAAAATATTGTATGTAATTTTACAAAACAGAAACATAGATTTTTAGGTATTTTATTATCGCAAGTTTAATAATTGTTTAAGAAGCACATTTAAAAGACTTTGTTAAGTAAAACAAATTTCATATGCCGTCTTTAGTAAATAAGTTACTTTAAGGGTCCCCAAGTTTCATACAGAAACTCCGTGAGGGATAAAAAGAAAAACCCGAAGTTAAATATGAAATTAGGTACATATACATACATATGTTAAGTAACGATATATTCAAAGCAAAAACTTTCTTATAAGCCCTTGCTAACTTGCTAACTCGCTAACTACATGCAAAAAATTGTTAAATCTAATTTGATCTTATCCCATTTTAGATACTTCTCAAAAACTAAATTATCGTCTCAACTTCGGAACGAAATTTACTTCGTTAAATTCCCAATGCCTTCCAAGTCGACTTGATAAATATTAGGGTTCCATTCTGCAACTGAATTACGGTGTACAGACGTAAGTTCCAACTTTACCATGTAATTGATTTTTATAGGAAATTTATCTGCACTTTTAAACATACACTGGAGTATCTATTTTAAATTTGTACTGGTGAGTTAGTTAGTACACATTTTTCATTTTAATTGTGTTCTGGAATTATTGTCTGTTTACGTCATCAATATTTTTATAAATAGCTCTATTTATTTATTTTGAAAATTGTGACACCTAAAATAAGGAAATTTTCGAGCATAACATAACTGAACAAAAAATTCCTTACGATTTTACGACAAATAAAATTGGCAAACTTCTACGTAAACATAGCATAGAAACAATATTTAAAACAGGCCGAAAAATCAGTGCAGTCCTCCGTAATCCAATATCAAAAACTACCCTAGAAAACCAAGGAGTATACGAAATCCCGTGCCAAGATTGCAATAAATCATACATAGGACAGACCAATAGATATATTAGTGTAAGAACGGAAGAACATATGAATGTAGTACGAAAAGAGGAGAAAACATCGTCCCTAGCACAGCATATAAAATCCACAGGACACAAAATAGACTTCGACAACATCAGAACAGTAGCTAATATCGAGCATTATAAGTGAAAAATTACTAGAGAGGCCATAGAGATCGAAAAAAGACCACAAAATCTTAATAAACGAGATGATACGCAGAGATTACCCAGTTCTTGGAAGCCCGCTCTGTAGGAAGATACGTAACAAAAAAACAGACGACGATCCACCATGGATGAACCAATCATGAGGAGGTACGTTCAAGCATTGATAAATAGTGAAGAAACACTGCCCGAAATGGACCAATCACGAGGAGTCAGAGCCGAGCGCTGACCAATCAGAGAGAACCTAGGCATTCTACGGTAACGATTGGACACGAGGCTACCCAACCACCAACGAAAAGTCACGTGGAGCGTGACGTTTCAGCGAGGCCACTTGTTGGGTTGGCTCAGGCGCCCGCTACGCCTCCCGCAAGTAATAGGGGACCAGTGACACGTAGCCAGCCGCGCAGGCGCGCCCCAGACCATAGCCTATATAACGAGCCGCACAACGCGGAGAACGTCAGTTCGGTTCGAGCAACGAGGAGCAGCAGTAGGCAGCTTTCAGTGAGAACCTGAAGATGGCAGATGAGATTCTGCCAAAACGTCATTTAGACAACCGTGACTCCTGAAGGAGTCGACCATCGACGCGGGAGAGCACCCGGAAGTACAATAACACTTCATTTAACACTATCCAAACCTAAACAACAACATATATATAGGGAATTCTATGCTCTATGAAAAATGTATCTTGAAGTTTTGTCCAAAAGTTTAAGGTTTTTGAGAAAATCTCAAAAAAATAAAAAATTGTAGCTTTGGGGTAGTTTGGCTCGGGGATCACTCGGGATTTTTAGGCAGCTAAAAAGTAAATTGATATACCTCTATAATTTATTGTTTCCCATTTATATTTTTAACGTTATTAAACCGTTTCATATTGACAAATTCCAAGAATGATTGCATGAGTTTACATTTGGTATAAAAAATATTGATATTAAAATTGGTAACATTGAAATCTCCTAATATTAAAATTTTATTAAATGTTAGTGATATTTTGTTCTAATATATTGCGAAATTATTCAAAATTTTCAACAGCAATATTAGGTGGTATATACATAACATATACTGATGAGGTAAGAAAGTTATTAATTAAGCACTTGCAGCCAACTGTATCCACTGATGGTAAAATGTTCAAAATATGAGATAAATCAATTGGTTCGACGAAAATCTCCCTTTTGATGGCTAATAATGTACCTCCCCCCTTTATCGTGCCTGTCTTGGTAAAGTTGCGGTCACAACGTATTACAGTATAGTTACTCGACGCTGGACACATCTGCACTTTCGGTCAAACCTGTTAATCATATTCACTAATATTTGCTATAAACCAATTCACAGTCAGACATATTAAAGGGAGTACAAAACCTGGTCGTATTATTCTACAAGTTTCAATAAAAACTGAAGTTAATCATTAAACTGCAATGCGTGTACTGAACAAAGAAAAATATCTCTGCAAAATTCAACGAAAATGATCTCGACCAACCAATTCAGTTTTTTGGAATTTTGATTTATTTGTTTAACGCGAATTCACCGCTAAATACTTGGAATGAAGTTGTGTTTTGTCTAAATGGCAGAGTCACTCAACAAAATTGCAGATATTGCATATTATTGGATGTTTGAGCGACAAAGGGCGTAGCTTGGTGTACCTTTTGTAAATTCTACAGCAATTGAATGTCAATTTACAGTCCCTGAATTACAGATGATCTAGAAGTATTTATTTTAATGTCTTTTAAGTTTACTAATACGTATAGTTCGTGATTTTCTATGTCAGCAATAGTCAATTTTGATAATTCATCACGGCGACAAACGCCATACAATAAAAAAATAAGTATGACCTTGAATAGTAAGAGATTGTCAGAGTCTCTCAATATAAATTTTTAACACTCTTCAACTAGCAAGGCTTTGAATTTTTTTGGTGCATAACCAATATTCTGAGCCTTCATAAAGGCTATGACTTCTTCAAACTTACATGAAACAATAAAGCAGATACATTACTGTCACAAAAATGCTTATAATAATGGAGTAATGTTAGTTTTTATCATTGCACCATTATTTAAATTTAAGTACAAACCTTGATAATATATCATTATACGAACTAACAACGAAAAATTTTCCAACATTGAAAATATTTTCCATAAACTTAATGCTTTAAAAGTTTTAGATAAACCCAATATGTAGACAAGTACAAACAACAGTCTCATTCAAAGCCAAATCGCGTACTCCTTTCCTTATCCGCCATTCTTTAAAGCGGTAAGTTCTTGTTCATATCGCTAGCAGACGAGATTGCAACTAAAGACCCACTAGCTTCTCCGGCTTCTTCTAAGATCCATATTAAGCTGGGGCCGTTACCTTTTTGAGATGAAAAAATTAATAGCAGGCAACGGCCGGCTGGAATATATAGTTGAGGTCATAAAAAATGAAAAAAAAAAACTTTGGAACTTGAGATGAAGGGAAGTAGTGAAATGGGGTGCTATTTAAGGGATGAAAACCGTTTTTCGTGATTTGTGGCGAAACGTGACTTCCTAGAGAAAAGTGTTTCATACAGAAGCTGTAAATAATAAAAAAATCTAAAACTTTTATTATATATATTTTCGACATAACCTCAAAGTTTGCAAGAAAATGACGAAAAACCGATTATTCGGTTTTTATTTTTTTTCTGGCGTGAAAATTATTTAATTTAAATGAAACTTTGTGAAAGAACGTAATTGTTTGCATATAATAAGCATGAATTTTTTCAATTATGGGAAATAAATGTTTTTCGAGATTTTACCATTTTTCCGAAAAAACACCCCTATCTTCGGCGAACAACTTTATTGATTTTTTTTTTGGATTTTGATGTTCTACTACTGCTCATTTGTTTCGTCGAGATGTCTACTTTCAAATGGTACGTCGATGTTAGTGATTTATTGTCATTTAGCAGCTTAAAATTAAGAAAAACCGATAAAAAAAATTTTGAATCTCGAATTTGTTGATTTTTTTCATTATTTTCAATTTTTTAGCATATTTATGTTAATAATTCATAATATTTTAATGAAAAAACTTACTTTGGTATAAAATAAATAAAGTTGAATAATTTCATCACGGAAAGGTAGGGAGAACTTCATGAAACTTAACATTTACATGGAAATCAGTAGTACTTTATTAATTTTCATAAGCTACAGTTAAGTTTCGAAAACTATATGCTTATTAAATTATTCTAAATACATATGATAAAATACAACATACAATTTATTTATAATGGCTACGAATTCTTTACTTTATTTACAAATATTTACTTTATTAATATTGGTTGTGTATAGCTTATAATAATGTTAAAATCTAATCAATTTTAGGCCTTTTTTGTTGTGGTTCGCTTTTTTCATCGATCAAACTCTCAAATTCTATATTATCGTCAAAATAATTGGCATTTTCAGGCTCTTCAATTTCGATGTCATTATTCTTTGTTGGCTCTTCATCAATATCTTCAGAATCACTTAAATCTACAAATACTTCTCTGTCTCTATTTGAACAGTTCTCAGTGCATGTATTGCATAGATTGGTACATTTTAAACCGTGTTTTCGGCAGCCACACCTTTGATTATTGCATCCACTTTCACAAGTACAGCTAATGATTTTTAACAACTTTCCGGGAATCAGGTCGGAACTGTCAGAGATGTATTTCGGCACGAGTCTTCCTACATTTTCGTTCCAGCCCCAGTCCTTTACTTTTTTGTTGTCCTGATCGTTGTCAAAATTACCCAACCAACTTTGCAATTGGTAATAGACTCTGTAGGAGTGTTGTGCAGCTGCTTCTTCAGTTGGAGGGAGTTTTTCCAATTTAAAAGTGGATTTGTTTGTAGTTTGCTGATACAACTCAAATCGTAATTGATTTAATGAGTTATAAATTTTCTTACTTTTGTAAATACTAGCTGTAAGTTGAGATCCATTTTTTGCTATGGTTATGTGGTCTGCATCTTTTTGATAATAAACACTGGCTAGGTTTAATAAATTTTTATTGTCCAATAAAGATCTTACTATTGTTTTTTTCCCTTTTCCAGCAAAACTTGAAGTTGTATCACACCCAGAGAAAGAATGGGATGTAAAAAATGAATCTTTGACGTTGCTTGAGCCTGGTTTGTGAAAATAAATATCCATCCAACCCATTCGAATTTAATTGGTGTAAAAGAACTAGTAAATCGATGTCTTGACCCACGATTATTACAGTTTTATCATCTTGTCTAGCTAATTGGATCGCAGTATTAACAATTAGTGCATCGGCGTCTTCAGGAGCTCGCTTACACAAAAAGCCCTCGGACTGTAATTTATTTGATATTGTGATAATTAAATTGTTTTTATTATTTTGATTTGATAAAAAAATTTTCTTGTGAAAAGGGTATTCGTTTAATTTTAACCGAAAACTCAATCACCACGTGCGTTTACAAAGGACGCCTCGCAAACTGAAAAAATACTTTTACATAACTAGACGAATAGAGATTTACTACTACAACAGAACGAGCTCTGTTGCCCTTGTGCAGGCTCACTTTGTCCTACCCCTCTCTACCCCCAAGTCGTTTTGGGCGGGCATTTCAAATACCTGTATACTGAGGAATTTCAAATTTTTTAATTTTTTTTTTTGTTTGAATGCGTAACAGTATTTTTTTTGTTTGTATTCAATTTTAGCATGGTTTCCAATAACTAAATTCATTGAACTTTAGTTATTTTATACCAAAGTAAGGTTTTTCATTAAAATGTTATGAATTATTAACATAAATATGCTAAAAAATTGAAAATAATGAAAAAAATCGACAAATTCGAGATTCGAAATTTTCTTTATCGGTTTTTCTTAATTTTAAGCTTCTAAATGACAATAAATCACTAACATCGACGTACCATTTGAAAGTAGACATCTCGACGAAACAAATGAGCAGTAGTAGAACATCAAAATCCAAAAAAAATCAATAAAGTTGTTCGCCGAAGATAGAGGTGTTTTATCGGAAAAATGGTAAAATCTCGAAAAATATTTATTTCCCATAATTGAAAAAATTCATGCTTATTTTATGCAAATAATTACGTACTTTCACAAAGTTTCATTTAAATTAAATAATTTGCACGCGAGAAAAAAAATAAAAACAAAAATCGGTTTTTCATCATTTTCTCGCAAACTTTGAGTTTATGTCGAAAAATATATAAAATAAAAGTTTTAGATTTTTTTATTATCTACAACTTCTGTATGAAACACTTTTCTCTAGGAGGTTACGTTTCGCCACGAATCACGATAAACGGTTTTCATCCCTTAAATAGCACCCCATTTCACTACTTCCCTTCATCTCAAGTTCCAAAATTTTTTTTTTCATTGTTTATGACCTCAACTATATATTCCAGCCGACCGTTGCCTGCTATTAATTTTTTTCTTTTCAGCATTAAAAATTCGTAACGGCCCCAGCCTATATGGAATACTCATTTTTATGGGCAAAAACGATTTTCAATTTACCAATGTTGACATCTCATTGACATTAATAAATGTTATTATACGTCGTTGCTATGAAACATAATTGCTTTCGAAAAGAACTAGATTCTAGCCTGTACTAATAATGCCCAAAAGAATTAACAAATTTTTTTCTTTCTCTTTTGGATGAAGGAGCTTTAGGTCTGGTCGATAGCCGAGTTGGTTAAGGCGCGAGGTGGCAATCGCAATTAATCACACGGACCTCGCACCACCGGGTCCGAATCCTGGTTCCGGAACTGGCACTGTCGGAGAAAATGGTTGTATTTCCGCGTTTTTTCAATGTGTAACCCCGTTCCGCACAAGCCCTAGCTTATGGAATTGGGGGTTGTCTAATTTCTGTGTTGTTTATTTATTTATTTATTATTTATAACATAAAACGTTCTACAATATTCGACTTAATATGCTCACATGGTTAACTTCCATGCTAGCGTGTTAAACCCTATATAGCGGCCTTATAATATAATATACCCACTACAACAATGATGAAGAGGAAAAATTAAAATAAACGTAAAGTTGATTCATTTTTGTGATTAAAATTGCCCAAAGATATTAACTAGCTCAGTTATTTATTTTGTTTGTTGTTATATCATTAAAAATTTAGTAATTTATTAAAACAATAGCATTATGTATGTACGGAGAAACCAATAATTACATACTGAGATAATATGATTTAACAACTTCCTAGACAAGAGGTTTATTAAGATTATATCGGTCCAAAGTTGCTTGTTTGAAGTGTTGTTCAAGTTCCTTCATACTTTTACAGAATATTGAGATATTAATTGGAGGGCAGCCTGTAGTGGTTCATATGTGCTTCTTGTGCGAAAAATGATATATTGCTAGATGCGAGGAATAAAGAGAATTATGACGATATCTTTGGGTCGGCAAGAACTGCCAAACACGTCAATTATTGTTGTCAATAGTTAACTCATATGCATGTATTATTTCCCAGCTGAACATATTTATAATACGTAAGGATAACAGAGTTTATTTCAGTCCTACATTTTATTCACTAAGTGAATAAAATAAAGTGTCCACTCGATATACTCCTTCTTGTAAGAGCATTATTTAAAAAATGTATAATAACAATAATTGATGTACGTGTAATTGTCACTAATATAGTTAATAATACTATGCATTATAAATTACGAAACGTTCACGCACAACGCACAATCCTTTTTAGAAATTGGGCGCAACTTTATTTTATATTATTACTTCCACGTCCAGTGGAAGTATAGTAACGCAAAAAAATATATTGAAATATTTATTGAAATTTTATTGAAATAGGTTTAAAATGTCATGATACGTCGAGATTTTAAATTTGAGCGAAAAAAAAAAATTTCCTGTCTGTCGGTCCGTCTGGCTGTTACTTTTTTTGTGCGCACGTTTACTCTAGAACCGTTTATGATACTGACTTGAAATTTGGTCTTATGTATTGTAACGAGATCTGGAACTAGATTATATTTTGATCTAATACCGTTGAAGGGTTCGGGGGTAAATGGGGTAAATAAGAGTAAATAGGCAAAACAAGCAAGTAAGAACAGTTAAGGTTTCAAATTTTTAACCCCCCCCCACTATCACCCCCAATACCACACTATTATGAAAGGGAGTAAAAAAATTAAAATGTGATTTATTGTGTATACAAAAATGAAACGTCTAAAAAAAAATGTTTTGTTATTGTCGCAAGGTATACGCAAAAACCGAGACAGAGAAAGAAAAAATATCTCTCTACTGTCAATCGCACCTTACATGATTAAGTGTTAAAGTTTTATATAAATTTTTTATTTTACTTATTGTTATAACACTGCCCAACAGAGAAGCCAATTACATGGCAGGATATACAATTAAAATACAATTGATACATACAATATTATACATAATGTATAATTCAATACAATATTAAAAAACGCTGCCCAAGGAATCACTCCTTACACATCCAGATTTTGTATCCAAGTCTTATACACACTAAATCCCAATGTAATATTTTACTCCCTTTAATAATAGGGTGGGGATGGCTAATGCCAAAAAAATTTTAAGGCCATTGGTTCTCTTATACACACCAAATTCCAATTCAATTTTTACCCCCTTTAATAATAGTGTAGGGGTGGTATTGGGGGTGATAGCGGAAGTGGCTGATGCCAAGAAAATTTTTGTATATGACCTAAATTCCAATTTTATGAATTCTTACCTGCTTGCTTTGCCTATTTACCCTTATTTACCCCATTTACCCCCGAACCATTCAACAGAATTAGATCAAAATATGATCTAGTTCTAGATCTCGTTATAATTCATAAGTGTACTAAATTTCAAGTCAATATCGTAAACGTTTCCGGAGTAAACTTGCGCACAAAAAAGTTACAGACAGACCGACAGACAAAATCTTTTTCTCTCTCAAATTTAAAATCTCAACGTTTCATGACATTTTAAGCCTATTTATTACCATACTTCCACGTCCAGTGGAAAATTAAAAAAATATATATCTACTTAGTAATAGTAGTACTAACAGAATAAATTTCAGTTATTTGAATAGTTTGCTTAAGATCTTTAATGATACAATTGAATATGTCGATATTACAGTTTAAAGAGTTAAAATTAGAACATATTACATGCAAGGGAGAGTGTTTGAGTACATTTGTTCGGAGTGTCCTTAAGTAAAATAAATTATAGTCTGGAAAGTTGGTATATAAAACCTAATCATTTCTAAAATTTTGGCAGAATCAAATTTGAAATTAATAACTTTGTTTAAAAATACACAGGTACATGAAATTTACAAAGCAATTCCTCATGATGAAAACCCCTAGGTTGATAAATAATACCACCTTCTTCTCGAAAACACAAATATTTTAGAAAGCGCCATGAGTACTTTCATGTTGTTTTTGTGTATTAGGCAAGCGGAATTCCAGTTGATCGAGGCATATTGCAATTTAGATCTTACAAGGGAATTAAATAAGGCAGTACGGTGTTGGAGTTCTCAAAACCTTTAGCATTTTTTAGAGTGATTTTTTATAAGGCAGCCATAATTGTCTCAGTTGATTTTGCAAACTTTCTTTAACAGAACTCAAATCATTCGTGTTACTGTCAACTGCAGTCAATACTGTCAGTTAGTTTACGTGTGAAATATGAACATTGTCTTTCAGGTATGGGTGAACTAACTGAACGTGAAAGAATTACGTTGTTAATGATGGTTGGTTTTGGAGACAGGCAGAGATCTCTAAAAGATACACCATTTTTAATGCAACATTCCCTGATAGAAATTCTGAAATTTCTAAATCAACAGTTTCAAAGTTTATGCAAAGGTTTCACGAAATGGGAAGTGTTAAAAATCGGTCAAGTTCTGGTTGAAGTAAATCGGCTACAAAAGCCAAAAAAATCAGTAAAAAAACTATATAAAATATCTTTTATCAAATAGTCTTGATAATTAAGGTGGGCATATCCAAGAGAGAGAGATATCCGATACGGAAATATATATTATTTTTGACCATAACTTTTTTAAAATACATATATTGGTAAGAAAGACACAGGACTACATAAGTAGTACTATGACAGGTGTAGTTATATGAATTTTCACTAAATAATTTCAGTTGTTTGCAAAATAGCTAGATTTAATATTAAAATTTATGGCAATTTTCGTATTTAATAAATTTAAATCTATTTCGCATATGTTTGAAATTATTGAAGGAAAATTTATAACACTACTCTGGTTATAATTCTACTTAGATAGTCTTATAGTTTGTTTGCAATTCGTGTTTTAGAATAAGAAGTTATGTTAAAAACAATAAATATTTCCCTATAGGATCTCTCTCTCTCTCTCTCCATGGATATGGTGACCTTAAGATGTAAACAGCCATCTCTTTATTTTATTATTTTATTTAATATTTAGAAAACCACAAGACGCATATCCACCAAACTCTATATCATTATAATTAACGAAAAAGGGTTTATCTGAAAATGTAAAAATATACAGGGGGGGGTCATCCATTTAAAAAAGCTACCGATGACGTCAGATCTCGAAAAATAGGGTAGCTGTTGAAAATCAAAATACGTCACTGAATAGAATAAAATACTACAAAAACTTTTGTTAATGGTATTTTTTATTCGAAATTATAGTTCAGCGAGAATTGAGGTCTTTCCACACAATTGCTCAACCCTGTATAATAAGTGTTTATTTTCTATTACTTGAATATTTGTGGTAACCGTTTAAGTAATTTCATTTTTGTATTTATCCATTTTCATATTTCATTTGTAATTCATTGTGCTTGTTTTGTGTTTATTTTTCTTGCACTTTCTTTAAGAAAGAAAGAAAGATCTTTATTTAGGCATGTAACCTATTACAAAAAGATAAATAGTTACAAAACTTTACACAATTTACATCGAATCTATTATACAACAGTAAACAAAACACAAATATAAGTTAAATAAATACGTTAAAATAAATTGCACAAATATAACTATTAATACAACTGGTTTACCTATTTAAAAATGTTGAGGCAACAACTATTAAAGGGAATAATTAGAGGAGAAAAAAACCTTTACAATATTTTTATATGACTGATTAAACTGCTCTTAAAATTTGCTAAATTTGCTGCATCCTTTATTTTTTGAGGCAATGAATTATATTCATTTAGCCCTTTAAAAAACATAGAATTCATTGCCTTTTTTGAGTTAGTCCGTTCAGTATGTATATTATTTCGATACCTTGTATTATACTCGTGAATTTCACGGTTAAAAGTGACAAATGATTTCAAATAAGAAGGCAATAGGCCCTTTAATATTTTATATGTAAATATTATGGTAAGTAGTACAACCTATGATGTACTGATTGCCAGTTTAATACCTCAAGCATCAAGTTTATCGGAGTATACCTATTACACCGTAGTATTATTCTCATACCCCGGTTCTGAAGCTTTTGTAGTACTGATTGGCTGTTTTTGTCTAATAAATATAATAACGATGAACAGTAGTTAAAATGAGGTTGAATGATTGTGTTATACACTAATAATCTACTTGCCATTGATAAATTAACAGATACCCTATAAAAGAAAAATAGTTTCTTCCTTATCTTTTTTTGAATATACTGGAAGTGACTCTTAAATGAGAGAGTATTGTCCAAAATAAATCCCAGGTATTTAAACTCTGACACAATTTCGATTAAACTATTATTTACTTGTAAGTTGATATTATTAATATCAATATTTGCATGTTTGTATGATGTTGTTATTATCATCGCCTTGGTTTGTTTGTATTAAGGACTAATTTGTTAGCATTAAAGTATTTTTGAATATTTATTAGTTCAACATTCATTCTCTGAATGGCTAATTCTATATTTTCAGCTGATATGACAACGAGGGTATCATCAGCAAATAAATTTAAAAATGTACAAGTTGTTGACAAATTAATATCATTAATATAGATATTGAAGAGTAACGGTCCTAAAACACTGCCTTGGGGCACACCGTACTCTGTTTTCAAATTATTTGAAAATGTATTATTAATTTTACACCTTTGAGTTCTCTCATTTAAATAATTTCTTAACCACATAAGCACATTGCCAGTTATTCCATATTTCGATAATTTGTTTAAAAGAATTGATCTGTCAATAGTTTCAAAAGCTCTTCTTAGGTCAACAAAAACTGCAACAATATATTTGCCATTATCAAGATCATTTAGCCAGTTAGTACCAGTTAGCTGTAAACTAGCTTCGCAGGAATGGTTAGCTCTGAAACCAGACTGATATTGCATAAGGTTATTGTTATCATTGAAATACTTCACTAATTGGTTATAAGCAGCCACTTCAATTATTTTTTCAATTGGTGGCAAAGTGTTTATGGGTCGAAATTCACTGGCCAGATTTGTATTAGCTACCTTTGGTATTGGGGTTATAGTGCTCAGTTTTAACTCGTTTGGAAATTGTCCCGTGACTAGTGATGTATTTACAATATGTAGTAATATATGTCCTACTGATCTTATAATGCTTTTAAGAAATTTTGTATGTTAGCTATTTACAGTTTGCGTAGTAATACATATAATTTTTTTGCTACAGATTTTCTGCCAATCTCGCTAAATGCCAGAAGAGATCACATAACTTGGTAGACAATCGAGTAGTGGTGAGAGGTAAGTGAAACCTCTCAAATGATCAATTGCTGCTATACACCATAGATGTCTCTATGGGCGTATAGCGACTTGCGATTCTGCAAGTACCTGAGAGCGGCGACCTTTCAGTGCTAGGTGGATTTAACCTATTGTTATAATATATGATTTGCAGAAAACAACTACTCAGCGGGCAAATACCCCGACCTGCATTGAATTGAGTGGTGAGAGGTAAGTGAAACCTCTCAAATGGTTGACTTACCTCTCACCACTACTCAATTTACTATAGTTTGTATAAAACTAACAGGTTGGCCACTATCATTTGTCTGTTCCATGACCTATTCCATACTCATGAGAACTAATAAGTTCGAAACCGGTCTATGTCTGGTCAGGGAATTGACAAATGATATTGGCTACCAATCTTTCTTGATTTGTAAGGTGTAATTCAATGCAGGTCGGGGTATTTGCCCGCTAAGTAGTTGCTTCCTGCAAATCATATATTATAATCGGTAGACAATTATTTATTGTGATGTGTCTAAACAACAGAAACTATACATTTTTGTTTCTTTCGATGCCGATGAAGATATGCTCTCTACTAAAGCAACCTGTTTGTAATTTAACAGAATTTCAAATGCCGCTGCATCATTCCTTAAAATATCAACGTAATAATGACTTGAACAATAATTTTACCTCAGCAGCAATCTTCTATCGACATCTGGATTTGAGTTATAAACATTTATAGAGGATTGCGGTTAACGACAGAGCAGAAAATAAAATGTTATTCTTCCTAAGAAGATTAAACATAATAGCCATTAAAGTTGTCAGTTTGATGTAAAATCCTCGTAATAAAATATATAAAATCAAGATAACTTTAACATAAAGGAAACGATAAACTGTGAAAGATGCAGAGGGCATTAACTAATTTTACCGGTTATCAATTTACCGTATTTTACTATAAATTTGATACTTTTCAGAATAGTTCCTTTATTATCCTGTCATTTGATACAATCAGTTACGGTGGTGGTTTTAGTAGCCAAGCTAAATCAGTACGAATTTTCCCAAGAGCAGTTCTGTTAAGAAGGTCAGGGCAGAGATTTATTGACGATAATAGCACCCACCTGTACACTCTATAAACTTAAATGTTAATGTTATTTATATTAATATTTTGATATATTATATAGGTGTTAAACAGAGATGTGTAAAATTATTATTTTATTTAATTTTGCAGTGAAGTATAAATTTTCAAAATAATCATTTTACGCCTCAAAATTAAGAGAAACGTGATTTGAAGATGTGAATTAATAATGTCTTAGTTATTTTTAAATTACCCAGTGTGAATTTGAATGATCATCTTTTCGCGTCTGAAGGATTTTTACTATATCTTCCAAAAAATAAATATTAACGTTCGCAAATAACGGTTCAAAACGACTGTTTCGGACGGAGAATAATACAAAATTTATACTTACTGTTCGTTTATGCTTAACTGCTTCTCTGATGGTATCAATTATACGTCGTAACAGTATATATCTAACGCAGTAAGTATTAACACTTTCTTAAAATTAAACCTGAAAGGGAATTTTGAAAACACAAGAAAAAGACAATATAAAGTTCAAAAATATATATTAAATCTCATGTTTTACAACAACTTCAAGAAAAATGTTTTTAACAAACTATATCTGGCCCGTGTACAACACATGGTGAGGAACGGATGACTTATAATGTACCAACTATCATCCAATATGCGGTTCTTGAGCTAACGATTACACAAAAAGATTCAAGAAAAGTTCAATGTTTATAAATTTTTGGTGGGCTTTTGCTTGCCTGTCTATTTACGTATTTTCAGTTCAATATCAATTTTGATCGCTCCTCGGAGCTTAAAAATGCTTGAATCGCAACGACTTTGAATTATATTTTGCAATTACAATTTCATACGTTCAGGCAAGGCGGTCCCATGCACATATGAGTACATGGTAACTATACTTTTTTGACACCGAATCACTGAGGAACCGGCTTAGGGCAAATCCCGTTAAAACCCATCATTTTCCCGTCAAAATCGACTGATAGGAAATGATAGGGGTCCTTTGTCGCTAAAGGCTATTTTCGCTAAAACTCTCGATATACTTTGAATAGAGACTGGATTAACTTGTCCTCATATTTAACACAACGCATGAGTTGCAGTGCTTAACAACGTGGTTTCGTAAAGGGGTTTTTAATTTTGGAATTTCCGATTTCCGAATTTCGATTTCTGTTACACTTTCTAAATTTTGGTGGTCGGGGCGACATTACGTCCCCGTGCAGCGACATTTACTACACTTTCTAAAATTACACTCCTTGATGAGTTATTGAAATGTTTGCATAAAAAACGCTCCGTAGAGTGAAAATATGATTAAAAATATAAAAACCTCTTCCAACGATATTTTTACGTGAAGCGGATTTTGTTACAGTTTCGAAAAGTTTATCGAGGGTTTTGGCGTGTTCTTTAACATGAACATTGGTTGACATCGCATGATTTGAACATAACTCACGAAATTAGAAGCTACGCAAGAATTAGTGAATTTCACAGATAACATACCGGGGGGAGGGGGGGGGTGGATCTGCAAGCTATGCAGAAAAAACTCTTTAATCTTTCGCTGTAAAAAATTGGATCATTATGTAACTTATCAGTTTAATTCCTTTTGAATGCTCTGCCGTATCGTATAACAAAAATTCTTGTGTAGTCACCATATATAGACGACCAGCTGGTGATTACGAAAGCTTCTAAGCTATTAGATAATTTATAATTATTTTTTTTTTTGAGGAGATCTAAATATACGAAAAGATAACTCCCAGTACTATAAAATATTATGTGATATTTTAGAGTCTTATAAACTAGCATCCCTAATTGACTTACCCACTAGAATAGTTAGAATTGGTGACAGAATTACTTGCTCTAGCATTAATTAGTTACTGACCAATGTAATAGATGGTATAAAATTTTATAACTTTGATCCATGAATATCAGACAGACCATTTTGCACAATCATGCACATGCCATATTAAAACCCAACATGTTGCATTTCCTCTACATAAGCAAATAGCATATCGTTCGATTCATGATTGCTCCATCAGCGAATTTAAAAACCCGTTTTGTAAATAGCTAAGATCCTACTACTGTTATAAATATCGACAATATAAACTTAATCTTTGAGAGGTGGTTTTGATATTTTTTTATGATTTTTTAATATATCATTTCCTGTCCAAAATGGGTACCAACATATACTTGTTACAATAAGAAAATTAAATTCTTACAAGATTTGACAAAAAGGTTAGACGACTTAAAATTTTTAAATAAGATAAAGAAAAACAATGCAGAACTAAATGATCAGTACAAAAACTAAAAAAAAAAAACAGATAAATAAATTAATAAGAGCAGAAATGCAAAAGCTTGGATCCAAGATCTTTAATAAATCCTCAAATAAATCAAAAATCTTTTGGAATTTTGTAAATAACACGCTTGCAAATACGAAACGAAATATGCTCTGAACTGGTCATCAATAACGTCAATGTATCTAGAACGCAGATATTTTTTAGTGTAGTAGGAAATAAACTAAATACTCATTAGCAAAATTCGTTATCCACAGAATGCATAAAAACAAAATATAGTAATATTTCAATGATCATAACACCAGTTACTGAAACTGAGGTATTGGAAGTTATAAATAACCTCCCTAATAAAAATCATATGGATTTGATGAAATAAAAATTAATGTAATTAAAAAATCCACACCTGATATTGTTGGACCTTTAACTGATATAATCAATGCTGCCCTTTTTTTAGGTCAATTTCCAGATACTCTAAAATTGACGTCTGTTATATATATTTTCAAAAAAGATGAAACTACTAATCTGGACAATCACCATCCCGTATCAATCTTAAGCATATTTTCGAAAATAATTGAAAAAATAATTAGTGACAAAACTACAGAGGTCTTAAATACTTTTAATTTATTAACAATCAACTTGGTTTCAGACATAAATTTCGACAGAAACATCAATGATCGAATATATATAGTCCATTAACGACAAAATGGATAATAACAAACGTGCAGTAACTGTATTCTTCGATTTGTCACGTATATTTGACACGGTTGACATTAATTTTGCAGGTCAAATAATAGATGCACTGGGTATAAGAGAAATTTACGAATGATTTAGTAGCCTCAAACCTTAGTAATGGACAACTACAAATCCAATTTCAGGGCGCTAAATCTGCAATATATGATATAGATATAGGGACCCTTCAGAGTAGTATTCTGGGCCCCATTTTATAATGTATATAAATGATCTCCCGGATAATATTTTGGATGGTAAAGTATTTCTATATGCTGATGACTCCATTGTGATGCATGGACAAGATATATGTGAAGTAATATTAAAGGCAGATATAATTCTTCAATCATATATATGATAACTGATGTCAAAACAACCGACTAATGATAAATTATGACGAGCCTATTTATATTGAATCACATAATGTTTATCGACCAGGAACGGATTTTAATTTCTCTTTAAACGGCCATTCAATACATAGTGGCTTTTCCACCAAATTTTTAGAAGTGTTCACAGATAAACATTTAAACTTCACGAACCACATTGATCATGTATGCAATAAAGTTGGTAAAGCATTGTTTGCCATTGCAACTCTTAAAAATTCACTGAACACCAAAAATCTTTTAGATACTTATTATGCTATGGTATACTCCATCTTAAGCTATAACATAGTGGTTTGGGGGTCAAGCCACCGAAATCAATAAATTCTTATTTTGCAAAAATGTATCATAAGATATATTTGACTTAACACACTTGTCGGGAAATTTTCAAGAATGAAAAATTATTAATTTTAACATATATTTACCTGCCAAATCTTGTTAAATATACACATATAACCAAACATAAATTTAACACGAACGGAAACGTACATGCACATAATTCGATGAAAAAAGAAATCATAAGTCTAAACAAACATTATCATAGCTTTTATGAAAAATCACCAACTTATGCAGGTTGCAATTTTTATAATACACTGCCTCATGTTATAAAAGATGCACCTAATGTGAACTTATTTTAAAAAACCTAAAAGAGTTTTTAGAGGAAAACGCATTTTATGATATTACAGAATATATTAAAGTAACCAATTCTAGCCGCTAGTACTATCAGTTTTATTGCACGTAACATATGGATGCCATTTTATAATATTGTTTATGTAGTTACTGTTATTTCATACTTTTATATGCCGTATTTTTGCTCTTTTCATGTACTTTCATATACTTCAAATGTAATTGAAGCACTTTCGAAAGTAACTGAAGCCATCTGAAAGGGGTTTAAAGCCCCAAGTACTTATGCAAAGTAACTCAAATGTCAAGTACTGTTACCTCCTTTCCTTTGTTATTTATTTTTGAGAAATAATTGGGGCAACATATGCGGATGACTAGCTGGTTTAAGTCGGAGCAGAGAGCCGTGGGTCCAGAGTATTCCTAAGAGTGGAGAAATTTACCCTTTTTGAAATGTACGGCATAAATGATAGATTTCTGATTATTTCGAGAAAAGGAGAAAAATTTATGTTAAATTGGGCACCATCTATAGTGAAAATTAGTAGAATAGTCTCTTTTTCTCGAATAACCAGTCTACTATAGATCAGACTGAAATTGTTGGTAAGAGAAACCAAAAGATTGTTTAAAATCAATGTTAAAATATATTACATGAATAACAGACAAATCGGTTTGTAAAGACTAATTGAAATTTAAAAATATATATATAACAAATTTATACCAGGATCCTAGATTGATTATTGTTGAGGTGACTGGTTCTGGAACAGCAATCCAGGCCCACAATTGTCTTTTGTTGCGAGAATGGATTCTAAAGGTTTCCTTGGCAATTTACGTCTCTTAATAAAATGGAGTGCAAGTTGTAGGAAGATTAACCAACTATGTGATTTATTAAAAGTTAACGAAATTTTATCTGTATGATAGATAAGCTGTGCAAAAACTATGCAGGAATGTAGAAGCTATGCAGAAACGCATACAGAAATGTATAAGCATATATGTGCATAAACGTATATGTACATAAGTACATATATAGAAATATACTAATATATAAAAGCATATATATAGAATATCTAAGAATTTAAGTATCTAAATATATACAAAAGCTGATTTCTTAGACTATAAATTGAAAAAAATGAAAAAGAACGGAAAAAAATATGTTAAAACCATGTGGTACATAACTTTCTTAACTACTTATAAAAAGAATTGACCTTGAATTTAAATTTATTTTAAAAATAATTGAAATTACATTAAAGACAAAAATTGAAGATTAATTAAATTTTAAATGAGTAATAAATGAAATTACCTGTATGTTGTTGTCAGCGCGGATATAAAAATGCAATATCAATTACTGAAGTCCACAGTTAAAATTTATATACGTTCGAATCAGTACTAAGGCTGCAAGCAAATGATTTCCTGGTGAGTTTTACTGATAAGGTAAACTTTTTTGCCCTACTTACTGCAAAATAATGCTACCGAACAAACTTGAGAAATCTAATTCCCTAATTAAATTGAAAGCTATACAATATAAAAATGGTACAGGTATGGCCATCTGGCAATGGGTAAGTTAATAGCAACAATTTGCCGGTCGCAAATTCTACAAGTTCCTTTACTCAAAACTAAAATAGTGGCATATGATCGATAAGAGGAATCTATAATACAAGTTTTTATTACTTCCATACCACAGCAGATTTGCCTTTGCCTCAGTTTGTAATTTCTATTTTGTAGATAACCAAAAATGTGAATAGCTGTAAATAAATAGTAAAAACGTATTGTGATAACTCAGTAAATATATTACATCTTATTATAGGATATACTATATATAGTAACGAGAAAAGGTAAGGAAATAACCATATATATATTTTTGTTTACTATGTAAGTACACATAGTAAACAAAAATATAAAAATTGAAATATAGGTATCTGATGTAAATAAATGTTTTGTAGACAAATTGTTAATTGTTTCCTGGGATGCTGTATAGAACGGAAATACATAATATAATAAAACATTACTGAGGTCCTAAGATATAAAATATGTACATAAAACAGTGTGAAATGGTTTAGCAGTTATACAAGTAAAATTCTGTTAGTTGAGAACAGTTTCACTTACAAAAACTGAATCAAAATGATACACAGATCGTGCTAAATATAACTAAAACACTAGTTTTTATATAAAACTGTTAAATGGACATGGCCATGTAACACAATCAAATAATCTCTCTTAAAAGTAATTGAAGCACAGTGCTTGAAGCCCTAAAAGTGCTTCAAGTATTACTCAAAGCACTTTACCAGAATAATTTACCCAGCTTTGCTGGTTCTGAGGTTTATGTACATTCATCAACATTTATTTTTGCTAAACTTCTGTAAGAATTAGTCATAGGTTTACAGAACATAGTTCTTATAATCCTGTTTTGTATCATCAAGATATCAGATACTCTACTTGAATTAAGTCAATTTATAATGCCATAACTAAGAACACAATATATGTACGTTTTCCGTCGACCGTGTATTAACGAGTTTAATTAATGTATGCAAAATCATTTATTAATGACCCCTATTAATACATGATTTTACTGTTAATAAACGATTTTAGTATAAATGTACATAAAATCAAATATTCAAATTAAGACGTCATTTCATCAATATATCTGTCATTATCAAGCTTTTAATTTCTGAAATCTGTGTTATAATATAAATATTTACAAAAGCACAAATTAGATAATACTAATTAATGGATAATTGAATTGTATTTGGGTTAATGAAATAAAAATTTATAATCAATGAATAATTTTACTATTAATAACAATTTTAGAATAAACACCCCAAAATACATAAAATGAAATATCCAAATCAAGACGCCATGTCATCAATATTTATCACAGACAATTTAATGGATAGAATAAAAATTTTAAATCAGATTTTCTCCATTCTGTCAAAAATACAGTCGACGGAAGAATTTTGTAACTAACCCGTATATTAAAAGGCGATTATTAATCTTGACCATTAATGCTCTCGCTAAGTTGGCGCGTTAAAATATCTCGAATATTAATCGTTATTAATACACTTCTTTGTTAAATAACGAATAATAGTATGCCAGTAATGTGTGTTTATTCACCAACATTCTTATTTGCCACATTGAAAAACAGCTTTCTGACAATTTTTTAAAACTATTTTTATTTGAGAAAGCCACGAAAAGTTACAATTAATGATTTATCTGAGGTTCTAACTAATAAACAGCCATTATTTTCTCTTGTCGTAGTGTTTAATATCAATCTATTATTATTGCAGTAGTTTTCCATATTAGTGGTACAATTACCCGCTTTTTGATTTAGAGATTGAAAGTCTTTATCTGATGTGACTGTTGTTGCATCATCCACAAACAGTGAAACATGGCCAACATTCAAGCCCTTATTAATGTCATTAATAAACGATAAAAATAACAGAGAACCCAACGTGCTGCTCTGCGGAACCCCCACTCGGTCAGAATGGTACTCCCTCGTTCCAGGTTTTAAAACGACTTTTTGTGTTCTGCTTGTCAGGTAAGAACATAGCCAGTTATAGGGCGGTCCCCTAATACCTACCATAGTTGTAGACCTTCTTTTATAGTATGTTATGTTGTTCTAAAATATAATTGGTAGAAGAAACCATAGCATCTTGAGTTGACAGCCCTTTACGAAAACCAGGCTGATATTTATAAAGTATATTATTATTATCTTTTAAGCTCATCAGTGTAGGCACTGAGACCCCTAACCTAGAAATTTTGCCGAACCCCCACAGTTTGTAGTGGAGTAGGGATCTTTAATGTGCTCACATCGTAGATACAGGGAACCCACAGTTTTTTTACATCTGTTTTGAAAGATGGTGATGCGAGCGGATCCGCTCATCCACTATATCTCATCGGCTTGCTGTGACCTGGTTTTGAATCCAGGCCACCTGCATGAGATGACACGCCACTGTCCCTCACACTACCAAGTCAACATTGTTATTATCTATGAACTTAATTAAACTAAAATAGAAGGCATTTTCATATACTTTAGCAAATGCAGCTAAAAGCTATACTGCTCGATATTGGCTTATGAACTGACAACAGCTGTTTTAAGGTTTTCTAGGAATATATTTTGACAAGAGAATGAATTAATAAATTTTGTTAAAATTGGGGCAACTAAGTCAATTACATGAATAAGAATTGAACAAGGGATACCCTCGTATCTTGCAGATTTGTTTACTGCAGCTTTCCTTATGTATTTCTTAGTTTCAATAATATCTATGGGTCTTAAAAATATACTTAAGCTCACAGAATTTTCTACTAGTGGTGGGTTAGCGGGATCTAGTAGTTGGATAAGACTATCAGTGGAGTCTATAAAGAAATTGTTAAATTCTTTTGTAGCACAAGACAGATCTGATAATTGATTTCTCTCTTTATCGCTAAAAAAACGGGGATATGGTATCACCAGACCACTATTAGTTTTACTTCTAATTAATTGCCAGATTTATCGTTAATTAGCATTTTTATACCTCAAGTCATTAAAAGAGCGCTTGGCTATATAAATATATTTATGATTTTTTAAAAGGGTATTGTAAAGTTTCTTGACTTTCTCATCATTCGTTACTTTATAAGCTGTGAATAATTGATAGAAGAATTCCCCTTGATTTATAATTCCATCAGTTAACCAACTTTTATGACGCCTTTTGTTTACCTTTTATTTGTACGATACATTTTATGCAGTTCAGAAGTTTTTCAGTGGCATTACAGAAATTTTAATAAATATATTAAAATATATTCTTATAATGCAGTGTCTAGGGAATTTAACTTCAGAATCAGAATTTTGAGCAATTATTAAATTAAAATGAAATCATATTTTAAATTGATCTCATCTCCGCTATTTTAGTTCATGCCATATCTTCAATTCGATTAATACGCTTTGTGGATATCGAGTAGCAAATGTGCTGCAAGTTCTTGATATTACTTTATCACATTCTCCATAAATAATAAACAAATTTAAAAAAAAATTTTTGTTATAATTTAAACGTGCTGGCATTTTTTGACATAAGATAATGACTGATTGTTTCTAATCATGGCTATTTTGATGAAATGATTACAACAATTCATGAATTTCTAATAAAATCGCAAATATTTCAAAAAGCTGTAACTTTAACCCCACAATGCTAATATCAGAAAAAAGGGAATTTAATGTTACACAACTTAACGTAAAAAAATACAGGGTGTTCCATTTAACCTAAACAAGTTTTCGCGGTTTGAAGTTGACAAAATGTAACGCGAAAAACGGAACACTTGGTATGATATTATTGAATATATTTCAGTTGTAAAACGTAGTTCTCCTTGTGTTCTTTTTATGCGACAAGAAGTAAATGAGGATCTTTTACGCGAAGAAAGTTATAACGGTTCTTGCAAACCGTTGCACCTGTCAAATTTTCTATAAAATGTCAAATATCTCTGAAGCGGCTAGGTTTAGGTATAGGATATGCTACATATTTTCGACTCAGAATTCTATGCTCCTTCGAAAACCCTAAAATATATAGGATGTTCCATTTGAAATAAGCACGTTGGTATCGACTTCCGGTATAAGCGGAAGTGCCAGCTGCTTGTTATTATTTTAGTTGGATTGGCCATACCGACATTAGTAATTATCTAAATTTTCAAAATTTTCTGATGCGTACTTTTCTCTATATCAATCGATTCAGTTCCCGGTGAGATACCCTGTATACATAGATATCAACTTAACGATGAATTGAAATGAAAAATAACATTATTTTTATACCTAATATGTATTTACTATATTAATTTTCAAAATTATTATTAAATAAAAATCTGTGAGTAGTTGTAATTCAACATATCCTAGATACTATTTTGATGGAGTGTAATGAATCTATTATTATTTTATTTTGATAGCAGTAGTGCAATAAAAATATGCTTTCTGCATACCAAATGATTCATCAAAGTGTTGTTTATTGCCCGATCTTGGCCAAAAATATTTTGTATACATACGTTATTGAATTTATCTATTGTAATCACAATATCTAGTTTGTATATGCGTGAAAGTCTGCATAAATATATCTATTCTCAGTCGCTTCCTACCGATATAATAATACATATATCTATTCTGTATTACTGATTATTAAACCATTTAGTTCTCACTTAGTTAGGTTTACGACATGTTTGTTAAAATATTTATTATAAATATAGGGTACTACAATACTGTTTAATACAATTTGGTAATAAATAAGTTGCATCTGGACTAAAACATTTAAAATATACCAAATCATAATGTATGTATAGAAACAAATTATAGAAAGCAAGCTTCTTGGTACAGTATCGTAAAATGTCATTAAACAAATGGTCGACAGTTTGAACGCCGCCCTGCTGGGGTAATAAAGTATTTGTAAAGGTGGTCAACCTGGACTATAAAGTATATAGTGCACAACAAATAGTTCCAACCCACCCACGTGCAAGTGAAAACATTTATTTTCAATTCATACAATTTGTGTTGTCATTCTGTCTCAGTAAGAAAACAAATCAGATATTTGATTAATAGCTGGTATTCTCATAGAAAAAAAAGATGGTAGGATAACAATTTATTCAAGAACTGTTAACTTCGAAATTGAAAGGTAACATTTAAGAAACTGGATTTCTTTTATTCGTGTTAATTTGAACAATAATTATATTTATTTAACATAACATAATATAGTTGTCTATTTATTAACACTACTCCAACATCGATCATACGATATAATTGTAGAAGAAGAAGTGTATACTTGATGAATAAACTAATAAATATTAAAAATAAATATACAACAAAGAAGAAAATGGGAGAAACCAACAATAAAGCGACGAAAAATATTTTAATTATAAATTCAAACTTTTATCGAGAGAATATTGTGAGACAATGTGAATTGAGAAATTTAAATTGTTTATAATTGTAACACATATTGGATAGAGAAGAATATTTTTAAATTCGTACTTTATTTCCTAAAAGTTGTCAAAGTGCAGAAGTTTAACGATTTTGAGCACTACAACTATAGTCGAAGGAATGAAGCACTGAGCAAGCTCAAATTGGCGCAGTAAGATGGATCGCGATGGGATTTTTTGCATTCGATTCGTAATGCCGTCCCGAAACTTTGTGAAGATAGTCATTGAATGCATTTTGAATAAATAAATTATTGCAATAAAAATACTGATTTTAGAAAAGCAACGCTAAGAAGCATTAAATAACTATTTTACAACTCGGTCAATTATTATACAAATAAGTCCAATTTTGTTACTCGGGGGTTTTGGGGGTCGCTGAGCACGATTATGCAGTCGGCGACGGCGTCCGAGGCACCTGGGGCCCAGGGTGGGGGTCAAGCACGTCGTCTTCTGAAGTTTTGCCTCTAATTTATAAAATACCAAACCAAAATACTTACTCGAGGGTTTTTAGGGTCACTGAATACGAATGTGTATTCAGCAAGGACATATGAAAATATTGTTTTAAATTGTTTATGCTAAAAAATTTAAAGATTTATTTTTAAAAAATTTACATCACAAAGACAGTGTATTTTCGGGTTCTTCATCGCTTTCAGCATCACATTCTGTACTTGCAAATTTATTTACATTCGTGCAATTAGCACCTGCACAATTTTTGCACGCTACACTACAAATCAAACCGTGTTTACGGCATCCACATGAAGTACCGCAGTCCTTTTTGCAAGTGCAAAAAATTCGAAGCTCGAAGCTACGTATGGATGGCCACCCTGGGCCCCAGGTGCCTCGGACGCCGTCGCCGACTGCATTATCGTGCTCAGCGACCCCCAAAACCCCCGAGTAAGTATTTTGGCTCCGTGTTTTATAAACTGGAGGCAAAACTCCAGAGGACGGCGTGCTTGACGCCCACCCTGGGCCCCAGGTGCATCGGACGCCGTCACCGACTGTATAATCGTGCTCAGCGACCCCCAAAACCTCCGAGTAAGTATTTTGGCTCAGTGTTTTTTAAATTGGAGGCAACACTCCAGAAGACGACGTGTTTGACGCCCACCCTGGGCCCCAGGTGCATCGGACGCCGTCACCGACTGCATAATCGTGCTCAGCGACCCCCAAAACCTCCGAGTAAGTATTTTGGCTCCGTGTTTTTTAAATTGGAGGCAACACTCCAGAAGACGACGTGTTTGACGCCCACCCTGAGCCCCAGGTGCATCGGACGCCGTTCACCGACTGCATAATCGTGCTCAGCGACCCCCAAAACCCCCGAGTAACAAAATTGGACTTATTTCTATAATAATTGACCGAGTTGTAAAATAGTTATTTAATGCTTCTTAGCGTTGCTTTTCTAAAATCAGTATTTTTATTGCAATAATCTATTTATTCAAAATGCATTCAATAACTATCTTCACAAAGTTTCGGGACGGTATTACGAATCGAATGCAAAAAATCCCATCGCGATCCATCTTACTGCGCCAATTTGAGCTTGTTTGGCCTGATTTTGTGCTTTATTTCTTCGACTACTATTTTTTAGGATAATTCCGACAGTCATCTGACAGCCTAAATATTGCACACTACTCAGAACACTACTCAACTCATTATATACATTGACACTCAAAAAAATATTAATTTAAAAAATAAAATATGAATATAAAATATTTAAATAGGTATGTAATATAAGTAACTTTAAGACGCATAAACTATTAAAAATGACGCTTTTAGTGACAGCCATCAATGTCACAATATTCAGACTGTGCCAAGTTTAGACCTTCCCTTCGATATTAAAAAAATAATTTTAAAAAAATCATAGAAACTAAAAGTGTTCTACATAAACCGTCTACGGTCTATGTATTTTAATGCTTTAAAATTGCGTGCAAAACTGTTGCGAAAACAATTTATTACGGCGAAAATATTGTAATAAAAATATATTCCCACGAGATTAAACTAATATTATTACCATCACGAAAATACAACACATCGTAAAAACGTCAACACATTTTAGATATTTAATTATCCTGTAATTATTTACAGCGTTTGACGAATTCTGAATGAATTTTATTATTACGATATTTTCTAAACAAAAGTGACTGTTGTTATAATAAAATAAGTTTGCCATTGTCAAAAGGTACTGTATAAAGATGGTGTTATATTTTTATTAGAGTTGTGAGTATTTTACTGAATGCGAAATTATTTGTGTAGGTATTTTTTTTTTCAACCTACTACACTAACATATTACATTCCAACTACGCTAGCGATTTAACAATAATAATAATTCTTTATCTAGCATTTTCTCTAACGTTATAGTTGTGAGAATTTTCGACATTTTGTACGTTTTCTTGCAGATTGGGAGGGTACTATATGCAGTTTAATTATACAGGGTGTCCCAAGCAAAAGTAGGCAACCTTAATAACTTTTGAGATAAAAAGAATTTGAAAAATTGGTGAAACACATCGACCTTGTTTCCAAGGGGGACATATTTTAATGTAATACTTGTATACCTATCATCATCCCTCTACCCTACACGGACACCCCCTCAAAACCTGGCGGTCATCATAATATTGACACATTAACTATTCTGCACGACAACAAGATAGAAAATAGTCCAAGTGAAATAGGTAACATTTTTTAATGAATATTTTTCAACTGTAGCTGAAAATTTCATCAATTCTCAATTCTCTGTAAATTTTAATTACTGTACGGTTTTTAACACCCCGTCCCAATTAATATTCTTTGGAGACATCGAGTCATACGAGATGCATGAGGCATTAAGAAATATAACCAACAGAACATCGATAGGACCTGATGAAATTAATTTTAATATTATTAATTCATGTATACATATTACTACTCTACTGATTTATTACCTCTTCAACATATCAATTTCTATTGGTATATTTCCCACCAATTTAAAATTAGGGCACGATACGCCATTGCACAAGAAAGGTGAAGTAGAACTGATGAAAAACTATAGAGTATAAAACAAAACTAATATATATAAAAACTTTTAGAAAAAATTGTGCAGACACGAATTTATGAATATTTAACATCATTCAATATGTTAAGTGAAAGTCAACACGGTTTCAGGCCTAAATATTCAACCATAACAGCTGCATACTACTTTACGATTAATTTACGAATCATTAGATGCTATTAAATATGTTTCTAAGTATACTATTTGATTTAAGTAGGGCTTTCGACTGCCTGAATCATAAGTTTATAATAAAAAAATTTGACTCATGAGGGATTTGAGAAAATCTCAGTAAATGGATTGAATATTTTATTATTAACAGAAAAACTGTTCTTAAATTTGATAGCAATTACTCACATGAAAGAAACATTAACATCGGCTTGCCTCAAGGTGCATCCTCTTTCCTCTGTCATTTATAATTTTTATTAATGATTTGGAAACGCATTTAAGTAAAAGCATTAAATTGGTTTTATATGCTGATGATGTTACAGTTGGGCTTATGGCTGATTCAACAGAAGAATTAAATAATACCGCAAACAACCTACTAGAGTCATTCTCATCATGGTGTAGATGAATTCAGTTAATCCAGACGAAAATAATACAACTTATAGGTATACAGTTTAATTAAAAATTAAACCAGCTACCCTAAACTACTTCGTCCGTACCTGTGATTCATTCAATAAAGGCTGGGTTTTTGCAAATTTCTTCTCTAGTAGGTTTGCAACGGACAGAGGCCACTCTAGCTCTTTTGCCGCCCCCTCCCTGCACTATAAGCAATGTACTTATACCGCACAACAAGCTCCGTCTCTTGCGCATTTCGCAGCTCATGAGGTTTTGAAATCACTTCTCCAGTGATAGTCACTTTTGTTTTGACGATTTCTGATTTTTTAAATATTCGTAACGCTACGCCGAAAATGTCGCCCTTATAATTCTGGTGCCCTGGACGGCCGCTCACTATGCCCACCGTCTAAAGCGGCCATTGGTAACGGAGAAAGATAATTTAGAGCTGCAGCTTGCTTTGTTTCACGTTTTATTGCAATCGAGGACTTTTACTTCATAATTAAAATTAATTACAAATTCAAAAATATCGTCTTGAAATGGGCCTATATTTCCAAGTCTATGTCTAATTATACCGGTTTTACATTCGTTTACTTTAAGTATACTAATTTCTATAATAGTGTAATCAGTTATACGTGGTTCATCTAAAATTGGGACTTCTCTATTTTGGTTATTAGTTCTGACTAAATCAATAGTAATAAGCACCAGTTTCAAACGTTCCATATCTGTGTAGGTGTTGACAATTTGCTGTGAACTGAAATCATCTATTACATTATTTAAGCGATTAGGTGCTATACCCCTATATTAGAGCTCTAGTTAATGTTAAAATTTCCAAACATTAAGGATGTGTGCGATATATTTAATACACTTTAAATAAACCAATTTTAAAAAAAATTCATAAATTCTACATGTGAATGATTCGGTGAATCGTAAATTCCTACTAAAGTAACATAATCATTGTTTATCAAGAAACCATATTATATTTCTTCCCTAATGAAATGATAATATTATTTAGCCAGTATTCAAGAGAATATTTCCAGTCACAGAAAATAACTGAGGATGGTTGGTTGCTGGTTAAGGCTATGGGGGAGTATAATAAAATATCAAAAGTGATTTCTGGATTTAAACCATACTAATAAATAAACACCACAGAAATTCGACAACCCCCAATTCCAGAAGCCAGGGCTTGTGCGCAAGGGGGTTACACATTGAAAAAACGTGGTCATACAAGCATTTCCTCCAACAGTAAAAGTGCACGAGCCAGGATTCGAAGCCGGTGGTGCGATGTCCGTGTGATTAATCGCGATTGCTACCTCGCGCAATACAATACAATACAACATAGATTTATTAAAAATTAGAATGATACATTTGTCCTTCCCGGGCACTCATAGCCCATGTTAGCCAATCATACACGCGCGAAGCGCCGTGACAGTTGAAAAGCTAGATGGAACGAGACCGGGTCGGACATGAAAGAAATTTATATAAGAATACAATCTCCTTTTGCAAGGAAGCAAATTAAAAAGTAAATAACATAAAACAGGTAAACAAGCGGAACTTAAGATAATTTGTAAATAATATAAAATAAAATGGTGTAAAAATAATCATGACTGATGGTATAAAAGGTTGTTACGGGAAAATTGTTAGGTAAAAAACCCGTTTCAAATAATTCAGCCAGAGTGAGCGGGAATTTCAGACCGCTTTAAAAAGTTATCGTTTATTGATGATGGTTTTAAATTAAAATTGTAATTAGTAAAAACGAATTTGGAAACAAACAAAAATAAATAAACAAATAAGTAACAAAAAGAAACGAAGAAGAGGACGAAAGAATTTAAAGATGGGAAATTGTGTTAGATAGTTTTTTTTTTTAATTAAAGATATAAAGAGTATTGGCTATACATGTTGCCGGAAGATGAGCAACGCTTGGTATGGCAGTCTGTGTTTTATGCGAAATGGTGCATTATGCTCTCTAATTTGAGTAATGTTGTTTGTTAGCGGGCTATCACCAAGTTTGAATTGATAGAATTTTTGTGCTGTAACTTTGATGTAGTTCACCAGTGGTGTTATGTCGTGACAACGTGCATATAGGTCTCTTAAGGAGGTATAACGTGATGAATTTAAAATGAGGCGAAAAAATTTATGTTCTAAAACAGAAAGTTTTTTTATTGTCGTTGCCGTTGCGCTGCACAAAACCGGCGACGTAAGAGCCGGCCTCACAATAACGGTATATATCAATTTTTTATTATGTCTAGTCAGTCTGCTATTCCTGGCTAAGAGCGGGTACAGACTCCTAGACATGGAATATACTGTCCGTATTGTTTCGTTAATATGTCGGTTGAACATCAGTCGTTTGTCTAAACGTACACCCAAGTACTTCACGCACTCCCTTTCTGGAATTTTGTTGCCCCTTATCGAAATTGGTGTCATGATTTTATTTTCTGTGAATCTTCGCGTGAAGACTATAGATTCCGACTTCTCGACGTTTACCCGGATTTTCCACCGATCGTAGTACGTCATAGCACGGACCATGTGGGCCTTAAGTAACATATTTTCCGCTTGAGCATTGTGACTATGTGCATACATGGCAGTATCATCGGCGTACTTGGCCAGTTTAGTATTTGGGAACGTAGGGAAGTCGGAAATGTACAGGTTGTACTAGGAGCGAGGACCGACCCTTGCGGGACTCCCGCGCGAATGTCCCGTTGTGTAGACAGTTTGTTATTCTCCCGCACCTGCAGCGTTCCAGCAGACAGGTACGAGTGAATGAGTTTTGTGATGTAAAGCGGAAAATGATAGTTGTTCATTTTGTATATTAGCCCCGGGATCCAGACGGTATCGAAGGCTTTCTCAATATCTAAGAGTACCATGGTGGTACTCTTATCGAGATTGTATTGTACTGCCACGTCATTCACGATTCTAACGACTTGCTGCACTGTACTTCTTCCCGCTCTGAAGCTGAACTGATGCTCGTCGTTAATGTGAAGTCTCTCCTGAGCAGAGTTTAACCTGTCCAAGATAACCTTCTCCACTAATTTTGAGATCGCTGACAGTAGCGAGATTGGTCGATAACTACCAGCGATCTTGGCATTCTTATTCGTCTTGAGAATGGGAACAACTATGGCGCACTTCCACTGGCTGGGCCAGTGCTGTAGTCGTAGAATAACGTTAATGATATAGGTAAGTTCTACAATACCTTTTCTCGGTAAATATTTGAGCAGCTTATATTCGATATCATCCTCGCCCGGAGCTTTATTATTAGGTAGTGTCTTGATAAGCTTTGCTAATTCCGTGGGTTTGACCATGATGTTTAAAAATTCTCGTCTGGTTAATTGGATGTCATGGCCAATAACATCGTTAACGTCATTTTCAATGCGGTCATGATCTGTATTGTTTGGTGCATTAACGTTATGTATTCTTTCAAAGTTGTCAGCTAGTTCGTTTGCTTTTTGTAAGTCCGTTACAGCTGTTTGTCCATTCTGTTTGGTCAGTGCGGGCATGACTACCCGTGTAGTTTTCAATGACCTGGTTAATTTCCACAGTGAGTTGTCTTGAGGACTTAATGCTTCTAGCTTCTCGCTCCATTTCCTGTTTCTCCAGGTGGTTATGGCAGCTCGAATCCGCCGTTGCAATTCGATCATCTCGATCTTAACGTCGACATCACGATTTTGCTGCCAACGCCGTCTTAATCTGTTCTTTTCCCTAATGTCTCGTTTGACCGCCTCGTCGAGTTGGTCTTTGTAAGGATCTATAGTTATGGTTGTTGCAACACACTGTTTGGCATGCTGCAATACCCTTGTAAACTCCCCGACTACACCCTCCAGTTGGGCGGTTGTGTCAATAGTGTTAGTGAGTGTTAGATATGTGTTGATGTGTAACTACCTCGCGCCTTAACCCACTCGGCTATCGACCTACTAATGCGAAATACTGTTACAAATGAATGAATAAAGCAAATAAGCTATTAACAATACATCTCTAAACTAACGAACATGTTACATTTATATTAAAATGAATTCATACATAGGTAACCTATAAAGAAACTTAAAAATTACATTTAACATAATTAATATGTCTTCTGAACTTATTTAAATTATATATTATCTTAATATCATTAGGAAGAACATTAAGACCATTATGATAATTATAATTTTGAGTGAAAGGTTTTTCCTAAATGGTATATAAAAGTTATTTGTTTGTCTAGTTTCATGATTATGTCATATACTGTATTCGATCTAATAAATATTTAGGAAATATTCCTTCTTCAATTTTAAAAAATAAATAATGAAGTATTATAACAAATTCTCGGTTTGCTAGACATAAATTTGAGAGTATCTAACATTAATTCAGTTGGTGTATACCTATTACAATGTGAAACTATTCTATTTTGCAATTTTTGTAAAGTAGCAATGTCAGACTCATTAATAAATTATAAAATAGTGCCACAGTGCTCAAAGTGAGGAGATATAGTACTCTTGTAAATAGTTATTTTTGACAATGTAGATATTATATTGCTAATCCTTGATAAGAAGTTAATTTTTTGGCTACTTTTTTTTATTAAATATTGAACATGCTCTTTGAAATTTAATTTATTGTCAATGATTACACCCAGGTATTTTATTTCAGATACTTGCTCCAATTTAATATTACCTATGTGAATATTAATATTTAGGGCTTCCAAATTACATATACTATTAATTAACATACATTTACACTTATTTGAGTTTAACTTTAACTTATTTAATGACATCCAATTTTCCATAGACGCAATATCTGTATTTAAATAGTTTTCTATTGTATTTAACTTTTTATCGTATACATATAACATAGCATCATCAGCAAAGAAAGTTATAAGGCAATTATTAATAGAACTTTTTTCATTAATTTACAGTATAAAAAGAAGTGGCCCCAAAATCGCACCCTGTGGTACCCCATGTATTGCTCCTTCTTCTTCTTCTTCTAGTGAAATTATTTTACCATATTTTGTTTTCTGATATCTGCCACTTAAATACGATCGGAATCATTTCGACACTACATCATCTATTCCATAACATTTTAGTTTTAATATCAGCCGTTCTCGATTTATGGTGTCAAAAGCCCGTTTGAAGTCTATGAACACGCCACCCACTGACAAATCTGAATCTATACTTTCTTTCCAATTGGATACAATATTTTGTAGCGATTTTTCACATGAATGACCTTTTTTAAATCCTGATTGTTCTTGTAATAATGTTATTTTCTTCAATGTGTTCATCTAATTATTGTATCACCACTATTTCTAATACATTTTCATAAACTGGTAAAATATTTACTGGTCGAAAATCAATACAGTTGTTGGAGTGTCTGGATCTGGAAATAGTAATTATTTCATAACTATTTGGATAAGATGACTTAAAATTATGTTGATTTAGGCATTTAGCAAAAATTAGAATATCCCTCGTGCCTCAGAAGCTACCACATTTAAGAGTACACACGAATCTGATTTAGAAACAGTTCGATGGTTCTTTCACTTATTAAGCTATACGCAGGTACTTACATAACACTCTGTATATCATCGAATTTAATTTCGCAATACATTATCACACCCCAATCCGTAAATTATTTCTATAGAATTATTTGTTCTATGAATAGGTGGGATTTCCTGTAAAATTTCATGGTGGTGTGCAGTCAAAATAAAATTTAATGTTCGCAGGAAGAGTAATGGCTTTTAAATGACACTTTCGGGGATGTTTTTACAACTGTGGTGGCCCACAGACCCAATGACATCGGGCTTGTCCATGCTAGACAATAGAGGAATAAATCGAGCTTCACGTGCTGGACAATGCGTCGCAGATGCGCCCACATCAGCTAAATGATGCTATTACTTACCTACACCATAAACTAGGACATTTAAAAATTAAATCCATTGACGTTCGTTGGTTTGCTAGAATATGACCTATTGTTTGGTGAAATATTTTAAATTTGCGTACGTACATTCTATATTCTCATTAGAGACTGTATATATTTATGTATATTGTACAATTGTTTAAACTTGAGTGTTAGAGGCGAGTCGCTAGCAAGTACTCATATTTCTTCTGTTATACCGGGTGATTTTTTAAATTCTTACAGCACTTTTCCGTCACTTATTATTAAAGATAGAGTTTTGAAATGTTGCTGGCATACTTAGAGACGTTTTTTGCATCTAATGCACTTTGTTTTTATTCTTCTGCTGTTTCCCGTCCCGTCTGATGAAACGCTATAGTTTTTCTTTTGGATTAGTTGGAAAGTGTAAAAAAAGTATTAGGTTTTAGGTGCTGAGGTGAGATATGCGAAGCACTAAAAATCGCGTTACCCATGGAATGGTTTTTTGGCAGATTAAAAATGCGTTTTCTGACGTCAGTTCACACAAAATTGGTGAAGAAAATGGAAAAAAACAATAAATATTTTTATTCCAAACACTGACAAAAAATTATACATGAAGCTGCAGGAACAAGAAAATTATCACAAATAAACATTTTTATTTCAAACAGTGACAAAAATTTAAATATTAAGCTGCAATAACAAGGACATTATCACAAATAAATATTTTTATTTCAAACAGTGACAAAAATTTAAACATAACGTTGCAATGACAAGGAAATTATCACAAACAATTTTCAATTTCAATTCAATTTTTAAGGCACCATTTTGCTCTAAACACTTTTAAACTCTTCTCTTGACACTTTTTGTTGTGTTCTCAATAAACTGGGGGTTCATCTCTTGGCAGGTTTTATGAACACGTGCTTCCAAAATCGTTCTTGTTTCGCGTTCGTATTCATAAACATTATCTTTAACGTGACCCCATAAAATCCGATGGATGATATCCGGGAAGATCTCTGGCCATCTAATCGGCCCGGAGGTTTCGATCCACCTGTCCTCAAAAATAACAGTTAGAAGACCGTCCACCACCCTTGCATTGTGAGGTGAAGCTTCATCTTGAATTTAATAAGTTTCTCTAAGAATTGCCAAAGGTAAATTATCTAGAAAATTTTCTTCCAAGAAAGGCGCAATATGTTTGGGAATAAAACGCAGCATTTAGATTTTGATCATAACCAACAGGTCCAATCAGTTAGTTGTTAATAAGCCCAACCCAAACATTGAACTTCCAAACTATCTGAAAGTTATAATATATGATTTGCAGGAAACAACTACTCAGCGGGCAAATACCCCGACCTGCATTGAATTACACCTTACAAATCATTAAAGAATGGTAACCAAGGTTGTAAGGTGTAATTCAATGCAGGTCGGGGTATTTGCCCGCTGAGTAGTTGTTTCCTGCAAATCATATATTATAACAGTAGGTTAAGTCCACCTAGGACTGAAAGGTCGCCGCTCTCAGGTACTTGCAGAATCGCAAGTCGCTATACGCCCATAGAGACATCTATGGTGTATAGTAGCAATTGACCATTTGAGAGGTTTCACTTACCTCTCACCACTACTATCTGAAAGTTGCTGGGTTTAGTTAAGTGTAAGTTAACCATGGACCACCAATGTGCGTTATGTCTAGTGAAAATGCCGTTATTGGTAAAACTAGCCTCGTCACTCCAAATTACTTTGCGCCAAAAGTCTGGATCTTCTTGATTCTTTATCATGAACCATTCACAGAACGCAGTTCGTATGGGAAATTCTCCAGGAAGTAACTTTTGATGTATCGAGTATTTGTAAGGATGCTGCCCGTATCGCTTCAATATTTTCTGGATATAGGAATATGATATGTCAAATTGCATTAGTTGACGAAGTAAAATACCTGGATTTTCCGTAATGGCCAAAAGAATATTTAATTCATTTCCCTCTTACCTCGTCACATAGCAAGTACTGTTTGGTTTCACTTTAAATTGCCCTGAAGTTCTTAAATTTGTAATTATTCTTTTTTAACCGACAATCAAGTCTTCTTTTCTCGGGATATTCTGCATTGACACTGCGACAAGTTGGTAAATATCTTTGACCATTTTGGTTAAAAATCAATTCATAAATTTTAATAACTGGTACCTAGTGCTGTGCTCTCAACTGTAAATCAACCTTTTAGTATTAGAAAACTTTATAGTGAAGTAAAATATAGATAACCCTAACCTAACCTAATAAGTAGCCCCCACTTTTCTTACTTGGCAGCCTTTGGAAAATTAAACATTTTACTTCCACTTTTATTAGTATGATCACATTCAAGAACAAAACATAAACCCACAGTTCAAACAATTAAAAAATAATACAAAATTAGATCAGAGAAAGAAAGATTAGGTTATTATAATAGTTGCTTGTAAATTTACTGGACAGTCAAAAAACGCAACAAAACTTTACTACCTCATTAAGATATCGTCATTTCCTGTACTATTTTGCCGGCAAATTGAATCACATACTATTGTAGGTTAGTCGGCTCGTTTGATAAGACCATGCCGAATGGTTCACCGGCGTTAATAATTAGCTCGTAAAGTCTTTGTTGCGTTTCTTGACTGCCCAGTAGATATACACCGGATTATAACTGTAACTGTGAAATCAAACAGGAGTATTGAATTGGCTGCAATTACATTGATTTCCGCCCACATAATTTAAATTTTCACATTCTACTTTCCGATTGGAGGAAACTGTGGCTGTTTTATATTTGGCATTATTAAAATGAAATTAAAAGTTTATTAAATCTTATATAAATACATAAATTTTAACATATTTTGTGTATGTGAGATTGGCAGTGGAAGTTCTTAAATATTTATTTAAACCAAGGAGAAATTCAATAAAACGTATAGCAATGTTTTAGCATCACATTTTACAGTCTTTATGAACAAGGTAGTAAGGATCAAATTCCAATATTATTTGACTAGATAAAAATTTCTATCACAGTAGTATATTTAGTTGCATACATTGTGACCTCACAGCTAATTGAGTCCATTACTAATAAAATGTACTTGGTAAATAACAATTCTTATATTTATCTATTTAGATTTGCTATAAAAATAATAATTGCTTTAAAATATTTTATGAAACCTATTATAATAAAAGTAATTCTTTGCATTAATATTAAAATTTACGTCATGTCGGTGACTTTTAATATTTTTCTCTGTGTAAAATTACAACTTTTAGGGTTTGGATGGGTTTGGGGTACTTAGGAGGTAAAAATCCTAAAACTTCCCGACCCTAGGAGGTCATCCTTGCGGGGGCTTCGGAAGGGCCGTAAATTGTGACTTTGTCTTGGTTTTTCGCTTATAACTAGATAACTATTAGCCCAGTTGTCATAGACTAATTTTGATGGAAAGTTAGAGTTAATTGTTATCTCGCTATTTTTTTTTAATGATAGGTTAGCTTTTTATTATTAGAAAGTGGCTCAAAAATGTTTACCAAAATCTACCCCCGCGAACCCTTATAAACAACTCTCTGAAACGAAAAGATTCAGCTTTTTACTAATATCTCGAAAAATAATCATTTTTTCCACTATATGAAAACATAAATATTAAATAAAATACTAATTTTTGAAAAACTCCTTGTAGATATAGTTTGTTTATACCTTATACTTCAATCTCTAATTAATTCTTATGCTGTAAAGCATCCAGGGTAAAAAATTAAGTTTTAAATCATTGGTATTTTTTCCATTTTTTAAGGTCAGGAAATTCTCACTTATAATATCGCAAGAACTTAAATTATTTCCGGAAATTTTCTTGAGGGCACGAATATTTTGAAAATTATTATAAAATTATAATTTCCTTAAAATATTCGTGCCCGAAAGAAAATTTCCAGGAATAATTTAAGCTTGCGTGGTATTCGGTTAGAAAATTTCACACCACTTAACACCATAATTTGGAAAAAAATTATTAATCCAACCTGACATTTTAAATTAATTTCACTGCTTGTCAAGTTGGCCAGGGTATTGTTGTATTTGATATATGTTGATTTGTCATTTTTGTTTAACCGGTTCTGTCACAAAGCTTAATAATTACTAATTTAAAAGGTCTGTACGTTGAGTTTAATAAGTGTATAGCGAAATGTCGCGATTTGGTAAAGAAAATCAACAAGTAATTAGACAAGAAATTCAAAATATAACACCAGATAACACCCGAAAATCAAAATCAAGTGCATGGAAACGGTTTGTTGAATTTTGTGACGAAAAGTTGTATAATATTCATGAGTGTATAAGTGTAGCACAGGTGGCTACTATATTGGAGGACTACGCATTTAATATGAAAAAGAAAAATATTGAAGATTATAAGGAAAGTGTGGTCAAAGTGATGTGGAACTCTACTGCTAAGCAGTTACAAGAAATTTATTACGAAAAATATAAAATAAAATTTAATCCGTTTTCTGATGTGGAATTTGCGACCGCCAGAGCTGCACGCGATGCTAAGCGCAAAAAATTACAGAGAGACCCATTAAAAAGAAAAGTGAGTGCTTCAGCCTTCACCAGTTACGAATACAAAAAAATTATTGAAATGTGGGATGAAAATACTCCAGATGGATTGCAGCGTAAATTCTTTCACATGGTTTCACATGAGCTCGCATGGAGAGGAGGGGAAGGATATTCTGCGTGTATCCAATACTTCAAAGAAGAAACTGATAATTTCGGAAACCCAAAAGGTCGGATAGAATATAATCCAATATTCTTCAAAACCACACAAGGTGGATCTAAAAAACTGTCGGATAGTAAATGGTTGATTACAAATTTCGACAATACACAAATGTGTCCGGTTCCTTTGTTTAAGAAGTTGATAGAAAAAAGGGGAAATCTTATTCAGACCGACAGATTATTCTTAACACCAAACCCATACTGGAGTCTTGTATCTTCATGGTTTAAATCAGCAGCCTCTGATATAGGAATTGACACTAAAAAAGTAAAAATAACTAATCATTCTGCAAGAGCAACAGCTGTTTCGAAATTGGCCAAGGAAGGAGTTGGTGAACAACGGTTCATTAAAATTACTGGACATAGTAATAGTCAGTCAATCAAATCTTACTTACAATTGGACGTTGAACATCATCATCAGATGATTGAATCCATGAGGAGAATTTCATCAAGTACTAGCAAGTGTAATCATGATCAGAGCACAATGCAAAATAAAACAGAAAGTACCCAGATTCAACCCACAAATTCAAGCCAGCCCACAAACATTTATAATAATTGTGTTTTTAATATTAATAAAACCTATAATAATAATAATAATAATAATAATAATAACACCACAGGTAATTACGACCCCCTTTATCCCGGAAGGCTCTAGGAGAGCCTTGTGTGGGAGGGGGCTACACATTTAGAGACAAGGGACACACACCCAATATCCGTGTATAGTGAAAAAATCCCTCTCACAGTATTTTCCATTGCCACGGCCGGGGATCGAACCCGGAACTTTTAGGTGAGAGGCAAGTGCGCTCACCTCTCGACCACCAGTCATACAAATAATTAAATTTTTTTCGTTATTATTTTGCTTATTAGTCGATATCATTAGAGATTTGCCAATGAAGATATTAGTTCAACATGAAATAAATTCTAAAAAAATCATATAGGTATATCCACCATATTTCGTTAAATAAAAAAAAAATTCCAACTTTAGTTACACCAAATGCTAAAACTCAGATGGGTATTAGTTCAGTCTATCGCCTTTTCATAATTTTAGGTTACTAAAGGTGGTAGACATGTATTTTTTGTTAAAGTAATCCATAACACTTCTAATTTAACAAATATAATATTAACATGGTTTGTTGCAGTAGGTGGCCGTGATATAGGCGGCCATGCTTTTGACAGATGAGGTTTATATTGGTAAATTACATTAAGTTACTGTATAGTAAACCAGCAAACAAAGATATTTTTATGTAAAACATTTCTTGTAAGTATTTGCGTTAAACAATTTGAGAAAAATGGAATGCTTTGAAAAGTACAATTTATGTAAATACTGCAAAGAGTTGAGTCAAGCGCAAATATGTCATCGAAGGTTCATATATTTAACGAATTTAATGGAAGATTGCGACCAGGAAGCGTTAGAGTCGAATGGTTTGTTTACGAAAATCCAAGAAAGTCTGCTGCAGATGTCAAGTAAATATGGCCTTTTGCGTAAAGGAGATTTGAACAAAATTGTTTCAAAATATTACATATATTCTTTCCTATTATTTGGGTTTTCTACCACATGTACTATTATCCTCTTCAAAACAAATCACCGAATCTACAAAATAATAGAATTATTGGAAAAAAGGCCTCTGCGCCCGTGACGTTTACGCCAAAGGAAAAGTCAGAGGTTATGTTTTGCAAATAATATAAATCGGAATAAACACAAAAATAATATATTTTGCTGACGTTTCGGAAAGTAATCTCTTTCCGTTTTCAAAGCTATTTTTTGAAGAACTCTTATTTTGCTGTGTATGTCAAATACACAGCTTTAAGATTCTGTTTATGTTATTTCCATAGATACTTACTACTTACACAGAACATAGAGCTGATGATATTTTTTAGATAATGTTGAGTTTGTTAAATTCTTCTTTTAACATTGGTAGCCAGGTTGTACAAATATCTACAGAACAATTCGATACGCACTTATCTTCATTTAATAAGATTATTGCTGATTCTTTAATTTTTCTTTTTTTGGTATCTGTTTCTTTTGTTAAAATTTTTGCCGAGTCCCAGTTTATTCTATGTCCGTTTTCTCAAGCATGTTCACAAATCTTTGATTTCTGAATTTCATTCTTTCTAATGTAATTCTTGTGCTCATCCAACCTCACACTGAAAGGTCTGGATGACTCACCCACATAACATTTATCACATTCGCACGGGATATTGTAAATACAGTTTTTTGAATTCTGCTCCCTGTTTATCGGTTTTGTTTTTGTTAAAATAGATCTTAAAGTGTTCCCCGTTTGAAATATCGTCCTAACAACAAATTTGTCACCTTATGGCTTACCAAAGACACATAAACAAAATATTCCTTTAAGACCAATTGTTAGTTCTATTAATTCACCATGTCATAATTTGGCAAAATTTTTACTTAAAATTATTGATCCATTATCTGGAAATACCGATTCATATATTAAAAATAGTAAACATATATCATCAGTTCTATGTTCTGTGTAAGTAGTAAGTATCTATGGAAATAACATAAACAGAATCTTAAAGCTGTATATTTGACATACACAGCTAAGAGTTCTTCAAAAAATAGCTTTGAAAACGGAAAGAGATTACTTTCCGAAACGTCAGCAAAATATATTATTTTTGTGTTTATTCCGATTTATATTATTTGCAAAACATAACCTCTGACTTTTCCTTTGGCGTAAACGTCACGGGCGCAGAGGCCTTTTTTCCAATAATTCTATTATTTTGTAGATTCGGTGATTTGTTTTGAAGAGGATAATAGTACATGTGGTAGAAAACCCAAATAATAGGAAAGAATATTCGTAGAATGCCACAAATAACTTTCAGACAATATTACATATATGTCTTAAAACACAGACATCTAATTAATTCGTCACATTCCTATTCACCATTAAGAAGAGAGGATGGGTTAGAATTCAAGCAACATTTAAATCTTACTATGTTTGTACATCCTACGTTTTCTGAATTATAAATTGTTAATGCATAATAATTTAACAAATTTGTGTTTTCTGTTTAATGAAACTTTATAGCGAATAATAAATAATTCAGAAATTTTGCATTATTCACAGGTACATTTACATTATTTAATGGTTGTAGATCATATGTTTACGTTTTCAACTGTCAAAAAATTTCCACTTAAATATCGTGGCGCCTCGAAAAAATTCCCGGAAATTTTTTTAATTGCCATGGTAACTAGTCAAAATTAAGGTATCTTATTGGTTATAAAGTAGAGGTGTGAAATTTTCACCTGAAAACTTGTCTAAAACAGTCAAAAAAGGCTTGTAGGTAAAAAAAATATTTTTTTTCGACCGCTCTAGACAAGTTTTCAGGTAAAAATGTCCTAATCCTAAAAAATGGAAAAAATATCAATGATCTAAAATTAATCTTTTTACCTACAAGCCTTTTTCGACCGTTTTAGACAAGTTTTCAGGAAGTTAACTTTCACGTGCAATTTATAAGAAATAAAAATTATAAAAATTAAAAGTAAATATACCGTTGGAAAACAAAATTTTTCATCTTTAAAATGTTACTTTTTTTTCGTTCTGTCTTTATTATGTAGCGGCGGTCGAGAAATGCTTCATTTCCCTTTGCGACGCGCTTGAAATATATTTTTTTTTTGTACATTTATTTAACGTCGGCCTATTTCCGCTACTGAGGCCTAACACCGACGCCTGTAGACGAGCTACCCCCAACCAGGAATTTTGCCGAACCTCTTCCCTTAAGAAGAGTAGGGATCTTTTACTTGCCTAACATTTAATAGACAAGGGACCGACGGCTTTACGTCCCCTCCGAAGGATGGTATATCTCCTATACAACCCTCGCCTAAGGTTGTATAGCTTCCGCGCATACACTGATATACAAGCCGCTGGAAGATGTGTGAGGCTAGAACGCGGTTTCCGTTGGAATGGTCACCCATCCAAGTACTAACTGCGCCTGTCGTTGCTTTACATCGCATACCGAAGTATGTACATAGTAAAGACGCACCTACGCTCGCCCCCTTGAAATATTGAGCGAACTATAATAATTTCTCGTGCTAAGGGAAAAATTTATTTACAAAAACCCCTTATATTATTTTTATGTAAAATTTCCCGCTCTCTCGCGTGGTGCTATCCGTTTTTTATTATTATTATTTTTCAAGATATTACCAAAAAACTGATTTTTTTCGTTTCAGAGGGTTGTTTATAAGGAATCACGGTGGCAGGTTTTGGTAAACTTTTTTGAGCCACTTTCTACTGGCAAAAAACTAGCCTTTCATGAAAAAATTAGCGAGGTAGCAATTAATTCCGACTTAAAACCCTTGGCAATTGGGCTATATTTGTTCTAGAGAAAAAAGTATTATTTGAAAGTTAACAAAATCTCCTACATTTTTTATTGCAACAAAAAGTTTCTATTTTCAGCCGTTCTTGAGTTATCCGCTTCTGAAAATTTCCGATCCCTGTAAAACGCTCTTTGTTATAAATTTTACATATAATTAATGACTGAAATGATGGATTTCAAGATATTTTGCTGTAATAATAATAATAATAATAATCTTTATTCACCATTAAATTAATACAGGAACTGTACATTTGGTAATTCATTGAGGGGTGTAGAATTAGCAGTAATACAGTACTGTATGGTTAGTACAATATCATATCAAAGTATTGAAAATAGTAAACACAGAATATATAAAAAATATTGTAAATAAATAAATAAATACCATCATATGTTAAGACAAGTCACGAGAAGTCGACATTGATTACACGCAGCACAGTAATATAAAAAATTATACATGGAATATAATACACAATAATTATTCTTAGTGTCTTAGGTTTTAAATGGTTTGACAATTAATTATTAAAAAAATTCATTGATTGTGTAAAATGAGTTTTGATGGAGGTATTGTTTTAAATGTCGGTTAAATACTCCGAACGGTCTTCTGTTTTTAATTTCTATGGGGAGCCTGTTATAGATTTTTAAACATGAATATTTTGGAGATCTTTCATATAGTGAGGTGTTATGCTTAGGGATATTTAGTTGTGTTGCACCTCTAGTTCGGTAACTATGATTATCTGAGTTTTTTTTAAAGGAATCTAGATTTTTGTAGGCAAAAGTTGCGCATTTTAGTATGTAGATGGAAGTTAGGGTAAGTATATTATTGTTTTTAAAAATTGGTTTACATGAATCTAATTTTCCCATACTAAAAATAAGTCTTATAATTCTTTTCTGGATTAGAAATATCCTGTTTACCTCGACTGCTTTGCCCCAGAGTATTATGTTGTAGCATAAATGGGGGTAAACAAGGGCATAGTACGAGGTAATAAGTGTGGTAAGGTCTACGTTATATCTAAGTTTAAGTAGCGCGTAGTATGCCTTGTTAAGTTTTCCACAGATGTGGTCGATTTGATGAGACCAGGATAGTCGCGAGTCTAAATAAGAACCTAGAAATTTAGTTTTTTCTGAAAAATTAAGGGTATGAATTGTGGGAATGGTTTTGTGGAAATTGACAAAGACTGTCTTAGTCTCGTTCAGTATTAATTTATTCGCGTAGCACCACTGATTCATTTCCTCTAATACTTTTTTTATGCGAACCTGTGCCAATTCTTGCGAGCCTGCAGCAACAGCGACAGAGGTCTCGTCAGCAAAATTAATTGTAAAACCAGAAAGTGCTAGATCGTTGATGTACAATAAAAATATTAGAGGTGCTAGTACAGACCCTTGCGCTGCACCTACCTCTATATCAAATATTTCCGATTTGTAATTGCGCATTTGAACTAAGAGTTTACGTTCGGTAAGGAATGACATTAACCAAGACAAAACATTACCTCTGATCCCTATATTATATAGTTTACTTTCTACAAAGTTCAAGTCGAGAGTATCAAACGCTTTTGATAGGTCAAAGAAAAGGCCTGCAACTACGCGATTTTGATCTAATTGCTCGTAAATAAACTGGGTGAAATAGAACGAGGCACTTTCCGTTGACCTATTACTTCTAAAGCCATGTTGTTGATTAGATAGTAGCTTATAATTTTCTAAAAATTTAACAAGTCTATTATACAAAACACGTTCCAGAATTTTTTAAAAAGTACTTAACAGAGAAATTGGCCGGTAGTTTTCAATGTCCGATGAGTCGCCTTTTTTTAACAGTGGTATAACTATGGCAGTTTTTAATATCGAGGGAAATTTTCCATTTGCTATCGATTTATTGATTAAGAGAGTGAGTGGATCGGCAATTTCTTCACATACCTGTTTTATTATTTTTATCGATACACTATCAGGGCCACTAGAGGATTTGTTTTTTAGGTTTTTTATAACAGAAATAATCTCGCTTCGATGCACTGGGCCAATAAAAACACTAAAGTTTGATAGTGGAGAGGTTGAGCACGTTGTTGATACATCTTCTCCGAAATGTTCATTAATGTTTTGTTCTGCAACCTGCGAGAAGCATTTGCCGAATTCGTTACACACTTCTTTGGGGTCTTCAATTAATTGATTAATCAATTTTAGTTTGATATTTGGATTTTTTTTTGTTTTCCCTAATTCTTTGTTGATTATTGTCCAGATTTCTTTTTGTTTGTTATCGGAGTTGTTTATTTTGTTTTGGTTGCATTTTATTTTGGCTTCTTTTATTTTATTTTTGTACAGTTTTTTCTTTTGTCTATAGAGCAGCATTATATCTTCGTTGTTTATCTGATGTTTTGTTAAGGCATGCAGTTCGTTTATTTCGGTCTTTAGATGTTTTATTTCCTCGTTGTACCATTGGTTTTGTTTCCTTCTACATGGATATTTTTCCTTTACGGGACATGTTATATTGAAGTGCCAGAGAAAACTTTCCAAGAAGCTGTCGAAGGCTGTGTTTATATCATCTGATTCAATTCCTGGCCAAGTTTCTTTGCCGAGTTTTAGTTTCAAATTGTTAATATTGGCTTGGCAAGTATTCCTCATTTTTATTTTGTTTATTTTTTCGATGGTAGCGAAGCTTGGCTGAATGGATAATTTTTCTAAGAAATGGTCAGATAGATTTGGATTTATTATTTCACAACATATTTTATAATCCTCCATATTTGTAATCATATAGTCGATCGAGGTTGAGGATGTTCCAGTTTTGGTTGTACAGATTCTAGTTGGTTGCTTACAGTGGTTCTTTAAGTTAAATGAGGATAATAGGTCTGATAATAGCTTATAGTTCATACTGTTTGGTTTTAGGCTGTCAATGTTAAGGTCGCCACAGATAACTATATTTTGATGACTATTGTTTAAGTAGTTTAATAATATGGTTGTCTGGTTCAAAAATATTTCCATGTCTCCCGATGGTGGTCTGTACATTACAACAACAGTTATTTTTAACTTATCTTTAGTAATTAAGGTAGCACAACACTCTATATGCATTTCAACGCTAAATTTAGAAACTGCAGGTACAGGCTTCCCTGATATTGTATTATGACTATATATCGCAACTCCACCATGGATATGGGACTTACGGCAAAAATGGGATTGAATGTCGTAGTCGGTTAACGCCATAGCATCTATTCCATCAGATGTTATCCAAGTTTCGGTGAGGCAGAGTACTGACGGCTTATGATCCCCTATAAAAATTTCCATTTCGTTCATTTTGTTGCACATGTTTTGTATATTTATATGATGGATGGTGCATTTGACATCGAGGCTGCTTTTTGAAAATTTGACTTGTTTAGCATCAAATTTCTGGATGGTGTTTCATCGTTAATGTCTATCGGGGCTGTCATTTTTTCATACATGGGTGTATTTAGTTGTTGGGGTAAAGTGTTGCTTGTGTTATTGTTATTAATGATAAAATTTAAATAAGCTTCGTCGGTCTCCTCTGTTATATTTATTTCAGTTAGGTTTGGATTTATATTGATTACGTTATTGGTGGTTACGTAAGAGGACACTATTTTGAAGATTTTATTTTTAGCTTCGCTTGTTAATTCTATTTTTCTATTGATGAAGTTGGCGTTGTGGAAGGTAATGTTGGGATCTATATATCTCACATTAACAAATTTACAGGCCTCATTAAATATAAGGGTGTTAAATTTATAAGAGAAGTCATTTAAAATATTCCTTCTATAAACATATGGTACTCCTATTAGTATTACATTTGTGTGCGTTAATCCTGTCAAAACATCATTTATAAATGTGGAATTCACATTTTGACCCCGAGTAATATTATTCATGCCCGCAAATAGTATTACGTGATCATTTTTATCAAAAGATTCTGTCAATTTACTGTAGTCTGTTACTACATTTTCTAGTAGTGCGTTGGGTTTATAAAAACATGTAATTTCATAGGCTGAATTACAGCTGCTTTTTAGAATATCAATACAGTTTTTGCCGTTGTTATCCGATAGAATTAAAATTTTTGGTTTTTTATTTATCTTCTTTTTGCTGTTCTCTTTTTCCGCTGTTTTTTCTGTTGTTACCGATGTTGTATTCGTTTCTTTTGTACTTGGTAGTGGTTGCAGGTTTCTGCTTGATGACTGATAATTTGTATCTGTTTGTGTCTCTGTGTTGTTTAAAATTGGCTGTGAGTTTCTATTTAATGAGTTGTATTTTTCATCGGTTTGTGTCTGTGCGTTGTTTAGAATTGTTTTGTTCTTTGATATAGATGCTAGTGTATCTTTTAAATTATTTATAATTTCGTCCTTGTTTTTTAGTATTTCTTTAGAGTTTCTGTAGAGGTCTTTGATTTTGTTATATTTTTCTTCCAGCATTTCGTTTTCTGATGTTATATCGGCCAGTTTATTGCGAAGGGTAGCAATTATATTGCTTTTTGTATCTGTATTGTCGCCGCCACTGGTACATTTAATGGTTTCATAACTGGTATTTTGTTTAGGACTCTCAGATGTTGTTTTTATCGCTGGGTTCTTATTCTTATTATGTTTTAATTTATTTCGAGTTATCCTGTCGATCATATTCACGGATTTAGTTCCGACTCTGATTTATTTACACTTTTTATATTCTATCAGAGGTGTCACTGATAAGGTTTTTGTTGTAGACCATTAACGTTTCTTGCACTAATGCTTAAAACTTATTGTGTTTAATACTCTTTTTGGTGATACTTTTATCACAAATACATTATGTTTTATGCAATTCTGAGTTGCTGATTTGTTGGTGTTGTAGGTTTAGGGAATTTAATTGCACTTTTACACTTATTATAGATTGAAAATTTCAGCAGAGCGGTATCAACACAGGCACAGGTACACATTGAATTAATATGATAGGGTTATTGCTTGAGATCAGTACGTACATTTTATTGCACTCATTTGGCATTTTTTTTAAATGTATTGTTGTAAGTTGTTGCATTTGGTATAATAATGAGTAGCTATACTCCAAATAGTGGGAAAAGGTAGTAGGTAGGTACCTCTATAAAAGCACAATACAGTATTATGATTTGAACTACTTTTATTTACATATAGGGACTACTTTTAAGCAGAAAAAAAATGAATCTTTTGGGTTTCTGTCAAAAAATGTTTAAAACTAATAAAGGTCCAGACCAAATAAAACTCTTTGTTGTTTGTCAAGCTTTCGGAAATGTTTATTTCCTTCCTCAGGACATTAACTTGAGATTCGTGACATAAAGTTACAAAAATTCAAAAAATTCTTTTCTCCCACCACGTTTTATATTATAAAAAAATTTCATGAAAATATATATAAAATAGTCATTAATTTAAATTACTCAACAACACACAGCAACATTAAAAAACAGCTGATTAAATGCGATCTAATGCATACTTTAATGTTAAAAACACACGTGAATCTAATACAACGTTAAGTTCTGCAGAGTGATATTGTTGTATTAGTGAGCAGAGTATGATGAAAAATGGGATCCGAAACCGCATTTTCCGGAAATCGGCGATGATCAAAAGCAGGTAACTCGAGAACGGTTGAAGATAAACTTTTTTGTGAAATAGAAAATGTAGACAATTTTATCAGCTTTCAAAAAAAAAAAACAGAAATTTTTTTCTCTAAGACCAATAGTTTTCGACTTATAAGAGAAAAACCAAAAAAAGTTCAAATTTGGGCTCTTCTAGAAGCCCCCCCCCCCCCCCGCAAGGCTAACCTCTTAGGGTCGGGGAGTTGTTTACCTCCCAACTACCCCAAATCCATCCCTGAAATAAAAAATTCTGCCGCCCTCCATGTAATCTACACCCCCATGTTGAAAATTAGTTGACTGGACTATGAGGCTATCATAACACGTTATTTTTTGTTTCATCTTTGAAGAAGAATTATTTACCAACTACAAAACCATAATTTATATTATTTTTTGAGGATTATTAGGCCGTTTCTGACCTTATAGCAAAGTAATCTACTAATACACCAAACCCTAACTGACTTTGTTGATTCATGCTACTTTTCTATTCTATAAAATAAAACAAGATTATATGAAAACAATGACCTAATATAATGGAAATAGCTTTTAGTTCAACTATAAATGCAGCAATTTCATAAAGTAATACCTACTTATTATATATTGACTATATCGGCTAAATAATTTATGAATATAAAAATAGAAGAGCACTCGAATCAGATCGTTTCTTGTAAATTACATTTTATAGGTATTTTATTACCTCATGCGTTAAAACAGCGGACAATTCAATTACAGGGACCAAAAACAATTATAATTTTTTTGAATATTACTTCCAGCATATTCTATTATACAGCCTTGTGTTAGTCATAACTAATTTACAGATTATATAAAGGTGTCACATGTTGCAGTCGCTAAAAATAGAAATATAAATTATATTGAATTATGTTCTAATTTTAATAGTTTCGTTATGAATTATATTCGATATTTCATGCCCATATATTATTATTACACATGGCTTATGAAACCGAGAGTGGCGTTTCCAATAAAGATATTAATTTATGTGCAACGTGGCAAAGTATGCTGGTTAGTTTTTAGAAAGTGCAAATATGACTGAGCATATATGACTGAGCATATGTGCACAAAATTAATATTTAATGGGATTAGAAATATTGTATTGGATTTTTTTAGCAATCATTGATTTCATAATTAAAGAAATTCAAGTAAAATTAAAAAGGAATACCCAGTAATTTTGAAAGTGTGGCTGATGCAAATGACAACGCCTCTTGGCAATAAAATTAATGTCTCTGAAGGCGTATGTACTTCTAGACGCTGAGTCGCTTTGTCTCTTCTACATACCAGTTCCCAATTGGTATATAACTATGGTCTTTACCAAGTATGTTATTTGCGCGGGAGTTTATTTTTGTCAATTAATATCAATGATTATCAATTATCACGTGAATTTATATATGAATATGACATGGATGTGCTTTTATTATATTTTCAAATTATTTATTAAATTATTTTTATCTTTCACTGAAAAAATTGAAACAGTTAATTGTCAAAAGTATAGGAAAGTTATTACAGTGACTAGTATTAATAGTCATTGAAAGCCTAACTGTAAGAGAGAAAATAGAAATTGTACGTCTTGTCGGCGACAATGGGTGTACGACAAGAGAAATTGCCATTGAATTCAATAATAGACACCCAAATAGACGAGTAAGTAGAAGTAATGTAAAACGTATTCATAAAGTTTTCAATGAGAATGAGACAGGTTGTGTTTAAAAAAAATTGCTTAGAACCCCTTTATGCAAAAGACCCTCTTTTCTGTTTTGGGTTTGTGAGTGCCAGGGTTGATCGGGATTTTCTTGTTCAATTTCAATAAATTCAGCAACTATCAGCCATAAGCCACCCCCGCCAAACTCCAAGGATTGAAACCACACCCCCAAAAACCGAAATACTTTCAAGCAGCTTCAAATCGAACAGAAATTGGTATACCTCCATTTTCTAAGGCAAGAACACAATGGTGACAATATGTTCTCGCCCACTTCTCCTCCAGCCAACCCCAAAAGCAAAAACCACCCCTCGCTGTTCTTATCTGGGCCTAGCCGTATGACGACTTGTCGGGTCGATTTTTTTTGTTTAAGTCCAGAAAATTAAGTAACTTTAGACCACAAGCCGCCTCGTCCGACCACAGGGGTTGAAACCACCACCGCCCCCAAAACCAGAATACCACCATAAAGCCCAAATTTGAACAGAAATGGTTATACCCCGCTTTCGTGGATGAGCAAGACGATGGTGACAATTTTTGACAAGTGATAAGTGACAACTTTTTGCGCCTGGAGATGGTTGGGGGGGGGGTGCGAAAGTATTACCATCATCGTGTTTCTCGCCCTCGAAAACGAGGGTGTGCCAATTTATCTTCGATTTGAAGCTTCTTGAAGGTATTTCAGTTTATGGAGGTGTGGTCGGGTGAAGTGGCCTGTGGTCGATAGTTGCTCAATTTATCGAAAATGAGTATAAAATCCCGATCCGACAAACCTTCGCACACCCAGATCCGAAAAACCGGGAAAGGGGGTGTTTTTTTCGTAAAAGGACGTTCCCAGTACTTTATCGGTCTTTGTATTTCTACAGGGAACTAAATACCTAAATAGTCCTAATTTTTTGAATTGGAGAATATTAAATGACAAAATAATGGTAATGGTTCTTTCATCTTTTAGAGTAATGTGAATGTGTTTTTAAATTTTCTTGGGAACGAGTATTTGAACGCATTAGATGATTTATCATTATAGAATCTCCTTAGCTTACAGTGTCAGTTAGGTGGAAGTTCTGTTCATAACGCTGTTTTGGTAAGAAATTGGCAAAATTAACATTTTAAAAATTGTTGGATAGAGCGAAACAGTCCTTTGATTTGACGCCACTCGATTTTATCCTTTGGGGTTTAATGAAACAAAATGTTTACAAATCAAGGACACAAACTATACAGGCACTATGGGTTAGGATAATACACGCCTGCGCAAAAATTACTCCAGAACAAATATGAAAGGTTACTATGAATGTACGTAAAAGGATAAGGAAATAAATGGTCAATTTGTAGAAGTGACGATAATCTTGTAGTTTTTGCAACGGAGTTCTCTAAATTTTTGTCAGTTTTGTCAGTTTCTATTTCTTTTTTGATTTGTTAAAACTAGTCATAAGAATAATAATAATACAATATTACTAGAGTGTAATATTAAGTGAAAAATATCACTTCCGGTCCAACCGGAAGTACCAGCATCTTTTGATTTTTAAATAGCAACCTATATACATTTTAGCATATTTAGATCCCACATAAAGTTCTCGTTATTATTATTTCAATTTCTTTTTCACTATTAAGGTTTAGAATAAATTTATGAAAATGATGTATTGTACATATGTGTACATTCATATTGTTTTATGTAAAAAGTGTAAAGAGTGTAAGAGCATTTGTAAGTGAACTCCCTTTTGATATTTCTGATTTTATAGACTTACCATATGTCCCACTTAAGAACCAGCCACCCCAGTATGGGTGGTAGGTTTATGTACCGACTTTGATGAGTTTAGATCTCACAAAAAGATATTAGAAACATGTTCTACCCATTCCGGAACTCAAAGCCATGGCCAGCTAGGATCATTGTTTAAGTGCAAAATATTGAAATGTATTAGAATTTTAGAACATTGGAACAGATTCTTATTCAGAACCACTTTAATCTCTAATACACCAATTTTTGTCGTGATAGTAATACAGAGTTGACAAAAACTTTAAAAATGAATGTTTAAAACAATAAATTTTTTAAAACTCATTAATTTTGCATTATATAAATTATTTATTGTTAAAGTTAGTGTTATTAAAATTTTTATTTTAATTATCTAAAAATTTCATAAACAATAGGTCTGTCCATAAAATTTAGTTTTTAATTGGATATGATAGATTTATGGGTGTTATAAACCCCTACAGAATTTTTAAAAAGTAGTCATATACTTTCGGCGTTATTTGTAACAGAATTTACATTCAATGCGTCGAGACTAGAAAACGCTCCCTTGGCGAGAGGCTAAGCGAGTGAGATATGCGCTGCGATACTCTAGGTGTTGTTATAGTAATGTAGTTAATTTTGAGACTGTCGTGAGCTAGGACAGGCCGAATACTTTGTCGATATTTGCCATAGTCGTATTTATCTGTGCTCTGAAATAAAATCGGATAAGTACCACAATCATGTCTACGTTCGGCAAATTATGTGAATCTCCTTTCTGGAAAGCCTCCTCAACATTCGACAACAATGAACAAACTTTATTTGATGTTCTAAATAGTAAAGGCATTGTTATTACCGTGAAATTAAACTTTATTCTAACGAGAACGACACGGAATAAATCTAACCCAGCGTACAGATCTGGCGCCTGCCGAGCGAGCAAGTATGTGACGTCATACACGTTTATCTGGCTGAAATAAAGCAAGCAATTTCTACGGCCACTGTTGTTGTTCGGATTGACTTTTTACAACCACAGCTCTAATATTGTTACTATTAGGTAAAAATCTTCGCAAATAACCGGTTGCACATATAAATTAATTGTTTACAAAAGAAAATGAACCAAAGTTTATCCATCACAATTAGATTAGTTTAGACTTTCCATTGCGCATTTTTCAATTCGTCATTGACAACATTTTTCAGGATAATATTGCTGTAAACCACGCTAATGTGCTCGCACAGTCCGTCTCTTGAGATTCATTTAAACTTCATTTTTAAATGTCCCCCATAGAAAAGAATCTAGCGGCGTGAGGACTGGGGATCGCGGCGGTTAAAATATGTTGGGAACCCGCACTCATTCGAGAAATTTGAAAAATTATTTTACGATAGTTTTTGATTCGAAAATTCTATAATATTATTGTAATTCTCCATACTGATGTTTTTAAAATTACGTAATTTTTTTGAGGAAAAATAAAAAAAAATAGTTTTCAAGCTTTTAACTCACAATGTAGTATGAATTTATGAATCTTTGTCCTCAAATTTTGTATCCTTTATTTAACACACTTCCTGACATAGTCAATTGATGAAATTTTGCACAGTGACTAAGATTGGATGGTAAGGCAGTATTCCACCGTTACTTTTGCAAATATCCGCACGTAGTGGAGGAGGGTGAAAATGGATTCAATATACTATCCAACCGGCACCTCCGGCAAAACGTAAAATACACTATCTAAGATTTCAGATTTCTACGTTGCGCCATTTATGAGAAAAACGTTTCACAGGCAGATAGTCACATAGACTCACAGACACATAGACGACATACCGATTTCGATATATTTGCTTTGTGCTGGTTTTAAAACGTCCACTTTCACCAGAATATGTAAATTGGACGTTTTACGACGCTAGTGCTTTATCTATATTGTTGAGAAAGGAAAATGCATCTCTCAGATGGTTCACCCTGTATCTAATAAGAAAAAGTAGAGTTAAAAACGTATACTACATTGCAGGGTATTTTAAAGAGAATTCAAACTCGGATGACAATTTTAGTACACACAAAAATATTTAAGTTTATAATGTATAAGTACCTAGATAATAAAAGATTTATAATGACCTGTGGAACGAAGATATTTATGGCCAGACTTTTCTCAAGGTTTGTTTATCTAAGATTTGTGCACTACTAAACTAATATTTCACTAATTATTTCAATATTAAATAAAGTAACACCTTATTTTATCTATTATTAGTAACAAAATAAAACTTATCCTCTGTGGGTTACGTTGATGGCCCTCTTTTCTTTTCTTTTTTATATATTTGCACCATGGCTCATTTAACACTTCAACCACTTCACGGGGGCACTCTTGGAGGTGCATGTGTACAGCTGGACGTACTAAATTAACATTCTCCGGATATTAATAAATATAAAAATTATGCGACATTTCCAGAAAAATAATATACACGAGAAATTATTTATAAAAAGCGTATTTTTTGTAAACATTGATTGATGTTTATTTGATTTTTTTCATACTATGTTTTGAAGCCATTCAAGCTTTTATCAAGTTTAAATATAATATTGCACTTTATATGAACCTACCACCGTATATTGAGCAATTTTAATCCATGACTTACAAATCATTTGCTGTAAATTGGGCCCATTACTTTTAGTCACCAAAAAAGCACTATGTACTAAAGAATTCGTTAAGATTTTTATAGCAACGGATTTAACATTAAACTAAGAGGATTTATCAATTTCCTTTCCCAATGTTCCACGGAATTCCAAATTCTTCCAGCTACTCTAATAGGAAACTAAATTGAAACAAGTTCGACATTTTAAAATACTTCAATATTTTACAGTATTTCTGGCCTTTCTTTATCAAGTTTAGAGTTAATTAAAATGAAGCAGCTTTTACAGTTTCGTGGTTTTAATGTTATTCTACAAATGAAGTCAATAAATATTGTTAAAGTTCTGGTGGTAACTGTTGCAAAACATAAAATATTTTGTTTGAACAAGAGGCAATATTATCTAGATATGTTATATTTTTAACTAAGTTAATTAAGAAATCTGCAACTAAGGTAGTTATTATTAAATCTTCATGATGAATAGTTATAGTCAATATTTATTATAGTAGTTAAATTAATCATAACCGTATTCAAGAGCGAGAAAAGAAGTGTATTAAATTAGCCTTATATTTCTTCTTAAAATGTACAGGGTGTTCCACTTACAACTTCTTCTAAGATAATTTTTTTGTTCTTCCAAGCTTATTGCGACAGGTCTGAATGACTCACCCACATATTTGTTACAGTCACGGGATACTGTAAATACAGTTTTTCGAATGTTGCTAGTTTAATGGTTTTGTTTTGTCAAAAAAGATTTCAAAGTGTTTCCCGTTTGAAATATTGTTCTAGCATCAAATTTAATACATACGGCATAGTATTTCCGATAATCCGTATACCTTATGTACCGCCTTGATTAATGTCTTACCTCTTAGTGTAATATTAGATGAGTTGTACAAACAAGTAATCGTAGAGAGCGTCAAAGTAATAAAAAAACATATTTAAAACTAAGTAAAAATATATAAAAGATAAAAAAGTCTTTACACATTGCAATAAAATTAGTAAAAATAAAATAAAAAGAAATCAGCGAGTGAATAACAGGTTTTATCGATAAGAAAAGTCTTGAGTTTTTTTTTTAAATGTGGATGTTTCTGTATTCTTTTATATCAGAGGGAAGAACATTCCATATTTTGCAACCATTAAAATAAAGGCCTTTTTGATATCCCGCCGTGGAATGTTGGTCCGGATTAAAGTTATGTTTAAGTATTGTTCAATAACTGTAATCAACTATATTATTTTTAAACATATTCAAGTTCTTATAAACAAAGCAACTAAGTTAATAAATATAAGTGCCAAGTAATATTAAGATTTTTAACTTTTTGAGAGTTGGTCTACTTAAAGTGAAAAGTGTTTTCTAATCGACCGCAAACAAATAAAATATAGTATTCGGACAGAGATTAATAGTAATAATAATAAAGTACCTGAGTGGTGAGGAATTGTTAAATTCTCAGTGCACCCAAGATTTCGCTGGTGAACCGTTCTGGGGATTAAGAGTTCTTTTAGATATAAAGGATTAGCTGTTTTTATTATCTTGTGAGTAAAATTGACAAGATGTAGTTTGCATCTTGAGGCCATATTTAACCATACAAGAGTCTTTATCTTCAGGAATACATTGTCATTCTTCTTTAAGCTAAATATGAACCTTATACGTGTATTTTGAACCTTTTCAATCCTATACACACTAATTTGGTCAAGACGCGTACCGTAAACAATACCACAATAGTTGAAATAAGATAAAACTAGGGATTCATTTAAAAGTGTTCTTAATTACTTCCACGTCCAGTGGAAGTATAGCAACGCAAAAAAAATATATTTTTTTTGTTGAAAAAAATTTCATGTCTTCGGTCTGTCTGTCTGTCGGTCCGTAACTTTTTTTGTGCGCACGTTTACTCTGGACCGTTTGTGATATTGACTTGAAATTTGGTACACTTGTGTATTGTAACGAGATCTGGAACTAGATTATATTTTGATCTAATTCCGTTGAAGGGTTCGGCGGTAAATGGGATAAATAAGGGTAAATAGGCAAACAAGCAGGTAAGAGTCCATAAAATTGCAATTTAGGGCATGTACGAGAAGTCAACATGTTAATTTTTTTTTTGGATCAGCCACCCCCTCCCCCATTATCACCCCCAATACCACCCCCAAAAAAAAATTGAAATGTGATTTAGTGTGTATACAAGACCGAAACGTTCAAAAATTTTTTTGGTTTTAGCTACCCCCTCTACTACCCCCATTGCCACCCCCACCCTATTGTTTATGAGAATAAAAAATTAAATTGGGATTTAGTGTACACACGAGAACCAAGGGCTTCTAAACATTTTTTTTTACGTTAGCCACCTCATCTACCACTGCCACTCTATTATTTAAGGGAATAAAATATAATATTGGGATTTAGTATGTATAACTTGAATACAAAATTGCTATGCTAGTTGCTATGTTTTAGCTCAGATGAGCGAATGAATCCATTTCTAATAATCACAGCGAAGTAGTCAATTTGTTTGCCAACACTTTCTCTCAGGCCTATACAGTGGAATCTTCTGATGCTTTGTTTCTGATGCCAATATTCATCATCTTCCTCGAGTGCTCGCTGATCTGACAAATATTGATTTCCAAGAAGAACAAATTGCTGAGAAAGTTCGTGCACTAGACCCATCGGTTGCACCTGGCATTGATGAAATATCCACCATGTTACTTAAAGCTTGCATTAACTCCATCTGCAAACCACTCAATATAATAATGAAACTGTCCTTCCCTGCTGGGATATTACCTTGCGAGTGGAAACAAGCATGTGTTAAGGCCATTTTTAAGAAAGGGGATAAGTTCAGCTCTGACAATTTTCGTCTAATTAGTCTTACTTCCGTTGATTTCAAGATGATGAAATCAGTCATTGTGGACAGTATACGATCTTTTCTCCTTGCACATCAAATTACCCCTGCCGAACAACACGGGTTTATCCCAAGTCGCTCAGTTGACAATAATTTGCTGTGTTCTGTATCAGACTGGTCTCTCGGGTTAGATGGTGATGAATGCGTTGACATCATATACTTAGATTTCCGCAAAGCCTTTGATAAAATGCCTAAAAATCGCTTATAACAGAAACTGGAACAGTTTGGCATACGTGGGAGTTTTCACATGTGGATTCAAGATTTCCTTACCGGTCGAACGTTTTCTGTTAAAGTTGGTACTGCACTGACAGAAGAAATATGCTCAGTGGGGTCCCCCAGGGATCTGTCTTAGGACCCCTGCTGTTTATCGCATACACATCCGATCTGCGACAATGTATGAAATCTCAGTGTTCTTTCTACGCAGACGACACAAAAATCTACTGCAACCCACTAGCGGATCATGTACAGTTACAAGAAGATCTAGATCTCATTCAGAAGTGGAGTGAAACATTGTTACTTCCATTAAACATCGATAAGTGTGCAGTACTCCATTTAGGAAAGCACAATCCATACATGGGGTACAATATTAACAGCAAACAACTGAGTTCATCCGACTCTCATGACGATCTCAGTCATCATTACGCACAATCTTTCCTGGTCCGACCATATTGTCCGACAACTTAAAAAAGCCAACACCAAAGTATATCTTCTGAATAAAACTTTCGTCCACTTGAATCCCACCACTTTATCCAAACTTTATAAAACATATGTTCGTCCAGTACTCGAATTCGCAAACAGTGTATGGTTTCCTACCTTGGTACGCGATTAAAACCTTTTAAAGAACATTCAACGTCACGTAACCCGGATACCATTTGGACGCATCCGCCCATGTTACGAAGATCGACTTACACAGTTTAAACTTACCTCACTGGTTGCCAGAAGACGCCGGGGCGACCTTATCACTACCTTTAAAGGAATACGAAATGAATTATCTCCAATTCATAACTTATTTATTCTCGCTAATGACAACAGGTTATGTGGACATCCATTTAAGATCACCAGGGACCCCTTCAGAAACTCTGTTCGCGAATGCTTCCTTTCAGTGCGCGTATTCGATGCGCGGAACACTCTCCCATCTTGTGTTGTGTCTGCACCCAGTGTAAATTCGTTTAAATGTAGATACGGCAGACATGTATCGAGTTGATTTGTTTTTGATCATTTACTTTGAATTTTTTTCTCTTGTAGTTTAATGTATTGCTGTTTGACCTAATGTCTTTTGTTGTTGAGCATAATGGGTATTTTTCCCCTGCTCTTATTTCTGTATAATAAATAAATAAATAAAAAATCTGGATGTGGAAGTAGTGATTCCTTGAGCAGCGGTTTTTTCATTTAAAATATGACGACAAGAATATATTTTTCTTAAAGCACAGTAAGATTTTCTCATAAGGTTATTAACGTGTTTTTGGAATTTGAAATTATGGCCGAAAATAGGCCCAAATTTTTTACATTATCCATGAATGTTAGTTTCTGATTCTTAACGAGAATATTGGTATTCTGCTTAATAAATTGCCTATTGTTTTCCTTTCTAAATAAGATTTAGCTGCATTAATTTTTAAACAATGTCGATTCGAATAACCTACAAGATTCTTGATATATTGGTTTATATTATCAATCGACTGCAAAATCTGCGATGAATCAAAGGTGCTATAAATCTGTGTACTGTCAGCATAGAAATGCCATTTGCATGTTTTAATAACACGGAAACAATCAGCAGTATACAATATAAACATCAACGACCCAAAACTAGACCCTTGCGGTGCGCCAGATTCAAGCACCTTTGCGTCAGATAGAAAAGTATTTTTGACTACAACTTTCTGATTACGATTAGTAAAGTAAGATTTAAGAATATTTAACGGGTTTTTGGAAAAGTTATAGTATTTCAATTTTGATAGGGTAAATTGTGACTAATCGTATCAAATGCCTTAGAATGGCCAAGCAACACAAGAGCGGTGGTTTTAGCTGCATCACATCTTTTAATTATACCATCAGATACTTTCAGAAGAGCACTTGTGGTACTGTGACCAACTCTAAGCCAGACTGATTACTTGGAATTATTTAATGTCTAGAAGTATATTTAATGATTTAATCAAACATTATTATTAACGCAATCCCAATTGAAGGGGGCGAGCGTAGGTGCGTCTTTACTATGTACGTACATCGGTATGCGATGTAAAGCAACGACAGGCGCAGTTAGTACTGACCATTCCAACGGAAACCGCGTTCTCGCCTCACACATCTTCCAGCGGCTTGTATATCAGTGTATGCGCGGAAGCTATACAACCTTAGGCGAGGGTTGTATAGGAGATATACCATCCTTCGGAGGGGATGTAAAGCCGTCGGTCCCTTGTCTATTAAATGTTAGGCAAGTAAAAGATCCCTACTCTTCTTAAGGGAAGAGGTTCGGCAAAATTCCTGGTTGGGGGTAGCTCGTCTACAGGCGTCGGTGTTAGGCCTCAGTAGCGGAAATAGGCCGACGTTAAATAAATGTATAAAAAAAAAATCCCAATTGAAATGTTGGAGCGGGTGATAAATTTTAGTGCTACGCTTTAAGAGTGTCAGCAGCGAGGAGGAGGTCATTTGACTGATGTAATTTAAAAGAAATAAAATTTCCCTGTTTCCTATAAGAAACTTATTTAGTTTTGAATTTAGCCATAACAAAAACAACTCAATTTAAAATGTATATTTCATTCTTGCATCTTGCATTGATCATATATTCTTAAATACTAAACATAACTATGAATTGGGACTTCCCTTAATTATTAAAACGAATATCACAGATCATTATATAACTACATTACAAATAATTACCGAAGATCACAAGTATAATTCCATAAAGACTGACTCTAAATATCTGAAATACATGAATTTCAAAAAATTAAGTACTACACTGCAGTCTACTAATTGGGCCCAACTATATCGAACTAGAGACTCAGAATCAGCCACTAATATATTTGTCCAAACAATCAAAAACCCGATTCAAATATGCACAGTTTATAAAAAGGTAAGACACAAAAACGTAAAAAGAAAAGATTGGGTAACTAACGGTTTAGTAAAATCTATAAATTATAGAAACGAACTTTACATAAACATAAAAAAGAACCCTCAAGACAATGCACTAAAAACAGAATATAACAACTACATAAAAAATCTAGTTAAACTTATCAATAAAACAAAAATTAACTACTATAAACAACAAATTGAGCAGAATAAACATAATAAACAATATCTCTGGAATACGGTTAATAAATTTAAAAAAAAACGATAACAAAAACCAAATACATACAATAAAAAACAAACAAAATCAAATTTTAAAATCACATTATGAAATAGCCAACGAATTTAATGAAACATACATTGAAATGGGCAAAAAATTAGCGGACAATATCACTCCTGATCAAAGTTTTATCTGTAATAACAGAGTCCTACTAAATTCATTTTATTTATTACCCACAGACAAAAACGAGGTTTACAATACAATTAAATCGCTAAGAAACAAAAAATCCACGGGTATCGATGGTATAAGTGTAAAAATAATTAAGGAAACAGCTAATCTTATTATAGAGCCACTAACGTATGTTATAAACTTAATATTTGATACCAACACCGTTCCTTCCATGTCTCGTCTAGACAGTTATATAAGTAAATATAAAATAATTTCAACCAAGCAATATGGCTTTCAAAAACGTTTATCGACACAAGATGCAATTAGTTACCTCACAGATAATATATACCGTACAATTGATAAAGGATTACCATCATTGGCTATATTCCTAGACCTCGCCAAAGCCTTTGATACTGTTGTTAAACACTTTGGATAATTTAGGTATTAGAGGCAATTCACTAAGTTTATTAAGCAGTTATATTATCGGCAGAAATCAATGCGTTGAAGTCAATAACATAAAAAGTGATTTTCAAACAGTAAAGTACGGAGTTCCTCAAGGAACAGTGTTGGGACCTTTGCTTTTTGTATTGTATATAACTGATTTGTTTTTGATGGAATCTTGTGGAGATATTCTTACTTTTGCAGACGACACAGTCATCTATTATGTTGACCAAACCTGGCAGGAATTAAAAACTAAAGCTGAAAATGACTTTAAATATCAAAAAGTGGTTTTATAGTAGAATACTCACACTAAATTTTGATAAGACGTTTTTTCTTCCATTTGCGTCATATAAAAATACTTTACCTGAATTTCAATTGTTAACGATCACCGACAGGGATAATTCACTAATAATACACAGAACCGATACAATTAAATACCTTGGTATTTATATTGACAGCCATTTAAAGTGGGATGTTCATATAAATTACGTAGTGAAGAAATTAAGATCTTTAATTCCAATTTTTAAATATCTTAAAGATATTCTACCGAAAGATAATCTTCTAACCATTTATTATTCTCTAGTCGAGTCTCACATAAATTATGGGATACTCGGCTGGGGAGGGGTAAATAAAACTATTTTAAATTATTTGGAATTAACTCAAAAAAGAATAATAAAAATCATGTTTAAGAAAGATCTCTCATTCCCGACTGATGAACTATACTACGAAACTAAACTCTTCGATGCAAGAAAACTTTTTTATTATGCAATCTGTGTGAATCAATACAAAAATAAAAAAGATTTGATAAATATATCACATAATTATCACACCCGACAAAATTTTGAACACTACAAGGTTGAGTTCATGAGGAAAACTATACGTCAAAGAAATTTCAAATATTTAAGTCCAAAAATTTATTCCTCGTTGCCTCATGAAGTTAAAACTTCAAAGACTTTAAATGTTTTTAAAATTCGTTGTAAAATGTATATAAGTCAAAGATCCTGAATAGACATTCACAAACAAATTGATCTAAAAAATAGCTAAGGAATTTATGTCTAGTCACTAGTTTTTCATAAATTTTCATTTTTTTTAGTGCTAACTGTATGTTCCTCTTGTAATTTTTGTCATTTTATTTACTACAAACGCCGAGTATTGTATTACACTGCTGCATGTTACATGTTTCATTCTTTATAATATCGCTGACTGTAAAATAATATAAGTTTTAGTATGTAAAATTTTTGGTATGTTATGTCTTATTGTCTTATTATATATATTTTAATGTCTTATCTTTCTTAATATTACTTTACGTGGTGCTTAGTTGTTATTTTGTTATTTTATTATATATTTCTTAGTTACTTTATGATATATATTTTATATTATTAGTTAATGTATGTTCTTAGTTGTTATACTTTTTTTTTACATTCTTTATATTATAGTTCCTTTTAAATACTATGTATATAAATACTATGTATATAAATATTTATCGCTATATTTCCCACGCGCAAATATCTATTTTTGATATTTATTGTGGTGTATTCATGTTTATTTTAGAGTGTTATTACCTTATATATTTTCAGTACTATAATTATTCATAAATAAACATTATTATTATTATTATTATTATTTATTATTATTCTGCCGGACCCATTATATACCATTTTTAGAAGCATTTTTATCATTTCATCAAAAATGTATGTTTTAACTTGACCAGTCATATCTGTATAGGAAACGCAAATAAAATATTTTCATTTATTTATTATTATTATTATTATTTAAAATGTTATACTATAAATGCTTTATGCATTATATTAATGATCTCGTCGGTAGTCTCTGCAACGATCAGACCACCTCGTCTGCCGGATGCACCTGAGGCAAAACCTATAATTAGAGAGATCGCTAACAAATAACTCGCGTTTACGCTGACATGGAAATTAGGTTGTGTAAACAGAGATACATTGAAACGCCCATCTGTTGAATAACTGAGCGGCTCTTTACCTCAAATTCATCTTTATTTTTAAGATTAAACGCTTGAGGGGCAGGTATAGGTATGGTTCCTAAGGCAAAGGTAACTTCTCTTGGATTCATCAGATAATATATAAGTTTCAGTTAATTTTCGTTTAGCCTTAATTAAAACGTCTAAATATCAAGCGGTATGGCAGTCTAAAATTAACTATATAGTGTACTTTTATGAGACTATTATGAATTTTGAAAATGTAGTTAAATACAGCAAAAAAGTATAATATAGATCTTACAGATCCTTGACGAAAAAAATAATACATTTTTTTAGATCCACCTGGGAAGAAATTTTTTCATATACAGTGTGTCCCACTTCCTACTAAGCCATCCCTATAACTTGGCTATATGTATTTGGATTTGTATATATTTTTTACAGTACATAATACCCATAATGAACTACCTTTGGAAGATAGAACTTAAAAATGTTTCTTAAAATGGTTTCTTAACCGCCGCTCAAGTTACCGAAGTAACCCACTGGAAGATCTCAAGGATCTTGCTACGATCTACACGTACATAAACAAATTAATACGTTGGATATTAATGATTATCAGTTATTACATAACGAAATCACTTGGGCTACTGTAGCGTAGCAGATATCGCAGGAACTACTTAACCCGGATAAGTGATGTGCGTGCCTACGATAAAATTTCTCTAGCTCAGACTATCTCAGGGCGTTAAGCCCAAGTTTACATAAACTATGACAAATTATTAGTTTACTTACTTAACAAATCACTGAGGCTTCCTTCCATACGTAGTGGTCGCAGACGAAATAATGACACTTTCTTTAAAAATTAAATGCACTATATTAAATAAACAACTTACAGATATTGGTTCTCTAGCATGTAACCTGGCGATGTTCAAATGGTGTGGCAAATTTCTCGATTAATCAGTTATAACATTAATAAAATGACTCGTGTAGCTACACATCGATTTACAATGTCCTCATAAATGGTCATAAATTCTGCCACAATGGGTCTGATTTAGAGAACCTCCTTAAATAAATATAAATGCATAAAATTTTTAAATATGTACAAGTTAAAATACAAAAAAAATATGAATCGAATATAACCGAGTCGAACCACTGAAGGTGGTCCCCGGTAAGTAAAACAACAACACACTTATTTAGGGCGGTACGATACCGACTTCGACGTGGAAGAACCTGTAGCCCTACGGAGGTGTCTTCGGGACAAAAAAAATGGACCCAAGGATGGGGTTGATTGTAGCCTCTCCTTGCCCTGGAACTTTCCACTGTGTGTGTGGATGCCCCATCCGTGGAACTTCACTGACGTGTGTAGAAGCCCCGTCCGTGGAACCCTAAAGATATCACGATTTAAAGTCTAGAGACTAGAAATTTAGTCTTAGGTTACATTTGTTATAACTTTAATGTTAACTGCTCCTGTGTGGTTTAATCCTGACATACTAGCTATGTTTGCCCCTTTTTTGTATTTAATTAAAAGCTTTTAACTTGAATTGTTTGTTAGCTTATTTAGGTCAAATCTTGCAATCAAAATTTCGATTAGTTTCAATTAAGCTAGAGCTTTGAAATTTTGCACATATGTATAAGTTTGGTAACAATACACTTTACCATTTTCATACAAGAAAAAACAATATGGCGGTCAACTTTACCGTTTACGATCCGATTCGACTCAAAATCGATATCTGGAGTTTTTGAGATCGCCAATTATGAATTCTTGGTCAAAATTTCGAAACTCAAAATGGCGGCGCCAATATGGTGGACAACTTTTGCCATTTATAGTCCAAATCGATCAAAATCGATATCTGGGGCTTTTCGGGTTCGCCGATTACGGATTTCTAGTCAAAAATTTAATTCAGGATGGCAACACCAAGATGGTGGAGACTTTACCATTTAAGATACGATTCAACTCAAAATCGATATCTGGGGGTTTTCTACTACGTCGCGGATTATAAATTTTCAGTCAAAATTCAGAAATTCAAAATGACGGCGCTAACATGGCTGACGATTTTTGTTATTCAGGCCCAAAGCGATCAAAATCGATATCTGGAGGTTTTCGGGGTCGCGGATTACGAATTTCTAGTCAAAAATTTAGCTCAAGATGGCGGACGACTTTACTGTTTCTAATCCTATTTGTCTCAAATCGATATCTTGGGATTACAGCATATCAAGAGATTAAAAAGTAAAAAATAAAATTATAAAAAAAAATATTTAAAAAAAAACTTTTATTTAAATGCTCTAAAAAGTAGAAAATTAACTTTGAACTAAATCAAACCCATCATTTTGTTACATTATATAATTTTTTTATTATATAAAAGCTTGTCGCGAGCAAATCTACTTTACACAGGAAAATCTCGCGACAAGCTTTTATATTATAAAAAAAATTATATAATGTAACAAAATGATGGGCTTGATTTACTTCAAAGTTTATTTTCTACTTTTTAGACTTTTAAATAAAAGCTTTTTTCAAAAATAATTTTTAAAGTTGTCAAAACGGACCCCTTGACGTGAAATGAGTGTCCTTGTGTTTATCCTGGGGATAGGTAGTTATGTTTACTATATATCATTCTGTATGTCTTTAGATAGTTTACTATAGTTACTGGTTGGCGATTCATCCAAAGCCAAGAGTATGGGGAAAAACATTTGCATTAATTATTATAACTAAGATACCTAAATACAGTTGAGGCCATCCATATGAAAAACTCGCGCAGACCTTGAAACAACTGTTAAGCGTCATGCAAACAAGGCATCTTCGCAAAAACGACCGTTTAAGTAGTCGAGTGCTTTTCAAATTTTTCTATTTCTTGAGATGCATCATAAATTCTCCGTCATAATTGTCTTTAGGTATTGGTTTTTGGTAAACATTCTTTGAGGCATCCCAGTAATAGAAATCCAATGGATTCAAATTCGGAAAATAGGGCGGGAGGCTGAGGTCAAATTTTGGTATTCTGATAGGTTAAATCACCAGTTTGGGGATTATCTATAATTTACCGCACACTCTGTATATGTTCCAAATTTAAAAATAATTGGTTCATAAATGTCCCTCTACCTGTTCCTCTGTCTGTCCCTCCGCCCATCTGTCGGTGCATCTATTCGCCTATCCATCCATCTATCTACCCATCCGTCTATCTGTGTATCCGTCCGTGTATCGCGTTTCTCGTAAGCACAATAACTGAAGCTGCAAACGTTCGATTGAATTTAAATTTGGACAGCAATTTTGAAGAAAATCGATCAATAAGTATAAATGTTATGAGACTTAAACGTGCACGACGAGTGCGCTGAACTGAATTTGTGGTAGGTTAATTCTGAAGCATATTAAAACAATTTTTTTTTATGCAAACATTATATTTAGATGTTTGTTTCAAAACAATATATTTAGAATACTGTACAAATGATTCTGCCTTCATGAAAAATTTAATCAATATTGTATTATCGTTTCGCAGTTCTTAGCTGGAATTTTAGTATGCCGAGGAAGACTTTCCTGTAGAAGTTTTAATAAACTGAGGAACGGGACAAACATGTTTTACATTTGCAGAGAATACAAATATGATAAAATCGAATACTTCAAGACTAAACTTGCTCACTCAAGGGAGAGTGTGTGTAACTCCATTACAAGTTTGATATTCCTGCAACTTAAAAGGCTGATGTTTCTTGGAGAATCACCAGGGGCACAGGTATATAGAAGTCACTAGCAGAAGACTATGTAAACTATTCTCTTTATGTATAAGCTTGTATGATATGGAACTCTATGGGCTTTTGGGTATGTAGTATGTTCGATTCATCTACTGAAATAAGGGCGTAAATTTTAAAACACGATCCTCGTTGGATTAAAATCACTTTTTGTGCAATTCTCGAAAAGTTTTATTATTATCCTCTGTCAACTTCACAACAAAAAAGGGCTGCTGTAATTTATTATCTTTTCATCAGTTTTAATAATAAAATAAATTCTTGCATAATGTTATTTGGAGTAATAATATTTAATTTAATATCTAATTTTAAATAACGTTAATTTAAAATAGTTGTCGTGAAGTTCTTAATCCCTTTGTAATTTAAGCATTTACAGTGTAAAATAGTTATAAATAATTGGACACAATTATTACTGAAAGGTCTTTTGCATTCTGCTATAATGTAAAGGAATGAAATTACAGTCGGGCTTTGTCAACTGCTAGTACCTATTTAGATGAAAAAAATTATCAGGTGTGTCAATTAAATAGGTTTACAGTCGGTCAGGTCCGATTAGAACTTCCACTCGATTATATTGTTACTTGTTTACACCATCCAGTAAACACCCCCAAACTTAGGTCTAATAATTGCAACAAGAATTTTCACTAACCACTGATTTATTAATCACTTAATTTACAATAATTGGTCCTTATATTAACACGCTATTTATAACTTTGATCTACTATAGACTCACTACTATAATTCACAACTTGTTACTGTTCTTTATCTTATTTGATCACTTGCTCATCTCATATATAAATAACTCCGAGCATTGGATCCGCTTCCGCTGGTTAATGCTAAAAATTTGTTAGAGACCCTTGGTTCTTGCATACACACTATATCCCAATTTAATTTTTTAGTCCCTTTAATAATTGCTTAGGGGTGGCAATGGGGGTGGTAGAGGGGGTAGCTAACGCCATAAAAAAATTTTGAGACGTTTCGTTCTTGTATACACACTAAATCATATTTTATTTTTTTTATTCCCTTTCATAATAGTGCGGGTGTGGTATTGGGAGTGATAGTGGGGGGATGGATGATGCCAAAAAATTTTTTGTGACCTTGACTTTTCGTACATGCCCTAAATTGCAATTTTATGGACTTTTACCTTTTTGCTACTTGCTCTTTACCCTTATTACTCCATTTACCCCCGAATCCAGTTCCAGATCTCGTTAGAATACATAAGAGTACTAAATTTCAAGTCAATATCATAAACGGTTCCAGAGCAAACGTGCGCACAAAAAAGTTACAGATTGACAGACAGACTGACAGACATAATTTTTTTTTCGCTCAAATTTAAAATCTCGACGACTTCCGCTGGACGAGGAAGTAAAATGATACCCCGTTCAATAACAGAAATAGCTGGGGCGAGCGTAGGTGCGTCTTTACTATGTACATACTTCGGTATGCGATGTAAAGCAACGACAGGCGCAGTTAGTACTTGGATGGGTGACCATTCCAACGGAAACCGCGTTCTCGCCTCACACACCTTCCAGCGGCTTGTATATCAGTGTATGCGCGGAAGCTATACAACCTTAGGCGAGGGTTATATAGGAGATATACCATCCTTCGGAGGGGATGTAAAGCCGTCGGTACCTTGTCTATTAAACGTTAGGCAAGTAAAAGAGCCCTACTGTTCTTAAGGGAAGAGGTTCGGGGTAGCTCGTCTACAGGCGTCGGTGTTAGGCCTCAGTAGCGGAAATAGGCCGACATTAAATAAATGTATAAAAAAAAACAGAGATAGCTAAAACATTAACTAGTATTTTTTTTCTTTTAGTAATTTAAGAGAACGATGTTATTTAACAGCATTGTCAAGTTCTAGCTAATCGCCCTGTAAAAAAAAGAAAGGACCAATATTTCAAAATTGATTTATGAAAGTCGATGGTCAGTAAATATTAGCAATATTTACCGACCATTGACTCTCATAAATCAATTTCACAAAAATCCGCAGTAGATTAATCATCTCACTCTAATAATTTAGTAGTCCAAATATTTTGTCCATATTCTGATGATATCCACTTCAATTTGTGCAGCAGTTTATTTATTGTACATATTTATTGTACATACTTATGTTCATGTGTCATATATTTGTAACCATTTATTATCTGCAGTTCAATAAATGCAAAGTTCCGTAGAGCAGTGTTCGTTAAGTAAATAAATGTTTGATATCAATGGAACAAATGTATGAGTAAAAAGTAGAATCTCTCCGTAGTTGCGGCCTCACTGTATTTTATTTTGTAAAGAATACACGAAATAATTTTTTTTTATATATACATTTATTTAACGTCGGCCTATTTCCGCTACTAAGGCCTAACACCGACGCCTGTAGACGAGCTACCCCCAACCAGGAATTTTGCCGAACCTCTTCCCTTAAGTAGGGTAGTAAATCAAAATTACAATAATAGTTAAATCTAGATCCAGACAAGGCAGGTAGCAAATTATACATGATTATAAATAAACAGATGCAATGGTGCTATTGAGTACCTTGAACGCAAGCTATGAATGCAATACAGAAATAAACTATATTAATAGTAATATGTCCACCAAATTTTGTAAAATGCTTTCCATAAGTTGCTGGGAATCAAAGGACACCCTGTATATAATTTCGTTATCCATAATTTTCGGATAATTCAACATAGAAAAAAAATGGCACATCGTTATTTGATGGTCACCTTGTTGTATTCCCATGGCATAGTTATGACATTTAGGAAACCATTACGGTGACAAAAAGAACGCCATATGGGAAATCACAAAACACGTTTAAAACCTTCAAAATCTATACTAAATTGTAGTTATTATAATAATTCTCTCAGTGGTTATAAATTATATTACACGGCAATCCAGAGAGCAAAAAAATTGTCTCACCTGTAGGCCTGGAGGCTGCAAACATCTAAAAAATGCCCTCAAAAGAAAGACATTGCAACAGAGCTTCTTTCAAATAACTTAAACAAATAACAGGAACAATGTATCATTTGTTCCTTTGTATCAACTATTCTTTGCTTTTTTTTAACTGTACCCTCTTTGTGGCTGATACCACAGGATCTATTGAGGCGTATTTTACTTTTGTTTTTAGCCCGGAGCAGTACTATAGGTAAGTATACTTTGCAAAGTTATATTCACCCTTTTTAGTTGGGTTAAACTACGCCGCAGGAAAGGATTCCCAATGTTTATTATACTTTAAATGTAAACTTGTGTATTTAATCCGAGAAGCTGTGGTTTAGTGCTTTTAAAAATATTCTATTTACTGTACAGGAGAATATTCAATTTAGGCAAAGAGGTAATTTAGCGTGTATATTTAAATAAGTATGTATATCCATGTTGTGTAAGAAATTTTAAATTCTGACTTTCCACCTCAAATTCAAAATACTTGTTAATATCTTGAGTTCTTTCCGTCACTTGCAAATTATAAAGAAGTTAAATTTATTAAATAGGTTAGACTTTTATCCAACTAAATTCAAATAACTCAACGTAAAAATAATCTATTTTGGGCGCAGGAATTATTCTTCCTTCTAGAGATTCGGAGCTATATGGTGTAAAAGCTTCATAAAGGCTAAGAAACTAATGCCAGACAGTTTGATTCGCGTAAATGTACCTTAACTTGTTCTCTTGGTGTCATTGTACAGAAACGGAGTTATGTCCTATCAAATGTAACAATTCTATAGGCAAATAAATAACAAGTTACAATTTTGCACTTTTTTCTTATTAGTCCATAAAAAAGTTGAAAAAACCCTAAAAGTTCTGTCACAGGGATGCAACATGGGTACCCTTTTTGAGGGTGCTGGACACAAAACTCGAAAAACAACCCCTATTCATGTTTTTTCCATCATAGGCATGCGGGTAATTTTTTTTTGGCAGAATACAGGTAGGCCGTATAAAATTTAACCATACCACCTCGGGGTTGAAACTACCCCCTTCCATAATACTAAAATATCCCCAAAAATTCAAAATGCATGAAAATTTGTTTTTTCGAGGGTGCTCAACACGATGGTAATATTCATTTCTCCCCCACCCTCCACCATCTACCCCTAAAGCCACCCCCTTTTCATATTTCTTAATACTGCGCATGTGGGGATTAGTGGGATTCTTAAAAACCCCTCAAATGTACATCACATTAATAATGTTTTCAAGAGACATGTTGTGTTTAAAAAACTTAGAACCAGGCATAATAGATGTCGCGTCGTAACATTTTGAGAAATAATGACTAAATTTTAGAATATTCTAACAATAACCCCCGGGTTAGTATTAGAACGGCTAGTTTAAACCTCATCAACATTCCCAGAGAAAGTAAGAGATGATACCTGAAAAAAAAAAACAAAAGAAAGTCGTACAGGCCAAAAATTTTGCATACATTGGAAGTCGGGGATGAGAAAAGATGATTAAAGCTTTGTTTCGTCATCATGCATGATTATGGTAGTATCATCTGCAGTTAATGAAAATTTTGCCACTGAGAAATTTGGTACGGTCGTGAGCAGAAGAAAATAGGACAACTTTTTTTTTCTAATGTAAGTCCGTCTCTATTTGAATATGTAATGAGTGAGTAGCCGAAATAAAACAGATATCACTTTTAATTTATTTCTTATTTCAATGCTGTAGTTATTGCTATAGTAAATGATGGATGGTTAATGAGACAAATTGCACTGAGTTGTAACATTAACAAAATTTGGTGTGTAACATTTTAAGAAAGTGGAGAATAAACGGTACGATTAGTAGATATCCTGGATCAAAGGACAAAGGATATCCTACTTAACAAGAAACTAACTATTAATATTTCGTTATTGCACCATTTCTACTTATAACTTCTATAAGTCTGTTTGACATAGAATTTAATAACCTTATACAATAGTCATTAGTAATAATATTTTAATTACTATTTTCAGTAATTCTTCGGCATTCCGTGGTCTCACATTTTGTTTCTGGATACTTCTTACGAGTAGTTCCCATACTTCTACCACATGGTTAAGATCTGGATTATGGCTGGACCAATTAAGAACATTGATGTTGTTATCTTGAAACCAGTTAGTTACGGTATGAGCAGTATGAACGGAACAATTGTCTTGTTGAAATATGAACTCATTATTAGGAAATAATTGTGACACAGAAGGGAGCATAATATTGTCTAAAATCCTAATATACGTTTCACTATTAAATCGTTCCTCAATATGCCACAAAACACCAGGGCCACGTGCCGATATCCAAGCCCACATATTGATGGAAAATCTACCACTTTTATCGTTGTTATATACATATTTCTCATCGAATCGAGTATTCGGATGGCGGTAAACACGAATACGACCCCTGTGTGTTGACTGGAAAGTGTTTTCGTCTGTAAAGATTACATTGTTCCAAAAATTTACATCATGCGCTAAAAATTCAAGCGCAAATCTTACTCGAGCTTCTTTATGTTCAGCTTTAAGTAAGTATTTCTGTGCTGCTGCATGGCAGCGTAGCTACACGATCCTCTTACTCGCCGGCCATCAGTACTACTCGATCCAGGAAAATTTGTTTCTTCAGCAGCCTGAATAACTGAGTAAAATGGATTTTCTACTAAAGCATTTACCAATTGCAAGTCTTGTTGTTGAGTTGGTATCCTTCGTCGCACAGATCCAGGATTTCTACTAATCGTACCGTTTATTCTCCACTTTCTTGAAATGTTACATAAGAATTTTTGTCAATATTATAACGCAGTGCAATTTGTCTTATTGACCATCCATCTTTTGCTTTAGCAATAACTCCAGATTTAAATAAATCGCTTATATGCGGCATATTAGTTTTTTGCACACTTGCAACGAATTATGACAACTAACTGACAATGTCACAAAATGCTCACTACCATACTATAGCATTAATATGTATTAAAAATAAGGTTGGGCCCAGAACAAACTCTTGTGGAACTCCATTCTCTAATTTTTTTGTTACGTTATTACTTGTCTGGGTTATTTCAGTATATATCTGTCGTTCGCGTAAATACATTTTGTACCAATTATTTTCGTTATCATATATATCATTAAATTCCGTTATTGAAATGATATTTGATGATCAACACAATCAATCAATCTGGACAAGTCACAGATAATACTTAGGTGTATCTCTTTATACTCTAAGCATATATTAATATTCTCTAATAAGTCAATACAATTACTTATAACTGTTACTTTAGGTATTACGCCAGTAGTTTTATTTGAATTTACGTATAACCTAAAAGATTTAATATTGTTATTATTGAATCATAGTTAAATGCTATATAAAAAATAGTTATAATCATATTTTATCATTTCCTTCATTTAGATCTAAGTGCTCGATATTTATCTTGTAAAGATACATTATATCTATTATCTTATTGTCATACTTCCTGGCACTGTCACATATAATTCTTCCATTTTAATCATATTGGGTACCAATACTTTAATGCGATGACAATCAATACCCCACCACCTCGAGCAAACTCGCTACTTTTGAAGTTTCTATCGTTCTATATATTCTATATTTATCGTTGAATAATTAAGAATATGCGTAGTTTTCGATTAATCAGGTTTCAGTAACTGGAGGAACCTCTTAGGAAGTGAAGAAAATAAGACACCAATTTTTACTATAGATGGCATCTTCTTACAATCATTATTACTGTTTCTACTTGCCTCAATTGCTCTTTTTCTCCTTGCAAAGTAACCTATTTAAATAAATTCGTTTGGCCAGAGTTGAGAAACTGTATTCCTCATTCACGACTTAAGGCTTCCATGGGGTCTAGCCGTTCGCCCATGTGATGTACCTGGCTCCACAAAAGTATAAAATATGTAATTTTCCGGGGAGAGATTTAGTACAGGTGCCACGAAATGCTTTTGAACTAAATTACTTCTGAATTACTTTGCTTGTAAAGTGCTCCTGGTTTATGAATTATCCGCTTCAACAATACTTCACTTGGGCTTTGACATGGTTTTTTGCTATACTCTTTCCAAGGTGGATGGTAAAATCTTATTATTTTTATTACCTTTGTGTGTACAGTTACCACCAAGGTGAATGATCAGGCATTTCTGTATACTATTTTTCTTGTACCATATTAGAATATTCTTACGTTTGCTACGATTTACACGTACATAAACAAATAAATACGTTGGATATTAGTGATTATGAGATATTACATAACGAAATCACTTGGGCTACTGTAGCGTAGCAGATATCGTAGGGCACAAACTTAACCCGGATAAGTGATGTACGTGCCTACGACAAAATTTCTCTAGTTCAGACTATCTCAGGGCGTTAAGCCCAAGTTTACATAAACTATGACAAATTATTAGTTTACGTACTTAATAAATCACTGAGGCTTCCATACGTAGTGGTCGCAGACGAAATAATGACACTTTATTTAAAAATGAAATGCACTATATTACACAATTTACAGCATGTAACCTGGCGATGTCCAAAAGGTGTGGCAAATTTCTCGATTAATAAGTTACAACATTAACAAAATGCCTCGTGTAGCTACACATCGGTTTACAATGTCCTCATAAATGGTCACAAATTCTGCCACAATGGGTCTGATTTAGAGAACCTCCTTAAATAAATATAAATGCATAAAATCTTTAAATATGTACAAGTTAAAATACAAAAGTATGAATTGATATAACCGAGCCGAACCACTGAAGGTGGTCCCCGGTAAGTAAAGACAAAACAACACACTTATTTAGGGTGGTACGATACCGACTTCGACGTGGAAGAACTGTAGCCCTACGGAGGTGTATTCGGACCAAAAGAAATTGACCCAAGGATGGGGTTGATTATAGCCTCTCCAGCCCTGGAACTTTCTACTGTGCGTGGATGCCCCGTCCGTGAAACTTCACTGACGTGTGTAGAAGCCCCGTCCGTGGAACCCTAAAGATATCACGATTTAATTTGCAAAGTCAGAAATGCACGTGAAGCGTGCCTAATGTGAGCAATTCAAATCTGACATAACCTACAAAAGAAACATAATTTACCTCACTGATGAGGGAACAATCCACCAATACTCCTCGAAAGCCACAGTCGGATGAATGGGGTCGAGTCCGCCTTTCAAGTTGACACGGTATTTCCAAGGAGAGCCTGCAAATTTGCGAAACACGTGGGTAGAGAACGGGTAAGATGGCGTGAAGAGGTTAGCTTACCTTGTGTAATTAAAAAAATTGTAAAATATCCTGCTTCCGTAGTTAAAATTTTGTCAAAACAACAAAATATTCCGCTAAACGGAAGAACAACAGATTGAGCAAATTTTCCTGTGTTGATAATTCCAAAATCCACCAGGATGCCTTAGATAAACCGAAGTTCGTAGAATTATCAACTACCTACGCCAACAAGAATGGTTGCCTTCTGTTTCTCCGCTTTTCACGTGCTGCAAGTGTATCGCCCTCCAGTGGAGAATAGCGAAATGTGTTAAGGACATAGCAGTTGGCATTATGCGGCCCAGAAAACGGTAAGGCGTATGGTGGGTCGCATACGCTAGAGGTCCGCAACACGTTGTAAAATAATGCCTGTAATATTAAGAATTTGGATATGCAAATTTAAAAATTTTTCGTGATTTTTCTAAAGTTTCACTAATTGAATTTACAAACACTGTCGATTTAGGAAATGTATGTACAAACATTGAATTTCTTAAGAAGATTTTACTGATTTATTTCACAATCGATGTAACTGCTGTAGAAATGATAGATAGATAGTTTATTAATCAACTATTGTACATATGGCAAGTCAAATAGCATTAAAAGATAAATATATATGTCAATAGACAAAATAGATATAAAACTATTTTTTTTTACACGTTTATTTAACGTCGGCCTATTTCCGCTACTGAGGCCTAACGCCGACGCCTGTAGACGAGCTACCCCCAACCAGGAATTTTGCCGAACCTCTTCCCTTAAGAAGAGTAGAGATCTAACATTAAATAGACAAGGGACCGACGGCTTTACATCCCCTCCAAAGGATGGTATATCTCCTATATAACCCTCGCCTAAGGTTGTATAGCTTCCGCGCATACACTGATATACGAGCCGCTGGAAGATGTGTGAGGCGAGAACGCGGTTTCCGTTGGAATGGTCACCCATCCAAGTACTAACTGCGCCTGTCGTTGCTTTACATCGCATACCGAAGTATGTACATAGTAAAGACGCACCTACGCTCGCCCCATATAAAACTATATATAAAATACATTAACAGTTAAGCAACGTTGAACATAAACTTATATACATAAATAAAATATATAACACACGTATATAAAACACATTTACAAACATACATGTATATTTAACGAGGTATAGATTGTTTTAGTTTCTGTACAAAAATTATTGTACACTGTAATACCCATTTTTGGCAAGAACATTCTTTGTCTTCTTTACTAAACTACTACAATTTTTTATGTTGCGAATTTCATCTGATAGCGAATTGTAACAAATTATACAATTATAATAAACACAATGTTTAAAGTTACTAGTGCTGTATTTGGGGAGAGTAATAAGATCGCCATGTCTTGTTGTATAATTATGGTTTAAGGACAGTGTTATGAACTTGTCTCTATTTTTGGTAAAAAATGTGATGCATTTTAAAATAAATATGCAAGGAACAATTAAAATTTTGTTTTGTTTAAAAATATCTCTACAGCTTTCTGTATATTTTAACCCAAATATAAGCCTCATTATTCTTTTTTGAATTATAAATACTCCAATTAATTTGCACTTCCCCAAGATATAATATTATAAGGTGCATGAATAGCACAACGAGTAATAGACATCTAAGAGTATTTGCTTAGAGTTAAGCTGTTTGCAAACATGTTCAATTTGAACATTCCATGACAATCTTTTGTCCAAATATATACTTAAAAATTTTACATCATTTGCAAATTTTATATTGATCACAGACAGCAAGTCGTCTCGGAGAGGTTTTTGTAGATGAAAGTTTAGACAAGACAGTATTTTTGTTATTTAATATTAATTTATTTCTATCACACTATACATTTAATTCTTCTACAACTAATTTTGCCGCAGCCTGAATATCTTCAGGACTTTTTGCTGTTACAGTTATTGTCATATCGTCTGCAAACATTGTAACTCTACCATTTGTTATGTTACATAGAAGGTCATTCACGTATATACCAAATAACAGTTGACTAAGAATTGAACCCTGGGGAACATCCAACTTAATGTCACATATTTCTGACGTAATGTCTGCCAACTTAACGATCATTTTTCTACCACTCAGCTAAGATTTCATCCAATTTAAAGAGGAATTTCTAATGCCTATATTGTACAATTTTTCTATAAGAAAATGATGATCCACAGTATCAAAAGCTGCAGATAGGTCAAAATATAATGTAACAACATACTGACCTTTATCAAGATTGGAATATACACATACCACTAAGTGGCAACATACTGTTTCCTGAAATCATCTGTGAGTCTGTTATAACTTTATATTTCTCCAAAAATTTTACAATTCTATTATAGACCACTCTTTCTAAAATTTTTGATAATATGCTTAGAATTGATATTTGTCTATAATTTTCTATATTCTTTGAATCATCTTTTTTATACCAAGGTAAAACTGATACCATTTTTAGTATATCAGGAAATTTACCTACTTCTAATGATAAGTTAAATAGATATACTAAATATTGGATTATACAGTTACTAATGTGTTTTAGTACATATGTTCTTATCTCGTCAAAACCACTAGATTTTGTGTCTTTAATGATCTTATAATATTTTTAATTTCAAGCTCAGCAACCAGTTAAAAAAAATGGTTTGTCCACATTATTTGTTAGAGTACAGGGTAATACTAAATTGGAACTAAAGTGATTTTGAAGTTTTTTTTTCAGCTAGTGTAGAGAAATAATCTACAAATAAGTTAACAATTACATTTGAGTCTGTTATTTCGTTATTATTATAATTTAAAACAATTTTAATATTATTATTTTTATTTCTGCCAAGCTTTCCATTTATAATTTTCCAAGTTTCTTTACATTTATTATACGAGTTTATTATTTTGTTGTTATAGTATTGTGTTTATTTTCTTTTTTTTCTATATTCCTGTTTCCTCTTTTTATAAGCTGCTTTTGCCCCTTCAGTGTTCAAATAATAAAACATATCTTTTAGTTTTTTGCTTTCCTGAATTAATTCTAAGGATAGCCAACCATTTTTAGTTCTATCTACATTATGGTTTTTGAAAGTATTAACAGGACAACTAACATTCAGACACCAGATTACATTTTCCAAAAATAAGTTAAAAGCCCCATTTTGATCTAAATAAAACAAATCTGTCCAATCAATCATTTGTTGTTGATTTCCCATTTTGTTGCTAGGCTGATCATTAGTTATATTTTTTCCATGCAAGGGATGTACAGATTTATCAAACTTTTTTAGTTCTTTTATTTCTGTTCTCTTATTGGATTCCTCTTCCATTTTTGTTGCTTCTTTCATGAAGTCAGTCTTTTCATGTTTTAGTTTTTGAATAAAGTTATCCTTTAAATCATTGTCGTTATATAGGTCCTTGCATTTGATTTCTTCAAACTCTGTTTAATTCATTATGGTTGACATATCATCCTTATTGCAACATATTATCTTATTATCACCAACATGTCTAATTTTATTTTCTTGGCATAACGCGCAACTTTTATGATATATACTGTGACATTGTAGACATACATAAACTTTTAAGCTCTTATTTGTACATCATTTAAATTTAAAATTGTCTTCTACACAACTTTCCATTTCAAGTATAATTCACTATGTTGTGTGAGCAATTTACTATTTTCCTTTACTATGACAACAAAAAGTATAATACTTTTTGTTAAAAATATTTTTCAGCAAACTGCAAATTGCAGTTTAATATTTCAATAACCTTGTCTTGTACAAGCAGTGGTATTTGCAAATTGGATACCCTGACATACATAAACTTTTAAGCTCTTATTTGTACATCATTTAAATTTAAAATTGTCTTCTACAGAACTTTCCATTTCAAGTATAATTCACTATGTTGTGTGAGCAATTTACTATTTTCCTTTACTATGACAACAAAAAGTATAATACTTTTTGTTAAAAATATTTTTCAGCAAACTGCAAATTGCAGTTTAATATTTCAATAACCTTGTCTTGTCCAAGCAGTGGTATTTGCAAATTGGATACCCTAAACTTTTATACACAGTTCGTTATAAATCTAAGTGTTTAATTTTCAGTTTTTATCAATCAATAATCTCCACTTCACAAGTCAATATATATGTTAAACAATGATGGTCAGTGAAATCAACATTAATTGTAAAGGGCGTATCTATATAAACACGTCATGTCACAATCCACATTTTTAATGTCTTATGTGATCATTCTCAAAGGAAGAATATATGCAAACATTCATGTAGGTAACTCGTTTGCTACCAACTTTTTACCGATATTTTCAATTTTTTGTAAAACTGGCTTTAGACAGATATGTCCAATTATCAAACATATTGTGATTATAGGTTTCGTTTTCAATTGTTTTTAAAAATATAACTGTAGCTCCTCTAGCATCTTATAACAAACAGATACATTTTTATAGAAAGAATAATACAAATGATTTAACTTATAACCAACTAAATTACCAAAAATTACTGATAAGCCCACTACTAAATCGGGAGTAATGTACTAGTATAACAATGAACAGCATTTTTCTTTTAATTATTTGGCTTTGGACTGAGCCCATTCAGCCACGATTAATTTATTGCTAATTCAAAACAGTATTATTAACAGGTAGCATCATGTCTTTATTCCACACAGTTCGTTCTGCAGCATATTAAGGAATATTTTAATACGCTTACAGGAAACGTAAATTTTACGTTTATTTGCAACCCATTAGGATATATATAAATGAATATTCATTATTCTAACAGGCAAAGTTATTAATATGAAATTTCACCCCTTTTGTTTATTTTCCTGTGTATAATTTGAATTAAGATAATTTTCCTACTTACTCTCCCATGTAATTAAAGTCATCAGTAACGCTCACCCTTCATATAATTTTAGATGTATATAAAATTGGGGCTCTCTCTTATGGATATTCCAACGACTCTCATAACTTAAATCAAAAGATAATTGCCCAAAAATGTGTTATTATATTAGGGTGACTTTACATTAAACGAAATATTTCCATGATACATATAAGCTATGGCAAATATAAATCTAATTAAAACAGCATGATATTTCCAATGAAAATTTCGCTTTCTGGGCATTTTGCAAATACCTAAATGGATGTTTCCATTCGAAATTAATAGTTTTGCAATTCTATACAAATCATGTAGAAAAATTTATCTAAATTCATGATCAAGAGGATATACAACAAGCGGTAGTGGATTTTTTTTAACTTAAATTTTGAAACATGTGCAGGGCAACGAAATCCGGCTCAGCCTACTTCTGTGTTTGTAAACCAATTATTATTTTGAAATTGAAATTTAGTAAGTACATAGATGTATTTCTCAATTTAGACACGATTAGAGTCAAAATGGCAGACTATCGGTTTCGACGAAAATAACATCAAATTTGACTTTTTAAATGGATTACCCTGTATACAGGCTGCCCATTTTATCAGGGCGCTCGAGAATATCTCACTTAATATCGGTCGCATAAAAAAAAATTATTTTTTCGAAAATTGTGCCGATTTATGTAACCTACAAAATGGTTTAAAGACATTTGAAATCCATGGCCTACTTTAAGAGGTATAGCGGAAAATATCGAAAATGCGGAAAACGTCTAGGCCAAATATCTCCGTTATTTGAAGAGATACGAGCAAAATTCTAAGGCGCAAATTTTTTGCAATACAGAGTGTTTCAACGAAGTTTTATCGAATTCTTTTCAAAACCGCTGTATTTTGAAATTTATTCTTCAGGCTGTTAAAAAAATTATTTTGAAACGGGCGGGAAATAGCAGCATTAAATAGAGAATTTTCCTCCCTTTTCAACGATATATCACATGCCATATTTATTAATTGGTACTGCGTTAGTAATTATAAAAACATTTTTTTAAAACCAATATTTCTTTTTAACAGGCATTATATTTGCCGTGGACAAGTATGATTAAATAAAACTATAAAATAATTCAATAAGTTGTTCAAATCTTTGCTATAATAAAACATTAACACAATTAAGAAGAATAAAGTAAATTCAGGTAACAAAAACAAAATAATAATCAAGAAAGCTACATGGAGCAATTATGGAAAGAGTATTCGCAGTTATGCCAATGTATAGAGATGCTCCATAAAAGCGTCACTCCTTGCTCAGAAAGTTAAAATGTCTTTACCAATTAATTTAAATATAATATCCATTTGTTTGTATTTCATGATTTCACTATTATTTCAATTATTTAAAAATAGTTGGCTATGAACAAACTTGACAATTTAATTTTTTGACAGATCATCTAAGGTAATACTTAAACTCTCACTCAGTCACACTCGTTTAAGAATTTAGAAATTTCAAAAATGATTTTTACTCATATTGATCGTAATAATATGTTCGTTACATATTGCCAATGCAATTTTAACTCTGGATTAGCTCAAGTAGAATATAGAAACAGATTTCCACAAGCACTACAGCCGAATAAAACTCTGTTCACAAAATTAGCTACGAAACTGAAAAATAATGGTTCATTTCTAAAGAAGAAGACAAGGTTGAACAGTGTTACTGGTAATGTAAATAAGGTAAACCGAGTTATTAATTATGTAAGAAATAAAAATACAGAAAATTTGGAAACATCATTAAGAGAAATTCAAATTGCTTGTCATATAAATAAAACAAGTGATAGATAAATTTTAGAGAAAAATGGTTACCGGTGTTACAAAGCCACAAAAGTTTACAATAATTTACAAGCGGGGGACAAACCAAGGAGGACGACTTTTTGTAGGTGGCTGTTGGAAAAGAAGCTTGCCGGTCCATTAATATGTAGTAAAATACTTTGGTCCGACGAGGCAAATTTTTCCAATAATGGATTTTTAATCGCAATATTCATTACAAATGGACTTCTGAAAATACACACTGGCATAGACCGACTGGGTTTCAAAATCGTTTTTCAATAAATGCGCGGATAGGTATTTTAGGAACCAATTTAATAGGTCCTTATTTTTATGATGGTCACCTCAGTGGTCAACGGTACCTAAAAATGGATTTCGGATGGATTCTCCCGAAATGCTGTGACGAAAATGTTTTAAATGCAGTGCCTCGCCGCGTTCGATTGTGCATAAGAAATCGCGGTGGACACTTTGAACATTTGATATGATATCTTAAAAATTATTTTGAGGATTAGATTAATATTAATGTACTGCGTGTTATATATATTCTTTTCATTATTAATTTGTTTTTGTTACCTGAATTTATTTTATTCTTCTTAATTGTGTTCATGTTTTATTACAGCAAAGATTTGAACAACTTATTGAATTATTTTATCGCTTTATTTAATCATACTTCTCCACGGCAAGTATAATGTTTATTAAAAAAAAATTATTGGTTTAAAAAAAATGTTTTTATAATTACTAACGTAGTACCAATGAATAAACATGGCATATGATATATCGTTGAAAAGGGAGGAAAATACTCTATTTAATGGCGCCATTTCCCGCCCGTTTCAAAATAATTTTTTTAACAGCCTGAAGAGTAAATCTCAAAATACAGCAGCTTTGAAAAAAATTAGATAAAACTTCATTGAAACACTCTGTTTTGCAAACAATTTTCGCCTTAGAATTTTTCTCGTATCGCTTCAAATAACGGAGATATTTGGCCTAGATATTTTCCGCATTTTTGATATTTTTGGCCATAACTCTTAAAGTAGGCCATGGATTTCAAATGTCTTTAAACCATTTTGTAGATTATATAAATCGGCACAATTTTTGTAAAAATATTTTTTTTGTACGACCGATATTAAGTGAGATATTCTCGAGGGCCCTGATAAAATGGACAGCCTGTATATATATTTTTTTTTGGAATGTATTAACCAGATTCTAAATGACCACACAAATGTTCTATCTACTGGGTCACTAACCATTCTTGATAAATAAAATGTTTCATGGTATGGGGAGATTAGTACAGTGGTCAGTTAGGTACAGTGGCCGCAGCCATATATTTTTTATCCTAAATAGATACAATGTCGCCATCTATTGAAAAAGCTAGTAACTATTATCGTAATACATTGCCGATAAACTATAAAGTCCACCTCTTGACTTCTAGCAGTTTATTAAAAAAGTCGTTTGCAAAACTATTCTTTGTAAATAATTCAGCTCAGTTTAAATATGTTTTACACTTCAACGAAAGCTAATTTACTAAGTGTCTTAACATAATGGTGTTCGTAACGGTTTTAAGAATCATAATTCCAATATTCACTGTCCCTTACGCTCATAAATCAGGATTTTAATGCGATTTGCTGAATAAAATATTTTTTGCAGGCGACAATATGTCGCGCTCAAAACCCAAAAGTCCGGGGATAGGTAAAACTCCTTCCGAAACTATGAAAAAAGCCATATAAGATTTTATGGAATGTCGATTGTCACAAAAAACTGCTGCTTCGAGGTACCATATTCCCTGCACTTCTCTCAGGAGATATTTAAAAAAATTTCAGAATAAGAAAATGATGTAGACTGGCGCTCTGACCTTCTAGAAGGGCACCTCAACTGACTCCTAATTATTCTATCAAACAAATTTTCTCTACAGAAAGAGAAACTGAACTTACAAAATATGACAAAATTGCACCATGGTCTAAATTCAAACAATGCTGCTGCAAAACCAAACTGCAGGTAAAGCGTGGTTTACAGGATATATTAAACGCAATAAAGAATTGTCATTACGAAGCGCAGAGGTAACATCACTTGGCAGAGCAATGGGATTCAATAGACCTGTTGTTGAAAAGTTTTTTTAACTCTTTAACGGACATAGTATTACTGTCAAAATAGAAAAATATTTTTCATAGAAATGTATTTATTTTTACTAAAAAATACATGAATGTAAGGATTTTAATTCTTTTGTCATACGACATATTTTTTTGCTAGTTGAAAATTTAACCAGAGTCTATTCTTACCAACAACTAAAACCTGATATAATTAATATATAATAGGATAGGTCTTGCGGACGGCATTCGCCATTCGGGCTCAATGGTCCTCCGATTAGCCTCGACACTCTAAGACATTTTCTCTAATATCATTACCATTACGGTGCAGCGAAGAGGGGCACTAAGAGTCATGAACGCTTACCGAACAGTATCAGAACCAGCCGTCTTGGTAGTAGCAGGAACACCTCCGATTGATCTGCTGGCACAAGAACGTAAGAGGGTTTTTTCAAGGAGGTTTAGAGATGGATAGGAAGAAGATAAAGAGAGAAGAAAGATGCCGCATTATGGATGAGTGGCAACAACGCTGGAATTCAGAAACCAGAGGAAGATGGACAGCCAGATTGATAGGACGGATAGCTGTATGGGCAAACAAGTCCTATCTGTATAAGATGGGAAAAACGGAAAGTCCGGAGTGAGTTTACTGCGAGAGGGGATCCAAAGACGATGCATACCACACGTTCTTTGAATGCAACAGATGGATAAGAGAACGTTTCCATTTAGAAGCGACAATGGGCGGCCGGATAACATCGTGAGCAACATGCTACGTAGCAAACACTACTGGGAAGCTGTATCAAGATTCACAGAGACAGTGCTCCGGCAAAAGAAACAAGAGAAGCAACTAGATTGAAGTTACCTCTTACCTCCGAACCCCAAATCATACCGATAGAAGGGATACGTAGGAAAGCTCCACAGAGGAAGACAACGAAGACAGGCGGCGTCAAAAGACCGCACGGATCAGACTGAAGTAATGCGAAAACGGTCCCGGTCTGATCTCCCATTAGGGATTTCAAGAGGGCCTCTTGTTTCAGTTAGCTAAGGCGCCGACTACGCCCTTAAAAAAAACAGAACCATTACTATTACCATTATCATTACCATAATCATTATAATTATTTTTTTAAACAGGACGTTATTATTAGGAAAGGCGCGAAGCAAGCAAAATATAATGTGACCGATAAGCTTTTAGGTTTTTCTCCGTACCCAATTTGAAATGACGAAGTCATCAAAGTTTTAGTTAGGTTTATGTAGAAATTAATTATAACATCTCAGCGCAATTAGTAAACTACATGAATATTACGGCATATGTATCTTGCACTATTTAAGTACCTACCTGAAAGTTTTCGCATTTTTTTTCTAAATTGAACACAGTAAACAGTCGTAAAAACAGTAGACTTGTACAGAAACACATAAAAACATTTTTGTCTTTTTGCTAATCAGTTACTGGTTGAAATTTCGACCACTTATTATGTAGTGTCAGGTATATTAGGATTTGATTTATTTTTCGACCAGTGTCACATTGCTATGCATATTTTCATACTACTGGCCGATAATCAGACCGCTGTCTCGTTTGGAAATATTTTATTCTTTACCGGTTTAAATATCGACCAAGCTCTCCCTGCTACAGTTGCCCGTATATTTTAAAAATTCCAGAATATTCGAATAAACGAAATAAGACGTATTTCTCTTATCTATATTTTAGTTCTACAAAAAAAGAATTATGGAAATTAGTAAAAAAAAATATTTAATTTCCCCCACAGCCTCAATTTTTGAATTTGCTTGGTATAACAGATCACGCCATATTATACTATTACTAAAAAAAGTATTCATGTGTAAATTTTGATCAAAACCTTTAGAGCGATTATAGGGATAAAAATTATTTAATTGTTTAAACCACGACCCTTACAACAGCCTTCCCTAAAGGGAGAGAAGCAACTAGTCCCGCCATCTCTTCTACTGATACTAAGGAAGTATACATGTGTCCAATTTAATCAAAATCTGTAAAATCACTTTAGAGAAAGAAAATAATTTATTTATTTAAACTTACCCCCCACAGCCTCCGTTCCAGCATTTTAGAAAATAAGGAGATCTCATACTAGTGCTAAGTGAACATCCATAATGTGTTAAATTTGATCAAAATCGTTAGATCCGTTTTTGAGAAAAAAATATGTCATATATTTCTATCGATTTTCAGGGGTTAACTCCCCCCACATTTGAGTTAGGATCGATTATGCGATTTCAACGCGAAGTGTGGGGGCGCTTTGAATACCCGTACAAAATTTGAGCAAAATCGATTAAACAGTTTGGATTTTACGTGCGACCACAGACAGAAGCCGGCGGCAGACATTTTTTAAAAACAGTTTTTTGGCTTCGGGAGATCTGAAAACGTTTAAATTCACAAAATTTACTGTTTGCACGATCACAATATATATGAAATGAAAATTCGAACATTAATTTACCATATTGTTCACCAGAATTCAATAAAGATTGCTGTACGGAAGGATAATATTATCTTCAGCTAATATAACAAACCACTTCATGATGTCTAACATCGCATCGAAATCATACAAAAAATAAATGATAAGCGTCTTTTCAGTAAGATTCCGTCCTGTTGATGGAATAATACTCAAATCTTCCGAATTTTAACTTCAAAATTTAATCTACACAGATCGCCAACAAAAAGTGAAGTTAGATGATTGTATTTGGCACCTTTACCCTAAGCATATGGAAGGCCACAAGATTCTATCCTCGGCCCCCCTGCTGTTCTCTATTTATATTTCAGACTTTCACACAATCCTTAAATCTAGTATTATTAGCAGACTATTCAAAAGTTATTATAAACTTTTATGCTGATAATTTAGCTTTATCTCATGACAACCTCAATACAAACCCAAAATCGCTATCTAATATTGCACACAAGCTAACAACCAAAACTGAATTTGACTGTGAATTGGGCAGGTATCCAACATAAAACTGTAAATCGATCTAAAAAAAATTGTCTGGTGTATGAAAACAATCAGTTTATTGTAAATAAAATACATATTTAGTAGAAATAAGTTACAAGTCAAACGTTCGTCCATTTTCATTTAATGTACGAAATACAATTTTGGTGAAAAACACTAAATAAAAATGATTTTTGGTCCCATACAAAAACCAAGCAAAGCCGCTTCTTCATATAAGAATTAATTACGTAAAAATTAATGTTTCAGAAAGTTGTAAGAACCAAGATTTATGGCTGGACAATAATGTGAGATTTACTAAATTTGTTAATTATTTGTCCCAATTTTCGTACATCATTCTAAAGCAGCCCTTCTCACAAAAAGAGATAATGGGTTGCACTCCAAATTGCAAAAATTGCATACTTTCGGCAACTGGCGTGAAATAAGACAGAGGCATTTTAAAAATACCTCGCTACTATTCTACCCTTTTTACTCATAGCTTTTTATATAATGCCTGTTATGAATGCAATGACTTACAATCTGAATTTTATCACTATACTTTAGTTAATATATATATATATATATAAAAGCTCTCTCGTTGCTCGAACTGAACTGAGTTCATGTTAAAGAACGCTATAACCCCGATATACTTTTCGACGTTGTAACAAAATCCGACTTAGGAAATACTTCGTAAGAAAAGCGTGCTTCACGTAAAAACGCCGTGGAGGAGATTTTTAATTCTTGGAAACATATTTTTGCTGTTCGGAGCATTTTTTATGCCAAATTTTCGCTACCTCTTCAAGGAGCGTTAATTTAGAAAGTGTAGTAAATGTCGCTGCACAGGGACGTAATGTCGCCCCGACCACCCAATTTTAGAAAGTATACTAAAATTGGACTTGAACTTCCAAATTTCCAAGATTAAAAACCCTTTTACGAATCCACGTTGTCAAGCAATGCAACTCTTACGAGGTATTGAATATGAGGACAAGTTAGTCCAACGACTATTCAAAGTATATCGGAAGTTATAGCGAAAATAGCCCTTAGCGACATGGGACCCCCGTCATTTCCTAGCAGTCGATTTTGACGGGGAAATGATGCGTTTTGACGGGGTTTGCCCTAAACCGGTTCCTCAGTGATTCGGAGTCAAAAAAGTATCTATACCATGTACTCACACGTGCATGGGATCTGCCTTGCCTGAACGTAAAATTTGTTATTGCATAATACAAACGAAGTAGAGACGCTTCAAGAAATTTTAAGCTCCGAGGAGCGACCAAAATTAATGTGAATTAATAAATACGTTTATAAGACAGGCAAGCAAAAGCCCACCAAAATTTCAGTTACATGAAACTTTTCTTGAATCTTTTTGTGCATCGTTAGCTTATCAAACTGCATATTGGATGGTAGTTGGTACCGTATGAATCGTCCCGTTCCTCACCATGTGTTGTACACGGGTCAGACCATTGTTTGTTAACATTTTCTCTGAAGAAGTTGTTGTAAAAACATAAATTTTTTAAAAGATTTAATATACATATTTTGAACTTTATATTGTCTTTTAGTTGTGTTTTCTAACAAAATTCCCTTTCAGATTTAATTTTAAGAGAGTGTAATACAGACAGTGTTAGATTTATAGTGTTACGACGTCGTCCAATTGATACCATCAGAGCAGCAGTTAAGCATAAACGACAGTAAGTATGATTTATCCATTATTCTCCGTCTGAAACAGTCACGTTGAACCCTAAAAATTTTGTGAACGTAATATTATTATATAGAATTTAAGAAAAGGTTGAGGAAAAAGAAAATTATTTTTTTTTCTTTTTCCTATTTTTTTTTTTTAATTTTTCTAAGTTTTTCGAGCAGAAAATACGTCCTTCAGACTTCCATCAAAGCATGGATCGTTCACATTCAGTCCGAGCAACGAGGAGCAGCAGTAGGCAGCTTTTATTGAGAACCTGAAGATGGAAGATAAGATTCTGTCGAAACGTCGTTCAGGCAACCGTGACTCCTGGAGGAGTCAGTCATCGACGCGGGAGAGCACCCGAAAGTACAATAACACTTCAAATATATATATATATATATATATATATATATATAAAATATTTAAAAAAAGCTTTTATTTAAATGCTCTAAAAAGTAGTAAATAAACTTTGAAGTAAATCAAACCCATCTATTAATTAATCTATTTTCTCTTTTTATACATATATCGAAAATTATTCTGTACCTAAAGATTAATAAAGACCTTTATTATTATTATTATTATTTTGTTACATTATATAATTTCTTTTATGATATAAAAACTTGTCGCGAGATTTTCCTGTGTAAAGGAGATTGCTCGCGATAACTTTTATATCATAAAAAAATTATATAATGTAACAAGATGATGGGTTTGATTTATTTCAAAGTTTATTTTCTACTTTTTAGAGCATTTAAATAAAAGCTTTTTTAAAAATATTTTTTACATAATTTTATGTCCTTTGATATGCTGTAATACCCAGATATCGATTCTTATATGACTAATTATTGACTAGAATTCGTTATCCGCGACCCCGAAAATCCCCAGATATTGATTTTGATCGATTTGGATTTAAGTGACAAAAGTCGTCAGCCGAATTGGCGCCGCCATTTTGAATTTCTGAATTTTGACTAAAAACTCATAATCCGCGACCTAGAAAACCCCCAGATATCGATTTTGAGTCGAATCGGATCTTAAACGGTAAAGTCGTCTGCCATCTTGAAGTCGCCATCCTAAATTAAATTTTTGACTAGAAATTCGTAATCGACGAACCCGAAAACTCCCGGATATCGATTTTGATCGATTTGGACAATAAAAGACAAAATTCGTCCGCCATATTGGCACAACCATTTTGAATTTACAAATTTTGACTAAGAATTAATAATTGGCGATCTCGAAAACCCCCAGATATCGATTTTGAGTCGAATCGGATCATAAACGGTAAAGTCGTCCGCCATCTTAAGATGACCTCCCATCCTTTTGCTTTAGCTGCCATCTTGAAAATTTTTTCCAATTGTCCCACCAAAAAAGTTATTGAATAAAAATGCTGTAAATAAAATTCTACATATTTTCGGCAATTGCCGCGATGCCAAGATGTTAATATTTCAAAGGGGAAAGGTTGCCGAATTTATTACCAAAAAAACAGATTTTTTCAAAATTTTATTGGAAATCTAAATTCAATGGAATCGAATTTATTTGGATGTGTGTGCTTATAATTCTTACCTAAACAGCTGGGAAGTTGAATTTCACAACACTGCTTTCAAAAAACGGTTTTTTGGTAATTTTGCACCCTCTACCGCTCCAAATATTAACTTCTCGGCATCGCGGCAATTACCGGAAATATGTAGAATTTTATTTACAATATTTTTTGGTCAACTTTTTCTGTGCGACCAATAGAACATCAAATTCTAATTTTTTTCAAGATGGCGGCAGAAGCAAAGGGGGTTTTTTGGCTTTAGACCTTCTAAGTGGTACTGATAACGTTGAGCATGACAAATTCGAGTGTGCAATTTTTTCCAGGTCATGGGAATTTTTGGTACATTTTTACTCTACTGATATACTGGTTCTTACCTTGAATATTCTTTTTCTATATTTATTTATTTGTTTGGCACTTATATTTCTTCTGTATTTTGTACACTTTGTTGCACTAGTATATAAGATTAGATAACTGAGGGTTAAGTTGAAATGTAGTTTACATTGATACTTCGCCCACATTTCCCCTTTTCATAATTTGTAACTTTTTATTATAACACGTGGGAAATTGAGACATTCTATTATAATTATTATTATAAGGCCCGTTATAAAATATTACAATATTTAAAAATCATTATTTTTAAACTAAAAAAATTAATAAAACAAGAACAACTACTTTCATTTGATAATATTACTAAATATATCAAACTGCCGAACCTTTTTTGAATTATACACAAGTTTGGAGGAAAACCCAGAAGCAAATGCATCATTTATTACACATATTTAATAATTGATTTTCCCTTTGTCTCATATGACAATCGAAAGGTAATTTAGCGAATCTCAATAGAAGCATACTGTGATTGTCAGTAGTTTGCGTTTGTGTTGTAATAGTTACGTGTAATGGGATGTTGGGACGTACTAGATGTAGGCTACGCTAATGGAATCCCCAGTAATTAAGGGCGTAATCTCGTTACAGGGTAGAGACTGTCTCGATTTACCTGATAATCCTTCTATTATCTACACTATACATCATATAATAATTTGAGAGTGTATTATTTTCACTTAAATACAAGCGGGATGAAAAATCATAATATTTAAGGGCTTGTTCGGACGATGATAAAGAAAACATATTTTGATTTAAGGAACCCGCTCATTAAAACAAATATGATCCGATTCTATACCAGCTCTATTGTCCACTAAGAACCAAATTTCTTATATTTTTATAGCTTCATTTGCCGTAGAAAACGTGGGTCTTTCAAGATAACAGCACTTTAAGTAAGTTAAAATGAGTTTTCTAGTTTCATAGTTAGTTGTTAATGTATGTTTTGTGTAATTTCATAAGTTTATCCCCACAGAAAGTGGAGCCATTGTCGTTAGATAAGTGCTAATGCAACGGCGTTCGGTGATATTGTCAAAGAACCCACCATAACATATCTAAACTCATCACACTTGAAATCAGCCAAAAATCTTATCGAAAAAATTTTGTGTAACTATAACGAAATCCGAAATATTTTGCATGAACGGCGTGCAACACGTAAAAACATAGTCGGAAGACATTTTCGGAAGTACAAGGAAAAAGTCCATAGTGTGTTATTTACGTAACTGCAATGGATGTCGCTGTACGGAGCATAATTTGCGTAAGTATAAAGCCAAAATTTGGCAACTATCTTAAAAACCGAAACTTACTTCCGAATAAAAATCTTTATTACGAACCGGCGTTGTATAGCACTGCATCTTAGGCATAATATTGAATATGAGGACGAGTAAAAAGTTACGTATTAAAGTTTCTGATGAGAGATTTGGCGCGAGCGACAAAATTTTTGCGGGTAAGTTTCCGTCGTGTCTGCCCTTAGGTGGTTCTTCAGTGATTCGGTATCACAAAAATATTCCTATTATGTACATAGTGCATGGGACCGCCTTGCCTGAACGTATGAATATAAAATATTTTTTAATATTCTGAATTGCTACGATTCAAGCATTATCAAGCTCTAGTGTGAGAGCCCGAAATTATTTGTGATATTTCGTATAAAAAGAGGCAAGCTAAAAGCCCACATAGTCGTAAGTATTGAACTTTTGATTGAATCTTTTTTGTGTCAATCGTCTTGCTAAAAACTTAAACATTGGACTGCATTGTCCAAGACGTCCTAATCCTCACCATGTGTGGTATGGACCGACACTCTTGTTGAACTTATACACTCGTTAACCTTATATCTAATTTTACTTCCACGTCCACTAGAAGTTTAGTAACGCAAGAAAAATATTTTTGATGAAATAGGCTTAAAGTGTCATGAAACGTCGAGATTTTAAATTTGAGCAAAAAAAATTTCTGTCTGTCGGTCTGTAACTTTTTTTTGTGTGCACGTTTACTCTGGAACCGTTTATGATATTGACTTGACATTTGGTACACTTATGTATTAATATAACGAGATCTGAAACTAGATTATATTTTGAACTAATTCCGTTTAAGGGTTCGGGGGTAAATGGGGTAAATAAGGGTGAATAGGCAAAACAAGCAAGTAAGAGTCCATAAAATTGCAATTAAGGGCATGTACGAAATGTCAAGGCCTCAAAATTGTTTTGGCATCAGCCACCCCCCACTATCACCCCCAATACCACCTCCACAATATTATGAAAGGGAGTAAAAAAATTAAAATGTGATTTAGTGTGTATACAAGAACGATACATCTCAAAAAAAAATTTTGGCGTTAGCTACCACCCCATTTTACTCAATTTATGTCGATTGAGAGACATTGTCTGAAACTCTTCAAACTTTCAAGCCAAATAGAACAATACAAAATTTGTATTAATCACATATGAAACCCGATCTACCCGGAGTTTAACTAAAATTTTTAAAAGTCCGGAAATAAATTTAAATTTTTAGGCAACCCAAAAGATACACCTGTGTGTTGTTTTGTTATATATTCCAAAAAAATACTGTAACAGCTCAACAATTATTTCACTTTTTAGTGCAGGTTTAATGAAAGCGCGTTTATTTTTAAATTAACTACCGGGACTAACTTGCGCGAGTTAAACATTTTATATTATCTCCATCCGAGCTAAACCGGGCACACGCTATATGAGCTTGTAAGTTACAAAATAGATCTAATATAGCAGCAACATTAATATTGACCATTTCCAAACAGAATAAATAGAACGTGTCTATATATCTGCTTGTAATTAAGTTGAAAATAACATGAGCAAAACGACATTAATTGTATTATTGCAAACATTTAGGTGCAAACTTCAATGTAGCAAATTAATAGCAATAATAATAAAATTTTATGTTGTTCCTATGCAGAATATTATTACCGAAGATAAAGATATCATGCAGTTATTGCCTGCCGCATGCTATATAAAATGGTAATTATTGAAGTAGTTAAATTTATATATGATAATATGCTTCGTTGCATATTAAGATGTAATCTTGTGTCCATTATTGTTATGAAAATTTCCAGATTGTGCTATTCACTACACTGATTAATTTTAGAAGATAAACTTTCTTAGTGACTGTTTGTCAACTGAATAATTTGTTTATTAAAAACGTCCTTTATCTTGGAGATTTTGCGTTTCAAATGGGAATTAAAAGAACAATATGTCAGACTGTCATGTTTCAATTGAATATTTATTTTATTTATTCTGTCTTTGATATAGAATATATTTATAGAATATATTAAACTAATATGTATTTGTGTAAATTTACACTATTAAAATGCCCCACGTTGTGTGTGTCAGATAAAATGAAATTTATTTATGTAAAAATATTGTATAACTGATAAACTGTTATTTTTATTTGAAACTTAATATTTATCTTGTTTTAAAAGTAGCTCAGAATTATTTAAAGTTGTTCTCAGGGTTTCGAGAGGTTCTTGTGGGCGAAAATCATAATTGAATTCAGATTAAAATTTGGTTTGATTGTAATGTTGGTTGCATATGCATAACCAAAATATTACTTGTAATTTTGCCCAATGTTAAGTTGGTTGCATAACATTTTTTATTTAATTGATTGAAATGATGAATAATATTGAATTGAATAGAGATTTATTCATTTAATACAAAAATTGACTATTTGTTGTAAAAATGTGTACCCATGTGCAAATACCTTAAAGTATATCTTATGTACTAAAAAGATTTTAAGAACGTATCTTACAGTTTGAGTTTTAACGGTTGGCAACGAAAGCTAATTATAAATTCTAGTTATATTCATTTAGTACATTAATAAAATAGCTTATGAATAAATATTGAACAACTGGCATATAATATAAATTTAAAGTCTTGTTTTAAAAAGCTGTGATTGTCGATGGTGACAAATTTCATCCCTCGTGAATTATTTGCCAAACTGCTTCGTTGACACTCGTGCTCTTGACTGCTCTGCTCAAAACTGGATGGATTTATTATTAATTTGTATTGTTATAACAAGGCAAGATTACAAGAGTATTACCATTTATGTCTTAACTTCAAAATTGATAGAACTTTGCCTTTAGGCTTTTCACTTCCTTTTGACAACTGTGTCAAAAGATTATTTTTAAGGCTATATTTTTAACAAAAAATCTCTATAGTTACCCATAAACAGTTTTTAACGCTCTCAAATATCAATTTTGACGTCTCTTATATACTATTTTTTATGATTGCCATGGTATCGCAATTTTGAATGTCATCAAAATTGATCAAATTCAAATTTAGCCTTTTCACTGCATCCACGTGCTTTTTTCTTTACTGTTCTTGTTCCTTGCTTTTCCTCGTTCTTTTGCTGCCTCTATTATGTCTCTGCGTATCCGATTAACAAAATACCATTTCTCTTATACCACTCACAACGCTTTCACTACCTACACTAAATTTACACCATTTTCTTGTCCTTTTTAAGTTCCAGGTGAAACTTGAATGTTTGTTTTAACTTTCCCCACTTTAATTTTATAAATGAATTAAATCTAATACTTGAATTTGATCTGTCTTGTTCAAATATCAACAGTTACCTGTTTCAAAACATTTGATGAGGTAATTTAAAGGTGCTGATATTTTAGAATTTGTTTCCTTCAGTATATGTATGTATGTATGTAGTGTATGTTATCAATTTCAGGTGATTTATTTGATTTTAGTTGAGAATTTGTTTCGGTTATTTCATTTTCAGTCGTATGCGACAGGTATGTTGAGTTGGGGTTATTAATTATGATTTGAGGAAAGTTGTCCTTTTTTAATTGAACCATATTATCAGCTAGTTTTTTACCTACCTTTGTGAAATAGTTTACAAAAACATTATCTATTTCCAGTTTGTCATTGATTACTGTACCCTCCTGGTTTTTAATTTTGATATTTTTTTATACTTACTCTTTTTTGCCCAAGATGTTAATTCTTTGTCACAATGTCATAATTTTTTTGAGTTATTTAAATTTTTGTTAATTTAATTTTGATAATAGTCCGTTCTTCTTAACAGTTTTTAGTAATTCATTAAGTTTATTACGGTACTGTTTAAAATCATTTATATTATGTTCGCTAGGATATTTTTTTTTTTTTTTACATTTATTTAACGTCGGCCTATTTCCGCTACTGAGGCCTAACACCGACGCCTGTAGACGAGCTACCCCCAACCAGGAATTTTTGCCGAACCTCTTCCCTTAAGAAGAGTAGGGATCTTTTACTTGCCTAACATTTAATAGACAAGGGACCGACGGCTTTACATCCCCTCCGAAGGATGGTATATCCCCTATACAACCCTCGCTTAAGGTTGTATAGCTTCCGCGCATACACTGATATACAAGCCGCTGGAAGATGTGTGAGGCGAGGACGCGGTCTTCGTTGGAACGGTCACCCATTCCAAGTACTAACCGCGCCTTACGTTGCTTTACATCGCATATCGAAGTATGTACATAGTAAAGACGCACCCACGCTCGCCCCTCGCTAGGATATGTTTTTGATAATTTGAATAGTTCTGTTTTTTATTTGCCGATTTTGTAAGACCATTGGTTATCCAATTTGATACCTTTTTTTCAGAACTTTTTGTTTTAACTATTTTTTTAAATGTTTCAATATAATTTTTAAATTTAGTGATAAACAAATTAGTGCCAGTTTACACATCCCAAGATTCATATTCATCCTCCAATGTTCCTCGTCTAATTTATTATTAAGTTTTATAGTTATAGTTTTTTCCTTCCAAATTTCCGGAAATACACCATTCAGTAAGCAAAAATTAATAATATATGTGACGAATGGCAAGACAAAGGGACAACGCATTAACATACACAACCCATCTGAGCCTTGTGCGTTTGTTTTAATATTATATATAATTTTTTAGATCTTATATTCACATAGAGGATGAAATTCAAAGGTATCTGTAATACAGTCTCTAACGGTATTATTATATTGATCAATTACATTTTGATTGGGTGGTATATTAGGAATACTATTGAGAAAGTAACTATTAATTGCATCAACATTTTTCAAGGCATATTTTTCCCACCGGTTTTTAATGTTTAACACATCTAGATTAGATTAACGAAGGAGCTGGTTGTTTAGCCTTTACCACCGCGACCTTTTCAGGTCTATTGTGATGCTCCCAGAATATCTTCCTTATAGTACCTCATCCAGCTTTGTCCTTTGTACTAGACTCCACAGCTTTGATAGAGGCCCTTTTGTATAGCTGTCCGCCCTTGGTTTTTCTTCTCCGAGTACTTGGAATCTCAGCCTCACCAGGCCTTCACAGTGGCACAATACGTGAACTGAGGTTTCCTCTTGGCAGAATCTGCATGTCGCGTCCTCTTCCAGGCCCATTAGACTCATGTGTCTATTGAGCCGGCAGTGGCCAGTTAGAAGGCCTACCATTACTCTGATGGACTTCTTATTCTGGCTTAGTAGATCTTCCGTAAATTTGGCCGAACGTTCTTTAATGAACTCCTTGGCCTGTCTCTGTCTTGCGAGATTCCTCCATCATTCCAGAGATTTATTTTGCACCCATTCCTTTGCCACGCCACAAAAGGGCTCGGGTCCCATTGGGGCTTCAATTGCGCCTTCCTTGGCCAGTTGGTCAGCCTTTTCGTTTCCTCTGTGTCCCTCGTGTCCTGGTACCCATGCTAGGGTCACTCTGTTCTGACTTCCCAGCTCTGTAAGGGCTGTCAAGCAGTCCCATACCAATCTTGAGTTGATTTGCATGGAACTGATTGTTTTTATTGCCGCTTGGCTATCAGAGAAAATGGCAATCGACTGGTTAACAGTGCCTTGTCCTATTATCTCCCTTGCGCAACAGTGTATGGTGATCACTTCAGCCTGAAGCACCGTTGCGTATTTCCCTAGACTGATCGGGATATTGGCTTTTGACCTTGTCCCGTAAATCCCGGCTCCGACTCCTTGTTCTGTCTTGGAGCCGTCAGTGTACCAGACTGTTTGTGCTGTTATGGGAGGAGCGTTTTTCCAATCCTCCCTGTCTGGTATAATAGTCTGAAAGTTCTTGTTGAAGTTATACCTTGGGACCATTACATCCCTGGGCATGCCTAGAATGGGATCTGCCCTCATCTCCGAGTATAACTTCTGGTATTGCGTCCCGTGTTGCTGGCTAATTGGCGTTTGGCCTTGCATTAACCTGTCCACCACTGACCGAGCTTCGCCTTATATGAATACGTGAAAGGGTGGCAGGTCCAAGAGGACCTCAAGTGCAGCCGTAGGAGTAGTTCTTATAGCCCCCGTGGCGCACAGGCAAGCAAGCCTTTGTACGCCACTTGCTCCCGACTGCACCGTCTTAGTCCACCATTCCACTGATCCATAGGTTATCGTGGGTCTCACTACTCTGGTGTATAACCACAGGTTCATTTTGGGATTTAACCCCCAGTTTTTTCCACACATTTCCTACACCTTCCCAGGGCGATTGTGGCTTTCTGTGTGACTTTTTGGATGTGAGAATTCCATGTTAATTTTTGGTCAAAAATGACTCCTAAATATTTTGCCTCACAGGCAAATGGAATTTCCACTCCGTTGAGCCTTAGGAGCTTTAGGCCTTGCAATGCTCTTCTCCGTGTAAAATTGACGACTGTGGTTTTGTGGGGATTTATAGAAAGCCCTTCCTTGCAACACCATTTGTCGACACATTTAGGGCTCTTTGCGAACGCTCCGTTATTGTATTCGCAAATCGCCCCTTAACGACTATTGCTAGATCATCAGCATATCCTAAGCAATAGAAGCACTCTGTGGAAAGTTTCCGGAGGAGTTCGTCAACCAGGGTTGCCCATAGTAGTGGAGATAATACCCCTCCCTGGGGACAGCCTGTACTCACATTCGCCTCAATGGAAATCTCACCTAGATTAGATATTATAATCCTATTATCTAGGCTGACTTTAATCCACCGGCAGATCGTTGTTGGGATTCCTCTGTTTGATAATGCACTCGTTAGTGAGTGCGTTGTTGCGTTATTAAACGCTCCCTCTATGTCTAGGAATGTAACTACTGCCATTTCCTTGTCCTCTAGGGACTTTGCTAGTAGTCTGTTTAATTCATCCAGCGCAAGGTTTGTCGACCTCCCTGGCTGGTATGCATATTGACGTTCACTCAGCGGATTTTCCCTAAGTAGTTCGTCTCTAATGTACCTATCTATCAGTCTTTCCATGTTTTAAGTAGGAAAGAGGATAGACTTATAGGCCTATATGACTTGGGCGTTTGGTCCGATAATCTACCTATTTTTGGTAGGTAGATGACTCTCACCTTCCGCCATATTTTTGGTATGTATTTCCAAGCCAAGCAGGCTCTGAATATTTTACATAAGTAAGGTATTAATACCTCTAGCCCCTTTTGGAGCAAAATTGGATATATTCCGTCCATCCCAGGAGATTTGAGTGGTTGGAACTTACTAATTACCCATCTGATTTTATCAGGTTTTGTAACCTCGGTGGCTAACCTCCAGTCTGCAAGTTTGGGCCTTTCTGGCCTTTGGTCTGGATAATGCCTATCCTCTAGGTCTGTTAATATCAGTGAGCCCGGAAAGTGTGCCTCCATGAGCAATTTGATAATTTCCGTCATTGTTTCTGTGTAGGTTTCATCATCCTTTCTGATAAAACCTACTTCGTTTGCAGTACAACCATCCTTGGCCAGGACTCTATGGATTCTGGAAGCTGCGGGGCCATCACTGACCTCTTCGCAGAATCTCTTCCATGAGTCTCTCTTTGCCTTACGGATCTCTTTATTGTACTATGTGAGTTTTACTTTGCAGGTATCCCAGTCTTGGTTGGATTTGGCCATATTAAATAGCTTTCTAACCTCAGCCCTAAGGCCTTCCAGGTGGCTATTCCACCAGACTGTTTTACCCCTGGTTTTCCTTGTTTTCTCCGGACAGTTTTCCTGGTAGGCAGCTACTATCGCCTCGCTTACCTGTTCGACTGCCACTTCAAGGCTCTCTATGTTTCTTCCAGACGCTATTCCTCCCTCTAGATACCCTCTGAGGGACTCTAAATATCCTTCCCAGTTGGTATCTCGGGGAATTCTGAATTTTGTCTCCGTTAGAGATGGGGTCTTGATGTTGAATCTGATGTGCCTATGATCGGAGCCTGATGGCTCTTCTGACACGTGCCAGTTCTTGATAGTATCACTCACATTACCTGTACATTAGGTTAAATCTAAGACTTCCCTACGTACTGAAGTGACGAATGTAGGTTTCCTGCCTATATTAGCTATTAGTAACCTTTCCCCTAGGATGAAATGTAATAATGACTCACCCCTGTTGTTGATGTTAGTGCTTCCCCATACCGTGTGGTGTGCGTTGGCATCACATCCAATTAGTAGTGGACGGTTCCTCTCTCCGCAGTATGCAACTATGTCGCTTAATATCTCCGGTGGACAGGATCTTTCCTTACCTGGGAAGTAGGCGGAGCAAATGACCCAGCTCTTCCTACCCTCTTCCGTCGATGCTGTTAGAGTGGCTGTAACAAAATCGTCGGTGCAGAGCACCGGAACACATCTAAGTCTTTCCAAAGATTATTGATGCCGGTTACCCTCAATCTGTATTCAAAGTATGCTTTTTTCTCATTCACAGGCCAGAGTGGTATAATTTCGCAAAGTTTTGTAATAATTATAATTGGTCATATAGAATCTTTCTTACAGTTATCGAGATAGTCATGTAGTCCCGTGTTAAATTCTTTAGAACAGGTTGATGGCAATCTATATAATAATATTATTTATGTATACTGTTTCATATCTGTAAGTGAGTGTATTTTTTATATATACAACTACCCCATCGTTCCCATTAATTCTGTTCTCGTTATAAATTAAATCATATACCTCTATATTTTAAATTTGAGGATTGCAAATTATTTCAGTTTCTGATAAGTCTATACAATCGATTTTATTAGTAATCGATTGTAGTAATATTTTAAAATAATCTAAATTTTTATTCATTCCTCTTATATTCATATAAAATACCGAAAAACTATTTATACTAGTAATTAGGATTTTATTACGTACCTGGATTCCTTTGCTATATGTGCTACAATTTTTCAATTCGAAAATCTCGAATATATTCATTGGTTGTTTGTGACGCGTTTTTCTTCACCTCGTACGTTGAAGTGGGGAAAAAGTGGGGCCACTCTTTGACATACGGACTCCGGAAACAAGTTTTCGGTTTGCTCGGTCCTAGTTTAAGTGATAGAACACACTACCCTCAAGCCGAGTAGCTCAAGTGGAGAAAGTTTACTCCAATAATATGGGAAATTAGACGTTCACACACAAACAGTTAAACTCAGAGTTTTAAATAAAATCAGTATATTACGATAAACCTAAAATTACAACTCTAAATAAAATAAATAAATAAAAAACTACCGGTAGGGAGGCAAGCGTAGCAACGGAAACACCAGCAGTACCAGATGACTCAGATGACCGACATAGCAGCTCTCCTGTAACACAGAATATACGGTTAGCAATCAATAAACAGGGGTAGACTAGTTACGGACACCAGACAAGTGAAGTAAGACCATAATTATATACACAAATATATAAAAACTGCAGTGCAACAGTTTATCAAGTACTTGGCTAGTATGTCGATTAATTTCCCTGAAAAGTTAAGATATAATTATTGCAGTACTTATGCAACTATTCAGTGTTCGGTAAACTCCGGTGGGTGGAAGTAGAGCGACTACAAGATGCGAGTCCTTGTAGCAACGACTGAAAAGGTAAGGTATGATTAATACTCAATATCGCAACTTTTCGGTGCCCATGAACCCCAGCGGGTACAAGTAAAGCGCTTCCAAGATGCGAGTCAACACAGTATTGCAACTTTTCAGTGCCCATAAACCCCAAGCGGGTGCAAGTAGAGCGGCAACAAGATGCAATTTTCGTGGCAGCGGCTGTAAAGGTAAGGTACGATTAATACACAGTGATTGCACTAGCCAGTTTTCTTACTCAGTTATCCTACTTCTATATGGTGTTACTTACTCCTTGGTGTAGACTTGGACACGTCTGCAGTCGGGAACGGTCAACTCGGACTGACACACTTCTCAGGTCCACAAGAACTTTTCTATCAATGGAACAGCTTGCTGTGGGAGTGGGAGTCGGCGCCAGATGGATGCATTAATGTAGACTGAACTTGGCCAAAATCCTACTTCTCGAATATGACAGATGGCACCCGGGTTCTCTTCTCGGAGTGGACACGTTTGATCCCGATGAGTCACCCTGACTGACTGCCTTAACTCCACAGGAACTTCTCTATAAGTTAAACTTCTTACCTTGGGAGTGGGAGTAGGCGCCAGACGGATGCGCTACTGGTCGATGACGTAGGTTCGATTTAACAGAAATTCCTCGACTTGGAATTTAATATAATTACCTTAGGTTCAAATCACAGAGGGAAATCGTCTGCTTGCATCGAGTCGCTCTGGCTGACTGCCAACACGGTATGAATTTAATTACTTCCTTCAAATATGAAGGAGTGGGAGAAACAGCGTAAAACAGATGCGCGATGGATCCATGTGACGTCAAACGGACTTGACAAATATTTTGAAATACTTTGGGACTTAAAAATAATTCAAATATGGATTTGTGTACTGACTGGAATATTTCAATTATTCCCATGTACTGAAAGAATGACGTCACTCGGGTGGCGTCAAATCGACTTCACAAATATTTCTCATTCAGATACCACAGGACGGACAGCTCTGTACATCCAATGTGTTCGGTCGCTGGTAATGCACTGGCTCGCGCGTGGTTTGCCTTCTTTTAGTGACGTTTTATATTTAGTGCGAGAAATTTTAAATTTATTGTGATTTTGGAAATACATCCTTTGATCAAAAAGAAAAGATCTTCTCGCGTCACCAACAGAATGAAACACTCGTTTTGGAACAAGTGATCTGGGAAAATCAGTGCAATTTGGTAAGTATTTTCAATTTCTTTTCGAATTTAGAACTTACATTCCATTTCGGTCCACAAACTTTTTAGTCATTCGACTCATATTCAAGATCTTTACCCTTTGCATGCCTCATCATATATTTTTAAGCATTTGCTCCAATGGTATCAAAAATATTCAATAATTAATCAGCAATAACTACACTTGTAATTATAGTTGAAGTAAACAGTTCCCGGCAAATAAAAAACGCAACAAAAACCTTACGAATTCATTAAAATACCATTACTCTTTGTGCTACCTCGGCCGCAAATCCTCTCGTTTACCTTTCAAGTTTTTTAATGTGCGTCGGTTAGTTTGATGCAGGCATGCCACCGTGGCCCGCGGCGATAACAATTATGTCGTAAAGTTTTTGTTCCGTTTTCTGAGTGTAGGGAAGTCCTTACTTGGAGTATACCTGTAGAGGGTATTGAATTAGTTAATAGAATTCACGATATATTAAGCAACACAACAATGAAATGAAAGCTACTTAAACATTTATTGAATTATCAATCTTTCGCAATAAATCAACATGGCACTCTAATTGGAAAGTTCTACAAATATTTTCTAACCCCTTTGTTCTGATCTGGAGGACGTAGAAACTTCTCGAAAACGTAAATTGAATTAAAAGAGCATCAGTAGACAGAAAGTTGAAAGTAGTTTTATTTGAATCAAACAAACTGTAAACATTAAGTCATTCAAAGAACTGTTGCTGCAAAAGGTAAAATATACTTCTGTATATTTTATGCAATATGTACCACTACATGTTTACGCTTTTTGAAAATTTTGCTACGGCATGAATCTAAATAAAACATTCTGCTATTAAACATACTTTATGTATATCTAACCATAATTCCATTCCAACAATCTTCCCTGAAACAAATATACTATCCTTTTCCTACGAATAAAACTTACAAGTAAATTTAATAACACGCGTATAACAATATACTTCAATACATATTATATTTGTAGAGGATACATTACTTCCGAACTTTCTTTGAGTTTGAAACATATCCGTTTGCGGATATCCTGCGGTAATGCATCGACTGAGACGTCAGCATATCGTGACACATATTCTTCAAAGGCAGACAGACAAAGGCCTTAAATGATATCAGTGTCTCGATCGCTGACACTGATATAAGGAGAAGTGTGTTCTGTTTTTCTTCGGATACGGCCCAAAGGGAAAAACTTTTCTTTGAGATCAAAGCCATGTTAATTTATTTAAAACTTGCCAATTTCCTTTCGATTCCTACAATTTAGTTATGCTTTGGGATTTGCAGAGTTGGGATTCTACAGAAGGATAACATTTCCGAACTTCTATACAACTTTTATTTAATAAGACAGCGGGCATGTTGAAATAAATAAAGGAGTACAAAAAATAAAGTTGAATATTACATACCGCTGAAAAGTCTCTTAATATATGGTGTAAGTGAAATGACGTTTGGTTTGTAGAAAAGATAGTGTAATTTAATACCGGGAAGAAATTTGTAATGAAATGGATGCGGGAATAATAAAAACCTATTTTTAACTTAGTTCAAAGATGAAAATATAACACAATCAAATGTATTTTTGAAGCTATACATTTTTTTATAGTCATCAAGATGAAACTGTGAACGATCCATTTTTTCACGTCTGAAGGATTTTTATTATACTTTCCAAAATATATATTAAACGTTCACAAAGAAGGGTTCAAAACGACTGTTTCAGACGGGAGAATACAAGAATCTATACTTACTGTCCGTTTTTGCTTAACTGTTTCACTGATCGTACCAATTGAATGTTATAACACTATAAATCTACACAGTAAATACTAACACTTTTTTAAATTTAAACCTGAAAAGGAATTTTGAAACACAAGAAAAAGACAATATAAAGTTCAAAAATATATATATTAATCTTATATCTATCTATATCTTTTAAAAATTCATGTTTTTACAAAACGTTCAAGAAAATGAGTAACAACTATAGTCTGGCCCTTGTACAATACATGGTGAGGAACAGAACGACTTATAATGTAACCAACTATCATCCAATATGCGGTTTATAGCTAACGATTACACAAAAAGATTCAAGAAAATTTCAATGTTTATAATTTTAGTGGGCTTTTGCTTGCCTGTCTATTTACGTATTATCAGTTCAATATTAATTTAGTTCGCTCCTCGGAGCTTAAAAACGCTTGAATCGCAACGCCTTTGAATTATATTCTGGCAATTATAAATTCATACGTTCAGGCAAGGCGGCCCCATGCACGTTCTGAGTACATGGTAAAGATACTTTTCTGACACCGAATCACTGAGGAACCGGTTTAGGGCAAATACGCTTAAAACCCATCATTTTTCCGTCAAAATCGATGGTTACAAAGTGAACGGTCACCCTCGACGCTAAGGGCTATTTTCGCTAAAACTCTCGAAATACTTTGACTAGAGACTGGATAACGTGTCCTCATATTTAACATAACGCAGGGGTTGCAATGCTGCACGACGTGGATTAGTAAAAGGGTTCCTATTTTCAAAATTCGGTTTTCGTTATACTTTCCAAAATTTTGTCGGATTTTGTTACAGTTTAGAAAAGTTCATCGAGGGTTTTGGCGTGTTATTTAACAATACCACTAACATAAAATAGAATAGAATAGAATAGAATAGAATAGAATAGAATAGAATAGAATAGAATAGAATATAATAGAATAGAATAGAATAGAATAGAATAGAATAGAATAGAATAGAATAGAATAGAATAGAATAGGTAGAATAGAATACAATAGAACAGAACATAACAGAATCGAATCGAATCGAATCGAATGAAATGAAATGAAATAAAAAGAGGCCTAAATCAGTAAAGTCTTACATTAAAAACATCAAAGAGTCTTAAAAACTCTAAGACTCTTTGATAATGGTCGCAAGGCCGAAACATATGTCAGAGAAATCTGAACAAAACTAATGAAACAATAAACCAAGTGCGTATTGTAACCATTCTTTTGAATATTTATAATTATTCCAAAATTTAATGTCATATGCTGATAAATAGTATTGCAAATGAACTCCGAAATCACGAGCAGAATATCAGAAGGATCAAAGCTCATTCAACTCTCGAATAAAGCTGTTATTAAGTCAGCAAATAGCCACATTCCAGTATTCCAAAACTGTCTCATTCATGCATTATCTAATGAAACCTGAGCTGATATGTATTCAACCGAGGGCTCTGATGCAAAATTTAATATCTTCTATGATATATTAACGTACTATTTTAATGGAGAATGTATACAAAGGTGTAAAAAATGCAAGGAGTGGGTAAATAATACAATCTTTCTATACGTCAAACATATTAGATAATAAACTAGGTGTGCCACAAGGTTCTGTCTTAGGGCCTGTCCTATTTTTATTATTTATATTAATGAACTTCCTGATATGCTTACTGAGGCTTTCATTTCATTATATGCTGATGACACCACTCTTCTTTTTTTTGATAGATCTCGTGTTGCACTTCTAAATAAAATTGATACGGTTGTCACTCATTCAAGTAATTGGTTTCATAACCACTTGTTACGTTGTTGTTATTATGTTTTAATGTTTCAAAAATATTTTTAAAATTAGCTTTTATTTAAATGCTCTAAAAAGAAGAAAATAAACTTTGAAGTAAATCAAACCCATCATTTTGTTACACTATATAATTTTTTTTTATTATATAAAAGCTTGTTGCGAGATTTTTCTGTGTAAAAGAGACTGATCGCGACAAGCTTTTATATTATAAAAAATATATATAATGTGACAAAAGTGATGAATGTTTGATTTACTTCAAAGTTTATTTTCTACTTTTTAGAGCATTTGAATAAAAGCTTTTTTTAAAATATTTTCTTATATAATTTTATTTTTTACTTTTCAGTCTTTTGATATGCTGTACTCCCCAGATACCAATTTTGAGACGAATCGGATCATAAACGGTAAAGTCGTCCGCCATCTTGAACTAAATTTTTGACTAGAAACGCGTAATCCGCGACTCCGAAAACACCCAGATATCGATTTTAATTGATTTGGACCTAAATGACAAAAGTCGTCAGCCATATTGGCGCCGCCAATTAGAATTCCTGATTTTTGACCAAAAATTCATAATTCGCGACCTAGAAAACCTGCGGATATCGGTCTTGAGTTGAATCGGATCTTAAACGGTAAAATCGTCCGCCATCTTGAAGTCGTCATCTTGAACAAAATTTTTGACGGGAAATTCGTAATCGGCAAACTCGAAAAACCTCAGATATCGATTTTGATCGATTTGGACTATAAATGACACAAGTCGTCCTCCATATTGGCGCCGCCATTTTGAACTTGTAAATATTGACTAAGAATTTATAATTGGTGATCTCGAAAACCCCCGGATATTGGTTTTGAGTCTAATCGGATCATGAACAGTAAACTCTTTCGCCATCTTGAAGCCGCCATCTTGTTTTTTCTTATATGAAAATGTTAAAGTGTATTGCCACCGGAGTTATACACATGTGCAAAATTTCAAAGCTCTAGCTTAATTAGAACTAATCAAGATTTTGATTGCAAGATTTGACCTAAACAAACTAACAAACAAACAAACATTGCAAGTTAAATAAAAACTTTAAAAAAATCAGTAATGTTGTCATTGAGGAAAGGAACTACATAACGTTTCTTTGTATAGTTTTTGACAATACACTTACATTTAGTAATCACTGTAGTAAGCTAACCAGTACATTGCACTCTAAATGTTTTGATATCAGGGCCTTGAAAAGTGTTCTGGATGAATCTAGTTTACTATTGTTTTATTATGGACAAGTTCAGTCTAGATTAACATATGACATTACTATATGGGGGGCTCTTCTATAGCCAATTCATTCTTGTCGCAATCTTTTTAAACAATATAGAATTCTTCCTATACCAAGTTTATATATTTTAAAATTGTTACTATATGTATACAAAAATCAAGATATATTTGACAAAAATAAAACTATTCATTTTCATAATACACGTTGTAATAGTTATTTTTGTAACTAGTGCATAAAGTATACTCGTTGCACATGTTGCACACAACATTTTTTCTACGATCGAATTAAATAGATTGTTTTTAATTTTTATTGAATAAATAATAACTACATAATTTTGTAATATCAAACAATAAAATTTAGTGGAATATTTAATGTATAGTTACTTACCACGTTCATACGTATACTCAAATTACAAGAAAAAATGTAACATTTCAGATCAAATTCGCGGGGCGAGCGTAGGTGCGTCTTTACTATGTACATACTTCGGTATGCGATGTAAAGCAAGGACAGGCGCAGTTAGTACTTGGATGGGTGACCATTCCAACGGAAACCGCGTTCTCGCCTCACACATCTTCCAGCGGCTTGTATATCAGTGTATGCGCGGAAGCTGTACAACCTTAGGCGAGGGTTGTATAGGAGATATACCATCCTTCGGAGGGGATGTAAAGCCGTCGGTCCTCCCTTGTCTATTAAATGTTAGACAAGTAAAAGATCCCTACTCTTTTTAAGGGAAGAGGTTCGGCAAAATTCCTGATTGGGGGTAGCTCGTCTACAGGCGTCGGTGTTAGGCCTCAATAGCGGAAATAGGCCGACGTTAAATAAATGTATAAAAAAAAAAGATCAAATTCGTAATCAACAGAATATCAAATTACTTTTTGCACTAGTACAGAAAGTAAAACTTTTGGCACTGTAAATAGTGCTAAAAGTATTAACTTTTTGCACCATCGTAGAAAAAAGTAATTTCCATATAGCAACTTACCGTTTAAATATATATTCAATTTTATGTCCTAGGTCTGAAATTGCAAAGTAATGCATATCAATGAAGAAAAAACAATGTTTTCACATAGCCAGAATATCTTGGAATAAATACAATAATTATTTCACCATGTAGTAGCACTATAGAATGATCATATCATCTGAATATTTGTATTCGATTCATTTAAACATACCTGGCGATACTCACTATTTCTCATTGGGATACACTAATTTTGTCATTGTTATAAACCATGTAATCATTAAATATTATTTCGCTTCTATTAAATAAAGTATAATTCATCTGTAAGTGAGTTTAAAAGCATCTATGAAGAAAAAAAGAATATTTATTTCACATCAGAAACATGTTTGAAATTTTGCAAGAAATAGTGATTACGCTACTGTAAAACTTATTCTATTATATTTGGCCAAAACAATGTATAATAATTCATAGACAAAAAACAACTAATATACATTTTTATACACAAGAAAAAACAAATTATTGGTTTAAAAGTTTAGTACAAAATACACAAGGTATTTAGATGTTTCATTTCAAATGTTAAAATACAGTTGTTTATTTCGTACACATTATCCGCATTATTATCTTGCTTCGGTGACTCCTTGATGAATCAATAATAAAACATTAAATTCACCTGTTGATTTTCCTTGAAACTTAAAGAATGAATTAAGTAGCATTGAGTGAGGCAACGAGATCAATTCTAAGTTAGCGTCAGGCAACGGTAAGTGATAAGGGTTACTCTAAAGCTGCCGAGCTTTTTTCGCTTGTCCGAACAATTATTTTATGCTCATCGTGCTATCGTTGCCGTTATGGGAACATAACGAAGACTGAACTGCCATTTATTACACTGACTAATAACCGAACAACTTAATATTTACATTTGAAAAGACAGGTGGAATGGAAAAAATTATGTGATTGTGTTTAGTGAATAAATTTTCAAAATTTTTATGCATAAAGTTATTTCCATCGTTTCTTCATTGTGTGCTCTATGTTTTGAAATAAGAATTTGATTAATGGTGCAATACTTTATGGTTAAATAAATAGTATTTATTTGCAATAGGTAGTTAAATAAATCGTTAGAGGTAAGCAATGATCATTTATCACATTACAAGGAGTATTACATAGATCTTCATAATTGATCACCGCCTCTTCAAAAATATGAAACGACGCATTGTTTTTTACCCGACTGTTGCGCAGGGTATTGTTTTAATGAAGTTTACATGCATATATGTTTGTTTGGATCGCTGTAACACCTTAACATCACAGTCGTGAAAATTGTTTTTAAGTGATAATGATAAATTAAATAAATAAATATGTTCTTTATTGGAAAAATCCAAAGGGCTGTCGACCGAAGTCCTTCTGCCCACGATAAATTATTTATTTACGATAAATTTTATTCTGTGTTCTTATAAGGCGTTCCTAAAAATGCAACATATCCCTCGTCCATTTATTTTACTTATTTATTTATATTAATATTGCTATTTAAATTCAAAAAAGTAATGTAAGAAAGAATTTAAGATATAGTATAATAATATAGATACTGACATGTATTTTGATAACACATAAGATTAATAAGTGAATAAAATATAATTAAAATATAATAAGAAAAAAAAATCTATACTCTTCAAGTATAAAAATCAGGATAGTTTAAAAGAAATATTACATAATGTTCGACAAAATAAACTCATATACGATTGTGCAAGATTCAACTGGGTATCACAAATAAGGAAAGGCAGTTGAAGTAAGAAATAAATTAATTTAGTTAATAATTGTTAAATATTTGTTAATAATTTAAGTTTCAAAAGAACAAAAAGAGACATTTGTACATACGAAACTCTATAACTATACTCTAAAGTGTACTAAGTTCTTCAATATAAAACTCTAACAAACTTCTGCATAGTGCACAACAGTGTTTCAAAAACTGAGTTCTAAAACCCCAGTGGAACGGAATAAAAACTGTCCAATACTGATAAAACTACAAAATTTGACCTAAAAAAATAAATAAATAATTTATAAGTCTAAAAATGAATCTAAAATCATAGAAGAGGCTAGTTATAACTTAAGGAACAATTTAAGTGCAAAATAGACAATGAAATCAGCAAAGTTTTGAAAATTGTATAAAGTAAGAACGGCTACCGTTACCAAAAAACACTAAAGTTAAAATAATCTCAAGAATTCTAACGTAATGATAAGAATAGCGAATAATAGTTAAAATACTTACAGCTTGAAAAGGTGGTATAGGTGTCGCAGCTGATATTCTATGCACAGAATATTTATGAAAACTTTTATTGTGGTGTAAATTTATTCCATGATTAAACTAGAGGTCATGAGGAACAATTAGTGATAAATTTAAACTAGGTAAGCTCTTCAATAGAGTCTGCAGATGCCAATGTTCAGGAAGTCACCTGAAAAATAAAAAAATAGTATAATTATTGATTTAGGGCTGAAAATTGAAAGCAAAGCCGTATTATATTTAGTATTAAGTGTTCATAAAAATATTTAAATGGTGAAATAAACAGAAAATAGCTAAGTATAAAAAAAATTGTAAATATATCTCGGATAATTTAATGTTAAGAAAATTATTTAAAAACCTAACAAATAATAGATCAAAGTAAAGTAGAAATAAAAAAAAACACATTGGCATTATCTATTTTCAGAAAAGTCAATAATAGCAAAAATATAGAAAAATTAATTATAAAAATTTCATATCAAGGAGCCGGATTTGCTTAGAAACGTCGAATTTAAACGATTTTAGGCACAGATCGGCAATTTTAGTGTGTATTTGGTCTTCAGCTAAACAGCCTGTACAAATTTGAAGAGGAAATATAACCTGAAAAGAGAAAAACAAAAATTTTGACAAAGACAGTAAATGTCAAGTCAGTATATCAAAATAGTAGTGAATTTACTTAAATAAGATAAAATATACCTAATTAGTCGATGTACTCTTGTTCAGTCTAATGTTATGATTAAATTGCAAATAAATAGTAAAATTTAAGCTACCTGTATAATGAACAAAGTGCTTCGAAAAATCTAGTAAATCCACAAGCGTAATTTCAACATTTCAAACAAGAAATAGTAAAACAAACATAGCATAAACAAAAATCTTCATTTCGCAAGTTGACAGAAGTAATTGGTATACATTGAAGTCAGTCCATGGTGAATCTAGTGAGGCGAGTCTTTACGAGACAAAGAGAGCATATCAACAACCGGATGGTTATAAAATGTATACCTTTTCGTTCATATGAGCTTCATAACAAAAAATTTTATGCATAAATCTTTCATTCCATTCGTCAACTTAATTAAATAAAAAGGCCTAATTAGTATTAAGTTTCTTTATTATTTTAAAACCATTGATACTTAAAAACTATTCTACCTTAACTCATTGTACTCTTGAAAACCCATTTAAATCTTTAATATATCTAGTTGGAGACGATCCTACAAATATACCCTGAGAAGAGAAACTTTATTTATAGTATATCATTTCTAGCTGGAGCCGAACCCACAACATACATAAGACAATTCTTAACAAAAATTATTTAATAAAAACATTTTTTTTTGATATTTAAATTATATTACAAAATTTGTCACCGCAACGTGGGACAATCTGCATTCACGGCAATTTAAAAAGTATTACAATATGAACATTAACATAGAATAAAACTGTGAATAATTGCACTTATGCTTTATAAGATAACTAATTACGTGCCAGAAATTTACATACATTTTTAACAAAAACCTTTATGTTATTTGGAGCTTCTTTCATATCCTTTGGTAGAGCATTGAAGAGATGTAGTTCTTCGTGATATGCGGATCCTCGTAAGAAAGATTTTTTGACAAATTAAATATCATAGTTATTTTTCGATCTTATATTATAATTATGTATATCTTGGCGTTTTTTTAATATGTGTAAGTATGTGCGAACTTTCCCATAAATTATTTTATATATTAGGATTAAATTTGCCTTTTTTATACTCCGCTTCACAGTTAACCAACAAAGAGTACTTAACATGAGGTTTATAAGAATATAAATATTGCAATTTATTTTGCAGTAGTTGGTGGTTTTCTACTTATTACACATTATTTTCTTACACATATTATAATTCACCTGATGACTAATTGTAAGTTATGGGACCGACATAGCACCATTGATTTTAATTGTATACTTTTTGCTCAAAAATTTATTAAAAATAGATATAGAACCTAAAATCATCAATTTGGTTTTATCGGAATTTAGTTTCAACTTATTACCACATAACCAATCATACAAAATATCGAGTTCGTTATTAAGGAAGTTGGTTATATCGTCTATCAGATACAGTGATTTTTTTTTTTATTATTATTAGCCGTTACTCGAGTCCGAGTATAGAAATTTTACAGTCGATAAATTGCGTACAATAAAAAACAAGTAAAAGGTGTAGTCTATTGTAATTTCCATTCATCTACGGTGCACACGACTATGGCTATAGAGGCCAATTCGGGAGAGCACAAGTCGACCGCAATCAGGACAAACATAGACCTGGTTAGGTCTTGGATTCGGCCTTCTTGCAGCAACATTTCCTTGATAGCTGGTCACAACCCCTCGCCATTCGGTTCTGTCCGCTGCAAGTTGTTCCCATTGCTCGTCTGCAATACCGCAGGATTTTAGATTTTCATGGAGAGCGTCTTTGAACCTCTTTCGTTGACCGCCACGCTTTCTTCTACCGCTTAGCAATTCACCATAAAATGTACATTTAGGAAGGCGGTTATCATGCATACGATGAACGTGACCTGCCCATCTTAGGCGTGCTCTTGAAATAAGCACCTCAATTGGAAGGCTGTTTGCTCTCCTGAGTACTTCCACGTTTGATATGTGATGGAACCAACGGATTTTCATCATACTTCTGAGGTGTCTTTGCTGAAAACGTTCTAATTCTTTCACATGATGACGGTAAGTGACCCAGCTTTCACATCCATATAGCAGTGTTGGAATGACAACTGCTCTGTAGACAGCCATTTTCGTTGACAAAGCAAGGTCGTGGTTGTCAAATACTCTCTCTCTAAGTCCCCAGAATGCTCTAGATGCAGCGTTAATTCTATTGCGAATCTCGCTGTCCATGTTTGCTTTGTCATTAACAACGTTGCCTAAGTAATTGAACTGATCCACCACTTCAAGAGAATTTCCGTTAAGTGTAATGTCTATTTGGTTCACTTGATGAGGAGTTGACATAATCTTAGTCTTTCCAATGTTGATTTTAAGTCCCAAAGAATCATAGCTTTGGGCATACACATCTAAAAGCTCTTGAAGCTCTTCCGGCGTAGAGGCTAAAAGTGCACAGTCATCCGCATACTGGAGATCACAAATGAATCGTGTGCGTGTCTTCGTGAAAGCTCTAAAGCGCCCTATGTTAAAGAGACCGCCATCAAGACGGTATCTGAGACCTATTCCTCTGACTGTCAGTTTGTTGTCAACAATAATTGTTAGAGCAGTGGTAAACAAATTAAAGAGTAGGGGTGCCAGGACACATCCCTGCCTAACTCCAGTGAGAGTTTGGAAAGGTTCGGTTGCCTCATTATTATACATAACCTGGGCGTTGTTGTTTGTATGTAGACTGCGACATACTTCCACAAATTTTCTAGGGATACCTAAGCGGAACATAATTTTCCAGAGCACTTCCCTGTCCACCGAGTCAAACGCCTTGGTTAAATCAATGAAGGCCATGTGAATTTCTCCTTGATGTTCGAGTGCTTTTTCTTGAAGCTGTTTAAGTGTGAAGATTAAATCCGATGTGCCTCGGTTTGGTCTAAAGCCACTCTGTGTTTCAGGAAGTAACTTTTCCATAACAGGTGTTAGCCTATTTGCCATCGCTTTAGAGAGTATCTTCCCTCCAACAGCTAGGAGAGCTATACCCCTGTAATTTCCACAGTCCGCAGCGCTCCCTTTGTTTTTGAAGAGGTTGATTAAAAGTGTATCACGAAACTCCTGCGGAGCTTGACCACTTTCCCACACGACATCAAACAGTTTTTTGAGGTAGGGTATGAGCTCTGACGACACAGCTTTAAAGATCTCAGCTGGGAGTGAGTCGGCGCCGGGAGATTTGTTATTTTTTAGCTGCCCAATGGCGGTTAAGATCTCTTCCGTTTTTAGTGGTTTATCTAAGTCTTCGAAGGTGTCATATTGAGGGATAAGATTTATAATATCGTGATCGGCTTGACTTTGCTGGTTAAGAATGCTAGAGTAGTGTTCTTTCCATCGGGCTCTTATTTCCTGGTCTTCTTTGAGGAGATTTCCATTTAAATCTTTAATAGGGCACATATTTTTCCGACTGGGGCCGTACACTGCTTTTACTCCTTGAAAGAAATTCCTGTAGTCGTGTGAATCGGCGTACTTTTGAATTTCTCTGGCCTTGCTTGCCCACCACTCGTTCTTTATTCTTCTGATTTCGCGTTGCGTTTCATACTTAGATTGGGTAAAAGCTTCTGCTTTTGATGAGTCGTTGGGGTGGTTGATAGCGTTTTGGAAGGCAGTATGTTTGCGGTCAAGAAGTTCTTGTATAAAAGCTTCATTATCATTGAACCAGTCCTCCGGTTTTTTACTTGCTGCAGTGCCAAGAATTTCCTCACTCGCACTTTTTAAACTGTCTTTAATTTGTGTCCAGGTAGCAGCGACATCTACAGAATTGGTTTCTTCTAGTGCACTCAAATTCTCTTGAACTTTTTGCTTTAGCTGTTCGACGGCTTGTTGGTCACGCAATTTACTAATACAGAGACGGAGTCTGCGTTTTACTTGAGTTCTTCGGTGTTTGGGTCTCATAACAATTTTCATTTTAGAGACAACAGGACGATGATCGGTCCAACATTCGCTATCAATGCGCGCCTTTGTAATTTGGACGTCCTTGAGATGCTTCCTACGTACGATAACATAGTCCAGTAGATGCCAGTGACCTGATCTGGGGTGACGCCAGGTGCCTTTAAATTTATCCTTTTGTCGGAAAACGGTGTTTGTTATAACTAGATCATGTTCGGCGCATTTAGTTAGGAGTAGTTGACCGTTAGCGTTCATGTTGCCCAAACCGTTCTTGCCTATGATGCCTGGCCAGGTGTCTGCATCTCTCCCTACTCTAGCGTTAAAATCGCCAAGAATAACGAGTCGTTCCGTTTTAGGTATTCTACAGAGGGTTTCTTCCAGCTGTTGATAGAAGCTTTCCTTGGTTTCGTGACTTGCATCCAGAGTGGGAGCGTAGGCGCTTATTAGATTTACCGCGTTGCCATCTGATAGTTCATAGCGCAGCAGCATTAGACGCTCGGATAGGCCTTGTGGTACTTGTGTTAAGTTGGATACAAGTTGATTCCGAACGGCAAATCCTACTCCATGTTGTCTTCTTGAATTGGTGGGAAGACCTTTCCAATAGAAGGTGTAGTACTTTTCTGTGAGAGAGCCTTCCTCCAAAAATCGAGTTTCACTGAGAGCTGCAACGTCAACATTGAGTCGGTGAAGTTCTCTATCTATTAGAGCAGTTCTTCTTTCAGGCCGATCGGTGCGAGTGCTGTCGTTCAAAGTACGAACATTCCAAGCGCCGTAGATGAAAGAATTAGTTTTGTTGGATTTAACTTGTCGGTGTTTTTTCGGCATTCGATGAGGTGTCCCTGTGGGCACCCTCCCCCGGAGATCCGATCGGGAGGGTATTTTACCTCCGGATGATTTTGTCCCACTTGAACGCTCCATCATTTTTTTAAAGCCTTAATCGACTGAAAACGAAGCTGCATTTGAAGTTTTAGCTGGAGCAGGTATGCAACTGACCAGCTCGGTTGCGGAAGGCGAGTGGTGTGGTCCCATGGCACAGAAGGAGACTGCGACGATGGGGTAACCAAACGATTCCAAAAGCAACCTTTGTGTGCGGTGGGTTATTTTTACCGCACTCTTCGTGAGAAGGTGGATGGGCTCACGGCAAAAGGTAAGGGTTATTCCGCCCTTACTCGGTCGTTAGAGCCTCGTTAGTGAAAACAGGGTGCACCAAGTTCAAATTGAACTCATCGCGAAGGTGAGGTTAACAATTGAGTAGGAGAGGCTATAACTTGCGCTTCACTACCCCATTACACATTATATCGTCTATCAGATACAGTGATTACAGTGTCATCAGCAAACAAATTTACATATGCATTTTTCAAAGCACAATGAATGTCATTCACATATATGATCAAAAGGAGAGGTCCTAATACACTCCCTTGGGGGACCCCGTATGGACTAGCAATTTTGTTTGACATTTTATTCATGACATTTGTCATAAATCTCAAGAGGGTCACCTAGGTGACTTGAAAGGCGGTTAGTAAACATTTATACATATTTCTTTATTTAGTTATAATAATGAGGTACACTACCTTGAAGTTGCTCACAAAGGATACATTCTGTACAGAAACACACATTAAGACCAACCAGAGTATTTTCTTATCACTATGAGAAGTACAATTAGCATATCGAATTCGATGTGAATCACTGAAAATGCTATTTAAAAAGCACTCAAAAACTTAAAAATAAAATTCACGACAGGTCCCGATGGTATACCAGCTTCTTTATTAAGAGACTGTGCCTCTATTTTTACCTTACCATTTTCTATCATTTTTAATTTAGCACTGCAAATCACTACACTTCCCCAAAAATATGGACTCAATAAAAAGAATCTGTCCTGTTTTTGAAAAAGGTGATAAGATTGATATTGAAAATTACAGACCTACAATAGTACTTCTATGTAATTTTAGCAATCTCCTCGAAATTTCCTTACAAAATATAATTTATTTTCATGATAAATCTCAACTCTCCTGCAACAGTCAACACAGGTTTTTGGTAGGTAGATCTACAATTACCAACTTTGTAAGTGTTACACATTTCATCGCGAATACACTAGACCACGGTGGTCAAACAGACATAATTTGCACAGACCTGTCTGAAGCATTTGACATACTGGTTAATAAGATCCTACCGCAAAAATTGTTGGTTTTTGGTTGAGCCATATCTTTGTAACAGAACATTAAACGTGAAGTATCATGGGTGTTCATCTTTTGAAGAATTAGCGACGTTATGAGTTCCGCAGGGCTCTGCTCTGAACGCACTGTTATTTATAATTTTCATCAATTATATTTGCCGAGATATACAAAATAACGTCCTTCTATATACCGACGATTGTTTGCATCTATTAACTCCGAAAAAGACTGTCGTCCATTACAGCATGACTTCTCAAAAATAAATGCAGGGTGTGAAAATAATAAGCCACTTTTAAATGTATCAAAATGTAATGAGATGATCTTCATGTGGAGAAATAACTCGATAAATTTGCAGTGTAAAATAGGCCAACGACATAGTTACTAGATGCAATCAATTCAAGGATCTTGGAGTCATCTTTGACTCAAAATTAACCTTTACTACCCATATAGATGACATAGCTGCTAATGCCCACAGAACTCTATTCTACTTAGCTAGGAGATGAGAAGGAGAAGATTTTAATACATTTGGTACTAAAATCTTCTCCTATTAATGATATGTAATGAAATTACTTAAGCTATCATTGGAACCTTGTTGCTTTTAGTTCTAGTATTAATAATATAAAGTAGTGTATTTTAAATCACTGTTTATTTAACTTTCAGGTCCTATACTACATTACTATTTAAACTATCTTCTCATATATTATGTTTTGTAGATTTGTTGATTATTTTTAGCATTCTAACATTATAAAAAGATAAATCTCAATGCGAAACTTTGACATACGACTAGATAATCCAATAGACGTAGTAAATGGGTGGGTGTGCAGATTTATATTAGTGTTCTAGTGGACACCGCCGACCCGGTAATGATTATTTTAGTGATTTCAGTTAGGCACATAATAATACTTTTTATAAATACTAACTCCTCATACTGCAAAATGATGGCTCCGTTCAACGTAGACAATTTACTTGCTATAGGTACCAAGAAAATCTATAAACTAATCATTGGTTTTCTGACAGATATGAATATCAAACTATAGGTTAGCTTCGTTTTCCTCTTGTGTTAACCTTATGTCTTTACCTACCTTATTGTGGTCTTTTTTTTGTGATGTCAACGGACCCATGGATGAGAAATGTGTATCCCTATTTCCCGTCGTTGCTCTTTTTCACTCTACTCCATTTTGTTTTAGGTTCAGATTAAATCTTTATTGATTTTAACATTTTGTTAAATATTGTTCAATATTCAGTCATTTTTGTTAAAATTAAATATGACAATGTGGCAAAATGCTGGACGTACTGTGCACGAACTGTTTAAAATCTATAAGAGTAGATGTATGAGTCTCAGTGTTCAAAATGAAACAGCTGATAATACAGGGATTCAACATGTTTAGCGGTTGCGTAGAACTTTATCTACCTCTACCGAGAATTTTCGCAAAGGGAAAAGTTGGAAGACTCGTCAAAATGAAGACACTCACGAAAATTCAGCCTGTCAATAATCACTTTAAAAAGGGGCGTCTGACCTCGGACCAACTCTGTATAAATGTGTTGAACTTGTATTCTCAAATCTAACAATTTTATCAATGCCTTTCTCAAACCAGAATAATAATGTACTTATTATAAAATATTTTACGATATTATGTTTTCAAAGATTTCAAATTCCTCCTAACATTGTATCCCGTATACTTCGCGTAGTAGCAACATGCAAAAGTTTCTAATAGATAGTTTATCTATGCTTTACTAGATTAAATACATTGCCCTGTGCTTAACGTCTGTGTTAATTGATTTTAATTACGGCTTGCTGTCTGTCTTAATTAAGAACAATTAGGAAGGGTCAGTACTTTGCTTTCAAACAGGAATGCTCAATCCCATTATACATTTAATATCTTTGGGTCATTCATGGCTCACCGAGTGCCAAATATAAACTATTTATGAGGCCTTTCAGTGCAATATTACATCATTTATCAAGCTATGGTTATGAGTTAGTGAATATTCAAGCCTGTGCAGATATTACAAATATTTTTTGTCATTTATAATAGTTATAATTGACGTTAGTCCAATTACTTCGAGACCTTTAAACAATAAGGATTTTAGGTCGAGTCTATGGATTAAGACACCCGCTGAAGGCATTTGAAATAAATATTTCTGAGATGGTTATGTAACGCAGCTTCAATAGGTTTCTGCCTTTAAATTGCAAAGGCTCTATTCAAAATCAACCTGTGTTGGAAGCAGTTGTTCCAAAGCACATATCCGTAACAAACTCATAACAGTTCCATGACTGCAACTGCATATGTACTGCTTTAGCTGATACTGATTTTGCTAATACCGGAGGCTGACATATTCACTGTACTCGACCTGGCTATATACCAAATATAACAGGATTATGGTACACCCCCTTTTCCTTTAGTTTTAAAGATAATCTATTAAAATTTGAAATATCCTATAGTGGACCAATAATGTGGTGCTCGGCTTATAGGGGCCGCAAAAAAAAATCCAAACAGGATGATTTTTGTAGGGTTGCTTGGGGAGTGTCTCCTGAATATCCAACCAAAAATCACGCTCGAACTTCTGGTACGATTTGCGCTATAGGGCTGGTTTTCTAAACATTTTTTTAGAGCAAAATGACCTTAATAAAAGTTATAGAGGATCAAACTCTGAACAACTTTTCCTTATAATTTTTTTTGTATACCTAATATTTAACGAGTTACTGCGCATTATTTGACAAAATTGCGCACGCTGCAGGGATGGTCTTGTAAACATGTTTTTACAAAAAAAAATTTATAAGGAAAAGTTGTTCAGAGTTTGATCCTCTACAACTGTTATTGAGGTAATTTTTGTGTAAAAACATGTTTACAAGACTACCCCTGCAGCGTGTGCAATTTTTGTCATGTAATGCGCAATAACTTGTTAAATATTAGAGATATAAAAAATTATGAAGAAAAGTTGTTCACAATTTGATCCTCAACAACATTTATTAAGGTCATTTTACTCTAAAAAAATGTCTAGGATACCACTCCTATAGCGCAAATCGTACCAGGAGCTCGAGTGTGATCTTTTAGTTGAATACTCAGGAGGCAGTCCCCAAGCAACCCTGAAAAAATCATCCTGTTTAGATTTTTTTTTAAATGACATCTTTATTAGATTATAGGTATACTTAATAAACGTTACTTTTTGACATATATTTTCGTTGATATTATTGGATTTAATTATTTCATATTTAGAAAATAGGCGGCAATATGTAGAATACCGTGGTTTCAGATCGTTCGATGTCTAAGCTAGTTCAGATGTTCCCCAGGGATCTGTATCGGGACCGTTACTTTTTAACATATTTACTAACGTCTGTCTCAGATCTAGACGTACTAAGCTTATTATCTTATATGAGGATGACTTGAAAATATATTGTTTAATTGAAGCTAAGGAAAACTGCGAGAACCTTCAGAATAATTTAAATAAGATAAATGATTGGTGTATATTAAATCATTTACCTCTCAATGTATCTAAGTGTATTTACATTTTATAGAGCTCGTACTCACGTTAGTTATAATTACCATTTAGATAATCAACAATCACAAATACCAGATACAATTAAGGATCTTGGCGTTATCTTTGACGAAAGCTTCAGTTTAATGAACATGTAAATTTAGTTGTGTGTAATTAAAAATGTTAAGGGTTTTAACAATTCAGACATAATGAAATTGTTACATTCTTCCTTTGTGCGGTCAAAATTAGAATATTGCTCACTGGTATGGTCCCTGGGATATGCTACATACAAAAACAATATAGACAACTTTCACCACCGTTTTGTTAATTATTTGTGTTTTATGGAAGTTGGCAATTATCCTACAATTGGTTACTCATAAACCATTACGTTAAACAGGTTAGACATGTCAAGTCTACAAAACAGAAGAATAGCGCACTCTATAGTATTTCTATATAAAATTATTCACAATATCGTTGATTGCCTGCTTATTTTGGAGCAACTATGTTTTCGTATACCTCGTATAGAAAGTAGAAATCGTGAAACATTTTATCTTGCTTATCCCAAGACTAATTTATTGAAATTTTGACCTATACATTTTATGTATAAAAATTAATACTCTCTACAAAATGAGCTTGATATATTTAATTGTAGTCTTGCCTAAATTAAACATTTTTTATCTGTATATGGTCAGCTTAATATCAGATAATATTATTAGTATTTATGTAATAGTTGTATTTTTTCTGTTTCTCCTCTTCTTACACATTTCATACATTTATATTCATATATACCAATGATATTCTGCACATTTGATGTAAACATTTGTACTTTTAGTGTATTATCACTTATAATATCACAAGAACTAAAATTATTTCCGGAAATTTTCTTGAGGGCACGAATATTTTGAAAATTATCCCGACTCGCGAAGCGACGAGGGATAATTTCCTTAAAATATTCGTGCCCGAAGGAAAATTTCCAGGAATAATTTAAGCTTGCGTGGTATTCGGTAAGAAAATTTCACACCACTTAACACCATAATTTGGAAAAAAATTATTAATCCAACCTGACATTTTAAATTAATTTCACTGCTTGTCAAGTTGGCCAGGGTATTGTTGTTTTTGACGTATGTTGATTTGTCATTTTTGTTTAACCGGTTCTGTCACAAAGATTAATAATTACTAGTTCAAAAGGTCTGTACGTTGAGTTTAATAAGTGTATAGCGAAATGTCGCGATTTGGTAAAGAAAATCAACAAGTAATTAGACAAGAAATTTTGCATTATTCACAGGTACATCTACATTATTTAATGGTTGCAGATCATATGTTTACCTTTTCAACTGTCAAAAAATTTTCACTTAAATATCGTGGCACCTCGGAAAAATTTCAGGAATTTTTTTTAATTGCCATGGTAACTAGTCAAAATTAAGGTATCTTATTGGTTAAAAAGTAGAGGTGTGAAATTTTCAAAGTAATTTCCCCACCCTGTAACTGATTACCTGTTGGGTGCTTGTATCTAAAAATAAATAAATGAATGAATGAATGTTTGAATAAATGAGCGAATGAATGAATGAATGAATGAATGAATGATACTAACTTTTGGTTTTCAAATGGAACGCACTGTATTTTATTTCATTTTTAAATTTTGCATAATTTTCTGAGTTTAATGGATGATATCTGATAAGTGACATTTGTAACGTCAGTATTCATTTTAATTTATTTTGTCTATTTAAGTGTGTTCTGAATTATTCTAATTGGTCCGTGTAATGATACAAAAATCGGAACTCATCAAAAATACTAAAATTGTGTGATTTAGAGCCAATAAAATCATCAAAATGGTTTTTAGGGTAAAACCGGTTCAGTGGCTCAATGCTTACGTATTAGGCTTGCAACCATGTAGTCCCGGATTCGAATCCTGGCTAGATCATGGTGTTTAGTGGCTTTTTTCATCTGTTATCGAATTGGTAGCAGTGGACTAGACGAGGTTGTGTGAGAGGCAACACGTCTAGTCTCTGTACCAATTCTTAGTTCGAGCATCAACTGCGATACATGGCAATGTCACAGGGAATGGTCGTTGTACAACTGTCTATGTTTATGTCTATACAACTCTATAACTAGGATCATCGTTCCTGTGAAGTGGCGATTAATAAATATAATAAATAAACACAATGTTTTGATATAGAACCATATTAGTACCGCGGTACCATTTATTAGTTTATTCATATGCCTTAAAAATGTACGATAAAAATAATCAAAATTGCAGCTAAAAGACAATAATAAAATACAATTTATTTACCCTACATAAAGTGGCTCTACAATACAGTTATGTGCATGCCCACGAAGAGAGGTTTAATTTCGTAATAAGAAGAAGCTAGCCATAGGGTAATACTTCATCAGTCGGCCCAGAGATGACGAAATTGGTTCTACCACGGAGAAACTAGGAAACAGCAAAAGAGTCCCGAATGACAGAGTGGAATAAAATAGAAAACTCTAGAATAAGCACTATGGAGTATATGAGTAGCGACATCGACGCATTCGGAGTCCAGTTATACTTTACATGAGCCAAGTGATCAGATCAGTAAAGTTAAATATTAAATAAATCAGTGGTTAGTGACCATTCGTATTGCAATTGTTGGACCTACGCTTGGGAGTGTTTACTGGAAGGTGTAGATGTCAAAGAACACACCAAACTCTATCTAATAAAAAAATCATCACACTTAAAAGCAGCAAAAAATCTTATCAGGAAAATTTTTCGTAACTATAACCAAATTCGAAATAGTTCTCATGAAACGCGTGCTCCATATAAAAACATCGTCGGAAGATATTTTTGGAAGTACAGCGAAGAAGGATTTATAAAAAATTTTTGTTTTATTTTTGCGTAACTGTGTCCAAAATCTAATTTTGCAAAATATTACGAAAATCAATTCCAAGAACGTATTTATTGTAACCATAATAAAAGACGCCCCATGCATATTTAATTTTCGTATTTGCAAGGAAATTGTTAAACTTTCGAAATTATAGCAAAAATTCAATTTTGAAAACTATTATAAAAATTCGCTCCATGGAGCGTTTTTTTATGAATGTCGCTCCACGGAATGTAATTTTAACAACTATAATGAATGCTCCACGAAGCGTTATTTATGTAACTAACGAATTTCGTTCCATGGAGAGTAATTTTAGCGACTATAATGAATGTCGCTGCATGGGGCGGGCGGGCGGACGGTCGTAATGTCGCCCCGATCACCAAAATTTAGCAACTACCTTGAAAACCTACTACTACCTTCTTACGAACTGACGTTGCGTGGCACTGCAACTCATGCGTTTTATTAAATATGAGGACAAGTTTCGAATTCAAAATTTTAAAGAGAAATTTGGCTCGAGCGACAACATTATTGAAGGTGCATTTTTATTTTTTGCAGCCGATTTTGGCGGTAAAGTTATACGTTTTTCCTTGTTTGCCCTTAGGGGGTTCCTCAGTGATTTGGTGGTAACAAAGTATCCTTATCACGTACACAGTACATGGGACCGCCTTGCCTGAACGTATGAATATATAAGTAATATTGTTATTCAAGAATTTTTAAGCTCTAGAACGAGCGCCCGAAATTATCATTGTGACATTTTAAATACGTAAAAAGACAGGCAAGCAAAAGCCCACATATTCGTAAATATTGAACTATTGCATTGAATCTTTTTGTGTCAATCGCTTGCTAAAAGCTAAAACATTAGATGATAGTTGTAGACACTATCTGAGTCGTCCGATTCCTCACCCTGTGTGGTATGGTCCGCTGTTATTGTTAAACCTATACATTCGTTAACCTTATACTGAACATATACCGGAATCTTTGATTTGAAAAATAAAAAGATTTTTTCTGGACAGCTTAGCTTGAGACTCCTGAGGCTGTAAGTGCACTTTATTTTTTGAAATTTTGAAATTTGGGGGTTGCTTCGAATCTGCTGGTCAGGGTCAATACTACAACCCTGTATATGCTTTTCTTTATGTTGAATTAATTTTTTTTTTTTTTTGTTTTTTGGCTTTGGGTCATGAACCATGCAGCCAGTTACTGATAGTTTAATAATTCCTATAAATAAACCTAGCACAAATCAACGAGATTGAATATGAAAAAACGAGGGGAATTGACGGGGACACACACTTCTCATCCAGGGGTCGATCAGGACATTTTTATAATTCAGACAGCACAAGGGAGACCTCGGAAAGTAGGGGAAACTAACATGAGGAAAGACACCAGGTATACGAGATTAACCTATAGTTGAATTCATTGATTGTTACATTAATAGTTTATTTTTTAGCACTGTATGTTTGTATTATTTGGACAGGGTCAAAGATTACACCCTGTGTATGTCTTCTTCTTGGAATTAATAACACTTAGTTTTAAAACGAATGAAAGAAATTTATTTAAATTAAGAACAAAATTTGTAAACGTATGTAATAATAAAATATTTAAAATTAACAAAGTAATGCGAGGTACCTTGTCGACAATAGAAATTTCGACTTAAAAAACAGAAATAGTAGCGTCGCAAATAACAAACGACAAATTGTAGATAAATATTTGTTTCGACAAAATTCATTTTTGTTTTGTACGCTGGGGCAAATTATTATTAAAATTAAACTCTTTTTTTACTAGGTTTCGGTTTAGGAAGCAGAACGGTCACTCGCTTTAATTAATTTAAGCATAGGATGAAGCAATGAATTAAACACTTGGGTTTTTGTAACTTCAGTCGCGAAGCACAGAAACTAATTTTGAAGTTCACCGGAAATTGACTTACCCAGAGCTCGCCGGGCTCGGCTATTTATATGTTTCGATGGGGAAGGTGCGTGCAGAGGTCTGAAGTCATATGGGCTCGATTGCGCAACATTGCGCAATATTGCACAACATTTCATCATGCATTTTGAAAAATCAAACATTCAGGACAAAAAATCATAAGATGAGATGGGCCATAAAAAGGGGAACTTTTGATGTATGAATGACGTTTGAATTGATTCGGGTTTGGAAGTTATTCGTAATAACTGCGGAATGAATTGAATTTGGAAGTGGTCCCGTAATGCATTCGAAGGTCTTTTAAGATATGTTGATCTCAAATGGAAATTTTTCTATGGGTATGCATTGAAATGAATGGAAAGTAAGTTTTGATGTCAATCTAAATATGTAAAACGGAAATAAGTTTTGGTGAACATTCAGCTGGCTCATCGGGAAAGTAAGTGAAGAATGTTTTGATATGTGATTTAAAACTTCAATGGGAAATTGAATTTAAGAGAAAAATGTCTTGTAAAAACTTATAGAAGTGAATAATAACGTTGTGACTTGAGGTGTGGAAAGTAACGAGTTTGTGAGATGGCTGTATTTTTAAGGGCAGTTGTTTGTAACTTTTGCAGTTGGAGAGTACTTTGGCGAATACGAATGTTGGAGTGAGGTTGTCGGTGAATTTGGACTACTTGTGAATTATCGGTGCTATGTGAATTTTTCCAGAATTTCTTGACTAAAATTGTAGTGTTTGCAAATTTTAAATTTGTAATGACTTTTTGTTAATAGTTTGGCTTGATGAATGGGGTTATTAAAATTATAAGCTTTTTGAAAATTTCTCTGTCGGTGATCTATAACAATACCCATATCTTTGAAATTTGTATCTGTAGTAACATTTTTAGAAAAGATCAATATATTTTTTGAACTACAGATATAATATTTTACTGTGTTTCAAATTTCCCTTTCAGGTTAATTTAGAAAGTGTAATTTAAAAGTGTTAAATTTAAGACAGTGCCACGACGTCCAATAGATACCATCTAGATAAATTTTGTATGTTTCATCTGAATCAGTTGCATCGAACCCTTCAGGTGAACACATTAGTATCCATTTTTGAAAGAGTGGCAAAACGTCCTTCAGACGTCCATGATATGGATCGTTCACATAGACACGTAACAATACGTAAAAGGAACACAAAACATTAGATAGTGCCGGAAATATATGTGATTTTTTTTATATCGAAGGTAATTGGCCTTTCAAACAATTTTAATTGGCATGAAAAATGATGGGTATATCCTCATTAGACCTATTTCCTTGCAAGTGGTTTCAACCACAACACTACATTTAATGTAATACCTATTATTTATTTTACGTAAATAATGGAGTGAAAACGTGATTCATGGTAAACTGCCTACAGAACCATCGTATAAGTTAAAGCACCTGTCTTGTTCTTAATAAAGACTTAATCGTGCTATTCTTATTGCCTTACATTTCAGACGTCTTTACTTAAATTTTTAAAATCAACTTATCTAACCTGACGTGGCGTAAGTGAAGATTACAGACGCCGACCGGCCGAGATCCTCAGATAACAGGGGATTAAGATGTCTAAAAGAAAAGTAGGCTGTTTCTACGCTCACTTCCAAGGATTATCTGCATACAGAAACCAAACCTTGTTGATTCCACTAAGTCTCGACAATCTCATTAAGGGAGCTATATTGTTGAAATTCATCTTGACAAAAAAATAATGCACTTACATTTTTAAAATAGAATCCATTGTTTTGTTATTTTATTTTATGAGACATTCTATAATTTTAGACTGGGCAATTAAATTCTATTAATTTGTTTGTTCAGAGTCTGAATATTAAACGAGTTTTCGACCAATTTATACATTTATTTATGTATCTATTTATTGCTACATTGCCCAAAAGAATATCTAGTTACAGGACAGATAGAAGATTCACACATGCAATAATATACATAATACACATAAAATGCGTAAATAAAAATATACGTAACATCAGAATGTCAAAGAATCACAGGAAATAAACAAAGACATACACCCAGGGGTATTTCAAGGTGAATTAATGTAAACATGTAGACCTAACCATGGTAGATGTTGTTCGGAAAGAGAATTTAACGTTCTATTTTACTATTATTATATTTGCAAAATTACGATTTTATTTTTGTAAAGTGTACCTTTACCCTCACACAGTTTATCTCTACCATTCTAGAAATAAAAGATGATCGGCAAAATACAGTTTTAATTTCATCCCAATTACATCATACATATCTAGGATTAATTATCGAGTGTCACCTAAGAATAAAATAGTCTCTATTGCAACAAATACAAATTGTCATAAAAGTTACACAGCACTGCTAAGCATATTTTCATGTATATTTACGTATATAGTAATATTAATTTAATTTCAAAAATTGCACAAGTAAAATGAAGAAAAATGTAAATAATATCAAAACACACAGGTTGCACACATTTTGTCACAAATAAAAGTAATAATTATAAACCTATTGCTAAATCTAATATATACTGTATATGCTGTTTCAAGCTCTTGATATTGAATGACATGTAAATATTGAAATCATCAGCGTACATATGAAAATTGCAGTATTTTATTGATTTACTGGTATCAGCACTAAAAACTGTAAACAAAATTGGTCCAAGTGATGATCCTTGAGGGACTTCTGACACTATTTCCAAAGGTTTTGATATATTGAGTTTGTCGTCAACACTGCAGAGATCAATCGTTTTTGCACCAAAATTATAGTGTCTTAATTTTGAAAAAATAAATTGAAAGTTGATTGAATTGAAAGCCTTGGACATGTCTAAAAATACCATAGTTGTATATTTATTATTATCAAACCCTTCTACGATGACGTTTGTGATTTTAGGAAGAGCTGTGGCACAACTATGGCCTTTTCGGAAGCCAGATTCATACTTTGATATTATACTAATTTGTTTTTTTTTTGTTGAAATAGGCTTAAAATGTAATGTCATGTAAAATTTCTGTCTGTCGATCTGTCTGTCTGTAACTTTTTTTTTGTGAGCACGTTTATTGTGGAACCGTTTATGATATTGATTTGAAATTTGGTACACTTATGTATTATAATGAGATCTGGAACTAGATTATATGTTGATCTAATTCCGTTGAAGGATTCGGGGGTAAATGGGGTAAATAAGGGTAAATAGGCAATACAAGCAGGTAAGAATCCCTAAAATTGCAATTTAGGGCTTGTACGAAAAGTCAAGTTCTCAAAATTTTTTTGCCATCAGCCAACTCTCATTATCGCCCCCACACTGTTATAAAAGGGAGTATAAAAAATTAAAATGTGATATATTGTGTATACAAGAACGAAAGGTCTCAACACATTTTTTTGGCGTTAGCCACACCCTCTACCACCCCCTTTGCCACCTCCATCCAATTGTTAAAGGGAGTAAAAATTAAATTGGGATTTAGTGTGTGTACGAAAACCAAGGGCCTGTAAAATTTATTTTGGCATTACTTGCCCCTTCTACCACTCCCATTGCCACCCCCACACTATTATAAAAGGGAGTAAAATATTACATTGGAATTTAGTGTCTACAAGACTTGGATACAAAATCTGGACGTGGAAGTAGTGGTCCCTTGGGCAGCCGTTTTCTAATAATTTTGAGTCTGCCGGTAGGAAAGTCTAAGACTGCTAAGTAATGGATTTCTATTTAGGTACTGGGAGGACTATTTCTCTTTCCCATAGTGTCGCAATTTCTCCTTGTTCTATAGAATAATTAATGATATGCGTTAGTGGAATAAACAAAGTCACCGAAAAGAATACTTATCCGTGTTTTGAAATTTTTAAAGCAGGAATGGATATTAAATACTTAAAAATAACGTATAAACTAAGCGTAGAACCACATATCAGGGATGGTATAATATGATGGGTAGGTGTAACGAATGTACACTTAAACAAATTAGAATTATCTAACTCAAAAAAGAATAATTAATATTATGTACAACAGAGATTCTACCTATCCTATCCTATTTTTTTTACAAGGAAATATTAGTTATAGATCCACGTCAACTGTTTTTCTTTAGCCTGTCCATTATGCAATACTCTGATGGTAAAAAAATAGTAATAATAATTATACAGCAATTATTTGTTATGTATACAGACTATCGGTAAACCTACGCCGTATAGGTGACAAATTTGATGTTAGGACGATATTTCAAACGGGGAACACTTTAAGATCTATTTTAACAAAAACAAAACCGATAAACAGGGAGCAGAATTCAAGAAACTGTATTTACAATATCCCGTGCGAATGTGATAAATGTTATGTGGGTGAGTCATCCAGACCTTTCAGTGTGAGGTTGGATGAGCACAAGAATTACATTAGAAATAATGAAATTCAGAAATAAAAGATTTGTGAACATGCTTGGGAAAACGGACATAGAATAAACTGGGACTCGGCAAAAATTGTAACAAAAGAAACAGATACCAAAACAAGAAAAATGAAAGAATCAGCATATTGTCTGAAAGTTATTTGTGGCATTCTACGAATATTCTTTCCTATTATTTGGGTTTTCTACCACATGTACTATTATCCTCTTCAAAACAAATCACCGAATCTACAAAATAATAGAATTATTGGAAAAAAGAGCCTCTGCGCCCGTGACGTTTACGCCAAAGGAAAAGTCAGAGGTTATGTTTTGCAAATAATATAAATCGGAATAAACACAAAAATAATGTATTTTGCTGACGTTTCGGAAAGTAATCTCTTTCCGTTTTCAATCAGCAATAATCTCATATGAAGATAAGTGTGTATCGAATTGTTCTGTAGATATTTGTACAACCTGGCTACCAATGATAAAAGAAGAACTTAACAAACTCAAAATTATCTAAAAGAAAATATCATCAGTTCTATGTTCTGTGTAAGTAGTAAGTATCTATGGAAGTAACATAAACAGAATCTTAAAGCTGTGTATTTGACATACACAGCAAAATAAGAGTTCTTCAAAAAGAAAGCTTTGAAAATGGAAAGAGATTACTTTCCGAAATGTCAGCAAAATACATTATTTCTGTGTTTATTCCGATTTATATTGTTTGCAAAAAACCTCTGACTTTTCCTTTGGCGTAAACGTCACGGGTGCAGAGGCTTTTTTCCAATAATTCTATTATTTTGTAGATTCGGTGATTTGTTTTGAAGAGGATAACAATACATGTGGTAGAAAACCCAAATAATAGGAAAGAATATTCGTAGAACGCCACAAATAACTTTCAGACAATATAGTACAAAATGATCATAACACCAGATTGAGATTAATCTAATACCTGCTAAACAAATCCACAAAACAATTGAGCAAGATCCCATATATTTTTGACACTAGAGCATTTAACTTTACACATGGAACCTTAAAAGGTATGTATATGAAATAAAAAATTATTTAACAAATATGTCAATAAAGTTATATCAGAAACTTTCAGAATTGAAATACATAAAGTATTGGTTTTAAAGAACTCTTAAAAGGAAGCTGAAATAATGTGGTACTTATCAAATCTATTGATATTGCCATATGTCCAATCAACCGCTAGTGTAATTCAAACTTGTAGTTATTAATAAGAAAAAATACACTACTGAAAGTGTCTATCCACAATAATCTAATAAACTGACGACAAAAATTGATAATTATGAACACTACAAATCATAATATTATAATAAAATATAGAACATATTTAGATTACCCGTCTTATCAACAATTTTTGAAAACATTTTAGAATTACAAGTTAGGGAGTTTTTAAATATTAATAATAATCTACCTTTAAGACAGTCTGGATATAGATCTGGTTTCAGGTGCGCTGATGACATCATTGAGACTATTGATAGTAATAAAATCAGTGTTTAAGTATTATTACATTATACTAAGGCTTTTGATAAGAACCAGAAAAGGATCCATCAGCTGCTGACCGAAAACTAAGAAGTCTTATTATCAAGATAAAATTTTTAATTCAGAAAACCAATCCCGATCTGCTTGGAAGATTATGTCTGAATTATGTAACAGAAATAAAAACCATAATAATATTTCTATAAATAATGATGGGGTCTTGTATGAGGAGCCAAGAATAATTGCCTCACTTTTTAATGATTTTTTTATTAATACACCTAAAATATAACCGATCAAATTCCAAAAGTAAATAATATTTCTTCAATTCCTTATTTCTCAATCCATTTAGTGCAGAAGAAATGTTAAAATTACTGACGAAAAAATTAAAAAGTAAAAAATCATCTGGTACAGATAATGTACCAATGTTTATAATTAAATTTTTTTTAAATTTTATCATTGAACCGATTACTTATATCGTTAATACGTTAATATGTCCTTTGAAACTGGAACATTCCCTGATGGCTTAAAAACTGGAAAGGTTGTTCCTGTTTTCAAGAAAAGTGATCCAAATTTATTAGAAAATTATAGACCGGTTACAGTGCCTATTGGATTTTCTAAAATACTTGAATATTGTTTTATGGATCGGTTATTGAAGTATCTCAAAAATATCAGATCTTAACAAATAATCAACATGGATTTCGAGGTGGAATGTCGACTACTACTGCTATATAAGTAGTCATTTTATGATAACATTTTAAATTTTCTGGAAACAGGCGAATGTCTTGTTGGGATTTTTTGCGATCTCAGCAGGGCATTCGATTGCGTCGATCATAAACGATTATTATATAAACTGAGTTGTTATGGTATAAGAGGTATAGCGTTAAACTGGGTTCTAACCTATCTTGAAAATAGGAAACAACGTGTTAATATGAGATATAAAAATTCAAATGGTTTAAGTTCTGTTACATCTGACTATTCACTTTTAACAATGGGAGTTCCACAGGGTTCCGTTTTGGGCCCCGTGTTATTTTTATTATACGTAAACGAAATAGATTTTGTTTCATCTAGTACTCATTTTACGATGTATGCCGATGATACATCTTTAATCATTTCAAACAAAACAGATGAAATTTTAGAACTCAATTGTAACAATTTATTTAATAACCAAAGTGAATGATTCTCTAATAAATAAATTCATTACATTTTGATGCTGATAAAACCCAGGTTTTAAGATTTCATACTAATCAAAAACATTGTGGATTCCTAAATTTTAATATAAACAAACGCTTTTTTCTACCGAAGCACCAACAGCTTAATTAGGTATACAGTTAGATAACAACCTTAACTGGAAATCTCAACATGAGGCTGTAATTTCAAAACTTGCATCCATTACCTATTTATTTCGAAATATAAGAACGGTTCTTTGTACAGAACAACTTATCTGTTTGTATTATGCACAAGTTGAATCTCGACTGAGATACGGTGTTTGCTTCTGGGGAAACTCCACTTTTGCTTCTTATGTTTTTATCGCGCAAAAACGTATTTTAAAATGTATTGCAGGCGTTCCGTATACCCATCCATGTGGAGATATTTTTAAAAATTATGAAATATTAACTTTACCAAGTTTGTACATTTTTGAATTGTGTATATATATTTTTAAAAATCAGACAAAATTTATTTTAAATAGCCACTATCATAACGTTAATACAAAACAAAAACAAAATTTTCATGTTCCTTTTGCTAGGCTAAAAATTACTGCCAAATCTCCTAATTTTATAGGGCCGAAGTTTTTTAACTTATTACCTGACGATATAAAATGTATTAAAAGAGAAAGTTTATTTAAATCTATTCTAAAAAAATTTTTACTTAATTAATGCGTTTATTCTGTATCTGATTGCTTTTGTGTATGTTAGTTTATAAGTTTTGTGACTATTCCTATACATGTAATGTCAAATGAAAAATAAATATTATGATTATTATTATTATATGATAAATCACCAATCACTTCTTTTAATTTTGCATTTTTGTGGCTTTGAACAAAATTCTTCCCATTTAATTTTATAATTTTTGTCGAATAGAGTTCAACAAACGGTACTCAATAACAATATTTCGCAACAACCAACGGTACTTTCTGGAGTTCCGCAGGGACGTATACTAGTCCCAATATTATTTACTGTCTTTACATCAAATTTTCATAAATCTTTGCAATTCTATAATTACCATTTATATGCCGATGATGCCGACTTTATTATTCATTTTATATTGAAGATCTATCTACATGAATATGGGAATTTAATTAACACTGATTTAAACATGGCGGTGCGACGTATGCAAAAAGTACAGAATTCTTGCCTTCCTTTAATTTTTCGAATATCTCACAAACTTGCTGGTTGCTGGAATATGTACAATGTCGTAAACATGGCTTGTTTTTTTCATATTTTAAAATTTAAGTCACTACCTTATCCCCTCAACAAGGTGTCCTTTCGCCCTGATGTTCATAATATTTTTTTTTATTAGCCGTTACTCGAGTCCGAGTATAAAAATGTTACAGTCGATAGATTGTGTACAATAAAAAACAAGTAAAAGGTGTAGTCTGTTGTAATTCCCATTCATCCCCATTCATCTACGGTGCACACGACTATGGCTATAGAGGCCAATTCGGGAGAGCACATGTCGACCGCAGTCAGGACAAACATAGACCTGGTTAGGTCTTGGATTCGGCCTTCTTGCAGCAACATTTCCTTGATAGCTGGCCACAGCCCCTCGCCATTCGGTTCTGTCCGCTGCAAGTTGTTCCCATTGCTCGTCTGCAATACCGCAAGATTTTAGATTTTCGTGGAGAGCGTCTTTGAACCTCTTTCGTTGACCGCCACGCCTTCTTCTACCGCTTAGCAATTCACCATAAAGTGTACATTTAGGAAGGCGGTTATCATGCATACGATGAACGTGACCTGCCCATCTTAGGCGTGCTCTTGAAATAAGCACCTCAATTGGAAGGCTGTTTGCTCTCCTGAGTACTTCCACGTTTGATATGTGATGGAACCAACGGATTTACATCATACTTCTGAGGTGTCTTTGCTGAAAACGTTCTAATTCTTTCACATGACGACGGTAAGTGACCCAGCTTTCACATCCATATAGCAGTGTTGGAATGACAACTGCTCTGTAGACAGCCATTTTCGTTATCAAAGCAAGGTCGTGGTTGTCAAATACTCTCTCTCTAAGTCCCCAGAGTGCTCTAGATGCAGCGTTCATTCTGTTGCGAATCTCGCTGTCCATGTTTGCCTTGTCATTAACAACGTTGCCTAAGTAATTGAACTGTTCCACCATTTCAAGAGAATTTCCGTTAAGTGTAATGTCTATTTAGTTCACTTGATGAGGAGTTGACATAATCTTAGTCTTTCCAATGTTGATTTTAAGTCCCAAGGAATCATAGCTCTGGGCATACACATCTAAAAGTTCTTGAAGTTCTTCCGGCGTACAGGCTAAAAGTGCACAGTCATCCGCATACTGGAGATCACAAATGAATCGTGTGCGTGTCTTCGTGAAAGCTCTAAAGCGCCCTATGTTAAAGAGACCGCCATCAAAACGGTATCTGAGACCTATTCCTCTGACTGTCAGTTTGTTGTCAACAATAATTGTTAGAGCAGTGGTAAACAAATTAAAGAGTAGGGGTGCCAGGACACATCCCTGCCTAACTCCAGTGAGGGTTTGGAAAGGTTCGGTTGCCTCATTATTATACATAACCTGGGCGTTGTTGTTTGTATGTAGACTGCGACATACTTCCACAAATTTTCTAGGGATACCTAAGCGGAACATAATTTTCCAGAGCACTTCCCTATCCACCGAGTCAAACGCCTTGGTTAAATCAATGAAGGCCATGTGAATTTCTCCTTGATGTTCGAGTGCTTTTTCTTGAAGCTGTTTAAGTGTGAAGATTAAATCCGATGTGCCTCGGTTTGGTCTAAAGCCACTCTGTGTTTCAGGAAGTAACTTTTCTATAACAGGTGTTAGCCTATTTGCCATCGCTTTAGTGAGTATCTTCCCTCCAACAGCCAGGAGAGCTATACCCCTGTAATTTCCACAGACCGCAGCGCTCCCTTTGTTTTTGGAGAGGTTGATTAAAAGTGTATCACGAAACTCCTGCGGCGCTTGACCACTTTCCCACACGACATCAAACAGTTTTTTGAGGTAGGGTATGAGCTCTAACGACACAGCTTTAAAGATCTCAGCTGGGGTGAGTCGGCGCCGGGAGATTTGTTATTTTTTAGCTGCCCAATGGCGGTTAAGATCTCTTCCGTTGTTAGTGGTTTATCTAAGTCTTCGAAGGTGTCATATTGAGGGATAAGATTTATAATATCGTGATCGGCTTGACTTTGCTGGTTAAGAATGTTAGAGTAGTGTTCCTTCCATCGGGCGCTTATTTCCTGGTTATATTAACATTAGACGCAAACATATTCTTACTGTACCTCAGCATAGTAAGGAAGTTTTGAAACGTTTATTCACTTATAATATTGCTACCTGTATAAATAAATTACCTTTTGATGGACTAATCCTACATGTGAAAGTTTTAAAAAGAAAAAAAATATTTAATACGAAACCAATAAATCGTTCTGCTTTCCACTCTTTTCTATTTTTCTGCTTTAGTTATCTGTTTTTCTCTTTTATCTTTCTCTGTTTTGATGTATTTATCTAATTTAATTATAGTATACATATTTTACGATTGTCTAGATATGAATATAAATGTTTATTTTCTGTCACATAATTTAGGCTGTAATGGAGAGCAATTGCTGATTGTGTCAGTAAACTGAACTATTATGCCTTTCATTTACCTATCACTTGTATTGTTACTTATATAATCTATTGTCAATTGTTATGAGTTTGGGTGAATAATAAATACTTTATTATTATTTAGTAATTTAAATTTTTTTCTTCATGGGTGCCCCAGTCTTTTGCTTTTAGTCATTATAGGCATAAAAATACTGTGATAGCTGAAAAAAATCATTTTCCACTTTTAGATGTATCTTTAGTAAAACAGTGTGTTTAATTTGGCTCAAACGAACAACCACACAATGTACGCTAAATAAAGCGTGTAGAAAAGATAATATCAATATAAAAGGAATCAGAGTTTGGATTAAATGAATCTCAAAACAAACAAAACCGAGAGGGTTACAAATTTCCAACAATGACTTCAAAATAATTTAATCTAATTAATTTATCCGTCCAATGAAAACGCCACATCCAGTGCAACGGAGATCATAAACATTAAATTAAAATAAGGGGAGGATCCCGCATATTACTTAAAAAACTCCCATTGACGCTGATGTATATAATAAAAGACACATGACATCAAAAAGTACTTCTGTAAGTGATATCTTGTGTAGGGGAATTATATTATTATTAAAAACTCATCGGGGCGGAAAGATCTTTCGATATGGGAGAGGGCCACTTTATAAGCCGCTATGCTGTGCTTGAGAAAATTAAGAAAAACAGGCCAGCAGTCCTTAAGTGAATCATGAAGGGTTAATGCGAGATGAGGGCCTGTAATTCAATAAAATGCCAAGATAGATAAGCATATCGAATCTGATAACAGAAAATTATATTACTCAGTTCAAATTGTAATTGATTTAATATGAATTGCAGAGATACGTGCATTAGATATGAGTGCAGTGTATAATCTGTCGATGTTCAATTATAAATGTTGATTGAACATGCACGTAGAATTGTAACGTTATTTCTGTTTTATTTCCATTATTGACAGGAATACGCATATTTTTGAAGTAACTGTTTTACAATATTTTATCTTTGCCATTATATTTTGAAAAAAAGCAATACTCTATTTTGTGCAGATTTGTAGCAGCTGCTCCAGAGGCCAGAAATATATGACTTTTTTGCAATATACAGTGTGTGCAATTTATTACCGCAAACCATGTTATTTTGGAACGCGCACGCTGTCTGATTTAGTATATATATTTTTTGGATATAGTTTTTAAATCCATTTTTCATATTTTCAAGGCCTACTAAGGTCCCTCCTTAAATGGGTCGAAACTTCAAGATCGACTATTAGGCATGTTGTAGTGTTATTTCCTTGCACTATCGTTCAATTCTTTCTCTTAATTCGTCAACATTTTTTGGTCTCGTATTGTAAACTTTTTCTTTTAAAATTCCCCACAAAAAAAACTAAAGGTGTTAGATCTGGCGAACATGGCAGCCAATCAGTAAGAAGGCTACTTCGTCCTATGTGTCTGTTTGGAAAATTTTCATTAAGCCATCTAAGTACATGTGAATCTCGCTTCAAGTTAGTTGTTGCATTTTCTTCGAATATTGTTTCTCTTTGAATACGTTTCTGTTCCGTGATTCTTTTTACTTCCATGTCCAATGGAAGTATAGTAACGCAAAAAAATTTTTTTTGTTGAATTATTCTTAAAATGTTATGAAACGTCGAGGTTTTAAATTTGAGTGAAAAAAAATCCCTATCTGTCTGTCTGTAACTTTTTTTGTGCGCACGTTTACTCTGGAACCGTTTATGATATCGACTTGTAATTTGGTACACTTATGTATTGTAACGAGATCTGGAACTAGATTATATTTTGATCTAATTCCGTTGAAGGGTTAATCGATAAATTGCAATTTAGGGCATGTACGAAAAGTTAAGGTCTCAAAACTTTTTTTTGGCATTAGCCCCCCTCCGTTATCGCCCCCAATACCACCCCCACACTATTCTGAAAGATAGTAGAAAAAATTAAAATGTGATTTAGTGTGTATAAAAGAACGAAACGTCTCAATTTTTTTTAGCGTTATGGCAGCGTTAACAATCTTGACCTGACAATACAACACAGCAGAAAAACAAAGAAGATTTATACAAAGCCTACTATGTAGAAAGTTCACATTTTACATAATTGGTATCGAGACACTGAATTTTGTAAAATCAAGTTTAGTTGGAAACGTGGTTGGCCAATGAAGAAAATTTTTGAATAATTTAATCGACAAATGGAAAAATATACATTTTTGCTTTAATGATTGTAGTAACTAGTTTCACCTATCTTATTCCCAAGAAGTGTTCTACAAACACGCCAAAACCCTCGATGAACTTTTCGAAACTGTAACAAAATCCGAAACATTTTGCATGAAAGCGCGCTTCACGTAAAAAACGCCGTTGGAAAAGGTTTTTATACATTAAGTCACATTTTCACTCTACGGAGCGTTTTTTATGCAAAAATATGAAAAACTCACCAAGGAGTGTAATTTTGGAAAGTGTAGTAAATGTCGCTGCACGGGGACGTAATGTCGCCCCGATCATAAAATTTTAGAAAGTATAATGAAAACCGAACTTCGGAAATTTTGAAAATAAAAACCCTTTTATGAATCCACATTGTGCAGCACTGCAACTCATGCGTTATGTTAAATATGAGGACAAGTTATCAAGTTTCTAGTCAAAGTATTTCGAGAGATTTAGCAAAAATAGCCCTTAGCGTCGAGGGTGACCTTTCACTTTGTAACCATCGATTTTGACGGAAAAATGATGGGTTTTAGCGTATTTGCCCTAAACCGGTTCCTCAGCGATTCGGTGTCAGAAAAGTATAGTTACCATGTACTCAAAACGTGAATGGGACCGCCTTGCCTGAACGTGTGAATTTATAATTGCAGAATATAATTCAAAGTCGTTGCGATTCAACCATTTTTAAGCTCCGAGGAGTGATCAAAATTGTTATTTAATTGAAAATACGTCAAGCAAAAGCACACCAAAATTATAAACATTGAACTTTTTACTGAATCTTTTTGTGTAATCGTTAGCTATAAACCGCACATTGGATGGTAGTTGGTTACATTACGAGTCGTTCCGTTCCTCACTATGTGCTGTACACGGGCCAGACTTTTGTTGTTTGTTGTTTGTCAGTACATTTTTCTTGAAGGTTTTGTAAGAACATAATTTTTTAAACTAGGCTAGGATTATAACGTAAAATATAATCGGTCCTTGTCTTAAGTTTGCTAGGTTACATAATGAAATCAATTCTGAATTCTCTTGGCTAGTTTTTAAGAATTGTGTAAAATAAAAATGAGGATGATAACGCAGCCTTAAGACAGACAGATTAATTCTAAAGAAGGAACTGGGGGATTATTGAAATCAGATTTTTGTTTGCATTTTCCAATTGAAGACAGTATGTCGCAAACTTTAGGGCATTAGCTTCAATCGTTTTGGAACGCACATTGTGGGCCCTGAAGGGTAACAATGAATTTAGTTCCTTTTACAGCAAATAGTGAAATTCTTGGTAGTATGTATTTTACTACATATTTGTTTTTGTAATAATAAAATTATATCCCTAGGGCTTTTTGTCTTGAAACCTATTAAATGCCCTGTTGTGCTTACAAAACTATTCCCAAATATAATTACCTCGACTAAAGAAAAGTATGTCAATAATCACACGTCAGCTGTTAAATATTAAAATAGATAATTACGGTTCGTCAGGAATGACCCCTATTAATAAGTTTTATGGCATATATCGAACAAAGCATCAAACTTTCATGAGAAAAAATATCATAAAATCAATTACATACATAAATCTGTAAATTATTCACAGGTGCTGATTTCGTCGTAAAAGAAATGAATAGTCACGCTCGACTAGCCTCCTAATAAAATTGATTGTTCCAGTTCACTACAATGGAAGCTTTAATTTTTTTAAATCCTCATTAAAAGTACCTTTCCGGTGGTGTACTCTCCATGAAATTATATTAACAGATCATTAGAATTAGCTGGTTTTTAATCGAATTAATATTTTAAAGAATTCATTGAAAATATGTAATCAATTCATTAAAAAGTGAACGGAAATTTGTTACAGGTTCACTCTAGGGAAATAAGTGTTTGCGCGAAAATAAATATTACAGTGTACAGAGTGGTTCAAGCTTAATACTTAATACTATACACATTCTTATAATCTTCCAAATATACATACACTTGTGAGACTTATGCAAAATTAATCCCATGTACGGGATGATTACTCTATCAAGGGAAATGCGTATTCTTTGTGAAGTACTGAAAAAAATAAGTTTTGTAAAAAGTCTTATATTTATTATTTCCTATTATTTTGGTTTTCTACCACATGTATTATTATCCTCTTCAAAAACAAGTCACCGAATATACAAAATAATAGAATTTTTTGGAAGAACTCTTATTTTGCTGTGTATGTCAAATACACAGCTTTCAGATTCTGTTTATGTTATTTCCACACATAATTACTACTTACACAGAACATAGAACTGATGATATTTTCTTTTAGATAATATTGAGTTTGTTAAGTTCTTCTTTTAATATTGGTAGCCAGGTTGTACAAATATCTACAGAACAATTTGATACGCACTTATCTTTATTTAATAAGATTATTGCTGATTCTTTAATTTTTCTTTTTTTAGTATCTGCTTCTTTTGTTAAAATTTTTGCCGAGTCCCGGTTTATTCTATGTCCGTTTTCCCAGGCATGTTCACAAATCTTTGATTTCTGAATTTCATTCTTTCTAATGTAATTCTTGTGCTCATCCAACCTCACACTGAAAGGTCTGGATGACTCCCCCACATAACATTTATCACATTCGCACGGGATATTGTAAATACAGTTTTTTGAATTCTGCTCCCTGTTTATCGGTTTTGTTTTTGTTAAAATAGATCTTAAAGTGTTCCCCGTTTGAAATATCGTCCTAACATCAAATTTGTCACCTATATGGCGTAGCTTTTCCGATAATCCGTATACATAAGGAATTATTGCTGTATAATGACGTTCAGGTTTTTGTCCTACCTGATTATCCCTATTTTCAACATTTATGAAAACTCTATCAACAAAGGCTTCAGGATATTGACTTTGTACTAGAACCTCTTTGATACATTTTTTCTCGTTATTTAATATTTCATTGTTAGAAGAAATTATTTTGGCCCTATCGTATAAACATTTTACAACACCCCTTTTAACATTTATTGACTGATTTGAGTTAAAATTTAGATATCTATTAGTATGTGTTGGTTTTCTATAAACGCTTGTTTCAATTGTATTATTTACCCTTCTAATTAAAACATCTAAAAACGGTAGTTCATTCCTACTTTTTACTTCTAATGTAAATTTAATAGACGGTTCCTTACTAAATAGTATATTATATATATATATATTATAATAGTATATTATATTTTCCAAAAAACTATCTAGTAAATCGACACCATGAATCCAAATTGCAAAGATGTCGTCAACATATCTCCACCAGACAACCGGTTTGTTTATACAATTTTGAACATGTGTGTTCTCAAAGTTCTCCATAAATATGTTGCTTAAACTTGGTGATAATGCAGACCCCATAGCCATACCAAAATCCTGCTGATAGAACTCATTGTCCAATTGAAAATAGGTTGTTTTATACACATTGTTAAGAGTTCCATTATGCTATTTACACTTAATTTAGTTCTAGTTTCCAAATTATTATCATTTAGCAACCTGTCTTTAACTATTTTTAAGGTTTCATCTACCGGAACATTGATAAGAAGACTACATCAAAACTAATCATCAGGTGTGATTCATGAATATCGTTTTCATAAATTTTTTATATAAAATGTTTACTATTTTTAATATATGAATCGGTATTTCCAGATAATGGATAAATAATTTTAAGTAAAAATTTTGCCAAATTATGACACGGTCAACTAATAGAACAATTGTTCTTAAAGGAATATTTTGTTTATGTGTCTTTGGTAAGCCATAAAAATGAGGAGGCTTGCTATGATGTGGTGTAAGTTTCCTTCGTTCAAAATCATTAAATTCATGTTTGTGTTTAAAGAAAGTTCTGTAAATTTTACTCTCTATTGATATTGTTGAATCTTTGTTTAGTTTTGAGTAGGATCCCTCATTTACAAGAGTCATGATTTTTGTGTTATATATATATATCTTTATCTATAACGACTGTGGCATTACCTTTGTCTGCTGGCAATATTTTTATACTTTCATCGCGTTTTAAAGAATTTATCCATAACTTTTCTTCTGGAGTTAAATTGTCTTTAATTTTGTATAGCTTCTCTAAAGCAATTTTTTCCCGTATGCGATATTCATTACCATTATCTGTTGGTAAATTTTGAGCCGTTCTTTCTATTGCCGCTACTATATCAAATTTTGGAACAGATTTAAAAATACCATTTTTGTTCCATTTATATTCAACATTGTACTTTTTAAAATATTTTTAATGATATTTGTCGCACTTATAAGAAGCTAAACTATAGTGTAGCCAAAAAGAGTACATAGTATAGCAAAAAGTCAGCGTCATTTGCATCAAAGGATTTAGCTGTTATTTAATACTGAAGCGGTGCCTCGTTCTACCATAGGAACAAATTAAATTTTATCTGTTTTTGCTTCCTGCCAGAAAAGAAAGTCACAACTAGGACATTCTGTGTAATTGCCATAGTCGACTAAATTTGTTGAATGTGTGAGCGTGCCGCATTTATACCTAATTATTTGTTGACAGCTGTGAACTAGGGGGAGCTTTTATAGATGAAGGTCAAATATTCGGATAGCTTCAGTGACGCCACACATATTTATATACGTATATATAAAATAATAATATTTTTCATATTTCATCATTCAACATTTTTTTTTACTATAGAAAATTCATACTATTTTAGTTTAAGACATGGTAGCTCATGCATAATTAACACAATCCGAAGGCTTTAATTTTTTTCGAAATATTATGGAATTATTATTTGTACTGTTATTTGTATTGAAACAGATTATTTTAATGAAATTAAGTATAAAAAAGTTATTTAGTAAAAGCTAAGATCAAGTCCGCGACAACTCAAACAAACTCTCTCATTTGGTAATAAATATGTTTTTGTTAATTTTTTTTTGTAAATCTACCCAATTAACATGCTCCGTTCCCGTAATAAGTTTTAATTTCATCAAATCTTCGTTATCTTTAAACCAATCTTAATAAGATAATGTAACTATTTAAACAATGGAATTAACTGGAGATGAATTGAGAAAATAAAAAAAATAAACGGATATAAGATTTGAACGCGGATCCTTTGAGAGAGAGAGAGAGAGAACCAATGTTATTTTTCTTATAGTGGACAGAATATTTTTACAGTTCATAAGATCACCTCATTATGTTTCAATTGGGGATGATTTGGAAGATGCAAATGCTAATATTTCAACATGATGATAATATTCATTTCTCCGCCACCCTCCACCAACCATCATCTTTTCATATTTCTTGATACTGGGCATGTAGGGACTCTTTGGTCGGGGTATTTAATGTTTACAATATCAAAATCCCCTTAAAAATTTCGATCCAACGAGTCCCCACATGCCCAGTATCAAGAAAAAGGAAAAAGGGGTAGTTTTAGGGGTGGTTGGTGGAGGATCGTGTTAAATACCCTCGAAAATTGGAACAAACAAATTTTCATGCTTTTAGATTTTTTTGGGCATATTTTTTAGTATTAAGGGAGGGGGTAGTTTCAACCCCGGGGTGGATAAGATGTGGTATGGTTAAAATTTTTTCATGGCCTTCGTGATATATTACCGAACCACGTAAACAACCGTCCGCCTTCCCCTGGCAGTTAATTCAAAATAAATTAGTATAAATTTTAGTCTCAAAATATTTGTTTTTCTCTTCGAAAATCGCTTCCTAGCCGAACGAATGGACGGAACCCCGCAAACGAAAGAAAAAATGGGAAAAAATGTTCCAGCGGAGTACTGTCCCCGTCTAAACGAAACGATACCGGACCTATATAAGACCCAGAATTTTAGTCTCCAGCAAGTCAGGCTTCAGCGATCTAAGTGTTTTATATCTTCGTTTGTGTGTAGTTTGGTAAATTTCAAAATAGTGTATTTCTATATGTAATTTTGGTATTAATTGAGTGCCATCTGCCAGTGCATTTTTGTACCTGCTAGCTGCTATTTTGTAAACCTCAAGAAAGTATATTTCTATAAGAACTTTCCGGTTTCGTGTCATCCTGAATAGTGCACTTCCTGTACCTGATTCATTACCTCGTCGCTGCGAGTGAATTTCATGTAACCGGGTTATTATTACGACTTCCTTGTTTGAGTCAAATAAAACAGTTTAAATCAAATGTTCAAACTGGGCGCCCGCAGCTCCTTGACAATAATGGAGGCGTTGCTGAAACTTTTCTAAAACCGACGTTATTTAATCTATTGAAACAGAGTTTCGATTTTAGGTAACCAAATAAAAAAATAGTCAATCGGGGTCAATTCGGGAGAACGGGCAGTCCACTTAATTTCACCGCGTCTACCGATCCACCTATTGGGAAAAACTTGATTGAGATAGGCTCTTACATTCAATGCAAAATGTGGTGTAGCTCCGCCCTGCTAATAACAAATATTTATATCAATTTAATTAATTATATATCAGATGTTAATGCTACAGCAATTACAAATGAGTAGGTGCTTGAATGGGCTTCACATTATGTTTTTAATTAATTTGTAACATTTTATTTAATAATTAATTAAAATTAAGAAATACAAACTATTATCACAATTTTTACAGCTGAAATTTCACATACTGGATCAAATGTAATTAAATATAATGAGGTGTTTATTCCTATCGATTGGATTTTAGTGCTAAAATTCTATATAGTTCGATTGAGTAGTCGAGAATGACCAGTTCACTAATTGAGATAATTAGAGAAACGTGTCGAACGGACCCTCTATTTCATTTGACAACTTCACATGTGCTACAAATTTATGATTTTAATAGCTCCAATAAATTCTGTTTATACACTTTAGTTAACAAATGTAATATTATGCTCTGCATACCGTGAAACTACAGTTCGCATTGTTTCAATGCTAATATTCTCTATTTAATGTGAACAATATACCTACCTAACAAAGTTGAAAACAGTGTTATAAAATATTTCACTAAATTTCATGTGTTGAAATAAAATAGAATAAATTAGTATTATTTACCGACCACGATATTAAAACAAGTATTTAAATTATGGTTGGACATGAATGCATGCATGCAATTTTTCCTCAGTGGTAGAATCAAGTAGCTCTGGCGTGCGGCATAATATAGGGCTTTTCATTTAAGATACTGCATCGTGGGAAAATGTTAGCAATTAACGCGTCATTATGTAACAACGGTTTGCCGTTTACAGATTGATTACTTGTTTTTATAACATACACAAAGCTGGTGCTTATATAATATGTTTGCTTCTTTAGATTACCAAATTTTGTTAAAAAGCTTTTGCTATTAATAAGTCGGGTAAACCATCCAATGATTGGCATTTTAAGGAAATTCCAACTTTGAATTGGAGACTTCAGAATTCATTTGCAAAGTGAAATATTTAATTTTCGGGTAGTTGTATGCTACGCACTTTTCTGAACAAAACTTAACTAGTGGTGGATTGCAGCGTCGAGCGTAACAAAATGCACGCTAGCTCTAGCCGTTGGGGGGGGGGGGGTTATTTATAATAGGGGCGCCACTGGTTTCCCCTTGCTGGTCCAAACCAGAAGACCACCAGATGTAAAGGAATCCACCACCAGAAACAATTAAAATAAACAGTTATGGTTAAAATTTTACACACCAAAAAAAAAGACCGAGCGTGACGTCAGGCTTGGCTAGCAATTCGTTTATCTTTATAAATTTTTTTATTTTTGAACATTTATTTAACGTCGGTCTATTTCCGCTACTGAGGCCTATCACCGACGCCTGTAGACGAGCTACCCCCAACCAGGAATTTTGCCGAAACTTAAGAAGAGTAGGGATCTTTTACTTGCCTAACATTTAATAGACAAGGGACGGCTTTACATCCCTTCCGAGGGATGGTATATCACCTACACAACCTTCGCCTAAGATTGCATAGCTTCCGCGTACACACTGATATACAAGCCGCTGGAAGATATGTGAGGCGAGAACACGATCTTCTTTGAAACGGTCGCCCATCCAAGTACTAACCGCGCCTAACGTTGCATTACATCGCATATCGAAGTATGTACATAGTAAAGACGCATCTACGCTCGCCCCCTTATAAATTTTAAAATTTAACTTCTGGTTTCTCCCAATAAATTTTGTGGCCTAACAATTAGCATTCCAATGAATTTAGTTATTACAAAAAATATTAAAACAAAAAAGGATATAAATAAAATTGGCGTCTTTAATGAAAGGTATTGATCGTGCACTTATCTGTTTCACTATCGAGGTAATCAGCCAAATCCAAATGTCATCTACCAAACCAAGGACTCGTGTTGAAGGCTAGTGTGAAAACTGATAAACCAGGACGGAATATACGAACAGAGGCCTGGGTGAAAGACCTGGCCGGAAGTCCCTCTCCTTGAGAGGTCTTCTATAGACCAAACAAAACAACCAAACAACCATCCAAAATAGTGTATTTAAATTTGAAGAGGTCCCAAATCCCTTTAAAAGGAAGATTCAACAACACAAGGTTGAATGTGAGCAGCAAAGGAATAAGTCCGAATTACAAACGAGAAACAATTTCCTTTTCTGCTTTTCTCATCAAAAATTATTTGTTCCCTTAGTTACTCATAACAAACATTTTAATTTAGGCCTACTTCCAAAATATATTTATATTAAATTTCCATACAATAAACTACATACAACAGAGAGATACATTAATGTGTTATGGTCTAAAAATAGGTCGAGTTATTTCTTCGGTATTATTACTACTATTATTTCCAACTAAACCATGCGCGTTGAGCGAGTAGCAGGAGTAAAAAAGTTGTGAAAAATTTAATAGTGATTGTTTTGATATTTGTTTAAACACTAGTCGATTTATTATCAGATTGAAAAGATTTTTCCATTTGGTTTGATTTCGTTTGAGATACGAAATTGTCATCTTTTTGACGGAGCATAAATTTGCACTTCCAAGGCCGTGCACTGAATTTTATTTGAAAACGCCTCAACACCATCTAGAGGTATGCATAAATTATATTTAATTAATTTATCCTTATTTGTGGGAATTATTTTTAGGCGTTTCCATTTTGGTGTTTTTATTTGCCATTGAAAATCCCGTAATAGTTTAATTTTGAATATTCAATAAATGGAATTGAGAGAGATAGTAGATAGCTGCTAAACGTCCCTCCTAGTTCGGTTTATCAGTACCCGCAGCTTTTTTCCTGGCTGCTGGATTCCTCCGCCATCCTCAAATCTCAGGAACACCGGACTGTCAATCAACTGGCAGCCGATGTAAATAACAACCTAGTGGTCAGATCTACTCTTTATTATTATTCTTTCGTACTCAACTAGAAAACATCATTTTTCTTCTATCAAAAATACCCTCTAATGACTTTTATGATTATTGTAGTTTAGGGTTACAATTTTTTCACGAACCTAGTGTACAATAGCTTATTTATTTCAACAAAAATATTTAACCATCAAAGATTAATTTTGGTGTACAAGTAATATGCTTACATCTCGGGGTAGTTAACATTTGGGTAATAATCTAACCGTTACTGTAAAATATTGGAAACACAAGAAATTCCACACTTTCATGCGCCTTTAATAATGGAGATCTGTATTATTATTCCAGCGTACAGGTAGAATTTCATAACGCGCATACGTTGATCAAGTATCCTAACATAGGTTATTATTATATTACTTATCTGGTTTCAATACTTTAGTTAAACTATTTTGAAGTTTATCGTATCTTCGGAACATATTTCTAGCTTTTCCCTTGTTTGATTATGTAACTTAACGATATCTGCCGTTCAGTTGTGCCAATCATGTTTTGTAATACAATTATTGTTTACTAAGTTGATAAACTTGTTTTATCTTAACCACTTTGAAATCCACATACTATTTGAGGGGAAATTAGTCAGTTTAAACAAACAATATTTTTAGTCGCAAACTCCTCTATAAAATCCTTATTTTACTATAAGGAACGTAACCAGACTGCAACCAACAGCTACTCTCCGGGCTATGTGCCCCGCCGAGCGCTGAATTACAAGTTACAAGTCTGGCGCGTTAAGTGTAATAATTGCATATTACCATCAAAACGCTAATGCTTCGATTGCAACAAACACCAGCCGAAAGACTGATCCTACTTAAAGGAGCTCTCTTGCCAGTCGTCACACACCACCTGCAGACTGCAATTTCGAGCTGTTGGCTCTCGTCAGTGCGAGGTAGGCATGTGACGACCGGCACGAGGATCCTTTGACTATTTGGTACATCACCCGGTGTTGCGCCACCTAGCGGTCCAGTGTCTGTTGCAATCGAAAAATAAATAGCCTGACTGGGCTTAGCATAGTTCAAATGTGCTTTTAGAGGGCGGAATATTAAACATAATATTTTTAGTCGCAAACCTTCAAGTCGCAAAGTCCTTATTTTACTATAAGGAACGTAACCAGACTGCAACCAATAGCTACTCTCCGGGCTATGTGCCCCGCCCAGCGCTGAATTACAACTTAACGCGCCAGACTTGTAACTTGTAATTCAGCGCTCGGCGGGTCACACAGCCCGGAGAGTAGCTGTTGGTTGCAGTCTGGTTACGTTCCTTATAGTAAAACAAGGATTTTATAGAGGAGTTTGCGACTAAAAATATTATGTTTAATATTCCGCCCTCTAAAAGCACATTTGAACAGTTTAAACAAGTTAATTTAAAAGAATTTCAGTTTCGTAGTTTCCTGGTCGTGAGCCGACTTTTATAATAATTTAAACTACGTGGCGCTCAAAATGTCACCGGAAAATTGTGTCGTTGGTTAATACCCACTGTATATTGAGTTAACCAATATCTTGTTTTAGTTTTCATATAAAAGAATCATCCCTAGCTCACCACAGATTAGCTAGCCGGCTCGTGCGTAAATTCTTTTGAATATTTGTTCGTGGCATTTTATAACACTGATAGGTTTTAAATACCGCACGATTTTATAACGTATAATTCCTCCTATTGCAATTTTGGGGAAGTAGCGTTATAAATGCATTGCGAGTCATTAAATAAATTTCAAAAATGAAAAGTTACATGTATTCTCAAATATTTAAAGTTTCTTATACATTTGAGAAAAAGGCTATTAGATTCGTCATTTGCAAATGAAAAATAAAACTTTTTGAAAAAGGCAGTTATTCCAGTTATTGACATTTCCTTCTAATTATTGGCATCCAGTAATTAGCACATGGCTAATAGTTGACACCCATTGATTAGCATATATAAAATATTGTTTATGGCTAACTTAAATTTAAAAAAAAAACTACAACGTGTACCTACCTAGATTAAAATATTTTTATTGGATTTAGATGATAACCAATAATCAGAACAAATTCATTTTAATACTAAACATGTTTTGCAAGTAAAAAATTCTTTGTATAAACTAAATTTTTGAAGACATTTAGTATGATAAGTTCTTGAGCATTTTTGGCATTTAATACCAAAATTTAATAACGACAGATTCCCTGTGCAAGTGAAGCATAAACCTTTATTAATAATATAGTTATTCTTTAGTAGCGAATTAGATAACCTAACATATGGCACTATATTATTATTAGCATGAAACAGATTTCTAATGTGAGTTCCTTCTCTTGGTGGCTCCCTAGTATACGTTTCCACAAATGCTTTAGGATCATTAATACCACTATTCTCTGCCTCACATACTTTTTCTATGTTATTTTCTGAACATTCTTGCAACATTTTAGGTTCAAGATTTTCCTTCTCTTTTCTATTTTCATATGTCACATTGCCACCTTGTTCATTACTTTGGTGTGGTTACTTTCATGCTTTGAATACATTTGTACTTCTTCAAGTGTAATATTTTGTGATATTAGATCTGCTCGTTTATTAATTGAGATTGCAGACTTTTTCTTGGTCTTCAAAGGAACGGTGGTCTTGGTAGTTTTAGTCGTTTTTCCTCTCATGGTTTTTGTCTTTGAGTTTAAAAGCCTTTTAGCTTTATTTTCTATTTTTATCCACTCCTTCTCGAGTTTTTCTTGTTCCTTTTCCTCAAAATGTTTTTTTCCAACCAGGCGAAGAAACTACGAATCTTGCTCTCTCGGTTTCACGTGCTCTTTTCTCTCTGGGGCCATGGCAAGCACTCCTTAAGATTAATATTGCTGATAGTATCGTATGTCCTACTAGATGTGCTCGGCTCTTCAGTGTTTACCGATATAAATACAGTATCTGCATTACGTAACAATTTGTCCTGGTTTTGTGTACTTATTGCATTAATACTGAGCGAATCATTGCCTAAGAAAATAATGGGCATCTCTTCTAATTCTTTTGATAATGTAAAAATTTCCTTTTCCACTGTACGGTCCAGTAGATTTTTAGGCAATTCAACATTTACATTGTTTTCTGTATAATCTTCATCCAATGTCATCCAATCAATGGAATCTGAAATACTTTCAGGGGTCCGAGTAGCTTCCTTATTCTGCTTATTTTTTTCCAGACATTTACTATAATCAATAGCATTTGGATTCCAGGACTACAGACCACAAAATTTAAATCCATTTGGGTAGCAGAAGGTTTAAGGTTTGCTGCAGCTTCTTTTAAGATTGGGCAAAGTTCACTTAGTTGCTGAAACGGGTTAACTCTCTTCCAATTTAAGAGCCTTCTTCCTTCTTAAGAGGCTTAAAACTTACTACGTCAGCCGGCTGTAGAATTCTTGTAGCATAAAGTTTGTAATACTATTTCAAGACGACTACATAATTGACTCAATTCGTATGTTAGGTGACTTTTATGCCCATCTACAAAGACAATTATGGGAAATTTCACGTTCTGCTTTACTAAATAAGGATGAAATATAATCGTGGAAGATTTCAGCTTTCATCCAATCTATCCCCTATCCATCTGGAACACTCTCTGCAATTTTTTTTGGTAATCGTTTGTAAGCATATACAATCATGGGCGGAGTAGTTACTCCAGAGTCCGAAAAGGTGAACATCACAGTAATATTTGTCTTTGATGGACCTTGTTCTATTATTTTTGGCACTCCTGGGAGCAATGACCTTATCTTCTTTAGGGCATAACGTAAAATACGTTTCGTCACCATTATACACTCTCGTTGGATCTTCAAGAATGTTGAAATAGTCCTTTTCTTTTAAATAGTGTTCGATATTTTTTAACCATTTCCTTATATCGGTCTCCGAAACGTTTCCACTTGCGTTTCAGGAGTTCTGTTAGTTAATGTTTTGTGGCGGCGTAAAGTGGCCTGGAAAATTATTTTTTAACGGGTCAGGCCGTGGATGTTTATCAAGGAATGCCTTAACGGAGGCTTGAATGATCATCCCCTCTTTTTGGGAATCCTTTTTTATAACTTTCTATGATCCAGCTTTCCAGTAAATTTTCTTCTTCTGAAGTTAAATAAGTATTTGGGCCATGCTCCACCTTTTTAAAGTTCTCACTTAAGCGAAATTGTAGCGTTGGCCTTGGTATCCCATATTTTATTGCCGCTCTCTGTTTAGGCATCCCATTTTTTATGTCTTGCAAAGCCAGGTGGAGACTTTCTTCTGTATAAGTTTTGACATATCTCTTTTTCTTTGTCACTTTCGGCATGTTTCTTTAATCTACAAATGTAAGTGCCAATTACTAAATTTTAATGAATTAACCAAACTCCTAGTTATTGGCACTGTTATTAGCATTAGCTATTTCAGTACTCAACAAGGACACATACACATAGACAACTACGCAATAAGCAACACGCAATGACCATTCCGCATAATATTGCTATCTACCGCAGCTGAGACTCGAACCCAGTACTGGTACAAAGACTAGCCGTGTTGCCACTCACACAACCTCGTCCAGTTTTTTGTTACCAATTCGATAGCACATTAAACACGGGACTCTATTTTCCTTGAACATAATAGAAAAAGTGGCTTAAATTGTTCTATAGCATGTTTACTATGCAAAGGACTTAGCTGCTTAAATGCTCCACCAATGATACGAATGAATAGCATCGAAAACGAAAACGTCGGAGACAATTAGAATGATTATCCTTTTAATAAAAATTTATAATTTACAATAATTATAATTTTGCATAAGCTGTTAGTAAATTATTTTCTGTAAAAAAGTAATGTGCTTGTATTTATGTTTCTTTAATTTATTTCGATATTTCCAGCTTCTACCATTTTAATTATTAATTAATTTTAAAAATCTTATTTTTTTTTAATTCTTTTAAACAACCTTAAAAACTATATCAATCGTTATTTTCTTAAAAGATATATTTAAAAATTTAGATAATTATATTTTTCGTTGAGATTTTCAAAAATTCGTTCATTATACGTGGGTTCCGCCATTTTTCATTTATAATGACTAAATTGCACTAGAATTAGTACACTGTTGCCCTTATTTTAGCATACTCGAAAATAGTTCCGTTTTTACATTAAATAAGAATTAACTTGTCAACTGGGAAGATTAAAATTTTATATAAGCTTTCGTCCCTATATATTTCTCTAGACTCGTAAGTCTTCTCGCGGTCATTTTAGATTCCTCTGGAGAGTTATTTAGCCGGTGGAAGTTTTCTCAGCATGATGTACGTAGAGAAAAGTGAATTCAAATGGCGCTGTAGCTCTCTTGACCGGCAGGAACAAGATATATTTGTCGTACTTACCTATTCCGTATTGGCACTTCAAGGAACGTGCCACAAGTGGTAATTCTTAAAAAACACGGGATCCGCACTGAATTTTTAAGTGTATGACTTCTGCAGAATAATATCAGTTTGAAAACATTAAAACGATGAATCGGTCAGTTCTGGCGTATTTTGATATAAGAAAAGTGTACCTAGGTATATTTTTTTTACTTTTTAGATTATAACTCAAAAATTATATACAAAATACCATAAAAAGTATAGAATAATATTTATTCCTTGTTGATTTACTATAAAAATAAGTCAAAATGTATATGAGGATGATATCGATTGAGATAATCTGTCAAACAGTAAACAAATTTCATTAATGATATACTCAGACAGAACTGGTTCGTTTAATAAACAATAGGTGTGTCCATAAAATTTGGTTTCTAATTGAAAGTGATAGATTTATATGTAATGCAGTCACTTTAGCCAAAAAAGAGACTCAACCTCCGAATGAGAGATAATAAGCTGTAAACTTGTAAAATCTTTATTGTGGCATTCTAAAAGTTGTCTCAAAAGCCTCATAAAATCTCGTGTCCGCGTCTTAAGACATTGAGGATCAAAGGTCACAAAAATCGGTTTTTCGCAAATATCTCGCTTCCTATGGTTTTAATGATATTTGCATCTATTATGAAAATTGTAGAGCATAAAAATAATAATAAAATAATAGGATGAGGATGGCAATAGGGATGGTAGAGGGGGTAGCTAACGCCAAAAAAAATTTTCTAGAAGGTTCGTTCTTGTATACACACTAAATCACATTTTAATTTTTTTTACCCCCTTTAATAATAGGGTGGGGGTGGCAATGGGGTGGTAAAGGGGGTAGCTAACGCAAAAAAAAAATTTTTAGACGTTTTTTTCTTGTATACTCACTAATTCACATTTTAATTTTTTTTATTCTCCTTAATAATGGGGTGGGGGTGGTAATGGGGATGTTAGATGTAGCTAACGTTAAAACAATTTTTTAGACGTTTAATTTTTGTATATACACTAAATCACATTTTAGTTTTTTTTAATATCTATCATAATAGTGTGGAGGCAATATTGGGGGTGATAGTGGGGGGGAGTGGGTGATGTAAAAAAAAATTTTGAGACCTTAACTTTTCGTACATGCCCTAAATTGCAATTTTATGGATTATTTACTTGCCTGTTTTGCCTATTTACCATTATTTACCTCCGAATCCTTCAACGGAATTAGATGAAAATATAATCTAGTTCCAGATCTCCTTACAATAGATAAGTTACCTCAACCTTTGGTTCAAAAATTCTGGAAATTATCTAGAGAGAGGTTTTCTGCATTGTGACTTATTAGATAGATTCAACACAAGTGATCTTCAACTATGTCAGGAGTATCACTTTCTTGCATTTAAGATTTTAAATGGCACGGTTGGCTGCCCTGATTGACTGCTAGATTTCATGTTCCTAATGTGCAGACTTGCTCGCATTCATATTTATTCTATTTACCTACCCCAACAATAAATTTGCTGTTATTTTGTCCACTGCACCGTATGTGCTCCAACTATGATTCATTATATAATAATATAGATATTTTTAATACCAATATACACAAAATGCGAAATGTTCTCAATTCTGCACAATAACTGCTTGTAAAGTATATACGATTGGAACTGAAACCGTATAAAAACTAAAAGCCGGCAAAAACAGTCGGCATCTCTTTATTGTACATGGGCGGAGGTAAATAGAAATGCTTGTCATAACAAAATGATAAGATGTTCGGGCGTTATTATATTATCCTCTGTTTCAAATGGTCTCCAGAAAGCTACGGTAAATTAGTAAATAATTGAAATATTTTACCTTTATACAGTAGTAAATATTTATAAATATGAACAGTAACTAACTAAACTCCTACGCTTGATATTATAATAGGTATTTATGCGCTGCTCTGGCACATAGACAGCACGATATTAGACTTCCACGTTCCAAGATAAAGAAACGATTTACGAGTTTTTTTGTGCTAGTAGGCCTGTCCGTTTTATTACCTTTAAATCAGTGCAGTCGTAGATGGTTCATTCAGGCTGATTACATTGCCAGTCTCGGACTCGCCTGCACAGTTTCAACTACCGTTCGAATCTCTATACCATTGCCAAATATATAGGACAAAATATCAAGTTCAGTACGCACGGTCCTGTGCTTTAAAACTGACCAGCTTCAATTCCAATCGTATATACTTTAGCATCTAAAATATTAGATTACAATTTTTAGGATTATACTAATCATATATATTTATTTTGTTAATCTTTTTGTTTACTTTAGTTAAGTTGCTTAGTTTTAATTATTATTTAGTTTTATTTTTTATGTTTGTAAAATTCCTGCCCTATAATTGGATTTCTGTCTGGGCAGTGGTAACCTAAATAAATAAATGAATGAATCTAGGTTTTATTTATTTTAAGGTCAGTATAATAATTTCGGCATTAATCTAGTTGCCTTGATATTTATTGAGGGGAAATATTTCAAATCACTTGGCGCCCTTAAATATTTGTATGTTATAGTAAAAGATCTAGTAACATCCAAACCGAACCCCTTCGACTCCAAGTTTATTTCAGTTAGAGTACTCTATTATTTGTTATCAGTACTCAAAATTACGTAACACTAGATATACTTGATACATCGGAAAATGTAACAAAAGTCTAGTGGGAAAATATTTCCCTATCCGACCTATTTTTCCATTTACACACTAGCCTAGAGTGCTCACCGTTTAAATATATTGTGGGTTAAAAATACCAGTGAAAAAATACAAATTTAATCAACTTGGACACTGTCAAAATCGTAACCTAAGAAAACTGGGCAGGTTTATGACAGCTATAGAAAAGTTGTAAAAACCTTCTCTTGTATCAATTCCACAGTGAATGTGTTTTATCTTGTAATCTTATTTACTATGCCACGAACTTTAACTTTAGATTGAATATCTCCGCATGTCCGTCCTGTGACAAAAGGGCCTTGTTGAATAAATTAATTTTAATTGACTCTATTTTGTTCCATTATAAAATTTGACGGCCAGCTTGATTGATTACTCAATAATGTTCGTTATTGAGACTGTTGTTTGGTACTTTAAAATTCAGATTCAACACGGATGCATACGACACCCAGATTCAGATAATGTCAAAAATTATTTATTAAAGAGGGGTATCTTAAATCAAACATAGCGTGCCAGTTATTGCTACCATTTTTGTTATTACATTATTTTATTAGTTCCTGGATTGACAGCTTTGATTAACTTCCCTAATTATTAAATTGATGGAGTATGGTTGGTGATTCGACTTCTTAAAGAAATATTTGAACCGAAAATATTTAGTAATCGAACTAAAAAACAATTTGCATAAAATGTATCGGATATTATCGAAAATAGTTTAGTAAAGAATAATTATACATTACAACTTATTTGGATTTAGTTGCAAGTGAATTTACAAGTAGTATACAGGGTGCACAATAAATAGTGCATTCGAGTTTGATAGCTCGAGTTCTACGGTAGCTAGAAATAAAAAATACCAGTAAACTACATAAAAAAGTCTACAGCTTTGTCTTAACGATTTAGGTTTAACGATTTTGTCTAAATGAACTAATTATAGAATAGTTTTCACAGTTAACTCTGCCTGTCAAAATCTAACCAAATACTGTACTGAAAGCGCTTGGTTGATCAGAAGGTCTAACTAGACGACCGTCTTGTAAAAGAGAGGAAAATGTTCGTAGCAATTAAAATATCTATACCATGAGCTTTGTCAAAATTAGGATCCGCAAGATTTAGATGTGTAATATATTCCCAGTTTCCAGAAGGAACATCTAAAGAAGGCAATTTTTTACAAATAGAGATTACAATAGCTTAAAAATGAAAAATGGGATCTGGTTGATCAACTGGCTTAATGAGTGAGGTCGTTCGTTAGACCTTTAGATACCAATATGACATTTCGCTGATACTACTAATAGGGACAGTTAGGTGTGACCTTGACAAACCAAGTCTATGCAAGCAATTTTCTGTAAAAAAATTAGCTTGGCTTCCTTGACCAATAGAAGCAGGAACAATTTGGTAATTGCCACGGCTATCTAATATTTGCATGAGAGCTGTTGACAACATAACGGTAGTTTGTGTAGGTATCGACAGCGTATTGGTTAGAACCTGAAACTCATCTTGTGGTTTGGACAAAACTTCGTTAGAAGAATTCGAAGGAACTGTTAAGTACTTGGTTTCTCAAGATCAATCCCTTGTTTTCTATTTGCGTAATGAAGCAAAGTGTGATGTTCACATCCAGAAGTTCGACAGTGTTGTTTGCAACGATAATTTTGTAAAAAGTGTTCTGAAGATAGACAATTAAGGTAAAATTCAAATGTGCTTTTAGTGGGTGAAATATTAAAACATAATATTTTTAGTCGCAAACTCCTCTATAAAATCCTTATTTTACTATAAGGAACGTAACCAGACTGCAACCAACAGCTACTCTCCGGGCTGTGTGCCCCACCGAGCGCTGAATTACAAGTTACAAGCCTGGCGCGTTAAGTGTAATAATTGCATATTACCATCAAAACGCTAATGCTTCGATTGCAACAAACACCAGCCGATAGACTGATCCTACTTAAAGGAGCAATCGAAGCATTAGCGTTTTGATGGTAATATACAATTATTACACTTAACGCGCCAGGCTTGTAACTTGTAATTCAGCGCTCGGCGAGGCACATAGCCCGGAGAGTAGCTGTTGGTTGCAGTCTGGTTACGTTCCTTATAGTGAAATAAGGATTTTACAGAGGAGTTTGCGACTAAAATTATTATGTTTTAATATTCCGCCCTCTAGAAGCACCATTGGAACTATGCTAAACCAGTCACGCTATTTATTTTTCTATTGCAACAGACACTGGACCACTAGATGACGCCTGCTGACTGTTTTATATGTCGCTATCCCAAAGATACCGAAATAATGTACTAAATAGTCAAGTGATCCTCGTGTCGGTCGTCAGGTGCTTACGTTGCACTGACGAGAGCCAACAGCTCGAAACTGCAGTCTTTCAGCTGGTGTTTGTTGCAATCGAAGCATTAGCGTTTTGATGGTAAGATGCCATTATTACACTTAATGCACCAGGCTTGTAACTTTTAATTCAGCGCTCGGCGGGACACATGACCCGGAAAGTAGCTGTTGGTTGCAGTCTGGTTACGTTCCTTATAGTAGTATAAGGATTTTATAGAGGAGTTTGCGACTAAAAATATTATGTTTTAATGAAGGCAAATGTTACTATTTCGAACCAAAGTGCATCTGTTTCCAAGTGATTTATCAAGGAATAAAAGACATTTATAAAGAGCATGAATATTATTACATAAAACACCGTTTTGATTAGATGTTTTTTCAGTACTAACAACAAACTATAGTACAGACTATGGTTATGACGTCAACGGCGTTTCATTTGCAATTACTTTATTAACTGATATTGTGAAGTTATAAGATTTAATGTTCAAGTTTCTTACGTTTCTAGTTATTTTTGAGGAGGAAAAGTTATTGTTTAATGCAAATTTTATTAAAGTTTTCACTTAGTGCAACAACCCAATTGTCTACTTCTAACGATGACGAACCAATATTTGCGATGACATCATCCTCTGAGCTGCCCGCAGTGACTTTAGTATGGTAGATCAATATTATCTGATGCGGGGAAGTAACATGAAAATACATTTAAATTCGTATTTCTCGCATATGAGTTCCACTGCACATAAGTTCAGTATCATGTCCATTTCACTGAATAATTTATTTCAAATCATAATAAACACCCTCTATAACAGTGTTGGCAAAGTGTTTAGGGCGCCTAATATATTATTAATAAAAAATGAATGCGGTGATGCACCTGCAATATTTATGGGCAATTTCCTCGCACTGATATTGAACAAATTTTGATTTATCTCAGACCGGGGGTGTCGTTTTATGTGTTGCACATATTAAAAAAAAGAAGATGCGCCGTGCTCCGCATTATCTGTGTCTGTCGGAACATTAGGGGTTGGTAATGGCTCTTCGGACTTTTTTACTTTGGGGGAAACTTTTATCTCGGGGAAGTAAAGCATTTTGTAACAAAGTTTATGTCAAATGTTTTAAAAGTACCGATACACGTTATATTGTTTGTTGTGAAAGTTTGCATATTAGCAGTTTTGAAAATGGAGATAATGGCCAAGGTAAGGCAAATATTGTTGAGCTTTACTTAATGGAATAGGAAGAAAGATTACAACCATTTTTAACCGCTAAAGTTTGTTCATAAATTGTATTAAAAATAACGTACGACGTTGGAATGGGAGCGTGTAATAAAAGTATTCGTGATATGTTTTCTTAATATTTTCCTTTTTTTTTTTTAATTTTGAGAAAAGTTTGAGGAAGGGCTTACATAGATAATAATAATAATAATAATAAATGACTTTATTTAGAAAAAAATTGAACAATTCAATTATTTCCAGATGGGCGAAGTCTAGCCTAAGCTACTCAACTCAACCCTTACAATACATCAGTAAATGATAAATTTGTACTAATTTATAATAAGTTTGAAGGTAATATTTAAAAATTACAAAACTTGTATAACAAAAGTAAGCTATATAAAATAAATTAGATGAACAAAAAATATGTACAACATACAATATAAAAATTTAAAAGCATAATATACTGACACCAAAATAAACATAAGACTTTTATATTGCGAGTTTTAAACACGATTGAAAACGTAACTACTAACGAGACAAAAAGTAAGCCTTTATGTTATTACGAAAACTATTTACAGGTAGATTTTTCAATCGACTATGAAGAGAGTTATATAGTGACACGGAGTTATAAGTGAAGGACCGCTGAAACATAGCTGTGTGATATTGCGCGCCAATATCCATTGGCTGGATGTCGGTCTCGATAACTAGGGCCGAGTAGGACTATTACTCTTTGCACCTAGATTATCTCTGTAGACCTGGACCGGCCTTCGTGATAGGTGGGCCCGCGTACTTCTACCAGACCCAGCTCACAAATATGAGATGTGTCGTGGTATTTTCTGCGGACCTCCCCTGGTCCTGGCTGTTGAACCTCGCTGGCTGAGGTCTCTTCTGGTGCTCTTCTTGTCTTGATGTTTTCTTTCTTCGCCAGCTTGTCACCCCCGGGGGTAGTCATCGGTCGAGTTGGGTTTAGGAAGTTTTGGCTGGGACTGACTGCCGGTACGTAGGACATCAATTGATATCCTACCCCGAATCGTCGGAAAGGTAAGGATGAGCTGTGTAGCTCGGGAGTGTGGAGACCTAAGTGCTTCTTTTAGCACTTTCGGTCTCCACGGAGCAGGTAGGACAACGGGCGTTGGACGGTATGTTGTCCGACGCCCGCAAGGAGGTTGGGTTAGGGTTGAAAACGTCATGTCTCTGGTAGTGGTGGTCCGTCCTGGCGTATCTGAAACAGATCTGTTAGCGGGAAATAATGGTTATACTTACCCGTTGTCCAGTAGCTGAACCCTCGGTCGCTTGTGCCTCGGGGCGTCGGCGGGGTCGTAATCAGTGGCCTGTCTGATCAGCGGGTTCCCATGCTCCTCGGCTTGGGCGTACAGCTTCTTCGCTCGTTCCCGGATGACTTCAGTGACCGTGGTGTACTCCAGGTCTCTGACGATGTCTGCGGTTCTCACGTACCATGGGGCGTCAACTACCGTCCTGAGGGCGATGTTCTCCACTGCCTGGATTCTCTTCATGTAGGACTTCGCCTGGTAGCCCCACGCTACCGAGGCGTACGTCAGCTGCGGCCTGATGAGGGTCTTGATAAGCGTGAGCTTGTTCCTCAAGTTAAGTCGGCTCCCATTTCCCGTCATTGGGTAGATGAGGGCTCTCGTACGTTGGGCCTTAGCTGTGATGGCGTCCGTGTTTTGTCTCCATGTTAGGCTTCTGTCCATGACCACGCCAAGGTACTTGACGGTGTCGTGCCATTGGATGTCCTCGCCGTTCATGGAGACGTGTCCTGTGGGAATTTCTTTCCGCACTCGTCTGAAGAGGATGGCTTGGCTCTTGTCGGCGTTGACTGCGACTTTCCACATCGTGCACCATTCTTCCAGGAGTGTGGCCGCTTCCTGGAGTTTTCTGGTTGCGTCTCTGGCCTTCCAGGATCTGGCAATCAGGGCGGTATCGTCTGCATACAGGGCTAGGGCTGTATGGTCGGTCCGGGGGAGGTCCGAGGTATAGATGGCGAACAGGTGCGGCGACAGCACCGATCCCTGCGATCCCGCCTCCACGGTCCTGTAGGTGGAGAGTTGGTCCGAGATTTTCACCCTTAGCTGTCTGCAGTGTAGGTAGGATCTCACTAGTTTGACGAGTTCGATGGGGTAACCCATACTCATCATTTTAGCTAAGAGACCGTCGTGCCAGACCGTGTCGAATGCTTTGGCGACGTCTAGGAACAGCGCCGCGGTGACTTGACGCTGGTTGAACCCCTTGGTGATCTCCTCAGTGAGGCGAAGCACTTGGAGTTCCGTGGAATGTCCTGTTCGGTATGCGAACTGTTCATCCGGGATGATGTTCAGCTCTTCTGTCTTCTCTGTTAGCCTCTTCAAGATGACCCGTTCTGCAACCTTGCTCATGGCTGGGAGGAGGCTGATGGGCCTGTAAGAAGACGGGAAAATTAGGTCTTTCCCTGGTTTAGGGATCATAATGACGTCGGCCTTTTTCCACCTGGCTGGAAAGTGCCGTAACCTTAACATCGCGTTTACGATGTTGACTAGCGCCGCTACTCCTTTCCTGGGCAGCTTTTTGAGAGCGATGTTTCCTATCTTGTCACATCCCGGAGCTTTTCTCGGCTTTAGGCTCCTCAGGATTTCCTTGACTTCCTCGGGGGTAGTCGGACGGATGTGGTTGTCATCTGGTAGGCGACGGATCCTTCGTACTCTGCGTTCGACGTCGTCCACCCAGTCCTCGTCCTCGTCATCGAGTTCGTTCTCTCTGCACTGCAGTTCTAAGCTGTCGGCGAACGCCTCGGCTTTTTCCTGGTTAGTGTAGACGATCCCTCGCTCTCCGTGAATCGGGCGCATAGGCTTCCTTCGGTTTCGCAGGGCACGTTGTGTGTTCCACATGCTTCTGTCCTGTGGATCCAGTGACTCAAGGTGGCGTTGCCACCCCTCCTGACGGTGTTCCTGGAGGGCGGCTTTCACTCTTCGGCTGAGGACATTGTACTCCCTTCTGTCGGCGGGGAGCCTGGTCCTCTGAGCCCGTCTCTTGGCGCTCCTTCTGTCCCTTATCAGCTGTCTGGTGACCTCTGGGAGGTTTGCCATCGGTGCTGGGTGCCTTCTTACTTCTATTTCCGTCGTGCTGGCCCTTATCGCTTCCAGGATCTGCTCCTCTAGGGTAATGATGGCCCTCTCAACGTCCTCCACGGTTTCTAGCCTGGGAATTTGTGCGATGTACTGCTGCAGGTGCTGCCGGTACGATTCCCAGTCCGTTCGTCTCTTCGTGAAGGTGGCGTTGTCCTCACTCGCCTGTCCTCCTAGGGTTAGGAAGATCGGGTTGTGCTCGGTAGATCCCTCCGTTCTGGTGGTGATCTCTGCCTCGAAGGTCATCTCCTTTAGGATCGCGATGTCCAGTACGTCTGGCCTGTGTCTGCCGTTGTCGAAGGTAGGCTGGTCCGGTCCTACCACCATCAGTTCGCCGGCGTGCTGTCCCAGGAACCTCAGCAGCTCTCGTCCTCGAGTGTTGGTTATGCCGCTGTTCCATTCCTGGGATTTGGCGTTGAAATCGCCAATTGCGACGACCTGTGTCCTGGCGGGCAAGATTGCGTCCAGATCCCCCTCGGTAAGCGTGCTGCGGGGTGGCTGGTAGCATGAGACCACTTGTATGTCGCCATTTCGTGCTGTGGACACTACTACGGCGGTTGCGTTCATGTTTTCTAGCTCAGGCAGTACTGTCGGATGGTGGGCTATGGTTTTCTTCACCAATAGGGCCACTCCTCTCGCGGGTCGCTGAGGGTTGTTTACCCAGTCCATCCTGTAGGTGTGGTATCCTGGGAAGTTGATCTCCTTGGCCGGGGTCATCTTGGTTTCCTGCAGTGCCATGACGTCTATGTCATACCTGGTCAGGAGCTCTTCGACTTCAAGTCTCCTTTCTCGCAGGCCATTGACATTCCAGGCCGCCATCTGCAGGACTTCCGGTTTAACCTGTAAAGGCATTACAGATTAGTTAAATTTGGCATTTGTGCAAAAAATGCGCTCATCGCTGAGCACATTTGTTGCATCTGTGCGAGCACCGCTGTGAGGTTTTTGGCCTCTGGCGATGCTTGTTGTTTTGCGGCAGGGACGGTGTTCTGTCCTGCCTTGCCCTGGGCTACTCTGGCGTAGCTTGTGCCTGGCGCTACGCCGCCCTTCTGTGTTGAGGTCATCGTTGGCCTCTGTACAGGCCTTTGGGTGGCGCTGGTTGATTGTTTGGGGTACTTTGGACATCCCCTATAGCTGGCCGGGTGGGCCCCCTGGCAGTTCGCGCACTTGGCCGGTTCGTCTGCCTTCTTTTTGCACTCCGTCGTCCGGTGTGCCTCGCCGCACTTCACGCATTTCGGCTGCGCGGTGCACCTTGATTGGCCGTGGCCGAAACGCTGGCAGCGGTGGCATTGGGATGCCGCTACCTTGGCTCGCTGTCTCTCAGTCCTTACAACTAGAGAACAGCACCTCGTTACTTGGAGTATCTTGTCCTGGTCCTGTGGGACTAGGACAAGCATGAGGGGCACCTCCTGTTTTGTCCGTCTTGACATCATTCGCTGGACCGCGGTAGGTGCGAATCCTTGGTCCTGGAGGTCTTCTGCCACCTCTTTGCAGGTAACGCCGCTCGGGATCCCTCGAATGACCACACGTAGCTGCCGTTCCTCTGGCAGGGCATACGTGTGGTACTCCCTCTTTTCATTTGCGAACATCCTTGTCATCCTCCGATAGTCCTCGGACGTCGCGGGCTCGATGGAGATTCCCTCCCCGGTAACTTTGGCCTTGTTGAAGTTTATACCGGTTTCGGTTAAACGACGGCTCACCGTTGTCCACGTCTCTTTGTTTCGCAGCACTACCGGGGGTACACGCTGGCTTCTTGTCCTTGTTTGAGGGGCCTCGGTCTCCTCTTTCCGGGTTTCTTGTTGGGGGACGCTAGCCTCCTGCTGGGGGGCTCTGGATCCCGATCTGCTCTGTCTAGGTGACTCGGACTCGGGGGGGCACTTGAGGGGCTCTTCAGCCACCTTCTTTGCCGCCTTAGGGGCCTCTTCGTCTGAGTCCGTGTTGGCAGCGGGCGGATTTTTTCTTTTCCGTGTTTGCGATTCTCCCCGAATCGCACGCAGAAGCTCTTCATGCTGGGACTTCTGTTCCCTCTGCATCTGCTCCAACCTTTCGGTGAGCTCGTCTATTTTCTTCTTGAGAGCATTGTTCTCCTCTGTGAGACGTTTTATCGTCTCCTTGTCGTCCCTTGGGGTTGGGGGGCCCCCTCGGAAGCTACCGCTCTGGGATGTTTCGTCTTCACTGTACTCCATGTTACCGTCCTCCACGGTAACGTCGTTGTCGGTTTCCTGTAAGGGAATACCTATATTATTATGGGAAAAAGTTATGATTAATAACAGAAAATGGTGTCTTGAAAAAGACGTGTGAACTTCCTCTTCAACACTATCGACGTCACTGTCTGTGGGGCTTCCACTTCACTGTGCACTCTGATGGCTCGGTGTACGTCCGTACGCTTTCACTTCTCGATGCACACTGTGTGATATTGCGGCAGCGCTAATTTGTCTGCAAACCTTAAATTTGAATTGTGCATATCATGTCTGAAAGTAAATTTTTCTCGGAAGTAATGAGGTTGGCGAGGACCTTGTGTGTGAATACTGTTAAGTTATATTTATAAAGATTTTCCATGGTGAGCCAGTTAAGATTTTTTATCTTTTGTGAAACATTGTCATACTTCCTAATTCTATAAATAAATCTACAACAGCTATTTTGAATTTTTTGTAGGCGACATTTTGTTGCTTTATCTAGGCACGAGAAGTAGACAGTGTTACAATAAGTTGATATCGGAGCAACAAGAGACTCACATAATTTTTTTCTTAATTTGAAATTCAATATGGAGATATTATTATATAACAGCTTTAAGGCAACATACGATTTTTTTTATTAGTATGGAGACATGTTCCTTAAAACGCATGTCCTCTTCAAAGACTAACCCAAGATTTCTTACTTGCTTTACTCTTCTAAGAGGTTCATCATCTAAGATTAATCTGATATTATCTTTAATGGTCTCATGTATTATTCTACTAGCCAAACAAATTACAACACATTTACTAGGATTAAGCTTAAGGTTATTGTTGTTTGAATAATTTAGTATAGATTTTAAGTCGTTATTTATATTATCACAAGCAAGATTAGCGTCATTGGGATGAAATGTATACGATAGTTGGGTGTCGTCAGCATATGACTGAATATTTGAGTACTCTACACAGTTGCATAGGTCAGCAGTGTAAATTAAGAACAGAATCGGCCCCAAAACCGAACTCTGTGGCACCCCTGATGTAATTGGCAGATATTCTGACATATTTTCATGCAATATAACTGTTTGCTTTCGATGACTAAGATATCCAATCCGTAGTAAGAAAGTTTTGCACATAATAAGGCGTGGTCAATAGTGTCAAAAGCCTTCGAGAAGTCTAAGAGTACTAGAGCGGTAGCGTCACCTTTATCAAGGAATCTGAAAATATTGTCTGTAACATTAGCAAGAACAGTAGTAGTACTATAGCCTTTTCGAAAACCAGACTGTAAATTTGAAATAATATTATTTTCGACTACATAGTCGTATATTTGTGTTTTCATTATTTTTTCAAGAATTTTTGATAAAGCTGGGATAATCGTTATAGGTTGTAGGTCCGAAAAATCTAACGGATTTCTTATCTTAGGCAGGGGTTTAATTATTGACAATTTCCATTCATTAGGAAAGCAACCTAGTTCTAAACAGCAGTTAACAATATGCGTTATATGTTGAGAAATTACTGATGCGCAATATTTTATCATTAAGGCGGAAATATCATCACAGCCTCGAGCATTAGATGTTAATTCACCAATTACTTTTTTCACCTCAGTGATGGCTGCAAGCTTAAAATGGAAAGATAAGTTATTATTAAATTTGTTTGAATTATAATTATTAACAGTATCTGGGCAGTTATAGTTGAACTAAAAATAGATGAGAAATAGCTGTTAATTTCGTTTGTGTCACATAACTGTGGTGGAAACTCAGTATTTTGCTTTTGCTTAATATTCAACTTATTTATGGCCTTCCAGAGTTCTTTAGATGAGATATTTTGATTATAAGCTAAATATGCTGCGTTTTCATATCTAATAGTAGCTACAGTACGATTTCGCAACTGTTTGTAGTTAATCCAATCTAAAATACTTTTAGATTTTTTGTATTTGGAGAGAGCTTTGTCCCTATCTGCCATTAGTTTTTTTATGGAAGGAGTAAACCATGGTGCGAGAGGTTTGGAAACCCGAGAAGTAACATACGGCGCATGCTTATTAAATAAATCTATTATATTATTTGTCATAAAATTTACTTTGTCTGCTATATTATTTAAGTAGAATATATATCATCCCAAGGGATAGATTGCAAATCTCTAAGGAAGCTATCATATGAGAAGTTTATAAAATCCTTATAGGTGAGCAGTTTGGGAGCGGTATGGGAAACTGAAATATCAATTTCACAAAAGATGAAATAAGGTCGGTGTTTAAGGTGTCAGAATTTAATATGAGGTCAGGGCAATTTGCAAATATAACATCAATTATTTTATGAGACGTACTAGTAATGCGTGTTGGCTCATTTATTAATTGTTGGAAATCATAAGAGTCGAGATATTGCGCAAAAATGTTGTCATGACTTTGATCAACATTTATATCCCCCAGTATTAAAATATTGTCATACTGAGGCATTATAAAAGATAGCAAGTTTTCCATATGTTCAACGGTATTGTGAATGTTATTTGATGGAGCTCTATACACAACACAAACTAAAATTTTTATTTTGCCAAATTTAACTTCGACCATTAAATATTCTAGACCGTCAATTAAGCTAAAATCACTAAAAACCTATCTACTTGGAAAATCGCTACGAATATATATTCCCACTCCGCCTCCTCTACCCAAACGATTTTTAAGAAAGAATTTGTAATTTAAAATTTGTATAACATCAACGGAGTTATTGTCATTTAGCCATGTTTCAGACACACACATAATATCAAAATTATTTTCAGTAAATAATATTGAAAAGTCTTGAAAACCTGTAAACAGAGATCGTACATTTAAATGGCCAATTTTAAATTTTTTCTTTATATACTTATTAACCATAGTTGATTTTACTTCTTAATTCGTCTATTTTATGTTTATAAAAACCATGACAGGTCACTCGCAATGTGGTCTGTCGGAAGAAATGTTCTATGTTTTATATTAAATAATTTACAATTGTTACACGATTTATTCGCAGATGACCAGACTTTTTTTTCATGTGCTTCCGAACAGATTGGGCAGATAACGATGTCGCTACGACATTCTTATGTTTTTTATCGTATTTATTTGTTTTAAGAATTCGGCAGGGTGGTCCGCAAGTAATAGTCCATAGAGCAAGAGTGGGTTTCTGACATTAAAATATTGCGATTTGACTATACGTACCTTAGTACAAAAGTTGATATTCCAGAGATAGAGGGTGTAAAGTCAATATCATATTTTTAATTTTCTCATGTAACTTTTGAAGTTTTTCAAGTATTGTTGTGAAAATTAGTGAATGGGGTTTTTTTGAGATGAAAAATTCAAATCCTCTCCCATTTTTTGTGTAAATCCTAGAGGGCACCACATAAGCATTGTCTAAGGTGTAAATGTACTCTTAACTTTTTACCCGTAACGTTATCCCTTTTTGTATTAAGAACATCCTAAACCTAAAAAAAGTATACTTGTCATTAGTCTTAAAAATTGACCGTTTTCGAGAAAATCACATTTTAACATTCACACTCATTACTCTTGCACGAGAGTTCCTATAAGTAGGCTCAGTCTTTCGGCTGTTGTTTGTCGCAATCGAAGCATTAGCGTTTTGTTGGTAATACACAGTTATTACACTTAACGCGCCAGGCTTGTAACTTGTAATCCAGCGCTCGGCGGGGCACATTGGCCCGGAGAGTAGCTGTTGGTTGCAGTCTGGTTACGTTTCTTATAGTAATATAAGGATTTTATAGAGGAGTTTTGCGGCTCAAACATTATGTTTTAATACTTGAGATACTTAAAAATTGTAATGTTAACACTACTACGTAGAACTAAAGCACGCATTATCAAGTTAATTAATTTTATTTGAAAAACAATGAAGAGAAAAATTAATTAAACAAAATTATGATTTAAACAAAGGTTCAACGAATAAAAAACAGAATGGGAAAGGAAACTCAACAGGAGATATATTATTTCAGAGCAAATGTTCAATATGTCCACTATTCTCCTCGATACACTTATCCATACTATTAATAAAATATCGCCTGATACTAAATAATACCATTGGATCAAATAAGGCTGCTGCTGCATTGATTTCCTGCCAAAGTTGTGCGTAGGTATTTATAGGACTTTTGTAAACAAGATCTTTCATTGCGCCCCATATACCGAAATCCAATGAGTTAAAATCTGGACTGCGTGCTGGCCAAGGAAACGAACTACAACGACCAATCCAGCGCTCGTGAAAAAGGGTGTTTAAATAAATTCGTACTTGATTGAAAAAATGTAGCCGAGCACCATCCTGCATGAACAACATATTTTGTCTCAAATTCAGTGGTACTGCATCCAACATATCAATAAAATCATCTTGCAAAAAATGTAATTAATTGTTACCATTTAAATTTCTTGGCAATTCATGTGGTCCTAGAAAATGGTCCCCAATGATCCCACAACAAACATTGATTTTGAACTCATATTGAGAATGTCGTTCTCGCTTTATATGAATATTTTCAACTTTCCAAAAATGATTATTTCTTAAATTGAAGATACCTCGGCGGGTAAATGCAGCTTCATCCGTAAATAATATTCTGTTGACGAATGAGTGGTCAATATTTTTCCTGTTCCGAATATCACTTACAATCTGATATCTTAGTGGAAGGTCGGCAGGCAATAAATTATGAACGGGCGTAAAATGGAATGCATGGTATTTTTCTGCATGCAATATTTTTGGAATGGAAGTTTTACTGATTCCTGTAGCTGCACATAATCGTCTTGTACTAACTTGTGGATCATCTGCAATGTGAACTAATATTTCTTCTTCTTGGGCAAGCGTAATAATTTTCGGTCGACCTAAATTATCACGTTTAGGATGAAATGAACCACTTTCGCCTAAATTTCTGAACAGATTTTGAAATAGTCTACGATCAGGTTGTAATCTGTTTGGAAATTTTCGCAAATACTCATGTTGCGCAGCACGTCCATTGTAATAGTTGACAATAAATATTAATCATAACTTCAAAATATCAAAAAATAAAGTGCACTCACGTCCTCAGGAATCTCAATCTAAGCTTCACACCAAGAGGCTCGTATGTGGTCATAGTACGTTCCATATATGACGTATAAAAAAATTCAAAATCTTAAGATTTGTCAAAAAATTCAGTCTTTCATGCCAAGTTGTCAAAACATGATAAAAAAGTAGTCTAATACTTAATCTAGTCAATAAACTACAATTTTCAAAAACAAATTAGGAAAAATTTTTACAATTCATCAATAATTCATAACTAATCTCAATCCGTCAGCACATATCATAAAATATTCAAATTAATAATTTTTCGGATCCAACCTTACAAAATATGGTCCTAAAAAATACTGGGCCCAAATGAACTTCATTAACATCGAAACTACTTTCCACACCTCGATTGCGACATATCAATTCACTTCCGTTGATTTTCTATCGATAATTTTCCCTTCAAATTCGATTCTCAATTCATTTCGCATCTTTAATATTAAAATTCAATCGACCTTCATTCATATCCTTCAATAAATTACTGGTAGTGCTGTCCCACATTAATATCCAAACTTATTTCCATTCGGTCCCCTTTTGTCATCTAAACTTACTTCCTTTCATTCACCATGAACGTATCGGCACAATTTCATATAATATTGAACTCTAAGTGCAGAACCTTCGGGACGACTCAACGGGGTCATTCCAAATTTAATTAATTTCTTATTTTCGTTAATAACGTCAGAATTAAAATCGATTCAAGCTTCATGCATGTATCATGAAATTCTCAATTTCAATGCCGGGACGCTCATATAATTTTCATTTTTACATTGGGTAATGCAATATTGTGAAATATTGCACAATATTGCGTAATCGTGCCCGCACGTAGCGGCGGGGGACATTTCAAGATCTCCGCACGTAACGTCTCCGACGGACCAGGCCAAGCACGACGAGCTAGTTTCGGTATCTACAAAGTTAATTCTTGCGTCTTATCAAGTTTTAGTAGTGAATTAAAAGTGAATATACTAGTAACTCTTTTGGTTCCTAAAGTTAATAGAATTTAGTGTCGTCTGTCTAGTCCAGCTTGTCCGCTTTAACTTAAATGATAAATTCCCTATAACTACGCCATCATGACTGCTTCCTTGGCTGCCCCAAGTGAAAAAGCTCAACAAATGTTTTTTAAATTAATATTCGGCCATCGACCCCCTTAAAATAAATCTACTTTAAATAAATCTTCGGCCACCGCGTCCCATAAAGCAAATCTACATTAAACCAAACCTTCTGCCTTCGCGCAAAATAAAATAAAGTGATTTTTTTCTTTTTTAATCAATTGTAACTAAAGAAATTTTTTTTCAAGTAAGAATTTCCGTTGTCGAAAAGTTGCCTTTTCCCAGCTGTTTTTAGAATTAATATTTTACATTTAAAAAGTTTACGTACTCTGTTCAGTTAATTTAAATAAATATTTTAATTTTTTTCGAAACCAAGTGTGTTATTTCAAGAAGTGATATACAGGATGATGCTTTAGACCCTTTCACAGACATTAACATTAAAATTTAAAATCAAAGTGTTAAAATAGACTCAGATACATAAAATAAAAGCGAATCCAACTACTGGGATTTATACTGGGTGTAGCAACCCCCTCCGAACCTCTTGAAAATAAAATTAGGAGCACGAAACGCCTCAAGAGTCTTCCATACGCTCTAAAACTTCAGTCCCGTTTCAAGCATGTTCAGTGATCGGCAGATCATTTCGTCGTCTTGGTTGGGTGGTAGAGTAGCTGTAGCGTATACTCCGCTAGGACGTAAGTATAAATAAAGCACTGAAATAAAAATAATAATAATAATAATAATGCTTGTCGCTTGTCTTGCCCTTTCAGCAGTTTCAAGTGTGCGTATAGAACGAGTTATTTATCTTTGTTTTGCTCTGACATGAAGCAGTACTGTGAAACGTGCAAAGTTTTAATTGTTATTCTGTTTGGAAATGTATCTCGCGGATTTAAATGAAAGTGACAAAGAAATAAGCGCCGGATGATTACAGCAGAATAGTTATTTTTTAAATAAGCTTCAACAGCAAAAAAAAGTTGATTTGACCGACACTGTTCACAGCTGAACTGACATTTCTCGCAAACGCTTTGACAGCTGTGTTAAATTTCCATTTAAGCATGATGACTTGATTTGAAGTTATATCATATTATATTATGACATGAGCTAACTTTGGAAATGGATGCTTCAATTGCCGGAATTACTTCAGTCAATTGGGTGTTTTGGAGGAGTCGTTATAAGTAAATCGATTTATTACATCCTTATCGATGAGTAAATTAATTATCATTAAATATCCTGTAAAGAATCCATCCATCAATGTCGATTTGATAACTGATAATTACAGGTATTTACTTACTGTTATTTTAATAACCAGTATAAAAAATCTGCAAAAAGTTAATGAAGTTTAATGCTATAAATTCATTTATGATGTCTACACAAACAAAAGGTTTTAATAAAAATCATTTAATATTTGAGCCCGTCGGAGCCTGTTTATAATAAACTAAATTCTGTATAAACACAAAACATAAATGAATAAAAAGGTCAAATTACAATGTTCATGGAGAATAATGCCCCAAATGAGTCTGTCTGGTTGGAAGCCCCAACTGATTTAAATAACAAAACATTCTTTGAAACCTCGATTTAACAGTATATATTTTATAGATCATAAAATGTAAAATTTCTATACGGTATATGATTTAAAACATAATATAGAAAATAAATATGGAAATTTAAATTTACATAATTTGAAAATTCTTCCATAAAAATGATACGTAAAATAACGTTTAATGTAAACATCGGGTCTATAAGTGATTAATATGAATCGTTTCTGAGGCCATCAATTATTTATTCTAAATAGACTAAGAAATATAAAGCTTGAGGGGCTTCCTCCCGTGGGTCCAGACAAGCACAAATCTCACTTAGGTAGCCATGGATAACAATGATGGATCACCACTCTGTATGCGACAATAACATGCATGACGTCACGGAAAGCACCTAAAAATCAGCAGTTTAGATACGATGCATTTATTTTCTCAAATGTCTTGCAGTCAATAAGTAACTTAAAGCAAAATTACCACTCTTTTTTGGTCGGATATTTACCTCAATCTTAGTTTTCAATAAGCCTGTGCATGAAGAGTACGTCGAACTCATTGAAATATATGTATTATGAACTTATTTTCGAAAATAAGTTACGAAAGTGATCCTTCCTCTTTATTTTAAGACCCAATTGAGCTAAATCGGCCAATCGGTTACGCATGCGACGGTCAGTAAGTAAATATGGTTTATGTTTATAGTATGGAATGTAAAATTATAGATAAATACTTTCTAATAAGAATTAGATTTAAAAAAAAAAATTTTTAAATATTTTATTAATTTTATTAATAATTATTTAAAAAATGCTCTAAAAAGTAGAAAATAAACTTTGAAGTAAATCAAATCCATCATTTTGTTACATTATATAATTTTTTTTATGATATAAAAGCTTGTCGCGAGATTTTCCTATGTAAAGGAGATTGATATGTATGTCTATTGTGTTTTGAAGCTTTGGGCAGTAATTATTTCAAATTGGCATTCAAGTAGACTACTGTCATCCTACTGTCTATGATGTGTCCGAGTTATTAAGCTACTGTTTACATGTCGTTTATGTTCATATTATGTTATTGTTATAAAATAATATTGCTAAAGTTTTCTTAGTTTTCCCAAAAAATTAACGATTTAGAAAATAGTTTACCATCAGAGATTGAAGAATTGACAAAAGACGTAGTTGCTTCCCTCCTGCCCCAAAAATCTAAAAACGTTTATGAAAAAATGTATGACCAGTATGAAAGTTGGTGTAACCAGAACAATATTAAGAATATTACGCATGCGTATTAATAGTTTACTTTAAGAAACAATCAAAGTTTAAAAAATCTTGTACTTTGTGGAGCTATTATTTGATGATAAGGAGCATGTTGTACTGAGTACTATAATGAAATCATTATAGTACTCAGTCCGATAAAGTACATCATTTTGACACGACAGAAGATAAAATAAATTGTAACTTAGCCACATTCTCGATTTAAAATTCAAAGATTTTTGTTATGACATTCACATTTATTAATTAGTTTTGTTGCCAATTAGAAGCAGTATTTAAAGTATATTTATTATTATTTATATCAGAAAATATTATATAATCATGTGTAGAGCCCTAAAGTAGAAGAATTATTATCAGTTAGGTTCCTGTAATGAAAATGTAGTCTATTACTTAGTTGTTATTAGTAAAATTGTATAGGGAAAAGTATATCTAAACAGGTTAGAAACAAGTTTAGTTAGCTCTAAAGCTCAACAATTGTGCCAAGGTAATTCCCATTAAAATCATTTGATTAAATCACATGTAACTGGATAAGGTAAGGTAACTACGGAACCAGCAATTGCAGTAGAGATTTGGGATTACTTATATGAGATCTATATTAAAGTTAGATAAATTGAACTCGCGCATAGTTCGAAGTAGAAAGAATACCATAACTAATATGATACACCTTAAAATCACTATGGAATTAAACGGAAATGGAGAAAAAACAGCCTACTTTGCCTCGTTGTTTTTCGTCACTTTGGGTGAATTGATGAGGATTTTTGGAAACGAAAACCACGCCGCGGGAAATTGGGCTAAGAATAATTAAAGAAAAATATCTATAAAGATGTGCCCATTTATAAACAAAAATTGATAATGATAAATGGTGAAAGTATAACACATTTACTTTTAGTGGCGTTGTTCATGTTGGAGGATTGCAAATCTGTTGTGCTAGAGCTACCGAGATCAAGGTTATAAAGACTAAACGATTTTAGGAACATTAAGTGGAGGAATTGGCTACCCAGGCTATCGTAATCTATCTAAGAAGGGAACTCTAACAAGGAACTAATAATACGCCTAGGTAAATTCGAGTTCATCTGTTATTGGGGCTCAAAAAATGCAACAAAAACTTTACGACCTCATTAAAATACCGGTACTTTCTGTACTATTTGTTCGCAAATCGATTTGCTTATCTTTATAGATTTTTAATGTGCGTCGGCTTGTTTCTTGAGAGCATTCCTTGGCCCACAGCGATAATAATTATGTCGTAAAGTTTTTGTTGCGTTTTTGAGTGCTGTTAATAGATGAACTCGACATACCTAGCGCTATTACTTTTTTTTGTCGGCAATTTAAAAAAGGGAGATCTTGGTAATGCCATTAATCTAATTCGTGTTACTTTAAGTTATGTCTATGATACTAACAGAGATAAGTGTATATATGATTGGTAGTAGTTTATGTGCGTGTATAGTATATAGATCCGATCTATACCGGGAAATACAAAAAATAAAACGTCAGTCTCCGGTCCAGTCTAGCCCAAGTACTTCACGCATCTTTTGATTGGAATTTAACTTCTCCGGACCGTGATTGGTATTAAAATGTTGCTTTCAGCGAACCGAGGCCTGAAAACTATCGCTTCCGACTTCTCGGCATTTACTCAAATCTTCGACCAGTCGTAGTACGCCGCGGCACGGGCCATGTGTGCAATCAGCAGCATATTTGCGACTTGCGCATTATGAGAATGCGCATACATGGCTGTGTCATCGGCGTACTTAGAAACTCTGGAAAGTCGGAAATATATACATGTTATACAGTTTAGGAGACAGATACGACCCTGAGTGACCCCCGCGTGAATATCCCACTGTGTCGATAGTTTGTTATTCACTCGAACTTGCAGGTTCTTACCTATCAAGGAATAGTGAATAAGTTTTATGATGTGCGCCGGGAAATTGTACGGTAGACGGCGTTGTAGACGGTAACAAAGATTTTCTCAATATCGAGGAGCACCATTGCAGTGCTCTTCCTTAGGTTGTATTGCACATTAACGTCGTTAACTGTCCTAACGACTTGTTGCGCTATGCTCCGACCCTTCCTGAAACAGAACTGACACTCATCATCAAGGTGATGCTTATCCTGGGCAGCATCAATTCTGAACAGGCTGAGCTTCTCCATCAACCTGGAGACCGACAGTAATGAGATTGGGTGATAGCTATCGGCGAGCTTCGCGTTTTTGTTCGATTTCAGGATGGACACAACTACAACACACTTCCATCGACTTGGCCAATGTTGCAATCGTAGGATCGCATTAACGACATATGTTAGTTGTACAATATCTTTCCTTGGGAGATATTTGAGCATATTGTATTCAATATCATCCTTACCTGGAGCTTTGTTATTTGGTAAAGTCTTGACAATTTCTACTACTTCCGAGGGCGTGACCATGAATTTTTGAAATTCACATCTTGCCATTTGTATGTCATGGCCAATAGTCTCGTTCATGGTGTTTTGGATGCGGTCGTGCTCCGGGTTGTTGAGTATATCATTATTATGTATTTGTTCGAAATGATTAGCTAGGTCGTTTGCGTTTTGAGGATCCGTCAACGCCGTCAATCCGTTAGCACAGGTCAACGCAGGAATGGCTTCCCGCGTATTTTGTAATGCCCATGCCAGCTTCCACAGCGAGTTTTCCCGAGGGTTCAACGCCTCTAGCTTATTCGTCCATTTCTAATTTTTCACAGTGCTGTTGGAGGTTCTGAATCTGCAGCCTGGTCATTTAATTTTTATCGTTGACATCGCGATTTCGCTGCCAAAGCCATATCAGTCTGTTCTTTTCTCGAATGTCTCATATGACCGCTTCGTCAAGTCGATCCTTGTATGGGTCAATTGCGATAGTAGTTGCAACAGTCTGCTTGACATTCCGCAGTATCCTTGTGAACTCCAGGTCGGCGGGAGAGTCGATAGTGTTATTCAGTGTAATGTTGGTGTTGATATGTGTCTTATGGAATCGCCAGTCGGCTTTTCTATAAGATATGGTTCTACGGATAGTGTTTTCCCTTAACATATCCGTCAACTCCAGGAGAATTAGGTTGTGATCAGACGTGAGCTCCTCTAGCGTCACTGGCTCACGCCATTATTGACCACTATGTCAAGGGTAGTCGGTGTTGTACCGTTGTCTCGAAAATGTGTGGGATCGTCTGGATGCTGCAGACGATCCCACGTCCCCTTATTATTCTTTTGAAAGAGAAAGAAAACGGATTTATGGTCCTTTCAATTACCAAGTCGTTAATTAAAAATTCAATAGATGAAATTCTGTCAATTTTAAAATCAAAACAGTGCATTGAGTAACCTTTACAACTTTAAAACAATAAAGTACTCATGAGTCTATATCATTTTCTTATTTTATGAAAATTGCCCAGGAATATAATGTTGACATATAAAAGCAAACAATCAATACAAACACAGCTTTATTGTTGCACCTTATATTTAAAGAGAAAATAATTTTTATATAAAATCAGTAAGGCTTTCCATTCCAGGAGCATTAACCTACAAAAGGAATCTGAAACCATTAACATTTGACAAAAGGTATAGAAAAAAATCAATTTCAAAATCATGGTAAATTTTGGATGTGTGTTAATTTTGGTGGTCGTTGATTCGGGCTACAAAAATCTAAAATATTAACTTTTGTATTATTATTCGAATTTATAAATATCCTCCTTAGTAGTGTTTACATTTATCAAAACTCCATAAAATATTAAGATTTGCATAAAACCCTTCAGCGACTTTTGACGCTGTCAGCAGCGGAGACAGAAAATCTTATTTTTAGAAGGCATCAAATAAATCCGCGGCTTTTCTTTAAAGACTAGCAAACAAATGAAAAAAGCACCGACTTCTCACAGCGCATTTTTATATCATGTTATTTTGATCCTTCAGATCTGATGAACTGATTACTACGGAGTGTAAACATGAAATGCGGTACTCTTGGTAGTATTTTGTATCCTTATTTCATTACGAGAAAAATCATATCATCGAAGGAAATATGATGGAGTGAAAGCAGATAAACTGAAATAGAGGAAGACGAAACACGTTTCGAGTAGTGCAAGATAATCCTTTACTTCGTGAGCTTTTTAGTACGTACGTACATATGTTTTGTAATATAAAGTGGATTTACTTCTACTCAGTTTTTTCAATTCGGTTCAATTTTTCAATAGCTGCAAATGTACTTCATAAGATATATATGTTTTATATTTAAATAAAAAATTATCTGAATTAGCTTTAATGGTTTGTTGAAAACCAGAATTTTGTAGCTAATTATTAATAGTTGAAGGAAATGAAAGTTTCGTCGGGATTGACCATTTATTTGATAGTCACCATTGGTTTTAAAATATGTTCTAAACTATTATATATACATAAGGTATTCTTTCTTTATGAATCATTATTCTTTCAGTTTTCTTGCAGCTCTTTTTGACGAAAACTAAGGAATGGACAACAGGAATTGAAGAAGAAGATTGAAATAGGTTCTACTTTGCTTACTAATTTGAAAGATGCTTACATGAACATAAGAGACTATGTAATATGCATTAATAAAATATTTCATGTTTTTCTTTTTAAGTCAATTACTTAATCTTCATTGTTATCTGACGTCTTGCATTCCAGTTTCAAATTACAAGCACTTTTTGCAAATACCAAGGCTAATGTAGAACTCTCAACTGCCTTCAATTAGTTAAGCGTGAGCGACACTAAAAGACTTTACTGCTGCTTAAAGCTCGTGAACGACTTTACTGCCGCTCAGGTGAGGTGTCAGAGAAATGACAGTTTAGTATATACAACAAGTATCGTCTGACACATTGTTACATGTTTACACCCTCCAGTAAACACCCCCAAACGTAGGTCCAATAATTGCAACGAAAAATTTTCTCTAACCACTGATTTATTAATCACTAAATTACAATAATAAGTGTTTATAACTTCACATTAACTATAACTTAACTATTAATTGTCACTGTACTAGTTTGTTCACTGTTCTATATCACATCTAAAATATAATTGACCCTAGCGCGTTGGTTCTGCTACTTATATATTCATGGCGCTTATTGTCGACTCATCCATTCACTCCAGACCGTTTCGGACAACTTCTCGATCCTTCTAATCTGTCTTTCCGGATGATTCTACCGTTTTCTAATCCATCCGTGAGAATGGTAGTTCACCACTTGGCCCAGAGATGGCGCCGTTTTGTTGATAGCTAATTAATCAGGCTTCCCTTTACTCTGCTACTAGAGGTTAAATCTCTCTTCGTAAGTGGGCGTAGGTGTGCATACAATATATAATAACGTAATTGAAAAATTTGCAACAAAACGAAGAAAACTTCTAAAAACAATTAAAGAAAACTACCATTGACCTACGGTTGAAGATTTGGAGAAGATTATTTATGAGACAAGGTCTAAAAATACATTATAAGATGATTTAGGACAAAATGAAAATAACTAATTAAAACTCTATCTAAGTAAATCATACTTATCTTTTTAACACCAGAAATTGATACTTTTGTTAATTCTTAATTTCTGATAAATGTATTTATGTAAAATGTTTAAAAATACCTACCTAAATTATATAGATTTGATCAATTGTTTTCAGGTCATGGCACCTATGTTACGTATTGTTATGTGCACGCCTAGACCACAGCCTCACAGAAAATACTAGAAGGACTGGAAATGTCTCGAATGATAGACTCGAACGTTCTAGAATAATCGAGTACGTTCGACGCGGATATATATATAGAGTGGATCCAAGCGCACTGAGGACAATTTTATATTAGACAAACTAGTGAACAAATGGAAGAAGAACAGTCATAAGTCATAAATTATATTAGTGTCTATAGTTGTACTTAGTGTGTTATAATAACGATTAATTATTGTAATCAAATATTAAATAAAGTAGCGGTTAGTGAAACTTCTTGTTGCAATAATTTGAACCTACGTACAGGGTGTTTACTGGAGATTGTAAACACGTAACATTATTATTAAGCTACTTAAATATGTGCTGCATTTTAGCGATTATTCAATTTCCATGTTTATAAGAGTGTTATGGTTTGTGCTTTCGCTAGTCTGCACAAAATTTTTTTCTTTCGTTTTTTCTGATTTTTATCTTTATCTTTGACACCCTGTATCTTTTCCTCAGCAACATTTTACTAAAGCATATTTTGTTATATCCTCATAATTTGGCAAAAAGAATCTACCCCTGCACTATGGCCTATTATTAATGGTCCACCTGTATAATTCTCTGAAATATATTCAATTTACATTCATGAATAGAATAATAAATTTGATATTTTCATTTACGCCTGATAAAATTGGATCTGTTTTACGTAGCGGAAAATTGTTCCGTTTCACATAATTTAAATGTAAAAATATTTTCTATTGCAATCGTATCTACTTACAGGTAGTTGATGCCATTATCGAGGTGTGGAAAAAAGTTTTATATCTAGATAAATGGATCAAGCAAAAACGGAGGAAACTTCTGTTTGACCTTCGATTATAAGTTGCATTGTACACTGTTAACAGGAGAAGCATGTTCAAACACGGCTTGAGCTAAAGAAATATTGGTAAATTAAATGATATTTATTGTTTTGACGAAACATAATATCTGGATGTATCTTCTTCTTATGACTTTGCAACCCTATATGGGTTTTCCCTGTTCGACAATTTTCTTCCATTCTGCCCTCTCAGAAACAGTTCTTTTCCATCTTCTCACTACCATTGCTCTCATATCCTGCTCCACATCTTCAAGCATTTTTTGCGTGGCCCTTCTCACTTTTCTTTCGCACTGGCTTCCATTGCGTTACTTTTTTATTGTTCTTTCCTCGTCCATTCTTTGTATATGCCCAAGCCACTCTATTCGCGTGTCTTTTATGAGCCTAATAATATGCTGATAATGCTCCTCTGATCAGTTGATCAATTGCGTGGTGCATTCTTATTCTCCAGGTGCCGTCTTCCTCCTGGATAGGACCATATATTCTTCGTATAATCTCTCTTTCAAAGAGAGAACTGATTCGCATAACCACTGGATAAAATGCACGCTTTGGATTCATATGTAACTGTGGGCCGTATCAAGGATTTATATATTTTAAATTTAAGATTCCTGTTCAGTATCTTAGATTTCATCAGTTTCTCGTGGGCAAAATAGCTCATGTGGATGTGACATTTTATGTCATTTGACACCAAATTATTATTATTTATCTGTAAACCTAGGTAAATGAAATCATGTACATGTTCAAAGTTAAATATTCCTATGTAATTGTTCCTATTAATATTTGTTGTTCTTTTCATTTCCATGTATTCTGTTTCACTAAGTTCTAGCCCTCTCAATAGGACTTCCTCATCCAATTGCGCTAATGATTCCCCCAGTCCGGTCTTATCAGGGATTATTATGGCAAAGTCAGAATTGTATTGACTTTGTGCCTATATGGCAGGATATTTGAAGTTGAAGAGTGGAGTGGATAATATGTCACCTTGTCTCACTCCTGAGTTCATATTAAATATAGATGTCAGTTTACCATCTACTTTTACCCCTGCTTTAGATCTGTTTATAGTGGCTACCACGAGCCGCACACAGTATTATAACGTCCTGAAGCATTCTGTGTCACTGTCGAATGTTTCTTTGAAGTCTAGGCCAATGTTATACTAATAGGTTTTTCCATAATTTTCTGTATTATGTAATGCCCCTAGAATTAGAACAATCCGTTTTATTGCCTTTTTACATATCGATTGTATTATGCTAAAGGTAAATTCTTCTGGTATTTTTTCTTATGACCATATCGTTTTCATAGCACATTCCGTCCCTTTTTCGGTAGATCCGCTGTAATACCATCAGTTCCAAGCGCATTCAAGTCCTTCAAACATTTAATGGTCCTTTTTCTTCATCGGTGGGCTCTTCAATGTATGGTTCAACTGGTTGATGCACAGGTTGTTCAGTATCAGCTTCATTGTTTGACAATATATTTTCAAAGTATTCTCTACACCTATGAAATAACTTTGCTCTCTCAATAAATTTCCTTCTCTATCTTTACATACTGTTAATTTCGGTCTGAATTTTTGTGTTAGTTTTTTGTATATTATATATATGTATTATATAGGTTTTAGTTTCTAGTATGATATTCTATCAAATCCGCAGTTGTTTTTATATAAACGGATTCTATTTTATTACAAATATGAGTTGATTTGATCTGTTATCCCTAAAAAATCAGAGAGAATTAAATGACTTTTTCTTAAGACAGTTTTAACGATTTAACAATAAAAAGAACAAGTAAAAACAAATACAATTTATTATGAAAGTAAGCAAAGTAGAATACAAAAATTTAAAAGTAAAAAAAATCTTACAATAAATACATTAGTTTAGGTTAAGCTAACGCTAGGGAAAAGAATTATTAATTTTAAGAAATTTTACAATGAAAAAAGATAACACATCTGAATTATTTAGCATTAAAAAATTTTGAGAGTTTCCAGGCACTCCAGACTTGAAGGTTGTTGATCGAGGTCGTTGTTGGTTACGTAGAAAAACTTTATAAATACTTTAGTAGGGTTTTTCAGAAATCTTCACAAATATTAAATAAGGCTTTTCAGAAATCTTCACAGATAATCAGATAGAGTTTTTTCTAACGAAGAGAGCAAAATCATATACCAAAAATCATGAACCAAAGAATAGCAGAATGATTGAAAAATCCAAATCCAAATAATCAAAAACAGAATTGTTGGTAAGTTCAGTACCCAAAATCTAGCTGTCCCAGCTGTACCAAATTAAAATCTAGCCTTATCAAAATCGTCCAGAATAGGTACTTCTGGACGATAAACTTGCTCATTAAATCCGAATAAATCGAAATTTCAATCAAATAAACCAAAATATTAATTGAAAATATGTGAAATTTAGTTTTTAATCCGGTACCAAACCGAGTTGCAATTACGTACCTTTTTAACTAAATTACTCAGGACAGTGTTCAGCTTAAGCTTCAGCTTGAGTTATATTTATAATCATTCTAACTCACAAAAACAGTAGGAAATGACTTAAATTGACAGTTCTAAAATCGACTGTCATACAGTACCAAATTGAGAAATTTTACAAACTAAATGGATTGTTAAGGCTTTTCGATTATTAGCTCATTATTATGCTCATTATTATATTATTGTTCTGGTGCAGAGTACGATTGTTGAAATTATTCAGCAAATGAGTTGCTAATTATTTGGGGATCGGAAATAATATCATCATTATATTTAATATTTTTGGGAAGATTGGCGACATTTCTTTTCATGTTAGCATAGCGCCAGAATTCCGAAGGATCCTGTGCAATGTTTTCTTCCACATGTTTGTCGTAATTTCTGTTTCAATATCAGATATTGCTATACGCCTTAGACTTATATAGTTGCTATGCTTTGTGTTTTTCTCTTATATTCCTTATGATTTTATTATTAAACCAAGGAGGATAACTACGATCAGGTTTGCGTTTTATAGGGACACATTCGTTTAATATGTGTTCTAATACATTAGAGAATTTTTCGCATGGTAAGTGAACGTCGGAGAATTCGAATAATAAGTTCCAGTCAAGTTCAGAAAATATTTCATATAGCCAGGGCAAATTAGTTATTAGCTAATATTGAGAAATCGTTGCTTTGTCGGAATTAAAAAAAATACACCAATTTCGATATACTAAAACTTTATACCAAAATAAAATAAAGGACTGGCTAAGATAAAATTTGCATGTAGCAAGTCTTATTTATTATTAACGCCTGTACTAATATTTAGGTTGCTGAATTTGAACTGATAGTGCTTTCTACAAATCACAGACGTTTGCTATGTTTTCAGTTCTGAAAACTACCAGGCAAGAAAGGGAAAGATAAATTTTAACCGCAAAAAAAACTTAAATTCAATGGTCTATGTAAACTTTAAGATTCACCCTCGAACATACAATCTTTCCGACTAAGTTGACGCGAAATCGGCGGTGAAAACGGCCGTATTTCTTCGAGTCATCTTGCTTTCCACATAATCGTTTTATTTTTAAATTTCTTTAGTGTTTCCTCTGCCATTACTTTTATTTACGTGTTTTACTTTTAACGCTTTACGGCGATTTTATGTTTGTATTTGTGAGTGTAAACACATTAACTTTTTTATAACATTGCTATTTTTGGAATAGCCTTATTTCCTTTGGTGATCGACAAAGAGAAAATAGAGTCAATTATAGATATGAAATGTTTTTTAAGCGTGTGCTAATATTCGAAAAAAAAATTAGTTATTTTGTAATAAAATTAATTTTATTTATTTACTTATATATTACGCAAGTATCTAAATAGCATACTTTTCGTATAAATATTCTTAGGCCAGTCACCGTAGATACAAAAATCGCGTTAGGTCGCAAAAATTACACTGATCTGATTTTTCGGGAAGTTGTTAGGATAGATACCATGTTTGCAGCTTCGAAAGACCTACTCGAAAAACCTTGAAATTTTCGGACTTTTTTCAGTTTTTGGCTTATATCTTCTGAAAGGTGCGTCCTACGGAAAAAGTCGTCCTGTATACTTTTAAAGTAGAAAAGTTTTTATATAATTTGAGTGTAACCATAGCTCCATAGGTCCAAAAGACTTATCTTAAGGTACGGTTTGTTAGGGCAGTGCGCCGCGCATGGCGTAAAGTCTGCCGTACGCTACTGACATGAGTTATGCGCAAATATAATTTAGCATGCTGTGCGATAAGGCGTATATGTTGTTACCTCCTTTCCCTTATTATTTATTTTTGAGAAAGAATTGAGGCAACATATGCGTCTCTTAATGAAATGGAGTGAAAATCGTAGGAAAATTAACCGACTAGGTGGTTTATGAAAAGTTAACGAAATTTTATCTATATGAAAGATAAGCTGTGCAAAAGCTATGCAGGAATGAAGAAGCTATGCAGAAACGTATACAAAAATGTATAAGTATATATGTGCATAAACATATGAGTACATAAGTACATATAAATATATAGAAATATATAAGTATATAAAAGCATATATAAGCATATAAGAATAAAAGTATATAAGAATTTAAGCTGATTTCATAAACTATAAATTGCCAAAAAATAAAAAAGAAAGGAAAAAAATATTTTAAAACCATGTGGTACATACAGTATTTTAACTACTTATTAAATTAAAAAGAATTGATCTTGAATTTAAATTTATTTCAAAAATAATTGAAATTACATCAAAGACAAAAATTGAAGATTAATTTAATTTTAAATGAGTAATAATTGAAATTTACCTGGATGTTATTGTTAACTCGAATATAAAAATGTAATATCAATTACTGAAGTCCACAGTTAAAATTTATATACGTTCGAATCAGTACAAAAGCTGCAAGCAAATGATTTCCTGGTGAGTTTTACTGATAAGGTAAACTTTGTTTTCCTATTTACTGCAAAATAATGCTACCAAATAAACTTGAGAAATATAATTCCCTAATTAAATTGAAAGCTATAAAATACAGAAATAGTACAGATATGGCCATCTGTCAATGGTTGAGTTAAGCGCAACAACTTGAAGGTCGCAAATTCTACAATAGTGGCATATGATCGATAAAAGGAATCTATAATAAAAAAATTTATTACTTCCATACCACAGCTGATTTGCCTTTGCCTTACAATTTGTAATTTCTATTTTATACATAACCAACAATATGAACAGCTGTAATAAATAGTAAAACGTATAGTGGCTATTGTGAGAAATCAGTAAATATATTACATCTTATAGGATTTACTATATTTATTTATTTATTTATTTATTAGCCGTTACTCGAGTCCGAGTATAGAAATTTTACAGTCGATAAATTGCGTACAATAAAAAACAAGTAAAAGGTGTAGTCTATTGTAATTCCCATTCATCTACGGTGCACACGACTATGGCTATAGAGGCCAATTCGGGAGGGCACATGTCGACCGCAATCAGGACAAACATAGACCTGGTTAGGTCTTGGATTCAGCCTTCTTGCAGCAACATTTCCTTGATAGCTGGCCACAACCCCTCGCCATTCGGTTCTGTCCGCTGCAAGTTGTTCCCATTGCTCGTCTGCAATACCGCAGGATTTTAGATTTTCATGGAGATATACTATATATAGAATGAGAAAAAGTAAGGAAAATAACCATATGTACTTACATAGTAAACAAAAATATAAGAATTGAAATATAAGTATATATATGAGTGTAAATAAATGTTTTTCTAGGCAATTGTTTCTTGGGATGCTATTCAGAGATACATGATAGTTAATAGAACATGAATGAGTTCCTAAGATATTAAAATATGTACATAAAACAGTGTGAAATGGTTTAGCAGTTATACAAATAAAATTCTGTTAGTTGAAAACAGTTTCCACTTACAGAAACTGAATCAAAATGTTACACAGATTGTGCCAAATATAGACAAAACACTAGTTTTTATTATAAAACTATTAAAGGGACATAGGCCACAATGTATAATGGATGAATTGAATCGGAAACAAAATTTACTAATAACGTTTTTATTATTGCAAGAGGATTATTGGAATGTCTCATCTTCACGAAGAGAAAATTTTTCACACGTTTTATAATAGTTTGTTATGTCATTTTTTGTATGAAGGTTAAGTAACAAGGTACAAAAAAGTCCAAAACATCAAAAGTTTATAGGATCCTTTGCAATACATTTCTTCCCCCGTTTTCGAGGGTGAGAGAAACGATGGTGATGGTTTCGAAACCCTTGCGTGCTACCCCTATGAAGGAAAAACCACCCCAATTTCTGACTTCTCGGTCTTGGGCTTGCAAGGGATCGTCGGATCGGTTTTTTTGGAATTATAATAAATTCAGTTAATTTGCATTAGACTACCCCGGCCCGACTTCCGGGGGTTGAACCTACCCCCGCCCGTAATAGCAGTATTCGCAAAAATAAAATAAATCGGACCCGACAAGGTTTTTTATGGGTTTTATAGGGCAGAAATAACGCTAGTGGTGTTATTTTTCACCCTACCCTTCCGCAACTACCTCCAACGTATAAAAAACCACCACCTCGTCCATGCTGTCGGTCCTAGGCATGCGGGATCGGATCGGGATTTTTATGGGAGTATCAGAGAAACTAACCATTACTAAACCACAGTTGAGCAGCCCCCAGAGGCTTATATGTGAGGGGTATTTTCGAGAGGGTAGAGTGAAAAAACAACCACCGTCGGATATATGACCGCCCTCGAAAACCCGTTACGAGCCCGCTTTCCCGTTTTTCGAGGGATTTCGGTGTTGCCATCGGGGTAGTTTCAACCCCCGGAGGTTCCTTAGTTCAATTGTGGTTTAGTAATGGTTAGTTTCTCTGACATTCCCATAAAAATCCCAATCCGATGAATCCCAGCATGTCTAGGACCGACAGCATGGACGAGGGGGTGGTTCTTATACGTTAGGGGTAGTTGCGGAAGGGTAGAATTAAAAATAACACCACTAGCGCATTCCCTACCCTCGAAAACTCATTAAAAACTCTGTCGGGTCTGATTTATTTTATTTTTGCGGATATTGTTATTACGGGCGGGGCTAGGTTCAACCCGCGGAAGTCAAACCGGGGTAGTCTAATGCAAATTAACTGAATTTGTTATTATTCCCAAGAAGAACCCGATCTGACGATCCCTCGCAAGCCCAAGACCGAGAAGTCGGAAATTGGGGTTGTTTTTCCTTTATAGGGTTAGTACGCAAGGGTTTCAGAACTCAAAATCATAGCCATCGTTTTTATCACCCTCGAAAGCGGGGGAAGAAATGTATTGCAAAAGATTCTACAAACTTTTGATGTTCGGGACCTCGTTAAATGGACTATAAAAAAGACATAACTCAGTGGAAAATGGTTTATATCATGCAAAGTTAAATTACTACAATTAATAATAAGGTATAAATTTATCAAAATTATATGAAAATTTTATAAAAATTATTTTGATAGTTTGGGGGACCTGGGACGGTAAAAGTTGAACTTGATGTGATGGCGGATCTCAGCTGACTTCTGCGATAGAAATAGACAACACGATGTAAAGAAGTATTTATGAAATGCGTAATCAATTTTATAATAAAGTACAACAAAGGGGAAGGTTTGTAATATTAGACTTACCATTTCATACAGTCGTGTTATTTTGGAAGGCCCAGATTTATAAAACGACTCTTCTTTTGGCTCCGGAGACTCCTGTGTTTTCGGCTTAGATCTACTACTAGATTCTAGTGATAAAGGGTCGTCGACGGCGTCTTCTTTATCCGACTCATCCATGGCTAAGGGAGGAGTATTCAGGCAGGTCTTTCCCTGACAAACTTTGCAGAGAGCAGAGCATTCCAACCCTGCTGTCTGGCAGGAGCAGTTTCCTCTTCGGCACCCTCCCTGGCAGCTGCATGACAGAAATTTCAGCGAGGTTAGCGGCACTGTTTCTTGGTTGAGGTCACCGGTGTCAGCTCTTGCTGGCTCCTTGTCGACCCCAGTTGGTGGGCTCTTTCTCTATTCACAACCACTTCTGCACCTGGTGGTAGGTTCTGTAGGAATGTTGGGCAGCAGCCTCTTCGGTTGGAGGCAGACGAGCGAGATGGACTTTGGCGTTGGTAGCAGATCGGACAAATATCCCGTAAGTCAGGGCGAAGAGAGAGTCATCTTCACCCCACCATAGAGCACCACAAGATATTCTCTGCCAGCAGAGGCTATCTCCTCATAAGTGGCGTCATGGTTCAGAAACGTGGTAGAAGCGTCAAGAAAGTCTGGTTGTTTTCAAACGACGCCCAACATCTTCGTTTTCCCTTGCCAGGAAAGTGCAGAGGTGGTATCGCAACCAGTGAAGGCGTGAAGGAACAACTCGATTCCAGGAGGGAATGAGAGCTCTCCTCGAATGAATGATGTTGAAGAGAACTGCTCACAACTTATTCCACCCATGCCACTTCTCTGGAAGGATACATTTTGTATTCTGGAGCCCAATCCATTTTTTAATCAGTCACTGTCCCTTCCTCAAGTGCACTGCGGCATATGAAACAAACACACTGCGGGCAAGAGCCCGACATTTCATAAAAAGAATAAAAAACAACCCCTGGTAATAAACCGTACCGTCTTCACCGACTCTACCTGGAGCCTTCATCATCAACGTATCGGCGTTACATAATATTTTAACAAGCAAGCCTTAATTACAAGACAAAAATTATTTTCTACTCTTAAATAATGTAAAATGCAATTTGTAAGTTATGATTTTGGTAAAACAAAAACAAATTTTCAAAAAATGCACTTATTTCGACGTATTACATCCTTAAAGTATATATGAGCACATGAGCAGTACAATGAACGTACATCGAGTACTTGCTATGAATATGCAGAAAATATTGAGGACATTTAAATAATCTAAAAATGTTCTTATAAACTTCAGTTACATTCTAAGTACATTCCATGGACATTAAGAATAGAGCGTTTTAAACATTTCTAGAATCTCCACATGACTTTCTTAAGAACATTTTTATGTTCTGTGAACTGTTCTAGAAACTCCATAAAATTTTATTTACAATATTTTTGGCATGTTCCATGAGCATACAATATTTCTGAAATTATACTAAATCAGGAGTTCTTCTGGATGTGTAAAAATTTATCTGAATTTCAAATTAATGTTTCAAAATTAAAACAGACTGTGAAAGACGTATATTCTATTCTATTCTATTCTATTCTATTCTATTCTATTCCATTCCATTCCATTCCATTCCATTCCATTCCATTCCAATCTATTCTATTCTCTTCTCTTCTCCTGTCCTTTCTTCCTGCTTTTGTGAAATTCAAGATAATATTCTTTGAGCATTTGCGCAGCATATTTTTAGAATATACAGAAACGAATATTCCAGTAATATTTTGAAATAGGAATATTTTAGAGATATACTCAGAATGTACCCAACAAAGTCTTATTATCACGAGCAACGGCTGTTTGTAAAAAAAATTGTATATAAGTTATTCCTATTCCTGATTAATGTACAAAATAAATTGATACACGCAAACCTATTTTAAATGTTAAATACCTAAAATATAGAGGTGTATATTTTATAATTATCATTTAACAAAATAAATATCTAGCTAATGAACACAGGGTAACAGTATTAAACTGTTTATTAAAATTAATATTGTTTTGTTATATTTACATTAATGTTCGATGCAGATTTATATCCCTTAGTGGCTAGCATATTGTGATGGCACCAACTGAAATTTCAATTTATAAATTATATTGTCATCCCAAATATTTCAATCACAGCTAATTATATTTATACTTTTTTGTCTATTTTTAGAGCAGGAAACTTGGTTGAGATAGGTTCTTACTTCCAATGCAAAATGTTCTGTAGCTCCGTCCTACCAAATATTTCTATCAATTTCATTAGGGTTATCATCATCTGGGAAAAGTATTGTTAACTCTGGAATTAAGAAATTTTACAGAAAATTCAAGTAACGCGCGCCACTTTAGTTTAGGATACATTTGATTTTATACATTTCAAACCCATTTCAAAATTTTCAAATTTAATTTTCTTGATGAAGAATATACAGAATTCAAAATACCTTATATTGGTGGATAGGGAATAAAAAACCATTTCAAATGAGCTATCACTCGCACGATCGTTCCGTTTAAAAGGTTTAAAGCTGTCACTCCAAGGGGGTTGAATGGGCAGGTATAAAATTATGCTCAAAGAATATAATTTTACAATTAAAAATTGACATGTTTTAGGATTTTACTTATAAATTGTTAATTGCGTAGATAATGAATTTATCGATTATTTATATTCCTCAATGTATATAAATATACTGACATAAATTAATATCGGGATGAACACGTTTGTGTTTATTATTTATTTCTCTTCCTCGTAACGATAAGTGAGCTTAAAACCAGGGATGTCACAGATTAATAGTTAGATACGACTTTCTCCTATTCACAGATCTTGTGAGAGTAATACTACGTCTTCACCATTTGATCCCTTTGCCAATATTTTATCATTAAGATTGTTATTTTGTTTCAATACTCTTCAAGTACATTTATATTTATGTTTATATTTATAAACATTTTAGTAACATATACAAGATCAGTGTTAAAATACTGATTTTGCTTTCACTTACAAAATGCTGATGCCATCGCTTATTTCAAGACTTGAACATTGAGGTAAGTGAATAGCATGAATCCGGAATCCGGAAACCGGCACCCAGTCGAATCGGTCTTAAAAACGGTCCCCAAAAGCTATGCTGCGAGTCTGTATTTCATTGTTTGTATCTGTAGCCTTTACCTTACATATCTTTTTCAGTATTACATTTCAATTTGTTTTGATGTTAAATGCATATTGCTGTTACGTATTTACACTCTGTAGTAAACACTTCCAAACGTATGTTCAATAATTGCAACACAAATTTTCACTAACCACTGATTTATTAACCACTAAATTACAGCACAATAATCCTTATAATAACACACTAAGTTTAACTTGGATCTACTATAGCCTCACTACTATAATTCACAACTTGTTACTGTTTCTTATCTTATCTGATCCTTAACTCATTCAGAACTGTACTGAACTAATCCCAGCGCATTGGCTCTGATACTTATATATCCCTGGCACTTATTCTCGATTAATCCAGTCTGTCCTTCGAGACATTTCTACTCCTTCCAATGTATTCTATGAGGCAGCGCCACACTGGGCCGGCTGGTGAACTATTGTTTTATTGGTTGCCCATTTGGCAGGCTTCCTTTTACTCTGTCTACTACTAGGGCTTAAACCTCTCTCCGTAAGAGGGCGTGGGCGTACTTGTGACAAACAGTATTGTTTGTATCTATTTTACATTCCATAAAAGAACGTTTCCTTTTCATCGCGTGCGTAGGCAGTTGACAGTTACATTGCCGCATATTTTGTATAGGTTGCTTTTGTACCGACTTACAGGCATTATCTTCACCATCCTAGATATAATAAATAATAATTTCACATCTAATCTTAGCAAATATAATGTAACTAATATTGTTCAGGTCTAAAAAAAAACTATCGTGTAGTTACGCACTGAAATTGTTATTGAACTCAGTTTAAGCAACAAAAACCATCAGAAACAAAGGACCAAGAAAAACACATATAGCGACATTTTCGGAACTACCACGAAATTTTTATTTTAAAACAATAGTTGATTTGGCAGATGAGACGACATTGTTGCAAGGGCGTTAAAATACTAAAGGAAAAATTTTCGGAAGTGCAACGAAAACTACCTTAATTTCGAAATTTTTCAACGTATCATTTCCCGGATGAAGAGTTCCACTAAACAGAACAATCGGTTTCTGCCAAGTTGATGGATGTTTGACTTTTTGTGCTAATTAATGAAAGAAGTCATTAAAATAATAATAATCATAATATAATAATGACATGCACAAAATTCCGAGTTCATCATCCGAAATCGTCGATAGAAAGGTTTACCTTACCTAGAGCAACAGGTGGTAGAGGTATCACTGATATTCATGCTTATACACGACGCACAGATACAAACCCTTAGAACGTACTTTTACGATAGAGAAGTAGACAGTCGATTACATAAGGCAATCGCCCACTCAGACAATATGTACACGCCACTTAACCTCAAAAATAGAAACTTACAACCACTAGATAACATTCATACAGATTCACAAAAGAAAGAACTATGGGCAACAAAGGAACTGCAAGGAAGGCATTATTACCAAATAAACCAGCCTCATATCGACCAAGTAGCTTCCAGCAAATGGCTGACGAAAGGAAACATCTTCGCGGAGACAGAAGGATATATGATTAACATTCAAGATCAAACAGTCATGGCCAAGAACTATAAGAAATATATAATAAGAGATCCTAATGTCCCAACAGATAAATGCAGAAAATGTGAACAAAACCAAGAGACCATCGACCACATAATAACAGGATTCACTATGCTAGCTCCCGCTGACTACACCAATCGCCACTACAACACCGCAAAAGTCATCACAGAGAAATAGCCATAAAATACGCACTGATAGGAGACAGAACTCCGCTCTACAAGTACGAGCCACCTCCGGTACTAAACAATGACCAGGTCAAACTATACTGGAATAGAGAGATCACAACCGACCGCACAATAGCGCAAAATAAACCTGACATAATACTCAGGCTCAAACATACCAACACCACATACCTCATCAAAATCGCCATCCCAAATAATAACAACTTAAAGAATAAACATCATGAAAAGATAGATAAATATAAGCCACTCGCAGAAGAAATAAGAAAACTCTGGAACCATATGTATAGTTCCTATCATAATTTCAGCAACTGGCCTAATCCCTAGAACACTTCATGATAGCATAGCTCGTCTACAACTTGAAACAAATATATACATTGAAGCGCAGAAAAACGTAATAATAGATGCAACCAGTATAGTAAGGAAATTCATGCAGGTGACATAAATCTGTAGACAACAGAAAAATAGAACCATAGTAAGTATTATGTTAGTGTTTGGCAAAAAGGCCCGCACTGACATAAAAATCCGACGACACAGTCGAGAATTAAAATAATAATAATAATAGACACCACAGAAATTAAACAATGTAGCAAGTAATAATTTACAACGAAAGTTTGCTAGAGGCTGACTTAAAAAGATACTTGTCTGGTGCCCTGTTAAGTAGGTGTAGATGATATTACAGTTTAATGAGGGGTTGCCCATCTATGAATTTGATGAACTACATAGGTACGTATGGATTTATTTTTGAATGCAATGAATTCCTCGGAAACTGCAACGAACATCGACTATTTTTAATTTAGACATTTTTCCCAAGTGATATTCGCGTATTGTACGACGAAGGATTTATTCTATCGAGGCACGTGCTGACTGCTGAGCTGAGCTTGAACTTGAAGTCATTTTGAAAAGAAAATTTCTTAGCCATGTCAACACCTCTGATGGGAAAAACTCGAATTTTGCTTGTGTCTTTGGCGGAAATGTAGAGATCATGGGTCATGGTTGCCCAAGATGTCAGTAGGTGACTCGTTGGTCAAAATTTTTTATTGCTCACATCATCAGTACGCTTGATCACTATAGAATCACATATAATATATCATAACAAGTTCAAAGCCAAATCCTAAAATATTTTTGAGATAAAGTAATCGTTGTATGAAATTTAAGGATATAAATAAAATAAACCACCCCTGCCCAAGGAGTCACTAATTCCACATCCAGATTTCGTATCCAAGTCTTATACATACTAAATCCCAATATTTTACTCCCTTTAATAATAGGGTGGGGGTGGCAATGGGGGTGGTAGTGAGGGTGGGGTGGCTAATGCCAAAATAAATTTCAAAGGCCCTTATTTCTCTCATACATACCAAATCCTAATTTAATTTTTTACTCATTTTAATAATAGGGTGGCATTGCAATGGGGGTGATAGAGGGGGTTTAGTTCTTTTATACACACTAGATCACATTTTAATTTTTTTACTCCCTTTCATAATAGTGTGGGGGTAGTATTGGGGGGTGATAATGGGGGATGGCTGATGCCAAAAAAAAATTGAGACCTTGACTTTTCGTACATGCCCTAAATTGCAATTTTAGGGCTTTGCCTGTTTACCCATATTTACCCCATTTACCCCCGAACCCTTCAACGGAAGTTCTAGATCTCGTTATAATACATAAGTGTACCAAATTTCAAGTGAATATCATAAACGGTTCCAGAGTAAACGTACGCACCAAAAAAAGTTACAGACCGACCGACAGAGCGATTTTTTTTGCTCAAATTTAATATCTCGACGTTTCATGACATTTTAAAAAAATATACTTTTTTGCGTTACTATACTTCCACTGGCCGTGGAAGTAAAAATAAATGCTTTATTGCTTTATCCTAAGCAATATATATTGTTTATTTAATAATATTATTAATCTTACATCTGAAAAACTAAATTAAACGGTCAGGTCCTTTCTGCACATTTTAATAAATGTAATGCAATTTTCCTCTGGGTTAAATAAGGAAGAGCCTTACAATCATCCTGTATTTCTATTGCTTAACTATTCAACGCCAAAAAAACATTCCTTATGTAATTTATATCATTCTGTGAAGAAATATGCTCAGTAAATTTAAACGTAAATACCAGTGGAAACAGAAAAAAAATCCAATTAATGTTTTTCCCAAAGTGACAAATTCCATTATTTTGCTTTTATTTACTTCTCTGGTGATATAGTGGTCGAAAAACGCGACTCCCTTCTACGCTCGAGTGTCTTCAGACCTGATGTCTCCACAGTTTGTGTTTTGGTTTTAATTTATACTAATTTTATGTGTCACCGGTAATGGTGCGTGACTTTATGAGATGTTTTACCTCTAAACTAATACTGACGAACTCGTGTGACATTTGTAGATTAAAACATATATTTAATTACCAGAATTGTTAAGTGTTAACTAAATAAATAACCTCGGATAGATATTCAACCAAGAAGCAGTTTGATTTGTAATTGAAGGGTGTTTTGTACAGTTTTAGTTGTCGAAGTTAAAATTAAAATTTTTAATGAAACACTACTTCTCCTACGTTTCGGTTATTTTGCATAAGCATCATCAGGGCTTGATTGATTGGTTTGAGTAAATTATATGTAAGGTTAAAACATAATATTTTTAGTCGCAAACTCCTCTATAAAATTCTTATTTTACTATAAGGAACGTAACCAGATTGCAACCAACAGCTACTCTCCGGGCTATGTGCCCCGCCGAGCGCTGAATTACAAGTTACAAGCCTGGCGCCTTAAGTGTAATAATTGCATATTACCATCAAAACGCTATTGCTTGGACAGTCTTTCGGCTGGTGTTTGTTGCAACAGAAAAAAAATTAAAACTACACAATTTTTAAAAACTTTTGCACTTATCACTTTTTTTTAAAATTTGCAATATTATTAGTAAAATTAAAGGCCAAAAGCCAAGAGCATAATAACACTAGGTATATTAATATTCTTTTGAAATTCCTCCTAGACAAACAAAAAATCTGAGCATGTGATAACGTATCATCGGGTACACAATATTCAAGTTAAACGTGTGTATATGACCATTTTTACTGTTATACTTTTCGATTTCTTATAATATTGAATGTTTTTAAGAACAGGTGTCTAGTGATGTCCCAGAAGTTACGTATTTTATATGACATCAAAACACAAATCGAATGTAAGTCTATTTCCAACTTTTTGAATTTTGTGTATAAGTCTTTACTAAGGTGTAAATTGTTGTTTATGTCAGTTTTTCGTTTTCTTGTACGCATCTATTCACTTTTGAAAAACAAAACAAAAATTAAATGAACGTGTTATACAATCAATTTTATTATTTTAACGTAAACTTTTAATTTTGATTTGAATAATTCCATAGAATTCTTTATATTTCTAGTGCCATGAGGATGTTTATAATAATAAACGAAACGACGACAAATTAAAAATTGTGTTTCTTTGACAAAACGTTGATCCCAACACCCACCAAACTCGGCAAACAATTATAAATTTTGGATCACTAAATTAATTAATATCCTCTTATTTTGATCCAAAGAATATAGCCTTGAACTATGGCCTATTATTAATGGCCCGCCCTGTATATTATTTGACATTATTTAACACGCTTTGACTTTTGAACGCTATTCCCACTAATAGTCTAATAAAATATTTATATCAAGATGACAATGACTTTTAATACACTTTGTTTTTGTTTATTATCTCTTATTTTCTTCACACTTCCCATAATCCATCATAGACTATTTACATATAAGAAGCGTAACAGTTAAACCATTAGCATATTTATTAATTAATAGGAAAACAACATTCAAATTGAAACTTGTATCCGAGACGACAAATGATTCCTTTTGTTTAGTTGTCAGATAGTTGAATTAATTAAGATATGCAGATAAAATACGTGTTAATAGTTTGATATATCAAATTAATAATGAAACCAAATTACAGTTTAATTGTTTGATAATAATCGTTGTTCCAAAACACCAACGGACAACTCGTAGAGATGTTAACAAATTTAATTAAATGCACTCATATTATGCTGACTTGGTATGACTTTCAATTTGTTAAATTGGACTGGTACCATTACTTTTTACATCAACACCTCTATTGTGCATATTTTAAGGAAATGTAGATCATTATGATAAAATATTAGTTATTAATGTTAATGCCGTTATTTTCTATAAATAAATAAGACCATGTTTTTTATGAGTTTCACACCAGCATCTAGCGATTAAAGGTTATATTATAATGTTGTAAGACATAATTCTATTAAAAATCTAATTCGGAAAATTAACGTATTATACCGTTGCACAATGTGCTTCTGAGAACGTTTCTATTTGAAATATATGTCATATTGGAAAACATTGATAAACTATTTTGGTGTCGTATTTAATCATGCCAAGGCATTTTATTGCCAAATAATGGTTATATTCAATATAAGACTGAACAAAATTACGTTACGTAAATCACATTTCTACAAAGTTCATCGTAAAAGTGTATAAACTGAATAATAGCTGGATTAAACATTAAATTTTGTAAACATTTTAGAGGAAACTAGCCCAATCCATATTTTAAGCTAATATTGATTTTGTTCGAACCATTACTAACTCACAATATTTTATTTATTTAGACCACTACTCTACAGGTAACTAGATCAATTACAAAACAAATGGTACACAGGTCTATTCTTTCACATAAGTAATGTTTGCTGAGAGTTTGTTAAAGTTTCAAATTTGTGCATAAATAAAAAAATAAAATCTGAATTAATAAATAGAAAATCATCATTTCAATTAAATTGATTTACTGATGAACTTAACGAAACATGAAATATGCTACACCTGTTGCAAGATTGTTACAGCACCACTCCTATGAAAAATTTGCGAGTAACAATCAAATAACTTAAACACGCCTATCGTAAAGACTTGATAAATGCAAAGAAACTAGCTTATGACAACTATATTTTTAACTCTAGTAACCAACAGAAAGCGGTGCGGCGAATAACATACAGTATACTGTCGGCCTATTTTAAGAGGGCCACACCATACATGTCGCTCAATATCTATTATAGAAGAATAAAGTTTTAGAAACAGTTACCCCATATTTTGTGAGCTATATTTCAGTGAAAAGAAATTTGAAATCCATAGCCTACTTTTTGAGATATTTACAAAGACCTGAAAAATAGGAAAACCACAAACGGTTATAGCTTCCTTATTTGAGAAGATACGAAAAAAGTTAAAGGGATGAAAGTTGACGGCAAAGACGAGACTAATTTGTACCAAAAAATTTGAAAAATGCAGTTGGCTTTGACATACGCTCTTGTGCAAAAATGAAAAGAACAAATCTCAAAATGGGCCATGACACCATTAATTCTAGAGGGCGGAATATTAAAACATAATATATTTAGTCACAAACTTCTCTATAAAATCCTTTTTGACTATAAGGAACGTAACCAGGCTGCAACCAACAGCTACTCTCCGGGCTATGTGCCCCGACGAGCACTGAATTACAAGTTACAATCCTGGCGCGTGTAATAACCATCAAAACGCTAATTCTTCGATTGCAACAAACACCAGCCGAAAGACTAATCCTACTTAAAGGAGCTCTCATGCCAGTCGTCCACACCACTTGCAGATTGCAGTTTCGAGCTGTTGGCTCTCGTCAGTGCAAGGTAGGCATGTGACGAACGACACGAGGATCCCTTGACTATTTGGTACATCCCGGTATTTTTATGATAGCGAGATGTAAAATAGTAAGCAGGCGCCATTCAGCGGTCCAGTGTCTGTTGCAATCGAAAAATAAATAACCTAACTGGGCATAGCATAGATCAAATGTGCCTTTAGAGGGCGGAATATTAAAACATAATATTTTTAGTCGCAAACTTCTCTATAAAATCCTTATTTTACTATAAGGAACGTAACCAGACTGCAACCAACAGCCACTCTCCGGGCTATGTGCCCCGCCGAGCGCTGAATTATGTTACAAGCCTGGCGCGTTAAGTGTAATAATTGCATATTACGATCAAAACGCTAATGCTTCGATTGCAACAAACACCAGCCCAAAGACTAATCCTACTTAAAGGAGCTTTCGTGCTAGTTGTCCCACACCACTTGCAGACTGCAGTTTCGAGCTGTTGGATCTCGTCACATGCCTACCAAAGTTATACCAATCTATAAAAAATATGTTAAGGATAATCCTACAAATTATCGATTGCCATCATTCCTTTTTTCGCAAAAATGTATGTGTAAAAGACAATCATCAATATCTGGTGTATTGATTAGAGAGAATTCTCACAAAAGCGGAACATCTTGCAACATCTTACGTGATATACAGGCGGCACATGAAAGCCGTTAATCTTTAGTTAACTGAAAAATATATAAAGTTAATGTTGACTAATTGTTAATAAAATCACTTGTCTTTGCATAACTCCGAACCATACACACTATATATGATGAAACTTGCAAATTAGCAAACACAAATTAGTCTAATAAAATAGAGGACGTTGCGACAATAACTCTAAGTAGTGAAATTTTTACCTAACCATTATCTTATTGAAACTAATTGTTAATAGTTAATAGTTCATCCTAACTTCTAATTAACTTCAAATAAAATGCTTTATCGAAGTTTAACTATCTTTCGTTATCTTGGTACCACTACCTCGAGGAATCGCGAGTTCCCTACTTCCAAAGTCAGGACGTAAATTCAATTTTAATTTAAATTAAGAAGCGGGGCGCGTTAAGTGTAATAATTGCATATTACGCTCAAAACGCTAATGCTTCGATTGCAACAAACACCAGCCCAAAGACTAATCCTACTTAAAGGAGCTTTCGTACTAGTTGTCCCACACCACTTGCAGACTGCAGTTTCGAGCTGTTGGATCTCGTCACATGCCTACCAAAGTTATACCAATCTATAAAAAATATGTTAAGGATAATCCTACAAATTATCGGTTGCCATCATTCCTTTTTTCGCAAAAATCTTGGAGGTAATATTAAAGAACCAAATCACTAACCATTTTGAATAAAATAATCTATTTGACTCGCATTAATTTGGTGTTAGAGCTAAACATTCCACAACAATAGCTATAATAAATTATTGAATTAAAATTATCAACGAAGGTTTTGAAGAGGGTTTATTAACATATTCACAATTTTTAGATCTTACAAAAGCCTTTGGCTGTCTGTTACATAAAATATTAATTGCCAAATCAAACTTTTATGGTTTTAACCACAATAGTACCAACTTAATAGTTAATACCTAACCAACCGTTTTCAATATGTATTTCCGCAAAATAGAAACTCAAGTCTCCTTCCAATAAAATACGGTGTCCCTCAGGGATCAGTGTTAGGGCCGACACAATTTCTGATCTATGTAAATGATCTGCCGTCAGATGCAAAATTTGTTTTATTTGCTTATGACATGACAGTAACAAAATCATTTAAATATGTCAAAGACTTAATATCTGAAACGAATGCGACACAAAACTCGGTACAAGATTGGTACATAGCTAATAAATTGGCACAGAATGATTCTAAAACTTTTTACCCTAAAAGATATGGACGGCAACGATTTATTCTTTAGTAATGAGGTAAATTCCTAGGAGTCTACCTTGACAAAAAGTTAAACTGGGAAACCGTAGAAAAGTACATTACTGCATATCATGGCTCAATACATTCAGTCATCTCTTACGCTATTCTATATGGGAGCATTCATCTCCTAGTAGAGTAGTCTTTGCTATCCAGAGAAGTCAGAAAAATTGCTGGGCTTAAGTATAGAGATGGTTGCACAGCTGAATTTATTACGTTGGGTATTTTAACATTACCGTGTGCTTTTATCTTGCAGTCACTGTGACAGGTAAAAGAGAATGCAAGAAAAAAATAAATGTAAATTTCTTAAGGTTAAACAAAACTCACACTGGAACAAGTTATTATGGTATAGTGTTTTACAATGTTCTGCCAACGCATGTGAATCAACTTAAATTCAACAAATTCAAACCTTCTTGGGGAAACTCTTACTCAGAAATGCATTTTATTCAATCGATGAATTCATGGAAGCTGATTTTAATAACGGGTAATTCTTAATGTTAATGTAGATATTAGTCAATAATATCACCAATTGTTAACATTCCCGTAAGCTGCTTTATCAAATTTTAATTTTAGGGTTAATATGTTGCAGTATATTAAAATAAAATTCTATCTATCTTAGAATTATGTTTAACTTGTAATTATTTTGTCTATCTATTTTATTATCTTTGCAAAAATCCTGACATGTCTAAATACTCCGTGTATAATACGCCAATAAAGCTTATTATAAATAGATATACGAATGACTAATGAGATAATATTTTTTTAACACAGTAATTATAAAAAAGGTATATATAGACACATAGAATATAAAAAGTGAATGTACACAAAGGTAGTTAAGACTAGAACGTATGTTTAATAAAATATAAGGTATTGGAAAAACTTTTGCTGTATACACTCAAGTATTGTCATGCGAACAGAGCAGTTTGGACACCAGGTATCGCAACAGCACACCGTTCGATTTCTAATAAACGAGAAACATCAAAATAATCGATGCTTGTAAATTGTTTAGTATTTATGATTATAAAGCCAAAGCATTTTAGACAATGACTGTTGATGTACTCGTAATGGGGAATAAAAAATAGTTCACGGTCGATTATAGCTCCAATACATTTTTTCTGATAGCACCTTTCCAATATAATATCAAGTATTTTGTAGTTGTACACAATTATGTTCTCTTTTCTTGTCAACGTCATAGTTTCACATTTTATCAATATCTAAATTTAATGACAGTCTTACTCATTCTTTATAACCCTTACGATTTTTAAATCATCAGTATAATGAAAAATATGTGAGATTAACGATAATTCGATGTTCTTAGCAAACATGAGAAACATAAGAGGGCCTTCTTAGATCCTTGTGTAACACCTCAAAATATATATCTGAGTAGAAACGTGTATATTTTATACCGTTTTTCCTATCTTTCAATAAAGAATAAAATAGTTTTATCAAGTTATGAGATATCCCAAGTTGAAAGCAGCAAATAACAAAAATCATTGCTCCCGAAATTGTAAGTATAAGTTTAAACACTTATGTAAAATATCAGAGAATGTTTTAGAAATCCTACTAAAGTATAAATGTGGCAAGTGCAAAATTCTGTATGACTGCCCGTAAGCCTAAAAATACTGAGAGTTGAAACATTGTCCAATCGGACCAATTTACCTTACGAATCCTAGGTGGGTGCGAACCCATTGATCCTGTAAACCGATCGGTGATGTGTGTGTTGGATAGCACATTAAATTTCGAAATATAGTTGAATTTACGTGTAAATGTATGTGTAAAAGACAATCATCAATATCTGGTGTATTGATTAGAGAGAATTCTCACAAAAGCGGAACATCTTGCAACATCTTACGTGATATACAGGCGGCACATGAAAGCCGTTAATCTTTAGTTAACTGAAAAATATATAAAGTTAATGTTGGCTAATTGTTAATAAAATCACTTGTCTTTGCATAACTCCGAACCATACACACTATATATGATGAAACTTGAAAATTAGCAAACACAAATTCGTCTAATAAAATAGAGGACGTTGCAACAATAACTTTAAGTAGTGAAATTTTGCCTAACCATTATCTTATTGAAACTAATTGTTAACAGTTAATAGTTCATCCTAACTTCTAATTAACTTCAAATAAAATGCTTTATCAAAGTTTAACTATCTTTCTTTATCTTGGTACCACTACCTCGAGGAATCGCGAGTTCCCTACTTCCAAAGTCAGGACGTAAATTCAATTTTAATTTAAATTAAGAAGCGGAGCCTCCAAATTGTATCTAAATCAAATTTTGAAAGTGGTACGTTACAAAATATTGATGAAGGAAGTATTAACTAAATTACCTGTGACATGACAAATTTTAAAGATATCGCACAAACTCTACTGGCTGCCCCGTACATACTTCCGTAATTTTCCACTTTATGTTCGGTAAATCGGTACTTAATTTATTTGAGCTCGAGCTTAGTCCCAGATAATGTAAAAATAAATTGTTATTAGGTCTTGTAGCTGAACTGATACAGGACTTATTTCGTAGAGAGATTTCAGTTAAAACATTGATTAAAATGACGGTCGCGAGTATCTCTAGCAAGCCGTTAATTCGGCGAATGTTAAAAATCCCGAGTTAGCTTGTCCTTTATAGCGGTCAGAGCCAACCCCGTTATGCCTGGTTTCTTGCGTGCTATTTTGCGCACTCTAGCGCGCCAATATCCATTGGCTGGATGTCGGTCTCGATAACTAGGGCCGAGTAGGACTATTACTCTTTGCACCTAGATTATCTCTGTAGACCTGGACCGGCCTTCGTGATAGGTGGGCCCGCGTACTTCTACCAGACCCAGCTCACAAATGTGAGATGTGTCGTGGTATTTTTTGCGGACCTCCCCTGGTCCTGGCTGTTGAACCTCGCTGGCTGAGGTCTCTTCTGGCGCTCTTCTTGTCTTGATGTTTTCTTTCTTCGCCAGCTTGTCACCCCCGGGGGTAGTCATCGGTCGAGTTGGGTTTAGGAAGTTTTGGCTGGGACTGACTGCCGGTACGTAGGACATCAATTGATATCCTACCCCGGATCGTCGGAAAGGTAATGATGAGCTGTGTAGCTCGGGAGTGTGGAGACCTAAGTGCTTCTTTTAGCACTTTCGGTCTCCACGGAGCAGGTAGGACAACGGGCGTCGGACGGTATGTTGTCCGACGCCCGCAAGGAGGTTGGGTTAGGGTTGAAAACGTCATGTCTCTGGTAGTGGTGGTCCGCCCTGGCGTATCTGAAACAGATCTGTTAGCGGGAAATAAAGGTTATACTTACCCGTTGTCCAGTAGCTGAACCCTCGGTCGCTTGTGCCTCGGGGCGTCGGCGGGGTCGTAATCAGTGGCCTGTCTGATCAGCGGGTTCCCATGCTCCTCGGCTTGGGCGTACAGCTTCTTTGCTCGTTCCCGGATGACTTCAGTGACCGTGGTGTACTCCAGGTCTCTGACGATGTCTGCGGTTCTCACGTACCATGGGGCGTCAACTACCGTCCTGAGGGCGATGTTCTCCACTGCCTGGATTCTCTTCATGTAGGACTTCGCCTGGTAGCCCCACGCTACCGAGGCGTACGTCAGCTGCGGCCTGATGAGGGTCTTGATAAGCGTGAGCTTGTTCCTCAAGTTAAGTCGGCTCCCATTTCCCGTCATTGGGTAGATGAGGGCTCTCGTACGTCGGGCCTTAGCTGTGATGGCGTCCGTGTTTTGTCTCCATGTTAGGCTTCTGTCCATGACCACGCCAAGGTATTTGACGGTGTCGTGCCATTGGATGTCCTCGCCGTTCATGGAGACGGGTCCTGTGGGAATTTCTTTCCGCACTCGTCTGAAGAGGATGGCTTGGCTCTTGTCGGCGTTGACTGCGACTTTCCACTTCGTGCACCATTCTTCCAGGAGTGTGGCCGCATCTTGGAGTTTTCTGGTTGCGTCTCTAGCCTTCCAGGATCTGGCAATCAGGGCGGTATCGTCTGCATACAGGGCTAGGGCTGTATGGTCGGTCCGGGGGAGGTCCGATGTATAGATGGCGAACAGGTGCGGTGACAGCACCGATCCCTGTGGAACTCCCGCCTCCACGGTCCTGTAGGTGGAGAGTTGGTTCGAGATTTTCACCCTTAGCTGTCTGCAGTGTAGGTAGGATCTCACTAGTTTGACGAGCTCGATGGGGTAACCCATACTCATCATTTTAGCTAAGAGACCGTCGTGCCAGACCGTGTCGAATGCTTTGGCGACGTCTAGGAACAGCGCCGCGGTGACTTGACGCTGGTTGAACCCCTTGGTGATCTCCTCAGTGAGGTGAAGCACTTGGAGTTCCGTGGAATGTCCTGTTCGGTATGCGAACTGTTCATCCGGGATGATGTTCAGCTCTTCTGTCTTCTCTGTTAGCCTCTTCAAGATGACCCGTTCTGCAACCTTGCTCATGGCTGGGAGGAGGCTGATGGGCCTGTAAGAAGACGGGAAAATTAGGTCTTTCCCTGGTTTAGGGATCATAATGACGTCGGCCTTTTTCCACCTGGCTGGAAAGTGCCGTAACCTTAACATCGCGTTTACGATGTTGATTAGCGCCGCTACTCCTTTCCTGGACAGCTTTTTGAGAGCGATGTTTCCTATCTTGTCACATCCCGGAGCTTTTCTCGGCTTTAGGCTCCTCAGGATTTCCTTGACTTCCTCGGGGGTAGTCGGACGGATGTGGTTGTCATCTGGTAGGCGGCGGATCCTTCGTACTCTGCGTTCGACGTCGTCCACCCAGTCTTCGTCCTCGTCATCGAGCTCGTTCTCTCTGCACTGCAGTTCTAAGCTGTCGGCGAACGCCTCGGCTTTTTCCTGGTTAGTGTAGACGATCCCTCGCTCTCCGTGAATCGGGCGCATAGGCTTCCTTCGGTTTCGCAGGGCACGTTGTGTGTTCCACATGCTTCTGTCCTGTGGATCCAGTGACTCAAGGTGGCGTTGCCACCCCTCCTGACGGTGTTCCTGGAGGGCGGCTTTCACTCTTCGGCTGAGGACATTGTACTCCCTTCTGTCGGCGGGGAGCCTGGTCCTCTGAGCCCGTCTCTTGGCGCTCCTTCTGTCCCTTATCAGCTGCCTGGTGACCTCTGGGAGGTTTGCCATCGGTGCTGGGTGCCTTCTTACTTCTATTTCCGTCGTGCTGGCCCTTATCGCTTCCAGGATATGCTCCTCTAGGGTAATGATGGCCCTCTCAACGTCCTCCACGGTTTCTAGCCTGGGAATTTGTGCGATGTACTGCTGCAGGTGCTTCCGGTACGATTCCCAGTCCGTTCGTCTCTTCGTGAAGGTGGCGTTGTCCTCACTCGCCTGTCCTCCTAGGGTTAGGAAGATCGGGTTGTGCTCGGTAGATCCCTCCGTTCTGGTGGTGATCTCTGCCTCGAAGGTCATCTCCTTTAGGATCGCGATGTCCAGTACGTCTGGCCTGTGTCTGCCGTTGTCGAAGGTGGGCTGGTCCGGTCCTACCACCATCAGTTCGCCGGCGTGCTGTCCCAGGAACCTCAGCAGCTCTCGTCCTCGAGGGTTGGTTATGCCGCTGTTCCATTCCTGGGATTTGGCGTTGAAATCGCCAATTGCGACGACCTGTGTCCTGGCGGGTAAGATTGCGTCCAGATCTCCCTCGGTAAGCGTGCTGCGGGGTGGCTGGTAGCATGAGACCACTTGTATGTCGCCATTTCGTGCTGTGGACACTACTACGGCGGTGGCGTTCATGTTTTCTAGCTCAGGCAGTACTGTCGGATGGTGGGCTATGGTTTTCTTCACCAATAGGGCCACTCCTCTCGCGGGTCGATGAGGGTTGTTTACCCAGTCCATCCTGTAGGTGTGGTATCCTGGGAAGTTGATCTCCTTGGCCGGGGTCATCTTGGTTTCCTGCAGTGCCATGACGTCTATGTCGTACCTGGTCAGGAGCTCTTCGACTTCAAGTCTCCTTTCTCGCAGGCCATTGACATTCCAGGCCGCCATCTGCAGGACTTCCGGTTTAACCTGTAAAGGCATTACAGATTAGTTAAATTTGGCATTTGTGCAAAAAATGCGCTCATCGCTGAGCACATTTGTTGCATCTGTGCGAGCACCGCTGTGAGGTTTTTGGCCTCTGGCGATGCTTGTTGTTTTGCGGCAGGGACGGTATTCTGTCCTGCCTTGCCCTGGGCTACTCTGGCGTAGCTTGTGCCTGGCGCTACGCCGCCCTTCTGTGTTGAGGTCATCGTTGGCCTCTGTACCGGCCTTTGGGTGGCGCTGGCTGATTGTTTGGGGTACTTTGGACATCCCCTGTAGCTGGCCGGGTGGGCCCCCTGGCAGTTCGCGCACTTGGCCGGTTCGTCTGCCTTCTTTTTGCACTCCGTCGTCCGGTGTGCCTCGCCGCACTTCACGCATTTCGGCTGCGCCTCTAGCTTCCCAAGGATTTTGTTTATATCTTCGAGGTTATGAAGTATCACCACGTGCTTCCCGTGGAAATTTTATTCACAAATATCTACACTAGCCATTTGGAATTTGGATGTTACATTAACAACGTAAAATTCCTGCACTCCGACAGCCCAACATATTGAATTTTCAGATTTCATGACTTTTTGTATTTTTCGCACATGTAGCGATTCAGGAAATCCGCTGTGAAAACTTCATTATCCAGGGAGTTATTAATTCTTTTGCAGAAATACATGTTGAAAAATAAATCCGTAGAAGCATAGATTATTATTTTGTTTATCTTCTTATCAAATAACTTTTCTCAATACATAAACAACTGAATGAAAGAGAATATGCTAATACTACGACGATGCGTCGATGGCCGCGAAGTTTGGGTACTTAATCTAAATCGCGATATATAAAAACGAACTGTACCGCGCCCGGCTACAACTGCGACCCGTTTATTATTAAGTGCACATCAAAATAAAACAACATATAAAATATGTTTCTTGAAACTGGCGTTATGTTACAAAAACAAAACGAATTCAGTACATTCCGATATGTGGAGAAACTCAAATATTGATAGTCAGTACACTAAAAACCATCTGCGTGTTTAGTATTTGATGTTTCGACTACGATTTTCAATATACTTATGGAACCGTCTTTTGTTTATGAAATCTTCATAGTTTGTTATTTTTCTGGTTAATATTTATTTCCTGAACAAGATCAGTGATTTAAAAACAATAAGTAAACAATATTGAATAAAATAACCTACAGAGTATTGTACTTTATCTGATTCAAACCAAAACATAACAATAAAGTAGTTTACAAGCAATTTCTCTTCTCTTTGTTGAGTTTATATCAGTTCAAATCTTAATTGAACTAATTTTGTATTTATCATTACAAAGAACGTGAAAATGTCAGTTACGTTTTCAATAGAGAAGGCTTTTTTGTTATCAGTGTCTCATTTCATTAACGTCATCGTAATCGCTGTTTTAATTCTACTTTAGAAGTCTACGAACTTTGGAAAGTTGGGAGATATACAGTCAGTTGTCAATTAGATAGTGCCCCTATCTGGTGTGGAAGGAATCATTTTTACATTTTTGAAGGATTTCTGTTGATAAATTATGTAAATAGAAGTACAAACTCTTCAAATTACTACGAATTTCTAATATTATACCGTCTGTTGCGAGGGCCACATCAAATAACTCGCTTAATGTCTATTGTAGAAGGATAAAATTTTAGAAACAGTGATCTCATTTTTTGAGAGCTATATTTCAGTAAAAAGAAATTTGAACTCCATAGCCTACTTTGTGAGATATATTACAAAAACCTGAAAAGTAGGAAAACCACAAATGGTTATAGCTTCCTTATTTGAGGAGATACAAAAAAAGTTAAAGGGATGACTGCAAAGACAAGAATAATAATGTGTATCAAAAAATTCGAAAAACGCAGTTGGCTTTGTGTTTGGCTCTTGTGCAAAAATGAAAAGAACAAATCTCAAAATAGGCCATGACACCATTTATTCCGTTTATTTTTTCTCCTTCCAACCATATAAAACATGTCACAAAAATCTTAACTGATAGTGTCAATATTTAATATTTTATGAAAACTACAATTCATATAATTGAATCGGAAAAATCAGCTATGCCATGATTAGTGAAAAACAATGTATACAGTTATTAACAAATTTGACAAATTTTGCGTTGTCGAGTTCTAAGACACATTTTATATCAGTAATTATAGTGTACAACAATAATAACAAATTCAATATTATTAGCATTTATATTCAGTGAAATTTTGACGCTGAAATGGCAGTCGCGGTTTACGGAGAGAGGTTTCCAGATGCTCCGCAGCCAAATAGAATTATGTTTAGGAAGTTAATTCAAAGTTTAAAAATGCATGGTTTATTTTCAAAACAAATAATAGTAGTAAGGCGAGGGAGTGCTGCAGATAATGTAAGAAAAGCGAATAGAGTATTGAATTATGTTAACCAGAATGAAGAAACCTCTTTGAGACAAATTCAGAGAAACTATCGCATAAAAAAAGACATTGCAAGAAAAATGTTTAAAAAAAAACGAATTTCGATGCTACAAAATGAAAAAAGTTCAACATTTGGAGATAAGCCGAGGAGGGTAAGATTTTGTAGATGGTTGTTAAATAAAAAAAGGATTGGCCCGCTGATATGTAGCAAAATTCTTTGGTCAGACGAATAAAATTTTTCTAATAATGAATTTTTCAATGGAAATATGCATTTTAAGTAGACATGAGAAAATACACGTTGGTGGAGAGAGACTACTTTCCAAGAAAGATTATCTACGAATGTTTGGGTGGGTCTTTTAAGGATTAAAGTAACTGGAAGTTGTTTTTATGATGAGAAATTAACCGCTCGTAGATACCTTAATTTTCTGTAAAATGAATTTCAAGATTTTCTTTAAGAATTAACAGTGACAGAAAGATTAAATTATTCATATTTTCAAAAAGACGGGGCTCCAGCTTAATATGTACAAATTATTTAAATAGAGTTTTGCCAGATAGCTGGATAGGCACTTATGGACCCATTCTATGGTCAGCTCGATCACCAGATATTGCTCCCTTGGATTTTTCTTCTGAGGTTACATTAAAGACGAGGTATTTCAAACTGCCCCTGACAATATTGAGGACATCAAAACCAGAATTAGAAACGCATGTGAGGCAATGCTGAAATGCTCCAAAATGTAATGCGAGAGGCATATCATAGAGCACAATTTGAGCATTTGTAGTTAGAAAAATAAATACACACATTTTCTTTTTATCATGGTAGTAGGTAGTAGGTAGTACTGTTATACATAGTTTTTCGTTTTTTTTGACGTTCATTTTGTACTTGCATTTTTATTTATGAGACCTTTGCTGTTTTCGATATATATTTCTGATTTTTGTAAGGTTATTCAGAGTTGCACTATACATAATTATGCAGACGACACACAAGCTTATTTGTCCTTTACTTCGGACGAAAGTATTCTGGCTGTCGACAAAATAGGTGATAATCTAGATATATCGGCGGCTCACAATCTTCAACTAAATGCTAATACGTCATCTGTAATGATGTTTGGTCCTAAATATAAGAGGGAACTTTTAAAGTTATCCTTTAAAATTAAAATAAATGGCGTGGATCTACCTATTTTAACGGACACAAAAAACCTTGGACTCTGGTTAGATTCGGACTTACGATTCTCCACACATATAAGTTACTTATGCAAATCGTCATATAATATCCTCAGACAACTGTATCCTCATAGACAAATATTAACCTCAAAGCTTAAATTAAATATCTGTGGAACCCTCATTATTTCAAAAATATCATACTGTGATACAATTTATGGTCCGACCCTCCTGAAATTTGACTCTGGTAGACTACAAAAAGTCCAAAATGCGCGTTTCAGATTTAGTTTTGGCATTAGAAAATACGAGCACATCAGTTATGAAATAACTGAAATGAACAGAAACTTTACAAGCTCCAAAATTTACATCTACTATCTCTTGTGCACAAGGTGTTGCTGCCCAACAAGCCAAAGTACTTATATAAAAAAATAAATCGATTTAGAGATATAAATGCCTTTAACACTCGGAATAATTATGTACTAGTTATATCTAGACAATCCACCACTATGTTTAAACGTTGTTTCACGTACAATTCATGCAAATTATATATAGCTTACCTGCTCGATTTCATAATTACACTATAATGAATTTTAAGAAAAAGTTAAAAATGTATTTAATTCAAAATTTATCTCAACACCCTTAATAATAAACCTCAGTTCATTATATAACTTTCTCTCCAATTTGTGGACAATTTTTTTATGTATATTAAAAAAAAAATCATGTAATAAAATATAAAAGTAAGTATGTATTTAGCATAGTAAAGTAGGGGTTAAGTTGAAAAACGCTCTTAGAGCGATACTTCGCCTTTTCGACACATTATACCTGCAGTTTGCAGAACTTTTTTTTTTTTTTTATACATTTATTTAACGTCGGCCTATTTCCGCTACTGAGGCCTATCACCGACGCCTATAGACGAACTACCCCCAACCAGGAATTTTGCCGAACCTCTTCCCTTAAGAAGAGTAGGAATCTTTTACTTGCCTAACATTTAATAGACAAGGGACCGACGGCTTTACATCCCCTCCGAAGGATGGTATATCTCCTATACAACCCTCGCCTAAGGTTGTATAGCTTCCGCGCATACACTGATATACAAGCCGCTGGAAGATGTGTAAGGCGAGAACGCGGTTTTCGTTGGAATGGTCACCCATCCAAGTACTAACTGCGCCTGTCGTTGCTTTACATCGCATACCGAAGTATGTGCATAGTAAAGACGCACCTATGCTCGCCCCAGAACTTTTGTAAATTGTAATATTTTGTGAATGAATAAAGACGTATTATTTATTATTATTATTGTTTGTTTGTTTGTACTAAATTGTAATGAATAATTACTGTCATAATTTTTTTGCAAATATCTCGGTTCTGAATGGTCCTACGAAAGAAAAGATGGTTGTCAAAGTTAAAGATAAGTAAATTCTGTAGCGTTCAAGCTACGATTTTTTCGTATTTATATCAATAACACACAAATATAGCATAATTTTGATAAACACTGTATGCGGACATGCACACCACTAATAGGATATTAGTCATCCTGAGTTAATCTAAACCTTTTATATTGTTAATCACTAATATTCTGTTCATATTTACCTTTGTATAACAATATTTATAATTTTACTAAAATTTTCTTTGTATGTTGAAGCTATTGGCAGTGTTTCTACCTGTGGACCACGAGATTCCCTTATGCAAGACCAACTTAGTTTAAGGATACTTAATAATTTTGGAAAATTAATTATGACACTGAAATATTAGGTTACCTGTGTTTACATAATTTTAGCCATTTAATAAAGCAATTAATATCATTCAATTAGTCTTAGCCTACCTTGTTGAGAGGCAATCTTTTTGCTATTATAAATATTATACATTGGTTTCAATTTACTTATTTATATTTAATACAACTAATATCATTTTAGATCCATTTGGCCATCAGCTGTTAGTGTTAATATGATAATATTAAAATACCTAGATAGATGCTACCAACAGAATTCAGTATTTTACTATGTATATGTCACCGACGTTCATTCACAAACGCTAAGTTGATAAAGCGAAATAACTAAGTTCATAAAAGATCATAACAGAGTATTAGGAATGAATGTCGAACATATAAAATTTTTTTAGTTTCAATGCCAATTATATTCTGCTTTTACACTTCTTAAATTTATTTAAAATATAAATAATTTTCAATCATGCCGTAATTAGTAATTGTTTATTTGTTAAGGAGTAGTCAATATCTTATCTAGATCAAGAAAAGTACTTACTTATTTTCCGTTGGTTAGGGAATTTATTTATTTAATATATTTTTGGTTACAACTTGACCGGAAATTTAGTGGAAAGTGACCACTATAGGAGGTTTCTTGGGACAGAGATGTTCGACTTACTCCATTTTGCTTTCTAATACGGCAGTGAAAAGTTGATAATCTCGTGCGAGATAGTAATCTATATTTTAATAAATATAATTTTGATCTATCCGCGTACATCCGAGTGACTAACAAGAGAAGAGAGTTCTGCCGAAATTTTAGTAGAAATTTCGAAATTAAGAACAAATTTCGAGAGTTAAAATTAATGTAACTTAACAAATGTTACGAATTATGTCACATTATATTTAATGAATTATTTCACGAAGTTAATGAAGACTTTAGAAAAGTTTCAACTCAAATTTCACCAATTTGTTTAAATTACTCCCAATCGTCGGGATAGTGGTATCCATAGCTTTCATCAGCAGCACCGCAGACCATTCATAGACTGGAGCATATCTCTACCCACCTCAACTATTAAGTTTTGTCCAGAATTTTCCGTGAATACCCAGAACTTTAGCGGTAGAAAATAGGTACCTGGCATCTTTCGCAACGGGGTCTCGGGGGCAACAGCTAGTGATATTTCCAAGGCGTCCTAGGAGCCTCACCCTATCCATGTAAAAGGTAGTGAGATTCACTTTTCAATTTTTATATGACTATTCAATAAATTTTACATTCATCACTGTTTCACTAATAAATTTTTTTCTTTGTATAATTTTATTATAATTACTATTTTTCACACAACTTTATATAATTTAGTACATGACAAATTCGAAAATTCTATTTGAAAATAAACTGAACATTTTTTATCATTAATTTACTTGTGATTTATTGCCAGGCATTTCTTTTGAATCAGCCCGCATTGATCTGTTTTATGACTTAAAAAGGGTGATCTTCAAACCTTTATTTTTGCGGGTGGCGCCTAAAAACTCCATCTGTTTAAACCCATACCCTTTTAGGTCATAAGACAAATTGGTACGGCTGGATAATTAAGAGGAATCTCTGGTTTAACCTCTGAACCTCTAAATAGAACCCACGAACCCAGCTCTCCTCAACAGATCGGCTAGCCGTTAGCTCTCTTGTCCTCCCCTTTATTTTAAATTAATATAATTTTTGATAAAGAGAAGGTAAGATGGGACAATTCTCTATCGAAATTATTTTATCAGTGATTGGAGAAAATGAACCATAAAAACTCGATTTTTTTAAGTTTTTCGCATTCCACTTTCATCAAAAAGTGAAACGGATAGGGGGCCAGTTCAAACTGACAGTGTTGTTGCAATTCTTTATAAGATTTCTTGGCAAGTAAAATTATTTGAAAGAGTAGCGTTGAGTTAACTTGAATAACATCATCTTGTATTGTATTTATTCACACATAGGAGGTAGAAAGCGTGGAAATGCATAGGAAAGTGTCGATGTACAGAGTGAATTCGATACGATGCTACTTCCCCCACCTGTAACTCCAAGAATATTAATACTACGTGAAAATGTGTCTGAACCATTACCATGGAGAATATACTTATATTTAACTTTGATAACTATCCTTTATTTCGTAGGACCATTCGGAACCGATATATTTGCAAAAAAATTATTTTTAAGCGATATTGCCCCAAAATTGGAAGTGTTCCGGGGGGCGGGCGGGGGAAAATTAGTATGTATAAAAGAGGCCTATAATGAACTGGTTCCAACAGTAAAACCTTTTGTCCGATTTAAAACGATGTCAATATAACTTTTCTATAGAACCAAAAGTATAGTTGCGAAGTTTCTGTATAATTGCACCACGTTGCTCTTTCCTCGGATTTTTCAATCGGCGCTGGCTTTACTATACTGACCGCCAGGGGCTATTGAATAAAATATACAGCTAATGGTGCACAATATGCAAAGTGTCCGGGAGCGTGAGTGCTAATTCAATATTTTTGTAATTCCAAATCTTGAAAAGAATTGAATATTTTTTTGATACAAAACACTATCCAAAAACAGCGCTACCATTAGAATGAGAATACTAGATTTCTGAAAATTATAATATTATACCTATCATAGTTAGCTGGAAAGTTATTATTTGAGTTCTTAGTGATGTTAATCAGTACTAGCATGATCAAAGTCGGGTGTTACATAACGTTATTTCGAAAAATACCACAGAAATTGTTAATAGGTTTGAGACTTGGTTCTGCATTTTTTATTAAATAATGGTACCCAAAGCCCAAGCGTAATTGATCACGATGGGCAATAAAGGTTAACGAGCCGTTTTATATAATTAGGTAATTCCTAGTTGTGTACTTCTAATTAGAAAAAGTTGTTTATTTTACAGTATCCCACGGTGTCCATCTAAACCGTAGCGGAATAATACCATAAGGACTAATAAACAGTATTTGCTTTTATAGTCTAGTACAGTCCTAGTATAATTTGAAACAAAATACTAATAAAGTTTTCAATTATTAGGCTATAAGGATAATATATAGAAAGTTTTCTGTGCTGAGTGTTGGATGTTAGTTTTATATACAGAACATACACTCACATGCAAAAAAAACGCAACAAGTTAATATTTGGTAAAATTTGAGGTCTTATAATTTTTTTGTTTTTAGTTCAATTTTGATAAATTTTTAGCAAACTCTAGATGAAATGACTAATTTCAACTTGCATATCCAGTCTTTTGTTAAATGCTGGTGTATTACTCATTATACAGGCTTAATTAAAAGTTCGTTATATAACCCTAACTTTAAAACACCCTGTGGAATAATTTCGTTGACAAATTCTTACAAAATACCAATTTTTGTTAAGAATCATTCCTTTCCTACATTTCATTTTTTGGTTCATGTCTTTAGGTGCACTGGTTAATTTTTAAAAGCGAAATGAACTTGCCACCAACAGTTTACTTTGAGAAATGTTATTTTTTGACGAGCCGGCTTTGCTCGTTGCTGTCATATTGACAGTAATTGCTAAGGGCAACGCACAGTCGCACAGCCGTCTAAAATGCCAAATTTTATTGTCATGAAATGAGTAAGAAAAGTGATTTTCTGACGTTTAAAGAATAGATTATTATTTTACAAGGAGTAAAAGTGACATTTTCTATGTCTATGGAAAGAACAGCCGGGACACAAAAAATTCCTTTACTCCTCTTAAAGCATGGTATTTATTCTTTAAACTTTGAATATGATATAAGTAGACACTGTTAATTTTTTCTTCAAATACTTTTAGTGTCGCCCGTGAGCGGCAGTAAAAGATTTTTATTGTCGATGAGAGCTCGTGACCTGCAGTAAAAGACACCACCAAATCCTACAGAGCAATCAGCCTTACATAGTTCCTGCTCAAAACGTTAGAGAGTTTGGTTCAAAGGTAGGTCAATGACGGAAAACGAGCATTGGAGCCTCTGAATCCATCCCAACACGCTTACCAGGCTTTGTACTCCATGGACACGGGCCAGTACCCGATTGATTCTAAGATAAAGAAGTTGAGTTGCTGCACAAGGAACTCGCAGCCGGAGCCTATTTGGACATCGAAGGAGCATTTGATAATACCTCCTTCAACTTGATCTGTGCCGCAGCTGCCTATCATGACTTCGCAGATACCATCATTAGATGGATAAGGGCCATGTTGGCAGGTGGACACTTATAGCTACTAATGAAGACATGGCACTGAAGATATCAGTAAGGAAAGGTTGCCACAAGGGGCCATCCTGTCCTCTATTACGGCGCCGGCCGGCGACCCGTTTTCAATGGCCTTCTTAAGGAATTTGAAGATGAAGATCTTTTCACACAAGGCTACCCAGATCACTGACATTGTCATCTCTGGAAAATTCCCAAATATGGGAACGAGAACACTATCATGTTTTTTATCGCTATGTTTACACAAACTTGTGTCTGCAGTTTCAACAGTTACGTCATTATCAAACAATGATTTAAGAGAGGATATCAATTTTGTGCAATGTGTAATATAGATATTGCTTCTCTCATGTGATAATTACATAACAATACCAATAATTGACTACTCAATTAGTCTTTCCATATTTGAATCTGCAGGAGGAATTAAATAGATTAAATAGCATATCGTATAGTACTATTTTGAATATATTCAAAATAACCTAAATTCCAAAAGAATAGTTTATATTTATTTTTGTATTTTAAATTGAATTGGTAACTGTATTTTCGGCAAGACTTTTTTTAAATTGCAAGAAACAAGAATCGTTTCTCGTTGAGTCAAATTTTTCACTATATAAAAATAACAGTCTTATAAAGTAGCTTTCATCCAAACGGATTTATAGAGTATAACTTAACAGCACCAGTGTTATGGTTAGATACTAACAGTCATTTAGCCAAGAAAAGCAATTCGATAACTAATAACGATTTTAACTAATATGTGACCTGAGAAATATTATTAAAAATGTGTGTTTCCGATTTTTATATTTTGGAGTAAAATTGACTTTTAGGGGATAGCTTCAAATTCTAATTTCATCGCGAGCTCAAAAATTTCATGCAGAAGGGGATTATCTGAGAGAAATCATTTTAAGTTTTTTATTCCCTTTCTGGTTCAAATTAACAGAATTCTCTTCGTATAACTGCTAAATTACTTCACATTGTTTTATATACCTATTTTCGTATCTTAGGTACTCAATGCATGTTTTTCTTAATAATAAATTATATATCTCTGTTATTATTTCAGATCACCTATTGTCTACCAAGCCTACAAAACATTCATTTAAATTTAATTTGATTTCTTTGTCTACCTTTTTTCTTACCTCTAAAACTTCTTACGGGCACACTTGTTATATAATGTAATGCATTTACTGCATCATCATAATACAGTTTGTAAACAATTTTCTTTATTTGTTTGGACAGTTCGTACTTATTCCTTATTAGGTTATGTATGCAATTTAATGTCAAACTGTTATTGATTAAAGGTTTATTTAGTTGATTATATATCGGTTCTCTAACTTGGTTGAGAAAGGAAACCCAACTAGAAAAGAAATCCGATTATGGTACACTCCTATAGTATTAATTAATTGAGTCGCTCATCAACAGATGGCGATGCTGGTAAATTTTGCTTTATATTTTTAATAATGTACTTTTAATTTGCCTTCCAAATCTAAACTGATCGACACTTACGAACTTTTTAATTGTGAGATCCTCGAGTAATTAATATTACATTCATAGTCCACATTTCCTTGTATTTGCACATCAAAGAGGTAAATTTTATTTACTATTTCAATTTCATTCATTTGCAATTGTTTTATTAATGAGCTAAATTAAATTCAATCTCTTTAATTTTATGTAACTAAAACTCATGTAACCACATGGTAATAAAATATTTTTTTTTATTTTCTTTTGGCAATTTAGTTCTAATCAGCAATATATTGAAAGCATATTTCATATATTGAAAGCGTATTTCAAATATTGAAAGCATTTTCCAAATATTGAAAGCCATTTTGAAACATATAGCAAGCATTTAATGTAATAGCAAGTATATTACAAGTCTTTGAATTTAGCAAGCATTAGCATTATTAATTATTGTGGTTTATTTGAGCAACTTTATTTAGCTAAATAAATTGGGTAAATAAATTGCCAAAAACATCTAGGTTTGCTGCCGAGACAATAGGCATCTGGATTGCTGTATCAGGACGTCCAAGCTTCACACACGTCCATTGTACGATCATAGGACATTAGTATTATATCTTATTATTATTATTATTTGGTATTAAATTCTATTTTCTTTGTATAATTTTTTTTTTAGATTAAAAATTTCATACATTTCATTAATAAATTTATATAACATTTTTTAAGATGTATTTTTAAATTTAATTTTTACAAATTTACTTCCTAAATTTAACTTGTAAATCTCAGTTATTTTAAATATATTTTGTTGTTCATTTTAACAATTATTCATTTCCTTATCAATAAATTTCAGTCTTATCTATATGAGCCTGGTCTTAAGGGTAAAAGAGACAAATCTACTAATTTTTCACTATAGATGGTGCCCATTTAACATCTATATTTCATTGTCTCTTTTCGCAAAAAAACAAAAGTTGTCTTACATGTCACACCCTCAAAAAGTTAAGTTTCATCTCTCTTGAAAGTTCTCAGAACCTACGACTCTTTGCTCTGGCTTATACCATCTAGTCGTTCGCCTTTGTTACTTTGCTTATTTGTTATACTAACAAAAATGAAAATAAAAAGGTAAAAACCCGTTTTTACAATTGTTTCTCAGACTGCTCGGTTGACTACTGATACCTAAGTTGAAATCATCTTAAGTGAAAAAAGTACTTACACACATATTTTTCTCCCAGTATAAAATATATAAAAATATTTGTAATAATATTTAAGTAACTAAATAAAAATACCAAGAACAGTTCTCAAAAGTTTAAATTCCAATGCTTTTATTTTGTTGGGACTTAAGTAAAAATCGACTCCTTTTTATATTCTATACATTCTAAAGATGGAATTCTGTGGAAAAATGGAACTTAATATCATATAGGTGTGTATATATTTATCATCAAATTTTACTGAACAAGATATTATAATCCCTTTAATTTTACATCGACTCGGGACTTTGTCTACATCAAGCAAGTCTGTTTTACGTGGGACTCTTTATCTGTACAAATAAAGATTTCAAAAAACCGAATAGACCTCAGACAGCGCCGTAAACTAAACTAATGTCGTTCATATGGAAGACCGGTTGTGATTTTAATTTAATATTACATACGCCTTGTTCATTCACATGCAAATTCCAGCATTCAGTATCTAATCTTTAAATTCATGCTAATTTAAAGCTTTCCATATGCTACACTCTTGTTAAATAGATAAACCTTTAGTTTATGTAATATTTCTGAAATACAAAACGAAGCCATTATAGAGATATGATGATCAACGTATAACAAGTGTATCATTTGTTTGAATACTGGGATCTCTGAAAACTGACGTAGAACAAGATCTTGGTTAATTATATACTATCAAGTATTATAGTCCGCTCCACAATGTTTATTGCCTTTTCAAAAAACAATATAATAGTGGAAGGATTTAAATTCCCCTAATTTCTTAGGTATTCATCATGAAGGCTACAGAATTAGATTACTTAAAATAAGAGGAATGAATAAGTACCTAAAATCATAAACTAATTTTGTAACATTGAGATATATTATTTATTATTTAGCGCAGAGACGAACGTAACAGTCCATAATTTTCTTCCCACTGTCTTCCCTATTTCCAACTATTTCCTTCCACTTTCTCATCATCGTCTTCTAGCTTTCCATCGTCATTTTCTCTACCACATTCCCTGACTTGCTCTTCTTTTGTCACGATCCCCCATTTATTTCCTACATTTCCCTTCTTCTCACTATTTGACCCCACTTTCCTGTATCTTCCGACTACTTTTTCGCTTTGCACCATATTTGTATATTTCTACGATCTTCCTCTTCTTCCCACCATTTTCTCCCAATTTCGATATATTTATTTGCTGTCTAAATTAATACCATGTATTGCCAGGCCCCGGCCCAGAAGGTTGGAGGCTGGCGAGGCTGGTTCAACTTAAAACTGTTAACAAAAGTACTTAAATCCAAACGTATAATCTAAAATAGCCTAAGAGACCAAGACTCCTTTCACACGAAAACAGTGAATGAAACGGATGAATAACATTTAAAATTCCAAGAAGGCGGATAAAAACAATTAAAGCTTAAAACTAAAACGCGCGGACTTCAGTTATTCGATTTTGATTGTTGAAACGGGTAAATACAGACAAACGACAAATACCCGGTTAAAACAATGCAGGTGGGGGTAGCATTCCAGCCAGCCAAAATGTGATTAAAAATGTTGTGATTTTTTTGAAATATCTGATAATTTTTATGATTTTATGGGAGGGGGTTTAAAAATAATTTAGAAGAAAATAAGAAAAATAAAAATAACAAACAGAAACGAAGAGAGGGATAAAAAAGAATTAAAAATTGAAAGTTGGAGAGTAAAATAAGCTAAGAGTGCAAAAAGAAGTTATGGGAAGAGGAAGGTTGGCTAAAGGGGTTGCCAGAAGATAGGAAACGCCTGGTATGGTAGATATTGTGATTCGGAAAGGGGCATTATGCGCTTTGATTCGTCATCCACGTGCCGCACCACACCGGCACTGCATATGTCATATATGCTACCCCTGAGCAGGAGCGAAAACAGACTCCAGGATATGGAGTAGACAGTGTATGGTCTCGTTTATGAGGTTATTGATTATTATCCAGTCTGAGCCCCAAATATTTTACACAATTTTTGACCGGAGTGGGATTTCCCCCGATCAAAATAATATCCTATTCTCCGTGAAACGGCGTGTAAAAACTATGGACTCCGACTTCTCGGCGTTTACCTCAATCTTCCACCGGTCGTAATACGCCGTGGCATGGGCCATGTCTTAAGCAGCATATGGTGGTGCTCTTCCCAAGGTTATATTGCACCTTGACGTCGCTAACTATCCTAACGACTTGCAACACTGTGCTTCGACCCTTCCGGAAACCGAATTGACATTCATCGTCGATGTGGAGTTCATACTGAGTATCGTCAAGTCTGATCAGGATGAGCTTCTCCACCAAGTTTCGCGTTCTAATTCGGTTTCAGAATGGGTACAGCCGCGGCACATTTCCACTGGCTAGGCCAGTGTTGTAGTCGCAGGAACACGTTAACGATATGCGTCAATTGCACAATACCTTTTCTTGAGAGATATTTGAAACGCATTTGAAAGTCGGGCTATTTCTGAATTTTGAACATTCAGGCGCTCGAGCAGAGGGGAAGTGACGCGTGGTGGGGGGAAGCGCGATCATTTAGCGGCGCGGCGCTCCAAGTTCGGCTGCGGGACAAACTTCCAACTCCACCTCCACAACGAGTTGTCTCGAGGATTTAACGCTTCCAGCTTGTCCTCCCATTTCCGGTTTTCTGCGGTGTTTATGGAGGTCCGAGTATGAGTATTAAGAACGTTTATACAATATTTATTTATTAATCACCACTCTACTCCCCAATTACACAGTTGTATACACATACATGTAGACAATTATACAGCAGCCAATTTCTGCGACATTGGCATTTGTTGCAGCTGAGACTCGAACTCAGGAGTGATATAGTGACTAGACGTGTTGTCTCTCACACAACCTCGTCCAGTCCACTGCTACCAACTCGGTAACACATGAAAAATGCCACTAAACATCCATACCCTAGCCGGGATTTGAACCCGGGACTCCATGGTTGCAAGCCAATTACCAATTAAAATTCTATATACATATTATTTCATTTATGTCATTTTCCCTAGACTATTATGTTACATTCCTATACAACGTGTATATAACACTGGGGTCCCTACTCTGATAATAGATTTTCATCCTTCAGAAAAGGTTAGCCGATGGATACCAACAATGACACACTTCCTGAATTTTAATTTCTGTAATGCTATCTAATATTTCCCATAGGTTGGCTTTATACTATTTTTGTGTATAGATACTGCAAAGCAGTTTTAGGTAAATGTTGCAAGCCTAACACATAAACATTGAGCCGGTGACTGAATATTATAGGAATATCGTATAATTGTTATAATTAGACACTGAGAAATAAAAATGTTTTTCAAACACCGTTAAATACTATTGGTAAAATAAGTCAGTTTCCTAAGAGGTATATGCATAATTGTTTTATATTACCTGAATAATCATAACATTACATTCAGTTCAAAACCTGCAATATTTAGAAATTTGTGTATATAAACAGAAGTATATACAAATACACACTTTAAAAAATAAGTTTAATAAATCTTACCGCATTTGAGGAGAAATGCAGTCATGACTGACGCCTATTAATCTATGCTGAGACTGATTGATCGTCCGCAGTTCGTTAATACATTAAAACTTTGTTTCGATGTCCTTTACATAGAAAACAAGGAGATCCTGAAACAAATTTACTGATAGCAGTTTCCTGTATTATCTTTATCAGACGTCTAAAAGTTTTCCGAATTTTTTGACATACGAGAATCACAACAAATAAATTATCGTGAAAAATTAGGGCAATTTGTGTTTTTCTTGAGACATAAATCCATCACTGGCTTTTTGAGAGCCGCTTAGCTGAAATGAATCTCCTGTGGATGTAGTATGGAACCTACCACGCCCCGATAACAACTACAATTACCGCTAACGATACCCGTTATTTGAGATGCTAACCACAAATATAATTTTATTACTGCCCGATCTACATCTCATATCGACTTTTGGGACGTTGGAGAAGCGGAAAGTTACGAGATATTAACAAGATGTCGACTAAAATAATTTCTATCAGATTTAGAGGAATTGAATAATATTGTCGATTGTAAGAAGTATGTTAGGAACATCTACGCCTATGGAATAGGAACCTTGAAATATGTGTTGAGTAATCAAGTTAAGTTAAATACTTAGAACTATATGTATTTATTGTAATATGATATTGTTTGTAATATTTGAAAAGAGGCAAGAGCCGAAGACTGTAAAGGGTAGTAAGGAGAGAATTATTGTGAAAGACGGATGTGCAAGTGGCGTAATATATTAATTCACATAATTTTCATTAAATTATTTAATTATCCTTACATAGCAGCGGTGGGATACCTCCCATATATGCCCGCTAAAGCGACAGTATAAATAAAAATTGTAAACAATTGTGAAATAATGAATAAGTGCTACCATACCTAAAATGGGTAAGAAGTGTTTTAAGAAGACCAGATCCCAAAGGACGTCGACGTCGTCGAGTTCGTCGACGGCCAGTGAACGACAAATCAGAAAAGTTAGGATACTGGAGCGAAAAATAAGTAAAACTCACCCAATAAGTAAGTGATAGACATAATAAACAAATGTCGTCGGTTAGTGCCGGTATTAATGAAACAATTATACCAATATTAGATCCAAGTGTAGAGAATTTAACAGTTACAGAGTGGTTACAAAAGGTAGATGAAATATCTGTGTATCATGGTTGAGATGAATTACTAACTTTGAAATTAGCTACTAGTAGGTTACGAGGGAATGCATGAAAGTGGTATGATACCGCGCAAATTATGAGTTTAGACTGGGATGTTGTTAAAGAACTTTTGCAAAATAACTTTCCGGGAAATGTAAAATTTAGAAAATTATTAGTAGAAGCTGCCATTTATGCCCCTCATTCCAAACAAAATTTGGGTGATTGATGTTTTGAGAAGGTAGCAAAACTTAATATATTTCACCTGGGGCTATTCCAGACATTTATTTGATAGATAGTGTTATAGAAGGTATTATTGATAAGAATGCAGCGTTAGCAGCTAGAACAGCAAATTTTCAGTCAGGAAATGAACTTGCAAGTTATTTAAGTAGTGTAGATAGAAAAACTAGTAATCAAAGTAGTGAGAAAATGACAACAAAAGACAGATTCACGATTAAAAAGGGGCAGTATAGGTCGGGATCGACATATAGTGTAAAACGAGATCAATAACAGAAGAATGTTAGTTGTTACAATTTTGGTGGAAATCATTATGTCAATCATTATGTCAAATCATTATGTGTCAATGTCGAGAACCAATATTAAAGTGTACTCTTTGTGGAAAATTAGATCACTTAAGAGAGCGGTGAACTGGCGGCTCGCGCGGCGCGGCGCTAAGGAAAGGGAATAGTTGCCGTTTGCGACAGGCCTGCAAAGCCCGATAGTTTGTTTATAAAAAACAGCACGTATTTATAGATGTAAAATAAAATGCTTAATAGATACGGAAAGTACTTGTACGCAGATTGCTAAGAGGTTAAGTTAGATATTGTTGATGGAAAAACATGTTATGTTTATTGAGAACCTTATTCAGTTTAAATTAATAAGAGCATGTGATTATTAAAAAAACAGGGGCTAGTTTAGTATACTCGAGCCGCTAGTTACCAATGAATTCAATGACTGTAATGTTTGTGAAGTAGAACAACATACGACAACTATCGAGACATTAAAGTTTGGAGATCAAATAAATCATATTTTAAAAAAAAATTACAAATAGTGACTTTACTGGATAAATATCGAGACTTCGTTTCAGTTTCTTTACAAAATCTAGGTAAAACTAACGCGACACAGATGTCTTAAAAGTTAAAATGTAACGAACCAGTAGTTTACAATCCGTATCGAATGTCAGTTGTCGAAAGGGACATCATACGGTTAATTGTAAAAGATTTATTAGAAAATAAAATAATTCGGAAGTCTGTTTCGCCATATGCGAATCCCGTCCTTTTAGTCAAGAAAAGACTGGCGATTATCGAATGGTGGTGGATTATAGAAGGTTGAACGTAAAGCTGATAAAAGAAAAATATCCGTTACCATTAATAGAAGACCAAATTGTTAGATATGGCTTTTGGTTTTTACCAAATACCCGTGGTGGAAGATAAAACCGCATTTATTACTCCAGAAGTATATTTCGCGTTCTTACGAATGCCTTTTGGATTGGCAGATTCGCCAGCAGTGTTTCAGTGGCTGGTTAATAATGTACTGGGCGATTTACGAAACGAAGTTGCATACCCATATATTGATGATATTATTATACCAGCTAGGACAGTGGAAGAGGGTCTAGTTAATCTAGAGAAGGCGCTAGAATTTTTTTCCGTAAGAACAAGTTGACCCTAAAGTTGAGTAAATGCGAGTTTTTCAAAATATAGATTATTTAGGAGAGAAGTAATCATGGAAGGTGTTAGGTCTGGCACTAAGAAGGTAGATGCACTAATACACATGACTGCACCACAGAATGTTAAGCAACTTGAGTCTAGCAGGATACTTTCGGAAATTTATTCAGAATTATGCTAAGGTTGTAGAACCCTTAACAAGATTAACTCGTAAGGATGTAAGATGGGAATGGCTACCCTCACAAGAAGGTGCCGTGAAGGAAATCAATATTAGCTATATTCGACCCAAACTTACGAACAGAACTACATACGGACGCTAGTGCCAGTGGTGTGGTCCGGTGTAAATTAAAGGGTCATAGGAAACAAACGACGTATGAATAGAAAATCTATCATTCTTACGAATTAGAGACCAAGGCAGTAGTGATGTCCTTGAGATTTTTCAGAGTATATCTAATTGGAATGCAATTTAAGGTAGTTACAGATTGTAAGACTTTAAGAATTACATTTACGAAAAAGGATTTGATTCCCCGGATAGGTCGATGGTGGTTGGGAATTCAGGATTACGATTTCCAAATAGAATATCGACCGGGAAAAAGAAAGACATATGATGATGCGTAGAGCCGTAACCCTGCCATGGCAGAGATTAATGTCATAGATCTAACAGAAGCCGAATGAATAGTAAAGGCTCAAATACAAGATGAAGGAATTTCAAAAATAAAAAGTATTTTGGAAAGAAAAGAAAAATGCTCTAATTCTAAACAGTATTTCAAAGTCTATCTATTGAATGACGAGAAGGTATACAGAAGGCTCTGGTTAGTTCCTAAGAGTGCAAGGTTGCAGATGTGTAAGTTATGTCACGATGATGCAGGACATTTGGGACTAGAGAAAACGTTGAATAGAGTAGCAGCTAGCTATTAGTTTCCGAAAATGCGAAAATTTGTAGCCAAATATATTAAGGCGTGTTTGTATTATAAACATCCTTCAGGAAAGAAGCAAGGCGAACCTTAATCCAATTGAGAAAGTTCCTGTACCATTACACACATTATATCTTGATCATTTAGATCCTTTTGTGTGCAGTAAAAAGAAAAACCAGTATATTTTTGTGGTGGTAGATGGCTTCACAAAATGTCACTAAGACCCTAATGGATATAATGTGCTTGTTTGGAGCACCAGTTAGGCTCATAACAGATAGAGGTTCAGCATTTACCTCCAAGACATTTGCGAAGTTCTGTACCACGTATGGGATTAAACACATACTATAAGCAGTTACCCATTAACAGTGGTTGGTGGTGAGCAGACAGGCAGTTACCCATTAACAGTGGTTGGTGGTGAGCAGACAGGCAGTTACCCATTAACAGTGGTTGGTGGTGAGCAGACAGGCAGTTACCCATTAACAGTGGTTGGTGGTGAGCAGACAGGCAGTTACCCATTAACAGTGGTTGGTGGTGAGCAGACAGGCAGTTACCCATTAACAGTGGTTGGTGGTGAGCAGACAGGCAGTTACCCATTAACAGTCGTTGGTGGTGAGCAGACAAGCAGTTACCCATTAACAGTTGTTGGTGGTGAGCAGACAAGCAGTTACCCATTAACAGCTGTTGGTGGTGAGCAGACAAGCAGTTACCCATTAACAGTTGTTGGTGGTGAGCAGACAAGCAGTTACCCATTAACTGTTGTTAGTGGTGAGCAGATAAACAGCTACTAGTGAAAATGCACTTAGCATAAAAGAAATTCGCAGCTAGCAAAGACAGAACATGCAGTTAGCAGTACAGTCGCAGAAAGCAGTAGACAATGCAGTTGGCATGAAGGGATCGCTAGTTGACGATACTATGGATATCACCTTGTAGAAAACTTTAAGGTAAAGTGCTTACATATCCTGAGGTCAGGACAAATTTTCAGGATGGCCGAATGTAAGAAGTATGTTAGGAACATCTACGCCTATGGAATAGGAACCTTGAAATATGTGTTGAGTAATCAAGTTAAGTTAAATACTTAGAACTATATGTATTTATTGTAATATGATATTGTTTGTAATATTTGAAAAGAGGCAAGAGCCGAAGACTGTAAAGGGTAGTAAGGAGAGAATTATTGTGAAAGACGGATGTGCAAGTGGCGTAATATATTAATTCACATAATTTTCATTAAATTATTTAATTATCCTTACACGATGTTCTGATATACAGGGTGGGACAATAGTGCGTCGGACCCCGATATCTCTAGTTCTACGATTGCTAGAATTAAAAAAAAAAATTGTAAGTGTAAGAACATAAATAATTTTTAATTTGTCTTTTGTAAATAAACTGGAGTATAGATTAGAAACATCGTAGGCTGGTAACAGACCCGCTTTGTTTTGATAAAAGGCACGTTCTCTGTGAACCACTCGCTTAGAGCAAGATATATTGGAAGTTATACAATATATGCTTATTACGCATTGATTTGGTTTAAATATTATTTGTAACATAAAGATGAATATAATAGTCAAAAGATTACTAAGCCTAGATATTTTAGTTTATATTTGAATGTGAGTGAATGTGGAAGTGTGTCGCTTTTGTTTTTAATTGGAGGTGAGTCTTTTCACTAAGCGTTATACCTAAATTGTTTGTTAACTACCTAGTACTCAAACTCTGAAATATTTTACATTTAGTAAGACGTTAAATCAGTTAAAATAATAAATGATTATTGTTGATTCGTATGGGTGTGGTTTTATGTGTTAGGTAGCTGGAGAGGATACAATGCGTGTCTGCCCTTTGTGTCCATTGCACCCCTCAGTACCTGGTTATTGCAAGTGCATGACCCAACACTAGTTACTGAAGAGAACACATCGCGAGTTGTATCCCCTTGTGTTCATTGCACTTCTTAGTACTGGTGAATAGATTGAAAATAAGGAACGCATCGCGAGTTTAAGCCCTTTGCGTTAAGGGTGGTTTTGGTGAGGGCACACTGCGAGTCTTGCCCCTTGTGCCCATTGCACCCCTCATTACCACCCTTGGATGATTAAGAATATAAATTACCAATGACAACTGCTTCTACAAACCACACGAATTCAACAATATTTTTATTAAGGTAGTTAATTAATTAGGATCTTATAGTAAAGGGGCAGTAACGCTCACACCTGTGTTTTTCTTTATTTATAGGCGGAGCCAGCTATATACGTCAATGGGATCCGGCAAAACAGACACCTGCTTGCGGCTTGTTTATAATTTCCATAAACCTAACAGTTAACATAATTATCTTTTACTGGTTTATTACTGATCCAATCTTTATATGCAAAATATAATTTTTAATTATACTTACCAAAACAAACAAACAATCATTTTCTCCCCCCTTTCTTACATAAGTAAACTAGATAAAAAGGTTTATAACTGGAAATTATTTTCGAATATACCGAAAGAAAGACGAAATTACAGGACCGAGTGCATTTTTTTAAATGGAATGGTATATCAGTACATTTTTTGAAGCCTCTTTCTAGGCTCTATTCATTTCTATATTAGCATTGAATATCTCCCAACCACTCGGATATAATGAATTTTTTTGTTAAAATAATGCAATCTGCAGATGGATATTATAAAAATCATCACAGTCACAATTATGGCTTTTAAGAAAAACTTATGTGAATACCAGTTACGAGACATCTAATTAATGTTTTAGAATCATTTTCATTTTCTAAAAATATGCAGGGTGGCTAAAATTTATTTTTCAATTAAGAACATATTAAATTGAATTTTCTCAATTTTTTCAAATGGAACACCTTGTATATTTGTGATGTAGAAATGAAAAACGAACATTTTTTGTAAGTATTTCCCTAGGGCTAATTGCAATAATTACAAAATTCAAAAATAAACTTAAAAAAAAAGAGGTTTCTTCTAATAACTCAATTCAATTCGAGCAACGAGGAGCAGCAGCAAAGTTTTCAGTGAGAACCTGAAGATGGCAGATGAGATTCTGCCGAAACGTCGTTTAGACAACAACACATATAAATATAATATTCACATTTTGTATTTATTCATCCTTATTATCAAAAGTCGGCTCAGTGATGCAATGTATACCTCAGACCATTGAACACCAATACGCCTCTTCCGATTGGAAAAATAATAGATTTTTGTTTGGAAAGTTTAGTATGAAACTCTTGAGGCTGTCGATGCACTTTAATTGTAGATTTAAGAAGTTGGGAGGGTTGCACTTAAGGATGTTGGACAGGGCCAAAAGCTACGCCCTACGTATATTTAGTTTCGGTAATTAAAATTTTGATTGATCACTGTATTATTTAAATGTGTCCGGGTGGAAACCGACACCCTGTATATTAAGCGTTTCGTGCTTTAGTTACTTTAAAGTTCAATTGGAAAGTCAAAAATAACTTTAGTTTAAATTTTGAGTTTTTGTCAAGTGAAATTACAACACACTACACTGTATATGGATTTTTTCGTGTAGAACTATTTTGAATGTCTGAACTGGTTTCTGACTCACTTTGGTTAATTTATTTGAAAATTTGTAATGTTCTTAATTTTTGTAGATACTTCTTGATCACCCTGTATATGGTGATATATTGAATAGCACTTGGTTTTAACGGGAATGACTAGTTTGATTTAGATTAATGAAAAAACTTCGACGGATTATTTTTTAACAAATTTATTTCGATTTTCGTTACAGTTACTAAAAGGTAACTCTTCGACAGTAAGAATTCTGGCTTTTGAAAAACTTAATTGAGTTCGTAGGTTGGTTTAAAAATCACTTGAAATTAATGCGCGGAGGCAGGTTTTTTGTTTAATATTAGATTAGATGCGCTGAGGCAGGTTTTTGCTTTAAAAGTCTGAAAAATTCACTTGATTTATTGCGCGAGAGCAGAATAGATTTATTTATTGAAATGTTCTTAATGCTAGGGCACTAAGTGCGTATAGACGTTTTTTAACTTGGGGTCACCAAGGAAGCCGTCGTGGAGTTTTTCAGGAAATAAAATAAATTGCGAAATAGGAAGCTAACCAGCCGTCGAAAACCGAAAAAAATTATTTCAGAGATCTCCAGAAATTCTAGTATGATTACTAATTATAATTTTAAACATTATTTAGTTGAAAAGGAGACTACTTCACTCGCAATACTTCTCTACACTTGAATCACTTCCGGAACAGAACTTGCATTCGTTTGCAGCGAAGGGACTTTTATATGATTGGGAACTGTTGCGTTTTTCGCGCCCCGCGAATCTCGCACGAACGTTTTTACCCCCATTTCATGTCTGGAAAAGGCTGGATATCGCTTCGTATGGGCGAGGATGACTCATATTTGCGTAATATTGCGCAATATTGTGCAATGCTGCAAAAAGTTGAAATTTTGGAAGGAAACCTACATGAGCGTGTTGGGCATAAAAAGATGAATTTTTTGCTATAAGATTTATGTTGGAATCGATTTGAATTAAAAAGTTATTGAATGTTTTTATATCGATAAATTGAGAACATTTCGGATTACCCCGTAATGTCGGTGCCAGCAGGCTGAACGAAGCGAACGGAAGATATGTATGTACAGATGTTGTATACGGGGGGTAATGAGAAAGCAAGGACATCCAAATCTGCTAAGAATTTAGAAAGGCTGTGGATACTGTATACGAGGACGATCATAAAGTAAGGATAATAATAATTAAGAATTGAGAAAGAGGCTACAAATGTCGTATATGGTGGGCAATAAGGAATTAGCTAAGAATTAAAAAGGCTGCGAATGTTGTATACGGGGGCGATGAAAAAGTAAGGATAGGAATAATTAACTAAGAATTCAGAAATGCGGCGAATGTCGTATACGGGGGGCGATGAGGAATTAAAAATATTTTTGAAGGGAATAAAAAATAATCTGACCGGATATTTGAAGAGTGGATTGAAGGCGATCTTTAAGAATATACAGGGGCAGTATTTTTTAGGTGACTACTACTTTTTTATAAATTTGGTGATGCATTATGATTATTTGAGAATTATCGAGTAACTGAATTTTTTCAGAATCTGTTTTAGAAAGATATAGTTTTTTGCCAAAATAAAATTCAACAATACGTTTTTTCTTAATTTGACTGTCCCCTTTACCCTTCCTCCTTTTTCATCCTTTCTCCACCTCTCATATGACTATACACCAGCTGATACATTTAACCAAAGATTAATAACGCTAAGAAAAAATCCTTTTACAAGTTGATTGGTTAAAGTACGTTTTAGGAATGCTCCCTACAAAATTTTATTAAAAGAACTCTAATCTATAATTAAAACATTAAACTGTAAATATCATAAAAATTGCATAATTAATAAAAACATAATCAAATGTAAGCATGAAATTCTCATAAATTAAATTATTAAAAATTTCGTGTGGCATCTTTCACTATTCACATATTTAAATACATTCCTGTGCAAATTCACAAACTCTCGGAATTCCACTCTGATTCTACAGTACGTATTAACCTAATGGTTACTGTCTTCATTGTGTTTAATATAAGGACATCATCAAATAACAAAGCTGATCATTATGTCTGCTAGTCTGTTTACTTTAATACAATGGTTGCAATGCATGACACAGAGTTGATCTACGATAATATCGTCTGGCTATAGTGAAACAATAACACAACATACTACCAATATTTGATTTTCTCCCGTTGTACACATCAGTTAAAAATTATTTATGTAATACAAAATTAACGCAACGTATGGTGCGCCTAAAAACTAGAACATTTCGTTATTATGACAATTTCGCTATCCTACTTAAATTTAGTTTCTAACTTCTTACTAAGGTTTTTTAATTTTTTTACACATTTATTAGCATATTAGGTTTAAAATTAGAAAAAGATGCCCCAAGTTCATACCCATCCTTATAATGATGGATACAATGAAACGAAGTTTATTGCTGTTAAATTGACAAGAAAAATAGTATACTGGATTGAATTTATGTTAGGTTTTTATGAAACATCTTGAAAATCATAATTATACTTTAAGAAAACAGTGCTTTTAAATATCTCAAACAATATATTTAGAATACATATAATATCTGTATAATTTAATCCTTAATTTTGCAAATTTAAAACAAATTTGTAGTTGTAAATATTTTTCTCTCTTGTTTCGTATTTATTTTTAAAAAAATCGGCAGCTACTGGAAGCGGCTGGAACCTCCCCACTCGGTGGACCTTTGAAGCCGAAAAGAGCATTAAATTGTGTAACAAAACGGCACTAAACGTAATCCGATCTCATCCAAAACCTTTCAGATCTTCTGGGACACTAGAAAAATCCTCAACTTAATGAATTTACAATCATCTATGCGAGTTATTACCTACATTATCGCTCGTTGAATAATATACTATTAGGATATTAACAACTTTAACATCACTTGAACGACTAAGAAAATCTAGTTATCCTAAATTCTACAGATTTGTAAAGCAAATTGGTAAAGTGATAATCTATAATAAATCCACTAAAAGTTACAAATATGCCGAAATCTTATTAACATGACATGACACCAACGTTATCGGATGACAAATGATGACAATGACAATCGTCAAAATTTACTCATTGCAATCCGATCGCTCGCGGCTCTCTTTGTTAAATGAAACATTAGCATTTCAGTAATTTTACTAGATTTTAGAGGAATATTTGTAGTTTAATTCTTCGATTTGTCTATATATTTTTAAAAACGGCACTAAATGTAATCCGCTCTACTTCTAGAGCAGTGAAGAAACCCTCACACGTGAATTGACACGTGATGTGACGAGTTTTACGACGTAACGGCTACGCGCATTGATCATGTCATGCGAAATGCGACCTATGCTTCATATTTGCTTCGTTTTTAATTTTTTTCACGGAAACCAAATCGAAAGGGTGGAAGTGTGATATATCCTTGAAATCAAAATTTTAACTGCTTTTCAATGGCTCCATTGCAAATTGAAAGTAATTATAAAATAAGCAACTTATTGCGTCAAAATGGCACTATACGTAATCCGATCTCAACCAAAACCTTTTCAGATCTTCTGGGGCACTAACGAAATGTACATGCAAAGTTTCATTCAAATCCGATTAGTAGTTTCGGCGCTATCGTGCTAACACACATACACACATACACAAACACAGACATTTTTCAAAAACCACTTTTTTGGGTTCCTAGGACCTCAAAACGTATAGATTTGATGTTATCTCAATTTTCGTTTTTGAACCAATTTTAGTAACCTCTCACAATTTTATTGTGGAGAGGTTAAAAAGTCTTACAATTGGAATTACGATTATTTATAACTAATAGAGTAAAGTCAGCCAAAAATCTAATATAACCAGTAGATCATAATATTACTTTATCTTTTTTGAGTGTCAGAAACTTCAGTTTCCATTAAGTGTTGCGTATAATTGTTTCGTTACAATTACTGACTCCATAAATTGAACATAAACACCATTAGGTAGAGTACAACAAATATTAAACATTTGCTTTCATAACTAAAGTTGGAGAATAGATACATTTAGCTTTCTCGTGAGGACATGCACACAGTAAGGTGTTACCTTAAGTTCACAAGTAATAATTATAGCTAGATATGTTGTAATACACGATAATATATTAATATCAATACTAAGGTAGTTATAATTTAGGATAACAATAGAATAAGTTAAATCTTTATAAATTGATAATTCACTTAATTGCATAACATTGTGTATTGTGTAATAATTTAAAATATATTTATTAAGTAGAAAGATTATTATTATATAGTGGCACATAAAAAGGCTTTTCACAAAAATTACGATTCCTTACCACTTTCTAGACTTATTGCAATTGAGGCATCAGAGGTCTTGTTGTCTGTAACTGAGCTCTATTTACTCAACAGAATACAGTTTGTTGAATGCAGTAGATATAATTATCATAGTTATCTGGAGTTCCTCAAGGATTCAACCTAGGACCACTGTTATTCACGGTATTCATTAATGGCCTATCTATTACTATGAGCTCCATGCATTTATTTTTTGCCGATCAATTGAAAATCAATTCTGAAGTATTGATTGTCGACTGTCTTTTTATCTTTCGACCACATTACACTTTCATCCCTACAAAATTCAAGTCGTACAAAAACTTCTGCCTCAAGATTTTGGAATATGCGTTGATTTTTGCGAACATTTCGAAGGACTTTCTCTGAAAACCAGAATATCGTTGACTGTTTGATGAAATTAGATGAAGCTTATCTTCATCTTTCCGGATATGTTAACAAACAGAAATTTCACTACTGGGCGACGAAATTCTCTACAATTGCATGATGTACCGCTTCATAGCAAAAAAGTTACTGTGTGCTGTGCAGTATCCACCTTTGAGCCGTTCTTCTTTGAGAAAAATGACTTGACGGTTTGTGACGCCCTTTCTCTGGAAAAGAGAGTCACACGAGCGCGGCAGCCTGTGTAGCCGGGAGCGGGTATGGGTTCAAATGTTTAAGCTTTAAACATGGTCTCTGCTCGGTAAATTCGGAAGACATTTAAGCAGATCAGAGGGCGCCAGGCAGTTTGATTTCATTAAACTACCAAATGGTAACAGTATGCAGAATAAACAATTAATGAAACCCAAAACTAATATCAATAAACATTATATTATATTAATGTAGGTATCAAAAGGGTTAGTACAAGTATTAATATTTCGTAATATTACGTAAAAACAAATACAATAAAGAACATTTAAAAATGAGATTTAGCAACAATGTATAAACGATAATGTAACGATCGACTTGTAAAAATTAAACAAACGAAAATATTAAAAATTATCAATCCACCTGGCTTTATATAAACTGATGGTTATGTAAAATGAACATTCGGCAAGATGCCCGCGACTTTCTTTAATTGAGAGTACTAGAGTAGTATGGATATTGGTTTAAACTATTCTATACATAACGGTGACATATGACGTAACAAAAGAACATAATATTTTTAGTCGCAAACTCCTCTATAAATCCTTATTTTACTATAAGGAACGTAACCAGACTGCAACCAACAGCTACTCTCCGGGCTATGTGCCCCGCCGAGCGCTGAATTACAAGTTACAAGTCTGGCGCGTTAAGTGTAATAATTGCATATTACCATCAAAACGCTAATGCTTCGATTGCAACAAACACCAGCCGAAAGACTGATCCTACTTAAAGGAGCTCCCTTGCCAGTCGTCACACACCACTTGCAGACTGCAGTTTCGAGCTGTTGGCTCTCGTCAGTGCAAGGGAGCTCCTTTAAGTAGGATCAGTCTTCACATAGCCCGGAGAGTAGCTGTTGGTTGCAGTCTGGTTACGTTCCTTATAGTAAAATAAGGATTTATAGAGGAGTTTGCGACTAAAAATATTATGTTTAATATTCCGCCCTCTAAAAGCACATTTGATCTATAACAAAAGAAACAAACGTTGTGTACCAGCAATGATAAATCTTAATTATTATTAAAAGAGGAATGCCTCTGGTAAAATGAGTGTAGTTACAAAAACCGCTGCCCAAGAAACCACTACTTCCACATCCAGTGTTTGTATCCAAGTCTTATACACACTAAACCCCAATGTAATATTTTACTCCTTTTAATAATAGAGTGGGGGTGACAATGGGGAAGGTAGAGGGGGCGGCTAATATCAAAATAAATTTTAAAGGCCCCTGGTTCTCGTACACACACTAAATCCCAATTTAATTTCTTACTCCCTTTAGTAAAATGGTGGGGGTGGCAATGGGGGTAGTAGAGGAGGTGGCTAATGCCAAAAAAATTTAAGAGACCTTCGGTTCTCTTATACACACCAAATCCAAATTTAATTTCTTACTCCCTTTAATAATAGGACGAGGGTGGCAATGGGAATGGTAGAGGGGGTGGCTAATGCTAAAAAAATTTTTGAATCACTTGGTTCTCGTATACACAATAAGTTCCAATTTAATTTTTTAGTCCCTTTAATAATATGGCGGGGATGGCAATGGTCGAGATTATTAATCGCCTTTTAATATACGAGTTAGTTACAAAACTTTTCCGTCGACTGCATTTTTGACAGAATGGAGAAAATCTGATTTTAAAATTTTTATTCGTATACAAATTCAATTATCCATTAAATTTATACTGACAAAAATTGACGACATGGCGTCTTGATTTGGATATTTCATTTTATGTATGTTTGGGTGTTTGTACCAAAATCGTTATTGATATTAAAATAATTCATTGATTTTAAATTTTTATTTAATTAAACCAAATAAAATTCAATTCATTAATTAGTGTTATCTGATTTGTGTTTGTAAATATTATTTCCACGTCCAGTGGAAGCATAGTAACGCAAAAAAAATTAAGTTTTTTTTTAAGTAGGCTTAAAATGTCATGAAACGTCGAGATTTTAAATTTGAGCGAAAAAAATTTCCTGTCTGTCGGTCGGAATGTCGGTGTGTAAGTCTGTCTGTAACTTTTTTGTGCGCGCGTTTATTCTGGAACCGTTTACGATATTTGGTACACTTATGTATTGTAACGAGATCTGAAACTAATTTATATTTTGATCTAATTTAAATAAGCAAAACAGGCAAGTAGGAGTCCATAAAATTGCAATTTAGGGCATGCACGAAACGCTCAGGTCTCACAATTTTTTTTGGCATCACCATCACTCCCACACATGAAAGGGAGTAAAAATTTAGAGTATATACAAAAACGAAACGTCTAAAAAATTTTTTTGCGTTGGCTACTCCCTATACCATCCCCATTTCCACCCCCACACTATTATTAAAGGAGGTAAAAAAATTAAAATGTGACTTAGTGTGTATACAAAAACGAAACATCTAAAAAAAATTTATTTGGCATTATCTACCCACTCTACCACCCCCATTACCATCCCCACCCTATCATTGAAGAGGGTAAACAAATTAAAACGTGATTTAGTGTGTTATTAGCCTTTTATTATTATTATTAGCCTTTACTCGAGTCCGAGTATAAAAAAAATGTTACATTCGATAGATTGTGTGTAATAAAAAACAAGTAAAAGGTGTAGACTATTATAATTCCCATTCATCTACGGTGCACACGACTATGGCTATAGAGGCCAATTTGGGAGAGCACATGTCGACCGCAGTCAGGACAAACATAGACCTGGTTAGGTCTTGGATTCGGCCTTCTTGCAGCAACATTTCCTTTATAGCTGACTACAACCCCTCGCCATTCGGTTCTGTTCGCTGCAAGTTGTTCCCATTGCTCGTCTGGAATACCGCAGGATTTTAGGTTTTCATGAAGAACGTCTTTGAACCTCTTTCGTTGACCGCCACGCCTTCTTCTACCGCTTAGCAATTCACCATAAAGTGTACATTTAGGAAGGCGGTTATCATGCATACGATGAACGTGACCTGCCCATCTTAGGCGTGCTTTTGAAATAAGCACCTCAATTGGAAGGCTGTTTGCTCTCCTGAGTACTTCCACGTTTGATATGTGATGGAACCAACGGATTTTCATCATACTTCTGAGGTGTCTTTGCTGAAAACGTTCTAACTCTTTCACATGACGACGGTAAGTGACCCAGCTCCACATCCATATAGCAGTGTTGGAATGACAACTGCTCTGTAGACAGCCATTTTCGTTGACAAAGCAAGGTCGTGGTTGTCAAATACTCTCTCTCTAAGTCCCCAGAGTGCTCTAGATGCAGCGTTAATTCTATTGCGAATCTCGCTCTCCATGTTTGCTTTGTCATTAACAACGTTGCCTAAGTAATTAGAACTGATCCACCACTTCAAAAGAATTTCCGTTAAGTGTAATGTCTATTTGATTCACTTGATGAGGAGTTGACATAATCTTAGTCTTTCCAATGTTGATTTTAAGTCCCAAGGAATCATAGCTCTGGGCATACACATCTAAAAGTTCTTGAAGCTCTTCCGGCGTAGAGGCTAAAAGTGCACAGTCATCCGCATACTGGAGATCACAAATGAATCTTGTGCGTCTCTTCGTGAAAGCTCTAAAGCGCCCTATGTTAAAGAGACCGCCATCAGAACGGTATCTGAGACCTATTCCTCTGACTGTCAGTTTGTTGTCAACAATAATTGTTAGAGCAGTGGTAAACAAATTAAAAAGTAGGGGTGCCAGGACACATCCCTGCCTAACTCCATTGAGGGCTTGGAAAGGTTCGGTTGCCTCGTTATTATACATAACCTGGGCGTTGTTGTTTGTATGTAGACTGCGACATACTTCCACAAATTTTCTAGGGATACCTAAGCGGAGCATAATTTTCCAGAGCACTTCCCTGTCCACCGAGTCAAACGCCTTGGTTCAATCAATGAAGGCCATGTGAATTTCTCCTTGATGTTCGAGTGCTTTTTCTTGAAGCTGTTTAAGTGTGAAGATTAGATCCGATGTGCCTCAGTTTGGTCTAAAGCCACTATGTGTTTCAGGAAGTAACTTTTCCATAACAGGTGTTAGCTTATTTGCCATCACTTTAGTGAGTAGCTTTCCTCCAACAGCCAGGAGAGCTATACCCCTTTAATTTCCACAGTCCGCAGCGCTCCCTTTGTTTTTAAAGAGGTTGATTAAAAGTGTATCACGAAACTCCTGTGGAGCTTGACCAATTTCCCACACGACATCAAACAGTTTTTTGAGGTAGGGTATGAGCTCTGACGACACATCTTTAAAGATCTCAGCTGGGAGTGTGTCGGTGCCGGGAGATTTGTTATTTTTTAGCTGCCCAATGGCGGTTAAGATCTCTTCCGTTGTTAGTGGTTTATCTAAGTCTTCGAAGGTGTCATATTGGGGTTAATGATTTATAATATCGTGATCGGCTTGACTTTGCTGGTTAAGAATGTTAGAGTAGTGTTCTTTTCATCGGGCTCTTATTTCCTGGTCTTCTTTGAGGAGATTTCCATTTAAATCTTTAATAGGGTACATATTTTTTCGACTGGAGCCGTACACTGCTTTTACTCCTTGAAAGAAATTCCTGTAGTTGTGTGAATCGGCGTACCTTTGAATTTCTCTGGCATTCCTTGCCCATCACTCGTTCTTTATTCTTCTGATTTCGCGTTGCGTTTCATACTTAGATTGGGTAAAAGCTTCTGCTTTTGATGAGTCGTTGGGGTGGTTGATAGCGTTTTGGAAGGCAATATGTTTGCGGTCAAGAAGTTCTTGTATAAAAGCTTTATTATCATTGAACCAGTCCTCCTGTTTTTTACTTGCTGCAGTGCCAAGAATTTCCTCACTCGCACTTTTTAAACTGTCTTTAATTTGTGTCCAGGTAGTAGCGACATCTACAGAATTGGTTTCTTCTAGCGCACTCAAATTCTCTTGAACTTTTTGCTCTAGCTGTTCGACGGTTTGTTGGTCACGCAATTTACTAATACAGAGACGGGGTCTACGTTTTACTTGAGTTCTTCGGTGTTTGGGTCTCATAACAATTTTCATTTTAGAGACAACAGGACGATGATCGGTCCAACATTCGCTATCAATGCGCGCCTTTGTAATTTGGACGTCCTTGAGATGCTTCCTACGTACGATAACATAGTCCAGTAGATGCCAGTGACCTGATCTGGGGTGGCGCCAGGTGCCTTTAAATTTATCCTTTTGCCGGAAAATGGTGTTTGTTATAACTAGATCATGTTCGGCGCATTTAGTTAGGAGTAGTTGACCGTTAGCGTTCATGTTGCCCAAACCATTCTTGCCTATGATGCCTGGCCAGGTTTCTGCATCTCTCCCTACTCTAGCGTTAAAATCGCCAAGAATAACGAGTCGTTCCGTTTTAGGTATTCTACAGAGGGTTTCTTCCAGCTGTTGATAGAAGCTTTCCTTGGTTTCGTGACTTGCATCCAGAGTGGGAGCGTAGGCGCTTATTAGATTTACCGCGTTGCCATCTGATAGCTTATAGCGTAGCAGCATTAGACGCTCGGATAGGCCTTGTGGTACTTGTGTTAAGTTGGATACAAGTTGATTCCGAACGGCAAATCCTACTCCATGTTGTCTTCTTGAATTGGTGGGAAGACCTTTCCAATAGAAGGTGTAGTACTTTTCTGTGAGAGAGCCTTCCTCCAAAAATCGAGTTTCGCTGAGAGCTGCAACGTCAACATTGAGTCGGTGAAGTTCTCTATCTATTAGAGCAGTTCTTCTTTCAGGCCGATCGGTGCGAGTGCTGTCGTTCAAAGTACGAACGTTCCAAGCGCCGTAGATGAACGAATTAGTTTTCTTGGATTTAACTTGTCGGTGTTTTTTCGACATTCGATGAGGTGTCCCTGTGGGCACCCTCCCCTGGAGATCCGATCGGGAGGGTATTTTACCTCCGGATGATTTTGTCTCACTTGAACGCTCCATCATTTTTTTTTAAGCGTTAATCGACTGAAAACGAAGCTGCATTTGAAGTTTTAGCTGGAGCAGGTATGCAACTGACCTGCTCGGTTGCGGAAGGCGAGTGGTGTGGTCCCATGGCACAGAAGGAGACTGCGACGATGGGGTAACCAAACGATTCCAAAAGCAACCTTTGTGTGCGGTGGGTTATTTTTACCGCGCTCTCCGTAGAAGGTGGATGTGCTCACGGCAAAAGGTAAGGGTTATTCCGCCCTTACTCGGTCGTTAGAGCCTCGTTAGTAAAAACAGGGTGCACCAAGTTCAAATTGAACTCATCGCGAAGGTGAGGTTAACAATTGAGTAGGAGAGGCTATAACTTGCGCTTCACTACCCCATTAGTGTGTATACAAGAACGAAACGTCTAAAAAAATTTTTTGGCGTTAGCTACCCTCTATCACCCACATTGCCACCCCCACCCTATTATTAAAGGGGTCAAAAATTAAATTGGGATTTGAACCAAGGGCCTCTAAAATTTATTTTGGCATTAGTTACCCCCTCTATCACCCCCACCCTATTGTTTAAGGGAATAAAAAAATAAATTGAGATTTGGTGTATACGAGAACCAAGGATTTTTTAATTTTTTACAAGCCACCCCCTCTACCACCCCACTCTATTATTAAAGGGAATAAAATGTTACATTGGGATTTAGTGTTTATAAGTCTTGGATACAAAATCTGGATGTGGAAGTAGTGATTCCTTGGGCAGTGGTTTTATATTATAACACAGATTTCAGAAATTATAAGCTTGACAGTGACAGATATATGACATGTCGTCCTAATTTGGATACTTGATTTTATGCATGTTTATACTAAAATTGTTTATTAATAGTAAAATCATACATTAATAAACGATTTTGCATACATTAATCAAACTCGTCAGTACACGGGTCTACAAAAATGTAGTTTTAATATATTTAAGTAAGATCTAATAAAACTTTTAATATTTGCAGCAATTAATAAATTAGTACCAACCTTCTAGAGGGTTGGAAAATTGAAACTTTTTTGTGGAAGAAAATTGATATTTTACAGGAGATGTTTCTGTGAGGAAGGTGGCAGTTGATCAGGGTTGTATAATCATCCATGGAAGTTGTTTTTACTCTTCAAAGGGGTGGATTTTTTTTTATTTTTTTTTTGGGAAAAAAATAATATTATATAGGAGGCATTTCATTGAGGAAGGTGGTAAAAAATATGTTAATATTTGCAAAATACCAGTGTGGCTGCTTTTCTTAACACAAAAAAGAAAGGAATTTATTTTTTTATAATCGGCTCATGCTTGCCAATCCAGCGTCACTAAATAAACCCAGCGTCACTAAATAAACTTGTACCTTCATTTGAATTTAAATTTAAGGCAATACTTGCACACGTATACCTCCTAATTTCGTTTTTGTCATCCATTTTATTTTCATTAAGTGACTTTCCTCTTATTTTACATTATAACCTACAATTTATTTTGAATTTCGAATAGTTAATGTAAAATTCCCATTTCCACTGAAGGATAGCATAACCGAGGTACAGTCACCTACCTAAATAAATTATATAGCTAACTTCCTTTCCTGTTTTTAGAGGTAAATAAGCAACAAGATGGATAAAGAAGGGGGAGTCTTTAACATACATCATTTAATGATAGAGTAAATGTTTGTTTTTACTACCTTATTTTTTTATGTTTACAAATATATATAGGATTGCGCAAAATATATTGGCTGCTTTATTAGGTACTTTATTTAGCAATAAATAAATTTAAAATTCATTAGGTGTTATTTATTATTCCCAACACGCCATGCATTTGCGTGCATGTCCGGTTGTCTACCTAATAAGTACTCAGCTTTTATTATTTGGTGAAGTATACACAGGGTGTCCCAAAGAAACAAGATACATATAGCGACCCTAAAAAGTAACCATTACAGGTTACTGTTATATCACAACATTATCAACAGGTATTGCGTAACTTTGAGCAACAATTTTATAATGTTGGTGTGGATATTTGAGGAATATGGTTTCAGTAGGGCGAAGCCACTTTCCACACTGCTAGGGATTCTATGATAATTTTGCGGAGAATGTTTTCTGATCATAACATTTCGAAATTTGAGGATATCAACTGACCGGCACGGTCACCGGATCTCTCAGCTTGTGATTTCTTTTTATGGTGTCACTTAAAGTCAAAGGCGTTTTCTAATCAACCGCAAACTTTGAAACATCTAAAATATAATATTCGGACAGAGATTAATTCAATCCCTATTGGAATGTTGGAGCGGGTGATGAAAAATTTTTGAGGTGAGCTTCAAGAGTATCGGTACGTGGAGGAAATCATTTTACCGATGTAATATTTAAAAAATAAAATTTCCGTATTTTCTCAAGGACCTTGTGTATAATTTTTTAATAAGAATTTAGCCATTAATAAAAACAGTTCAATTTAAAATAACATAAAGGCCTATAGGCAATTATTGAAAGCGGGTCCTCACATATCTCCCACCTTTGCGACTGTCACTGGCGTCAATTAATATTACTTTCTCCTAGATCTATTAATTATTTCTTTCTAAAATGATTTTCTTCGTATAAATTTTACTAACTATGTCTTACAGGTAACTGTAACGGCCCTCCCATGAACCTAAAACTAAATATAAAATATAAAACAGATGGCCTTAATCTAAAGAACAAATATTTGCAATATTAATTACAGATAAACTCCCGCTAGGGCAAGACAGTATGTTGAATCATTCGGCCCTAAAAGGAAGGTAGCAGTTCAGTAATTAACCCTTATCTAGCATCTGTTGCATGTCAATAATATGGTTTAATAATGAGACCACAGTTTTCTCGTCTCGATTAAAAATGTTGTTAGTTATTTTCAATTTACTTGAAAAGATTTTAGAATATTGGCAAACACTGTGTTGATTTTTTTTTAACATTTATTTAACGCAACTAAGTGTACCGTATAATAATTTTTTTTTTAAATACATTTGTTTAAGGTCGGTCTATTTCCGCTACTGAGGGCCATCATCGACGCCTGTAGACGAGTTACCCCCAACCAGGAATTTTGCCGAACCTCTTCCCTTAAGAAGAGTAGGGATCTTTTACTTGCCTAACATTTAATACACAAGGGACCAACGGCTTTACATTCCCTCCGAAGAATGGTATATCACCTACACAACCCTCGCCTAAGGTTGCATAGCTTCCGCGCATACACTGATACACAAGCCGCTGGAAGATATGTGAGGCGAGGACACGGTCTTCTTTGTGAACACGAATGAGCCATCTGCGTTGGAAAAATTAAAAAATGCTTCAGAAGTGAGTTAGAGCTGAGAACCTAGAGGGCGTTCGTGCACTTAATTTTGATGTGAGAAGCCTTTGGGTTCGAATTCTGGTAGTGGTAGTTAGGGTCAATTGCTACACCCTGTATAATGTGGTCTGGAACTGTTGTAGCACTTTGTTTTAGAATTTTATTTTATTTAGCACTGATTTGTCTTTTTGTAATTCTGGCAGGGTCAACGGCTACACCCTGTGTATGGTTTTCTTGAAATTAAAACACTTTGTTTAAACGGAACGAACAAAAATTATTCACTTTAAGAAGTTGAGCCACTTTCTGTGTATCCCGGAAAGTGGCTCAAAAATAAATTGCAAGATTTGACCGAAAAATAGGGAAAAATAGAACTAATGCTAAGGAATAAACGCCATGAATATTATAATTATAATAAACGCTATTTTTTAATCCAGTGCTAGACAGGTAGATAAAACAAATAAAAAATAATACTTTCTACTTTGGCATTAATAAAAGTGCCGTCCCAGAAATTTCGCAGGTAGATTTGAATTTTTTATCAATAATGTAGCCTAATGTATACATATTTGATTCCCCGGTCAGCAAGTGACATTTTGATAGAACTGCGTGATTTCATCTATCTCTAGGGAAATATAAGAACGGTTGGGTGTATGGAAGATAAATGACAATATAACATGTCAGACATGTGCCCTTCATCGATGTCAATGTTATCATTATTTGACGTAAAAGGTCTAACAAATATTTTTTAACGACAGAGGTAGAAACTGGAGAAAATATTCTTACAGATATATCAATTTGTAATGATTTGTGCTATAGAGAAACGATAAATAACGAATAGTATTTTATTATTTTAGTGGCACACCCATAGATAGGTAGATTTTTGTCATAAAAAATCTCTCCGATGTTCTCCGTTACTATGAAAATTTAATATACTTAAAATGATTTACAATGTTTTCTTTTTCACATTTAACTTGTGAGGAAAAGATTAGTCCTCAAAGTTACAACCTATTCCCGTCTTTTATATAGGATTCTAATTAGTTTCACTGCATACTATAGTATATATTGTTAACTGCAAATTTTTATAATATTGTAATATTATATAAGATATTGAAATACATAGCATATACCCTAAAGTAAATAAAATACCCCCTTCTATTTTATACACCAAATCAACTTGCCGGCTTTGTATTTCAATATAAATTATTTATAGTAGTTTCTTTATTGTTCGACAAATAATAGCATACATCATTTCTACGGAAAATGTTCACAAATATTTTCCTTTAATAGATTTTCATTTGCATATTTTAATAAAATCTTCACTAAAAACATCCTATAGGCGTCTGTACATGTTCTCTTTTTCTTTCTAACATATTCAGTCAACCATAGAGGATTGTCCTGGGGTCTTGAATTCCTTGGTCCTGGAGCCTTGGAAAGAGTTGATACCTTTGGTGTGACACAAACACTGAAGTACTTGATAGTCCAGCCAAAAAATAAAAAAATTTAAAAAATAATGTTAGGTACAGACATGCGGTTGTAGGGACGACGGCGACGACATTTTAAAAACTTAGCAGCCGCAGCCATACCAACTGTCACTGCCTGTCTCTCGCGCTACCAACGCATAATCGACTACTCTTCTAGCACACTTTCTCTCTAGTCGCCCCGACTTAAATCGGTCTGGCTCCTTTTATACAACCGAATTATTGTCTGGCAAATTAATGTTAAATATTTTTATAGCTGAATTATTTATTATTATTATAAAATTGCATCTGGTAGGGTTTTATCAATGACGAAAATGTCTGGCGATAATAAATTTATGTTCTTAAAAGTCAACAGAACATATACCTAATATTATTTTAAAAATTAAAATTTTTACCCGTGTAAATGTTAGGCGCACACGTAAACGCAAGCTCTCCCGCCATCGCCAGCCAGATTACCCTCATGCCTACCCAGATAGTGCAAGAGGGGAGCTATAAAAAAACTAGCCTTCTTAAAATCGTCATTTTGGCGACGTTGCTAGCTCTCCTATTATAACAATGCCAACCTTTAACTTTAAGTGATACACTTCAAACTAGCACTGTCACCATAGCCACCTTTTCACAACCGTATCAATAATTTAGAACAAAGCACACCACGACGGTGCCTTGAGACGGTGAATTTTAATCCCGCACATTTGCGTTTTTGTTTTATTTCTTAACTGAAGAATACACTGGGTATTTATAAATAACAGCGACGTTTTAAATATGTATTTTCCCTTTTTATTATGGAAAAACTAATTATAACATTCAATGTCGGTCAAAACAAACAGCTCATACTATTCTTCCTTTTTTTTTTTAGTTTTTTTTTTCCAACCACATTTTAACCTAGTGTAACCCTTTACTATCGCTATTTTTAAGTCATGTAAATTGTTAATATGATGAGGCAGAAAAATCTATTTGACCCAAAGACGAACAAAATTAGACGTTTAGTTCGGTCGCTAAGCTCAGAACTGATGGCAGCGGTTTTTCCAAGATGGGGGCTTTTCCCCAAGTGGGACTGTATTTTTGGGATTCGAACTAGGACCTCATCCTCAACGTTTGTACTAACTTTCAACTTATTATTTCAAATGTCCAGGTTGAGGTAATTTTCTGTCTAATTTGACTGGAGTAGAGCACTACACTTGAATACACTACTCGGCGCCAGTTTCACTAACCACGTTAACTTCATCGAAACTAATAAAGCTTAGTTAAGTATTTTAATTAAGTATTAAGTGTAAGTCTTCTTTGTTTCTATATAATTTTGAAAACTCTCTTCCTATTTTTTATACAGTTTTTCCAATGCTATCCATCTAATTAAAATTACATTTTTTGGTTTCGCCATGTAGATATCACTAAAATTATAATGATTATATAAAATTGCATCGAAACCTACGTAAAATGAAGAGAACTGGTACATACTAAACTTAAAGTTCATATATTTCTAAACGTAAAATTCTAACTGACTGACAAAACTTTAGCAGAAGAACATGGATTTGATCAATGATCTTGGAATAAATTTACCTCAGACCTCTCGTATTTTGAATGTATCGTTAGTATATCAATCATTGTCAGAGTATTCAAGCTTTAAAATTATTATATTTTCCATGTATATCAAAAACCCGAATATTATTATTGATCTTTCATTTGTTTGTGGTATAACGGGTCCGAGCCGAATGAAGTATCCATTTTCAAAGTTGAATTGAATAATTTTCAAGAAGAATTATTAACTGTATGAATAATTTATCTAGCATTCGTTGTATTTGTATAAATAAGTTCACTTTTTCAATTACTAAATTCAAAATATAATAAAAAAGATATTGTAATAGTCAAATCTAGTACCAAATAGACTGGTCGATATCCGTGTGGGTTAAGGCGCGAGGTGGCAATCGCGATTAATCACACGGACATCGCACCACCGGGTTCGAATCCTGGCTCCGGCACTGTCGGAGGAAATGGTTATATGTTCGCGTTCTTTCAATGTGTAACCTCCTTCTGCGCAAGCCCTGGCTTCTGGTATTGGGGGTTGTCTAATTTCTGCGGTGGTGTTATTATTTTAAATCACCTCATTTTCATTCATATTCCTATGTTCGTATTGTTAAAGCCTATTTAGATTAGTAATCGAAATCTGACCACAAATTGACGCTGCAATAACTATTTCAACCCATGGTTTGTGAAATAATGTTGGTCTCTCTGTATTTAATAACAAGGACTTTTTTGTGTTATTTTATTGCTAAATTTTGGTGCCGGAATATAATTTCTTAATAAGAATTGCACAAGGAACCATGTTCCGGAGTTAATATCATAGTTCTGATGAAGTATTGACAAACCGTAGTGAAATTACACTAATGGTAATATTAATGAACGTGGAAGGTCCCATTAAAGCTTCTATATTCAATAATAATAATAATGTTTATTCATCATTTGTAAGTACAGTAAAAGTACATATGATATGTCAATTATTTATCTACTAGTAAAAGTGCATACACATTAAATTGTTAAAAATTTATAGAAATATAAAAAATACACAGAAATGTACTAAAAATGTATGAAAGTGTAAAAATATATATATATATGAATGGTGTAGTGGTGAGAGGTAAGTGAATCCTCTCATGTGGTCTAATGCTACTATACATCAGTCTCCATGATGTATAGCGACTTGCCATTTTGCAAGTACCGAGAGCGGTGACCTTCAGCCCTTGGTGGACTTAACCTATATACTGTTATTATAAATGATTTTCAGGAAACAACTACTCAGCGGGCAAATACCCCGACCTGCATTGAATTATACCTTACAAATCATTTGGTAGCCAATGTCATTTGTCAATTCCCCGACCAGACATAGACCGGTTTCGAACTTATTAGTTCTCATCAGTATGCCATAGGTCATGGAATAGACAAAGGACAGTGGCCAACCTGCTAGTCTTATACAGACTAATGTAAATGGTGTAGTGGTGAGAGGTTAGTGAATCCTCTCATATGGTCTAATGCTACTATACATCAGACATCATAGATGTCCCCATGATGTATAGCGACTTGCCATTTTGCAAGTACCGAGAGCGGTGACCTTCAGCCCTTGGTGGACTTAACCTAGGTAACCTAGGTTAAGTCCACTAGCAGGTTGGCCACTGTCATTTGTCTATTCCACGACCTATGGCATGCTGATGAGAACTAATAAGTTCGAAACCGGTCTATGTCTGGTCGGGGAATTGACAAATGACATTGGCTACCAAATGATTTGTAAGGTATAATTCAATGCAGGTCGGGGTATTTGCCCGCTGAGTAGTTGTTTCCTCCAAATCATTTATAATAACACCATATATATATATATATATATATACATATATATATACACATATACAGATGCATAAAATGTGTAATGGTGCATAAAATGTATAAGAGTGTAAATGTATAAAGATATAAAAATGTATAGAACATACATAAAATGTAGAAAATGTATAAAAATGTACAAATATATAAATGTATACAAAAGTGTAAAATGTATAAAGGTACGTAAACAAAATGTAAAAATATATGAGCATATAAAACAGAGTGCAAGAATGTATAAAACGATGTATAAGAATGTACAATGTACAAGTGTATATACAAATGTAAAAAATGTATAACATATAGCACAGACTAAAACATGTAGTATAAAATGAAAACGTGAACCATGAATTAATTTAAAAATTCATTAATGGTATAAAAAGTTTTTTCAATAAAAAATAATTTAACTTCCTTTTTAAATGCGTGATAAATTGCAATTTCTTTCAGGTTAGCTGGTAATCTATTGTAAACATATATAAAACTACAAGCTGGTGAGTTCTTAAAAGTAGCAGTTTTATGTTTTGGGATTTGAAACTCACCTCCGTGTCTAGTACCATAGCAATGAGAGTCCCCGACACATGAAAAGTGCAGTTTATTTTTAAAAGTATATAAAGCACATTTAAATAAAAATACAGAAGGGACAGTTAAAATATTAGTAGCTTTAAAAATAGATTTGCAACTTTCCATGGGTTTTAACTTAAATATTAGTCTAATGATTCTTTCCTGGCCTACGAATACTCTATTTATGGATTTACCAACTCCCCAGGTGACTATATTATTTGAAATGTGGCTATATGCCAAACACTAATATATATTCGGCAGGCCTTCCGTATTTAGACATGATTTCAGCTGAATTATCGCAAAGAAGGCAGAATTTAACTTCGACAATCAATATGTTTGTCCCATCCCAGTTTACTATCTATGTATGTTCCTAAAAATTTAGTACATACATTTAATACATACAAATTCGCAAGTAGTTTCTTCTGTAATGTATGAAGAAAACTTTAATTTAGGTAAGGGTTACCTTTGTGATGATGTGAAGTGATGTTAATTATCTCGTTGTTTAAGAGGCATTTGCTGCTTATCACAGTCGCCGGCCACGGCTAGTCAAGTCTTCTAGGAGGCAAGGAGTCATGCGCAAGAGTTGTCAAGTTACTAATTAGAGTAAAATATATACGTGGGAGAAACTTAAAGGTTGGTGGGCGCCATGGGATTTAGTAGCCTAGAAAATAACACGAGAGAGAGAAAATATTAGTATAATTTAATATCGCATGAGAAGTGGTAAATACAATTAAAACCCACTGTATAATAAACGAAAGCTTGAAATGTAGTACTAGTAAATGAATATACTTGACATTAGTATAAGACAGACGTGCGGCTACGATAAAGCTTATAAACTCTGAAAAAATTTTGACCCAAAATTACAATACTAAAATATCCTGAATAATTTATTATACTAAATATAACGCTACATTGTCAGCGCTTATTACAAACCCTAGGGATCGTAAAGAATTTTATTGGTACTCCCTATTGGATTCAAACAAACCTCCGTACTTCCAAAGCAGGGACAAAAGTGGTGTCAGTACAAAGTAAAAAAAATGTGACACACACAAGGAGCTCAATAGCCAGAAAATTTGTCCGCAGAGACACCTATAGCGAAACTATAGTCTCTTAGTAACTTAACTAGAGTTTAAACACACATAGGAAAAAAATTCTAAATAGCTCTACCGGACCAAATTCCAAATTCAGAAAATGTCTTACGCTTGTCTACACCTTAGTACCAAAAATAATCTTAATAGACTAACAAGAGCTCAATACAGTGGTATAACAATAGTAAATAACATATAACAAAAAGTTACGTAAATTGTAGCTTTAAAATAAATAAGTCAGTCTACAATATATATAAATAGGTATAAATCAAAGACATATTTTACATAATGCAGAACAACAGTAATTAAACACAATTTTCGATAAGAACCGGGCGTGGCTGGTAGGTCATATCATTGACTTAAAGGAATTAACGCAAATAATTTATTTTTTTTATATACATTTATTTAACGTCGGCCTATTTCCGCTACTGAGGCCTAACACCGACGCCTGTAGACGAGCTACCCCCAACCAGGAATTTTGCCGAACCTCTTCGGCAGAAGAGTAGGGATCTTTTACTTGCCTAACATTTAATAGACAAGGGACCGACGGCTTTACATCCCCTCCGAAGGATGGTATATCTCCTATACAACCCTCATCTAAGGTTGTATAGCTTCCGCGCATACACTGATATACAAGCCGCTGGAAGATGTGTGAGGCGAGAACGCGGTTCCCGTTGGAATGGTCACCCATCCAAGTACTAACTGCGCCTGTCGTTGCTTTACATCGCATACCGAAGTATGTACATAGTAAAGACGCACCTACGCTCGCCCCCTCGCAAATAAGTTAACAATCTGCAATTATAATATCACCTGAAGTTATAAAATATGCGTGTACTTAATTTTAAGTAATCCAGATATTGATGCAAGTTATCCTCCTCCAAAACTCACCTCACAAAGGTTGAAAGTCATATAACATCAACATGTAGAAATCCTCTATTAGGCAAATAACTTGTATCACATGCAAAGAAGTTAAGTTATGTTGTAAATCCGCTGGTACATAAGCATAGTAGTATGATAGCGGCGCTTCTAAGTGAATCGTATTACAACTTCAAGCATACTTCCCCAGATGGCGTTGAGGTTATTCCTCCAGGATAATATAATATCAAATTTCTTCGTAGGCCAAAAAACTGTTTTCTGGATTTTGATTTCACGTTGTCGATGATAAAGTTGAAAACTATATATAAAATTTGTTTTTCTTGAACTAGATTATGAGGATATTTTATTAAAGGTCAACGGTTTCACCTACAATTTTAATTTAAGTTCGGTTTAAGCCATGAATTTTCGTGTTAGCAATTATCTTAGCAATAATTTTCCAGTTAACATTAATTCCAAAATATTCAAGTCAACATTTAAATTTTCAAATCAACAATTAAATTTCCAAGTCGATATTTAATTCAATTAGGAATGTCTAAAAAAAAAAAGAAAACACGAAAATAGAAATAACAACCATTATATAAATTAATAAAGTTATATACCTCGTGGAAGAAATCTAGAGAAATAATTGAAAAAAAATAGTGCTTTGGAACAAAGGCTTCTTGCGGCCACTTCGTCACGCAGTTCTTAACGAAAAACCGCTGCCCAGGGAATCACTACTTCCACATCCAGATTTTGTATCGCAAGTCTTATACACACTAAATTCCAATGTAATATTTTACTCCCTTTAATAACAGGGAGGGGGTAGTGGAGGGGGTGGCTAATGCCAAAATGAATTTAGAGGTCCTTGGTTCTCTTATTCACACCAAATCCCAATTTAATTTTTTACTGCCTTTAATAATAGGGCGGGGGTGGTAGAGGGGATGGCTAATGCTAAAAAATTTTAGATTCCTTTGGTTCTCGTATACACACTAAATAACAATTTAATTTTTTACTCTCTTTAATAATAGGGTGGGGGATGGTACAGGGGGTAGAGGCGGTAGAGGGAACGCCAAAAAAATTATTTTAGACGTTCCATTCTTGTTACACACTAAATCACATTTTAATTTTTTTACTCCCTTTCATAATAGTGTGGGGTGGTATTGGGGTGGCTGATGTCTAAAACATCTTTGAAACTTTGACTTTTCGTACATGCCCTAAATTCCAATTTTGTGGACTCTTACCTGCTTGCTTTGCCTATTTACCCTTATTTACCCCATTTACCCCCGAACCCTTCAACGGAATTAGATACAAATATAATCTAGTTCCAGATCTCGTTATAATACATAAGCGTACCAAATTCCAAGTCAATATGATGAACGGTTCCAGAGTAAATGTGCGCAAAAAGAAAGTTACAGACCGACAGACCGAAAATTTGTTTCGCTAAAATTTAAAATCTCGACGTTTTATGACATTTTAAGCCTATTTTAACAACAATAAAAAAATTGCGTTAGTATTCTTCGACTATAAACTGTTTTAATGTTTAGTTTAAATTAGGTAATAAACAGACAAAATTAGAAATTTTTGGTTCTCGTATACACACTAAATAACTAATGCCAAAATAAATTTTAGAGGCCCTTGGTTTAAATCCCAATTTAATTTTTTACTCCCTTTAAAAATAGGGTGGGAGTGGTAATGGGGGTGGTAGAGCGGGTAGCTAATGCCAAAACATTTTTTTAGACGTTTCCTTCTTGTGTACACACTAAAGCACAATTTAATTTTTTTTACCCCCTTTAATAATAGGGTGGGGGTGGTAGAGGGGATAGCTAATGCCAAAAATTTTGTTTAGATATTTCGTTCTTGTATACACACTAAATCACATTTTATATATTTTTTACCCCCTTTAATAGGGTGCGAGGGTGTCAATGTGGGTGGTAGAGGGGGTAGCTAACGCTAACAATTTTTTTTAGACGTTTCGTATTTGTATATACACTACATTTTTTTACTCTCTTTCATAATAGTGTGGGCGTGGTATTGAGGGTGAGAGTGGGGGGGGGGGCGCTGATGCCAAACAATTTTTTGAGACCTTTACTTTTCGTATATGCCCTAAATTGCAATTTTATGGACTCTTACTTGCTTCTTTTGCCTATTTACCCTTATTTACTCCAGTTACCCCCGAACCCTTCAACGGAATTAGATCAAAATATAATCTAGTTCCAGATCTCATTACAATACATAAGTGTACCAAATTTCGAGTCAAAATCATAAACGGTTCCAGTGTAACATGCGCACAAAAAAGTTACAGACAGACCGACAGACAGGAATTTTTTTTTTCGCTCAAATTTAAAATATCGACGTTTCATGACATTTTAAGCCTATTTCAACAAAAAAAAATATATTTTTTTGTGTTACTATACTTCCACTGGATGTGGAAATAAAAGGAAGCTAATTACTACTTTCAAATGATAGATCGGTATGGCGCACATGAGTGATGCAAACTAATACCTATAATCATTAAATTTAGATATCCCTGTTACTGAAGAGAATTTTGATTGGGTGAGAAGTACTTACTTACGTTTACTTGAGCCGCTAAAATTCGAAAATTTAAATTGATTGTAGCCGAGATAACATTATCTCGTTACACTTCTTTACTCGCTTTTTTTGGGTGTTATTCAAGCGAAACCCCATAATGAAATCATGGAACCGCCACTGAGTGAAACAGTACTTTCTTTGTCCAAATTGAGGATTTTGATTTTATTTCGAAATTTATATTGTCTAGTGTAAAATGATTTCTAAAAACCATTATCCTATTTTCTTCATGCAAAATATCCATATACTAATAGATTGCAGAAAAATATTTATATTTTTATTTATTAAAATACTTTGTTTATATTATTCTGTTAGAACGTATTACACATTTTTTAAGGAATCTATATAATATATCATAAAAGTAACACTCGTGTGTTTTGCCCAAAAAGACAATAACCTTTTTTATATAAAACTAATGTAACAATTTCCTTTCTAGTCATGTAGCGCGGTAACAGCTGCATATTACTAGCCTATAAACATATAGGGGATTTCTTTCAAAACATAATTTTATATAGGCTGAGCGGAAGAAGTGGAATGTCACTGAACTTTTTATTATGCGTAGTGCATCCTGTTTTGAGGAAAAGGAGAAATTTCGCAAATTCAACAATAACCAGAGTAGATTGTGAATACCTACGCGTTTCATCATGGCCTGCATATACAAATACATATATTTCTTTTCGGCAGATTTCCTGGGCCAAATTAACTATTCACACATTAATATTAAGTTAATTTGATGTTTATTATCCTAGTCACTTTAAACTACAAAAATATTATATAAACAACAAAAAAATGCATGCCTGAATGTATGTATTACATAGAGTTATTATTACTATTAAATTTATTAATGCCTAATCATTTGTTCTTCATGTTATGGCTTGTATATATTTATATTAATTGACTTCTGAAATATATAAATCACTGGATGATATTAAAAAATTGCTTTGCATCTTCGTTGACTTAGCTAAAGCCTTCGATACTGTACAAAACTTTTAAAACGCTTGAAAATATCGCTTTTTGGAGATATTCCACTGAAATTAATGACAAGTTATTTAATAGCTAGAGTACAACATGTAAAGGTAAATAATGTTTTAAGTTTGGAAACAGAAGTTAATATGGAGTGCCACAAGCCATAGTATTGGGCCCTATACTGTTCAACATTTACATTAATGATTTGTTTGCACTTCCATTCGCAAGAAAGATTATTAGTTTCGCGGACAATACTGCAGTATTGCAAGGCTACAAGTTGGACGGAATTAAAACGAATGGTAGAGCTAGATTTTGCAAATATAATAAATTGCTCTAATTACAAATATTTAACCATAAATTTTACAAAAACACTATTTTTGCCATTCAGTTGCTATAATAATAACCTTCCTACTTACAATACATCACCTTTCAAAATTAATTCACTTACCCGAGCTCTATCATATTCTCTGAAATTCCTAACTTCATTAAGCAAATAAACTCAATTGGACTACTGAAAAAGAAAATAAAAAAATGGTTAATAATAACATTACTATTAAAAATACATCACATAATTAACAGAAAAAATACTTAACCAATCATGACATATTATTTCATTGAAAGATCCTCAAGAAAATGTGTCTTCGTGCATTCAATGTACTGTATATTTCTTTTATGTGAAATAACTGAAACATTTGATGAGTATTAAAACATAATATTTTAGTCCCAAAACTCCTCTATAAAATCCTTATTTTACTACAAGGAACGTAACCAGGCTGCGACCAACAGCTACTCTCCGTGCTATGTGCCCCGCCGAGAGCTGAATTACAAGTTACAAGCCTGGCGCGTTAAGTGTAATAACTGTGTATTACCAGCAAAACGATAATGCTTCGATTGCAACAAACACCAGCCAAGAGACTGATTCTACTGAAAGGAGCTCCCGTGCCAGTCCCCCACACCACTTGCAGACTGCAGTTGCGAGTTTTTGGATCTCGTCAGTGCAAGGTAGGCATGTGACGAACCACACGAGAATCATTTGACTATTTGGTACATCTCAGTATCGTTGGGATAGCGACATGCAAAACAGTCAGCATGCGCCATCTACCGGTCCAATGTCTGCTGCAATCGAAAAATAAATAGCCTGGGCTTAGCATAATTCAAATGCGCTTTTAGAGGGCAAAATATTAAAATATAATATTTTAGTCGCAAAATTTCAGCGTTCGGCGGGGCACGTAGCCCGGAGAGTACATATGGTACATAATGGGCAGTTATGGTCTTATAATTGCCTAGGTATCTAAAATTGTTTCTTACCTTTATTTGTATACTACTTATTCTATGATCATTTTGGCGTATATCGTATGTTCATGCCTTCACATGTTTTTCCTCCTAAAATGTTTTATTTGCAGTACTTATGTGTATATATGTATGTATTTTTCTGTATATATGTATGTAATTTAGTATATAGGTGTATATATTTTTGTTGTTTCCGTATCGTCTCTATGATGTACCTAGCTACTAGTTTAATTTACGTTAACTCCGTATAGTATTGATTATATTAATTGATATTATATCCTATGATAAAGTGAGAAATAAATATACTAAATACTTGAATAAACTGTTAATAATGGAGTCATTTGGTCAAAGGACCCCGCACAGAAACATGGAATTTTGTATACAAGTGAAAATGGTCGAAATTGAGATATGTTACAGTTTACGTCTTCCTGATGAAAAGTTCAAATGGCACCAAGACTCGAGAACCTTTTATTTTGAAGATTGTTCATGAATTTACGAATTTTCGACCCTTCCCTTACTGTAATTTCAAAATAAAAGGTCCTCGATCCTTGGTCCCATTTGAACTTTTGATCAGAATGATCTAAAGAGTAGTATGGGAATATCATCAAGCCCTTGTGGATACCTCCAGCTTAAGTAACATATCGGTATGCTAAGTGAAAGGACATGCACAGTGCGGTGGCAACAAAGAAGCCCACATACTGGCTAAGCAGGCAGCAGGCTTAAACAATAAACATCTTCTTTTTTACCAGGCCCAATCAGTCTGCTACCGATCACGGCGATAACACAAATAATTAAACAGAACATCCACAACGAATTTAAGAAGCAGCGAGATGTAACAAGTAGCTGCCAGCTTGCTAGGAAACTGCCAAAATATCCCAGCAAAAGCACAGCAATGGACTACCTGGCAATGTCCACAAGGAATCTAGGAATTATAACTGGAATCCAGACTGGACATTATACTTTAAGAAAACACCTATATAGTATGAGATTAAGTGAAACACTTCTCTACAGAGGTTGTGATCAAGAAGATGAGACGGTCCAATATGTACTCTATTAGTTTAAAGAAGTTCAATCTTATCAATAGATGGCTGTAGTCGGTACACAGATATTTGGTTTTTCAATGAAGAAGAGGAATTTTAATGTGGGTTGAAAGATGGCAATTCCATTTATGTTCAAATATATAAAAAATTAACTGCGTTATTATTTCAGAATCATGATTACGATATCCGTACAATGTATTCTTTTGCCTGCTGAGGGCCGGTAGTGTGTTGTTTAGAAGCAGCAGCAATATACACCGCACGCTGGAAAATCAATCAACAGCAATTACATACGAAATATGTTATTAAGAAATCACTGTAAATTTTGCATAAAAAGACTATGGAAAGTTCAATTAGCAAATGGAAAAATATGGTATGTACATATCTTACAACTTTATCACGGTCGCATATTTTCTCTCAACTTTCCTGGAGCAGGTTGATTTTCAGTCATACAGACATAAATTCGTGCTTCGACAAAGGCAATTTAATTTTGTATCAACAATTTTTGCGTGTCTTTTTCCGATACAAAAACAAACACAACATACTTTTATGTAAAAACTTGAACCCTAAAGTAAGTTTTTATGGTAAATTTAAGAAACATCGCTCGAAAAATCCAATTTGTTTAATATACTCCTATATCGTAAAAATGATATATGTGATCAAGTTTTTCAAAAGAAAACGAACAAATATCGTACTGCATACATTGTATTTAATATCTTTCTACCCATACTCTTCGTATTTAATCAATTTTATGGGACTATATATTTTACAACCACATGATTAACATCGTGTACCTCTTCGCGAAAGTCAAGTAATTTCTCTGGAAACAAAAAATTCGAAAACTTCAACGAGTATTAATATTGGTATAAATCAATCATACACCGTCGACTGATTATTTCATTCGACGTTAAGCCGATTCCCGATAATATATTAATTTCGAAGTGACTTTTATAATAAACGTATAATTTCAGACCAACATGTTCCCGGTAATAAATGTGCAGGTAAACAGGAACCTGTAATTATCAGGTTTAATACCGGCCTAGCATGGCACACCGCGACCAAACATTCAATTACACGGACCACCCACCTGAGTAAATCACTACATACATTCTGGCTGTCCCATCGGTTACTTTGCTACTCGTGGCTTTCGTTTCTCCCAGGCCGAAGCATAGAAGGCACTGTTTTGTTTTGTAGTACTAGATTACACGAGATACACGGTAAGTAACCAGGTGGTTTCTATCATTGTACCAATAAGTTTGTTTTGAATACCTATAATATGTATTGGAGAAGTAGGTTCGCAACAGAAATATATTTTGAAAACATACAGTCACTCGCAGAAGGGACAAGTTTATTTATGATATTTTAAATTTTTTGCGACCTATAGATACATTAGTATTAAAAAGAATGTATGTATGTATAGTTATGTATGGCTTTGTAACACCTAAACCGAATTTGGTAGATAAGGCGTCGTTTGGAATGTTTTGTTGGATAATTTGTAATTTCTTTCCAAGACTGCAAATAAACAGATAATGCCTAGCTCTAAAACTGTCTTCCTCATTATCTCCTCGACTTCGTGAAAGCTGTTTTGCTCCGACTAATGTGATAGCTTCGGTGTTCCTGGAGGTACGACCTCTTTGCCTATCTCTTATTCTCTCTGCTCAACCTCACATGTCGCTTGAAGTTTATACAGGATTTGCTGAAAATGGTGGGCACTCTCTCGGTTTTGGGTAGAACTAGTGAAAATAAGGTCACAAGTTCGTATATTTTTCTTTCCCTCTAGGTACCCCTACGAATATATTCGCTCTTGAAGTTGAAGGTTAAAAATCGATTTTTCGCGATAACTTTTTTATTGTTCAATCGATTTTGATCATTTTTAGATCAGTATCATATTATTTCATTCAAGTTAGGTCAGTGTATTAGAACCCTAGATAACATTCTTGGGGGCTCGGGGGCAGAGCACCCATTGCCTTGATAAGTTGAAAAAAAAATTCAGCCTATTTTCTTTTATTTCTAAGACAATTTTTTAGCTATTTTTACGTAAAAAACGTATACTTGTCTGATGTCGGTAATATCAACCGTTTTCGAGATAAATGCACTTAACGATGAAATTGCGATTTTCAATCGCACAAATAATAGTAATTCCTGCCCTTCAAGAGGGCTTTTGTTTTTGTCCCGTATATCTCCGCTCCAATCCCCAGTTCTCTGATGAAGCCGTCGGTGTATCAAAGTATTTTTGATGATATTGAGGTACCATTATTCCAATCTTCTCTCTCTGGTATTACAATTTGAAAATTCTGATTGAAGTTATACCTTGAGACTATTATATCCGTAGGCATATCTAAATTGGCATCTGCCTTCATTTCTGAGTATAACTTCTGGTACTCTGTTCCGTGTTGTTGACTAATTGGTGTTTGGCTTTGAATTAACCTATGCGCCACTGATCGAATTTCGCCTTGTCTGAATATAAGTAGTGGTAGCAGGTCCAAGGGAATATCAAATGCAGTCGTAGAAGCAGTTTTTATGGCCCCCGTGGTGTACAAGCACGCAAGCCTTTGTATGCCATTTAACAATCTTATTGCTTCTGGCTGCACCATCTTAGTCCACTCTACCACTGATTAATAGGCTATTATGGATCTTACTACTCCGGTGTATAATCATAGGTTCATTTTGGGATTTAGCCCCTAGTTCTTTTCACACTTCTACCTACACTCCAGGGCGATTACTGCTTTATGTGTTACTTTTTGAATGTCGGAATTCTATGTTCATTTTTGGTCAAAGATAATATTTTGCCTCGCGGACAAATGGAATTTTCACTCCTTTGAGCATTAAGAGCTTTAGGTCTTCCAGTGCTCTTCTCCGTTGAAAAGTGACAACTGTGGTCTTGTGGGGATTTATAGAGAGTCTTTGTTTACACCACAATTTGTCAATAATATTTAGGGCTTTTTCGAATGCTCCGTCGCAAGTCGCCCCATAACTTCTACTGCTAGATCGTCAGCGTATCCTAGGCAGTAGAAGCCTAGTCTGGATGTCCTCATTGACACACTCAGTTAAAATTTCTTGCCACTGTGCTGCAATATCATGGAGAATAAAATCACTGTCGTAAGACTTATTCTCATCTTCCCTGCCCAGAAGATTCGACATGTCTTTGCTAACGCTGTGCCTGTAATAGCTAGTGGATCTTTTTCACCTAAACGAAATAATAAAACCTTAGTGGATGTAAATAAATCAGCATTCTAAGTGATATTGTGCCGATATAACATTCAATATCCTTCAGAGGAGAAAAAAAGGTGCATTGACCTGAAGAAAAGTAAAAATATTTTGTTTGTACTGATTCTAGAATATAATTATTGTGAATAGGAACATTACCTATTAAATAAGTTTGAATTTCTAAGAAGAGTAAGTATATTGATCTCGTTTTTCTTTGATACTTGACCCAATTTTTATAAGTATATTCATTATTCACCTAACAACACTAACATTCAAATTAAATGTTCGTTGCAAGCAGATTGCTACTAATACTCTGTCCGTTACAATAAAAGCTTGTTTTATTAGTTTTTTAAATTGATAATCAATCAATATATTCATTATAAGTAGACATAAAAGCGTACTCGACATAGAATACTCTTATATGTACAAAAATATATTAATAAAAAAGAATAATGTAAATATTATAACACAACGAACGTTGAGACTGCTGTGGGGAATAGCAAAACAACACTCTGTGTTATTACATCCTTTTTATGGCCTGTTTAGAAGTCTCCCGTACATACTCTCCTAACTACCTTAATGTCTTAGTAGCCTTTCACGACATTTTGGCTGATATAAATTTGCAAAATCGTGTGCATTTTGCATACTGTGCTGACTGTACGGTTGTGGAATTGCTGACTTGTAAGCTCTTTCCCTTTATTTATTATTTAAAGTCATAACAGCGCCATGGCTCTTTTTGTTACGTTGTTACAAAGCGTGTACGTACAGAGGTACCTGCAAAGGCTGAAATGCCATATTTAAATTCATTTAGTTATTGCATGGATAAATGCAGTTGTAGTCTATAGACGAACAAAGGAACGTAAATATTTAAAGCTGTAATGCTTTGTAACTTGGTAGTTTGGTACCGTTTTTAACGTTAGTTCACATTGCTCAACGTATACGTATAATAATATCAAATAAATATTTTTTTATTTCGACTGTTGATATTCTATTTAATATACTCGTCTTTTAACAAAGTTAGGTCTATTATAATGTTTAAATAGTATACAAAACATTATAACTGATGATTAGTCCAGTAATTCTAAACCTGGTCCAAGATTCAAATAAAGCGTTGATAAATCGCATTTTATGTTGTGCGGGATGGTCAAACAAGCATAAATTCATATTTGTGCTGCCATATTATGGAAACGGTTTCATAAAATACCTTAGCTCTGGTTAATACTAAATCGATTTTCCATTAACCATTTTGAAGGCCTCGAAATTTTCTACAACTTTGCCTATTGAGGCATTATCTTAATGTTAATATTTTTTTAGTTACAGCATGCGGAAGATAAAAATTATGAAAGAAAAAAATTGCATTTCGAGTCCCATAGCTAACAAACTCTAGAAACTATGGCTTGTCTAATGATTCCGTTGATACCCGGTATAGTGGAGCCTAGATTTGATGATCGTCAAAACCTACGAGTAAAGTAGAGTAAACTCTACTCTTAGAGTAGAGCAGAGAAGAGAAGAGAAGGGAAGGGAAGGGAAGGGAACAGAACAGAGAGAAAAAAAACAGAAAAAAGCGAAGAGAAGAGAAGAGAAGAGGAGAGGAGAGGAGAGGAGAGGAGAGAAAAGAAAAAAAGAAAAGAAAAGAAAAAAGAAAAGACAAAAAAAGAAAAGAAAAGAAAAGAAAAGAAAAGAAAAGAAAAGAAAAGAAAAGAAAAGAAAAGAAAAGAAAAGAAAAGAAAAGAATGGAATAGAATTTCTTACGAGATATCGCCTAACAGCAGATTTAAATTTTTGGATACCAACTATAGATATTACATCATTATTTAACTTATTATACAGAAGTTCACTCATGTAATACGGATTGGACATATATAATTCTAGACGGTGCTTGTTGAATTGAAGTTTAGAACCGTGACGAGTACTATATTTATGGTAAGTATTTTGATGAACAAACTTAGATATATAGGTTTTTACGAAAATCAACACATCCAACATGTACAAACATGAAAATGTCAAAATTTTATTCTGAATAAAAGTACTTTTACATGATTCTCTTTAAGTCAGACCAAACATAAATCGAAATACTCTCTTTTGTAAGATAAAAACTCGCTCAGATGTTACTGAATTTCCCCAGAAAATAACACCATAACTAATTCTTGCTTCAAAATTTGAATAGTAGAAAGTTCTTACGATATTTATGCTGACGATTTGGCACAATCTTCTTACTGAGCATCATAGACTAGCGCATTTGGTACAAATAAAATCTACATGTTTTTCCAATTTAATGACATCAATATGGATTCCTAGTAGCTTGAGATCAACCACTTGTTGAATAGATTTACCTTTAAGTTTTATCAGAGGACTAGATACATAATTGTATCCAACTGGATGAAACTGAAGTGACACGGTTTTGTCTTGATTCACAGTCAGTCCGGAATCTCTAAAATAAATACTAATTTTTTCAAGGTTTTTTTCGAGTTTTGATGCCGTGTTCTCTACAGTTACATTGCTTACAATCAATGTTATATAATCTGCAATAGCAAAGTAAAAAATAGATATAGATTACCACATCGTTAATATATAGTAACAAGAGTAACAGTCCCAAAAGACTACCTTGCGGCACTCCAAAATCGATATCTAGTTTGTTTGAATTTACGCCAAAACATTCGACAAATTGAGATCTATTTGACAGATAGGATTTTAATAGTTAATCACTCTAACCACGCAACCATAGCACTCAATCTTTTTGTGTCATGGTTGATGCAGTTAAATGCTTTGGATCAAGTCGATCAAACGACCATAACTTTGTTGCCCATGTCAACACTCTTATATATGTAATCTAAAATGCTTACTAGTGCAGGGATAGTAGCATGGTTCTTCCTGAAACCATGTTGATTCGGCGAGAATTTATTTGCCTCGAGAAATTTGATAATTCTACTTGCTAATAACTTTTAAAAAAAATTTGAAAAAACAGATAGAAGAAATATAGGACGTATTTTTATAATAGGTGTTTCACTTCTACCGTTATTTTTTATACTATTGTTTATGGAACAAACATTTACATTTCGCTTTACAATTTGTATAAGTTATAATAACATAAATTATCAGAGAACACAGCAAATATCATATAACCGTTTATTCAATATTTCATGAAATTCTTTATGATTTTCATTGAAAAAGACTTAAATTTGATATAGTTATTTATCGGAATATTGTTTATGTCATATGTCGTGGGAGCGAAAATGACCTCTTTAACTAAAAACATAGGCGCCGGTACACCCCCAATTGTACCAACAGAGGCTGAAGAGCCTATGGAACAGGACACTGGTCCTGACCTAACTGAGGAAGCTCTCCTCCAAAATAGCGGTGGCGAGGTCAACGAAAGCTTACGTGCTCCAAAGCCCAAGTTGCAGAAGGTGAAGTTGAGCGGAGCCGCTAGAAAAAGGTTTAAATTCCTGTTAGCAAGGGGCATACCAATAGCTGAAGCCCGGCTACAGGCATGAAGGCCTTAACTCAACTGAATGGAGAGTGCTTAGAAGAGAAAACAAAGGCAACTCTGTTGAATTAACTCTCTTGGCAGACTTATAGTCTACCGAGATATACAAAAAAATGGGCTACAGGATTAGCTTGTAGCCAGGTACAGCTGAGGACGAGGAGCAAAAAACCTAAAGCCCCAAAGGAAACCCCACTGGGAAAACGGCCTGATAAATCGGACCAACCCAGGGGGGAATTCAGTCGGCCGACTGAAAAACCTGAGGCTGCAGGCGATGATAGCGCCCTGTCGAAGGCTAAAGGTAGGTCGAGCACACAACCGACGGACAAAAAGACAGCGAAAAGGGGCCATGAAAAAGGCCCCTCACCGTCATAGTTGCCCTAAGCAACATAAAGTGTCTCCAAATAAAGCTCCATCATGCAAAGGCAGCGTCGAGTGTGCTTAGCAGGAAATTTATTAGGGAGAAATTAAACATAGGGCTAATCCAAGAGCCCTAGGTTCAGAAGGATTAAATTTATTCTACCTCGCATAACTATCCTAAAACAGCCTTGTTGTTCGATAAAAATATTAATTTTGTTCTCCTTTCAGAACTCCTAACAAGGGACCTCGTAGCAGCAGCAGTGGAAGTGCCTACGAAAAGGGGAAAAGGCAAGTCATAGTGGCATCGGCCTACTTTCACGGCGAGGAAGGAAATCCACCCCGAGAAGAAGTAAGAAGCCTTATCAGCTGCTGCAGGAGAAAGAACAAACCCTACATAATCGGTGGTGATGCTAATGCACATCATCATATGTGGGGTAGCACAGATACCAACACTAGAGGTGAGTACCTATTTGAATATTTGTTCGCTAACAACATCGACATCATCAACAAAGGTAATGAACCCACCTTTATGAATGCGGTCAGGAAAGAGGTTCTAAAATGGTATTTTTATTTGTAGATATAGATTTTTTATACCTTAAACTTCAATCTAAGATTAATTTTTGTGCTATAAAGTATCCAGGGTAAAAAAAATTAACTTTTAAATCATTGGTATGTAAGAAGGCTTGTAAGTAAGAAATACCAAAATACCAATAATTTAAAAGTTAATTTTTTTTACCCTGGATACTTTGAGCATAAAAATTAATCTTAGATTGAAGTTTAAGGTATAAACAAGCTATGTCTACAAAGATATTTTTTTAGTAGCATTTTATTTAATATTTATGTTTTAATATAGAGTGGAAAAAATGATAAAGCTTAACTTTCACGTGCAATTTATAGGATATAAAAATTATAATAAATTGTCTTTATTATGTAGCGGCGGACACGCTTGAAATATTGAGCGAACTGTAAAAATTTATTGAAAAACACTTTTATACTATTTTTTTTGTAAAATTTTCCGCTCTTTCACGTGGTGCTATCCGTTTTGTTTTTTCATTATTTTTCGAGATATTAGCAAAAAACTGAATTTTTCCGTTTCAGAGGGTTGTTTTTAAGGGTTTGCGGGGGTAAGTTTTGGTAAAATTTTTTGAGTTACTTTCTAAAAACTAGCCTTTCATGAAAAAATTAGCGAAATAATTAATTCTAACTTCATCAAAATTAGTCTCTGACAACCGGGCTTCCTGCATTATTATTTGATAAATAATTAATATTTATGTCACCACAAATAATAATTTTATGTACATTTGAACTACATAACAAATTTAAGCAGTTTTCAAATTTTGATAAGAAAGTATTTACATCCGTATTTGGTGCCCTATATATGCACATCACATAATAGTTCGTATAGTTAATGGTTAACTTGATAGCTGAACATTCAAATATTTAATCTGATCTTAATTTTGACAAACTAGTGAAATCCGTGGAAGCAAAAGTATTTCTGACAAGAATGTGACCATGCGAATATGTTCAACAGTAGTAACTAATAATTTTATAATTGCAGAATTGAACAAATTGAATTTCTTGAGACTCAAGTCAAGATTTTCGTGAGATATAAACAATTCAGTCTCCTCAATTTACGAATCGAATGCGAATTTGATCTCCTCTAGTTTGCTAAAAATAAATAAAACTCATTAAGGGTTACTGACTGATTACAAAAAAATTTATATATTATAAGTAAAACTACCAAACCTACAAACTACCACACACACTAATGATATAAAAATTACACAATGCAATCAGAATTAGGACTCCAAACGTAAAGCGCATATCATTGGATAGTTTGAATAGTCTGAAACAATTGAAAGAATTCAATCACACAATAGCAAAGCCAATAATGTAATCATATTTCTATACTGGCCCATTTAGAATTGGTAGCCATGTACCAATATAATGCTTTAGTTATTTAGAACAGGATCGTTATTGAATTGTTGAGGCAATAAAATGAGTAAACTACAACGGCTTTGAACGCTGTGTGCGTATTGTAGTGGTCCACTTTGGCTTGTGACATTACTATTCCTCATAGGTTTGATACAAAATGCCGTGTTACCACTATGCATGAAATGTTTATTGCAAAAAGCACCATATTGCTGCTGGACTTAGCTCTTGTTATGAAACAATGAGTGAATAGTTTACATACAAACCTGTAAGTTGTTGCAGAGGATATCGGATTATTACAATATACCAAAAAAGTCAGAAATTTGTTGTCCTGTACAGTGGAAAAATTAGCGTAACATAGTTATGTATTAGTTGTATAAAGAGGACTCAATCATTATCTTTATCCACCTCGGAAGATAAATATAGAGGTGCGTCTCGGAGAGTATTTAAAAATGCGTATTTCCCAAATATTGTTATCTTAAACAGAATGGAACTCACAGAAGACGTCATTAGATCAATTTCATAACTTTTGCTGTTGAAAGGAATGCAAATAGGGTACTAAAAGTATAACACTTCTTAGTAAAGATGACATTGTATTTCTATAACCATAGATAATGTCCAAAAAATTCAGGAAAAATAATGGACAGAAAATATTATTTAGTAGCACTAGTATTTATAAATGGCTTGTGATGATATTAGAAATCAATTTGTCTAAACAATATTCTTTTAAATATCAATAAAAATGACAGCTCCCATTACGCAGTTGACCTTAGTGAAAAGGGCATATACTATAAGGGTATTGAGCCATTGCCTTCAAGAGATCAATGGTATAAATGTTGCAGCCCAAAAAAATTAGTAAGTAAAATATGTAGATTACGATTCAATCATGCACTAGTACCATCATATCTTCATAAAATTAATAAAAGAGAAAATCCATTATGTGATTGTGGAGAAGTAGGGGACATAGTACATATGCTATTAGACTGTATATTAAAGTCAGATAATAATAAAAAAAATTTAAATGAAATTTATAAATTAAAGTTAGTACCATGTCCTTTTATTCTAGCATAACTATTATCACCAAAAAATGTCACTATATATAACCATATGCTTAATCATTTAGAAAGAATACAATTAAATATATAGAAAATATGTAATTAGAAATAAGTTTCATACTGTCTTTCCTTTTTGTTATACCATCCCATCCGAGGTCCAGTCAGTTTGTGAATAAAAATCTTCTATACGGACCCATAGACGTACTTGTATCACTCAATTCCCATTTATATCGAAAAAAAATTGATAGAAAAAGAAAAAAGAAGAAGAAAAAGAAAAAAACAATTAAAATAAAAAAGATTGAAGAAAAGAAAAAAGAAAAAAAAACGATATCAAATAAAAAGAGTCTATATGTCTATAGGTTAAGAGAATATACATGTCTGTCTGTCTGTCTGTCACTTTGTACTGTTGTATAATTAGTATACATAATAACATTGCAATAAAATTTAATATAATAGTACCCAAGGAATAATCTAAAGAAAAAAAAGGAAGTTGGCGAATGGTCTTTGTAAACGTAGTCATTAATTCGAGGACACACACACACACTATACGCAATGTTCCAAGATAAAAGTGTATCGGTAAAGTCTGGGATAGAATTGCGAGCCTTACTACCCTTAATAGTGTAGTTAGCCACCTATAATTAGGTTTAGTAAAAGGCACATTTTCACTAAATATGAATTTTGTAACAGTTTAAGATATAGAAAATTTATTAAATTGGGTTTTTTTAGTTTTTACTTTTTGACAACTTAAGGTAACAAAAACAACTAGTGGTGTTTTCAAAATAGGATATTATGTAGAAAGACATATTTTTCACAGTAAGTGTTGAAAACATATTTTTTCGCAACTTCTACCTATTCGAAATATTTATTCCAATAATAAAATTGAACATTCCAGATAATTCCATTGAAAATCTAGTGTTCTCGCATAAATACACAATTTTATTCGACACACATCCTCAAAATTTGACACAAATGTAAAGATAATTCGATTTATTTTGTTTGTTCTTGGAAAATATCATATTTTGAAGAAGAAAACTAAAATTAAAATGCTGATTATTGAACTGTTAATTTTTTACACCGTTTTTATTCGTCGAAATTAAACAAATCATTATGCCGACGTCAATTATTCTGGCTTAGACTTACACAGACACTTTATCGATGCCTTGTAACTTAATCTATTAAGGCCGTGACGTTTTCTACCTTTCGAATTTAATTCATGCATTTCCTTGGCTTTTAAATAGACGCAGTTAACCCTTGGGTTAGCTGAGATGTAAGAAAAATTTCTCAATCGGAGATAAAGGGGTTTGTGTAATCTATTGAAACTAAGTAGTAGACGGCAACAGCAAATAATCGATTTTACTTATCTCAATGCAAATTTAAAACACGTTATTCTGCTAAAATAAGTTAAATCAATATTATTTTTGTAACTTAAAAATGCAGCTTGACAGTATCAATGACCGCTGATTTATTTAAGATGATCACTCTTATTGAAATATTTTGCGTTAGTTTATTTACGTTGGATGTCATGTCACTAATATTCTTTTAACCAAATATATGTTAGTATAGGCCTCCAATTACCGAAAGTAGTTTTTCCTGCATATTTGGATCTTTAGTTAGCTTTTATCGGATTTATGGAAGGAAAAAATTTGCCAGGATAAGGAGTCCAAGACTATAGTTTGACCAGGCGTAGCCTTAGGACTTTAAAGTTGTCTTTAAATAGATTAAGATGAACCTACGTGGATTATGTGGATTGAGGTTCTCGGGGGAATACCACTACCTGCATGGATAGTAACACAGTGGATCCATTTTTGAGTTCCGAGTGCATGTGAATACAAACTTCCACCTCAATTCTGATCCACATCCAGACTGGTCAGGAGAATTAACCCAACTCCTTGATCTGTATCGATATTTCCATTTTTAAGTCTTTTGAAATAAGTGGAAATGGCACATAAATAAAACTAATATATCATACTTTACAAGAAATCTGAAGAAGAAATTTGGAAAACTCCATACAATCGACGCAAACGCTGGCATGGAAGCAATCAACAAGGCCGCCGAAAACACCTTCCCAAAGAGAGAAAGAGGATCCAGAAGAAGACCCGGCCTACTGGTGGAACCAAAGCATCGTGAACTTAAAGGAACAGCCAAAAGGAAAACGACCAGAGCAAATAAACGAGATGACCAGAAATAAATAGAGAGGGAACGGCTAAGAAGCTACTACAAATCCTAAAGAACAGAACTGAGAAACGCAATCATGGCCGCAAAAAAAGAATCCTGGAGGAAAAATTGTGAAGAGGTAGACGAAGACATATGGGACCTAGGATACAAAATTTTATGCAAAAAACTCAAAACATACCGAATTCAAATCGATGACGATAAGCAGCTAATTATAGTTAAAGACCTATTCCCAGAATATGAGGAACAGACATGGGATCAAACGGAGTTAAATGAACAGGACATTCCCATGAAGAGGAAATTATAAATGTAGCTAATCGCATCAAAAATAAGAAGTCCACCGGGACGGAACAACTACTTCCCGAAATTATCAAGGCAATAATAAGGGAACTCCCGAAGGAAATCCTCAAAATGAACTATTACCTGAAAGAGGGGATATTCCCAAATACTTGGGAGACAGCTAAACTTGTGCTGATAGAAAAACCTAGGAAATAAGACGAATCAGAAATAAAATACAGACCCATACCATATCCATATAATGGAAAAGGTACTGGAGCAACTGATAGTAGCAAGACGGTTTCAGGAAGAAAAGATCGACTGTAGATGCCATGAAACGAGTCCTGGAGGCAGCAGAAAATGCCAAGAATAAGAAGACGTATGAAGCATTAATAATGATCGATACTAAAAACGCATTTAACACTGCACCGTGGAAGGGAATCATGCAAGCACATACCCAGATGAGGGTCAGTAGGTACCTAACAAAAATAATAGGTAGTTACCTAGAGGATAGATGAATCCTGGTCGGGAAACATCGTATGAAAGCAACCAGTGGTGTTCCACAGGGGTCATTTCTGGGTCCCATATTGTGGAACAGCTACTACGACGATGTGATTAAAACACACCAACCAGAAGGAGTCAAAGTTGTTGGATTTGCAGATGATAAGGCCATAACAGTTGAGGCCCAAACAGAGAAGTTGATAACAACAAACACAAACATATTCCTACATAGAATAGACCAAAAAATCGGAGCAAAACAGCTACAGCTTGCAAACAGAAAACCTTATTCTGTACGGAGAGACAAAGTTAGATAAAATAACGCTGGAGCTAAGCGGTAAGAAAATCAAATCCACCTAGGCGTCCAGTTCGGCAGAAACACCAATATAAACGTACATATCAATGAAATTAGCAAAAAAGCGTTAAAACGGTTATGGCTCTAAGTAAACTGATGCCAAACACCAAATGACCTGCAAGCAAAGGATATTGGCGTTGGTGGCAGATTCAATTATGTTATATGCCGCAACAATCTGGGAGAAAGCCATGCAGACTGCGGAGTAGGAACACAGGAATATGCTCACGAGTTTGCAAAGGAGATTAGCAATACTTGTAGGTAGCGCATTTCGAACTATATCGACAGAAGCAATCCAGGCCATAAGGGGGGACAAGCCAATAGAAATGATGGCCCAAGAACGAAGTAAACTTTAGAAATCAAGCGGAGAAGGCAAGATGCAAAATCAGGATGAATCTAGCCAGGAGTGGAAACGGAGATGGGAAACGTTTACTGGTAATGCGAAAATGACCAAAAGGTTAATAAAGAACATGGAAGCATGGAACCAACGTAAGCACGGCGAAATTGAATACTACGTGACACAATTCCTTGGGGGACATGGATGCTTTAACAATTATCTGATTTGGACTTAGAAACTGGTACTGCGGAGATGGGGATTCACCAGGACACACGTTCTTCGCGTGCAAGAAATGGACAACGCACTGGGAGGAAATGTGCCAAAATATTGGAGGAATGGTAACGGCGGATAACATCATAGAACTAATGTTAATAAATGAAGAAAACTGGCGAACAATTCACAGCTACATAAAGAAAGTGCTTAAGAACAAAGAACCACGTGAAAGGAGAATAAAAGAAGAAGAAAGGCAAAGAAATCGTGACTAGAAGAATAAAAGAAGAAAAAAGGCAAAGAAATAGTGTCTAGAAGAAAAAAGGTCAATCAATCCAATTTGATGTAATGCTCTGCGGTTCTAACTTGGAGGTGGTGAAAGATGGAGGGGTTTTAGTTGGCAGGTCCTTCCTGGAGGGAATCCAACAATGGCTGCCAATACAGGTTGCAGGAGCCTATGAAGATTTCCCCTCCTCCACGAGAAAAAAAGTCTTTTGAATCAATTAAACATTTGCATAGTTTGTATTTTATATATTTTATGAACTTTTCATCACTTCGATATGACATTGTAGAAGTATTGGCATCACACTGAAAAATTTTTTACGCGAATAAAGTCGAAATTACTAATGTTTGTTAAGTATATTATCTTCCCATTTACTCAAATATTCAAAAACCTCTGAGCGAACTCTCTACAATAGTCAGCTATTTCATTTTAGTTATATTTAAATTCGACGAACGAATAGCTTAATTTTTGCCGCACTAACTGCTCCCCGATGAAAAAATTATAAAAAAGTCATAAAATGATCGTATATCCATCAAAAATGATGGCATGCACTTAACATATTAATTTATGATCCACGCGTATATTATACTTATCCAGTAAAATACATCAGTACCTCACGTTGTTAACTCCCACATAATGCCATATATTTTGGACGGAAAATGTACCTGTACATGGCATAGTGATCTTGCAAAATTATTGATCATCCTGGAATGTCACGTTTCTTGCAGATAATTTATTTACTGTCTCCCCTTTTTCAGGTTTAAATAAATGAACATCGTGTAATAAAGTTTAAAGAGTAATAAACAAGAAGACAAAATATGCAGAGATTTTTATTAAGACTTATGTGGTGACCCGAAGCGCATATAAAATTGCCTTTCGTTAGACTGGGAGGGAATTAAACTGTTATTCGCTTATTTTTTCATTTTGAGGGTAAGAGTAAATACAAGGCAAACAATTCTGTTCTAGAAAGATGCTTCGTTTTCATAAATTGACGTACCTCAAAGGACGTGTAATTAAATAATGACGACAATCTCTTAAACAAAGTAACGGCATTTTTGTAATAATTTGTTTCTTAAACCATATGTCTTTACGTTTTTATAAATAAAGACCAAAGAATATACAAAATAACTGAATTGTCTAGTACATTACTTGAAAATTAACTCTACGCTTGTGACTCTTATTTCAAAGAAACAGAGAATATCTTTTACTATTCCATGTACGTAATGGGGAACGTATCGTGCAAATAGTTATTTTTGATGCTGGATTGCGAAATGACATTTTTGCATTCGAGAATTTAAAAGCATTTCGTAATTGAGTATTAAACATTTTTTCGAAAACTGTATGGCACGGTTCAAGAATTACTAAAAATAATAAATAACAATATTTATTTAGCACAAGCAGTTATTACACAGGTGTAACGTACATGTGTGGTACAGTACATTTACCTACATTTGACAATATTTATTACAAAAATTTCCTTTATATCATTTAAAACATAAGACATATCTACAAGCCTAATGAGTAAAATAGTGCCAAGTTATTTATACATAAATTTATATCAATATTTTTTAAACAGAAAGACATTTTTAGCTTGCTTTATAGATTCTGGTAATTTGTTGAATTCAGCCGTTCCCTTGTCGTATATGGAGAATTTTGTTTTCATTAAATTTGAGAAGTTAATATTTATATGATTTCTTTGCCTTGTGTTGTAATTATGAATATCTCTACGGTGTTGTATATTTGTTGACAAATATGTTGGTAGCAAGTTATTGTGAAGTTTGTATAGGAATATTAATGTCCTGTACTTTATATTGTCTTTTACTGAAAACCAGTTAAGTGTACATTGCATTGTATTTATATTAGCATATCTATTACATTTTAAAATAAAACGCATACATCTATTTTGAAGTAGTTGCAGTTTAGATTATTATTATTATTATTATTATTATTATTATTATTATTAGCCGTTACTCGAGTCCGAGTATAAAAATGTTACAGTCGATAAATTGTGTACAATAAAAAACAAGCAAAAGGTGTAGTCTATTGTAATTCCTATTCATCTACGGTGCACACGACTATGGCTATAGAGGCCAATTCGGGAGAGCACATGTCGACCGCAGTCAGGACAAACATAGACCTGGTTAGGTCTTGGATTCGGCCTTCTTGCAGCAACATTTCCTTGATAGTTGGCCACAACCCCTCGCTATTCGGTTCTCTCCGCTGCAAGTTGTTCCCATTGCTCGTCTGCAATACCGCAGGATTTTAGATTTTCATGGAGAGCGTCTTTGAACCTCTTTCGTTGACCGCCACGCCTTCTTCTACCGCTTAGCAATTCACCATAAAGTGTACATTTAGGAAGGCGGTTATCGTGCATACGATGAACGTGACCTGCCCATCTTAGGCGTGCTCTTGAAATAAGCACCTCAATTGGAAGGCTGTTTGCTCTCCTGAGTACTTCCACGTTTGATATGTGATGGAACCAACGGATTTTCATCATACTTCTGAGGTGTCTTTGCTGAAAACGTTCTAATTCTTTCACATGACGACGGTAAGTGACCCAGCTTTCACATCCATATAGCAGTGTTGGAATGACAACTGCTCTGTAGACAGCCATTTTCGTTGACAAAGCAAGGTCGTGGTTGTCAAATACTCTCTCTCTAAGTCCCCAGAGTGCTCTAGATGCAGCGTTAATTCTATTGCGAATCTCGCTGTCCATGTTTGCTTTGTCATTAACAACGTTACCTAAATAATTGAACTGATCCACCACTTCAAGGGAATTTCCGTTAAGTGTAATGTCTATTTGGTTCACTTGATGAGGAGTTGACATAATCTTAGTCATTCCAATGTTGATTTTAAGTCCCAAGGAATCATAACTCTGGGCATACACATCTAAAAGTTCTTGAAGCTCTTCCGGCGTAGAGGCTAAAAGTGCACAGTCATCCGCATACTGGAGATCACAAATGAATCGTGTGCGTGTCTTCGTGAAAGCTCTAAAGCGCCCTATGTTAAAGAGACCGCCATCAAAACGGTATCTGAGACCTATTCCTCTGACTGTCAGTTTGTTGTCAACAATAATTGTTAGAGCAGTGGTAAACAAATTAAAGAGTAGGGGTGCCAGGACACATCCCTGTCTAACTCCAGTGAGGGTTTGGAAAGGTTCGGTTGCCTCATTATTATACATAACCTGGGCGTTGTTGTTTGTATGTAGACTGCGACATACTTCTACAAATTTTCTAGGCATACCTAAGCGGAACATAACTTTCCAGAGCACTTCCCTGTCCACCGAGTCAAACGCCTTGGTTAAATCAATGAAGGCCATGTGAATCTCTCCTTGATGTTCGAGTGTTTTTTCTTGAAGCTGTTTAAGTGTGAAGATTAAATCCGATGTGCCTCGGTTTGGTCTAAAGCCACTCTGTGTTTCAGGAAGTAACTTTTCCATAACAGGTGTTAGCCTATTTGCCATCGCTTTAGTGAGTATCTTCCCTCCAACAGCCAGGAGAGCTATACCCCTGTAATTTCCACAGTCCGCAGCGCTCCCTTTGTTTTTGAAGAGGTTGATTAAAAGTGTATCACGAAACTCCTGCGGAGCTTGACCACTTTCCCACACGACATCAAACAGTTTTTTGAGGTAGGGTATGAGCTCTGACGACACAGCTTTAAAGACCTCAGCTGGGAGTGAGTCGGCGCCGGGAGATTTGTTATTTTTTAGCTGCCCAATGGCGGTTAAGATCTCTTCCGTTGTTAGTGGTTTATCTAAGTCTTCGAAGGTGTCATATTGAGGGATAAGATTTATAATATCGTGATCGGCTTGACTTTGCTGGTTAAGAATGTTAGAGTAGTGTTCTTTCCATCGGGCTCTTATTTCCTGGTCTTCTTTGAGGAGATTTCTATTTAAATCTTTAATAGGGCACATATTTTTCCGACTGGGGCCGTACACTGCTTTTACTCCTTGAAAGAAATTCCTGTAGTCGTGTGAATCGGCGTACCTTTGAATTTCTCTGGCCTTGCTTGCCCACCACTCGTCCTTTATTCTTCTGATTTCGCGTTGCGTTTCATACTTAGATTGGGTAAAAGCTTCTGCTTTTGATGAGTCGTTGGGGTGGTTGATAGCGTTTTGGAAGGCAGTATGTTTGCGGTCAAGAAGTTCTTGTATAAAAGCTTCATTATCATTGAACCAGTCCTCCTGTTTTTTACTTGCTGCAGTGCCAAGAATTTCCTCACTCGCACTTTTTAGACTGTCTTTAATTTGTGTCCAGGTAGCAGTGACATCTACAGAATTGGTTTCTTCTAGTGCACTCAAATTCTCTTGAACTTTTTGCTTTGGTTGTTCGACGGTTTCTTGGTCACGCAATTTACTAATACAGAGACGGGGTCTACGTTTTACTTGAGTTCTTCGGTGTTTGGGTCTCATAACAATTTTCATTTTAGAGACAACAGGACGATGATCGGTCCAACATTCGCTATCAATGCGCGCCTTTGTAATTTGGACGTCCTTGAGATGCTTCCTACGTACGATAACATAGTCCAGTAGATGCCAGTGACCTGATCTGGGGTGACGCCAGGTGCCTTTAAATTTATCCTTTTGTCGGAAAATGGTGTTTGTTATAACTAGATCATGTTCGGCGCATTTAGTTAGGAGTAGTTGACCGTTAGCGTTCATGTTGCCCAAACCGTTCTTGCCTATGATGTCTGGCCAGGTGTCTGCATCTCTCCCTACTCTAGCGTTAAAATCGCCAAGAATAACGAGTCGTTCCGTTTTAGGTATTCTACAGAGGGTTTCTTCCAGCTGTTGATAGAAGCTTTCCTTGGTTTCGTGACTTGCATCCAGAGTGGGAGCGTAGGCGCTTATTAGATTTACCGCGTTGCCATCTGATAGCTCATAGCGTAGCAGCATTAGACGCTCGGATAGGCCTTGTGGTACTTGTGTTAAGTTGGATACAAGTTGATTCCGAACGGCAAATCCTACTCCATGTTGTCTTCTTGAATTGGTGGGAAGACCTTTCCAATAGAAGGTGTAGTACTTTTCTGTGAGAGAGCCTTCCTCCAAAAATCGAGTTTCGCTGAGAGCTGCAACGTCAACATTGAGTCGGTGAAGTTCTCTATCTATTAGAGCAGTTCTTCTTTCAGGCCTATCGGTGCGAGTGCTGTCGTTCAAAGTACGAACATTCCAAGCGCCGTAGATGAAAGAATTAGTTTTGTTGGATTTAACTTGACGGTGTTTTTTCGACATTCGATGAGGTGTCCCTGTGGGCACCCTCCCCCGGAGATCCGATCGGGAGGGTATTTTACCTCCGGATGATTTTGTCCCACTTGAACGCTCCATCATTTTTTTAAAGCCTTAATCGACTGAAAACGAAGCTGCATTTGAAGTTTTAGCTGGAGCAGGTATGCAACTGACCAGCTCGGTTGCGGAAGGCGAGTGGTGTGGTCCCATGGCACAGAAGGAGACTGCGACGATGGGGTAACCAAACGATTCCAAAAGCAACCTTTGTGTGCGGTGGGTTATTTTTACCGCACTCTTCGTGAGAAAGTGGATGTGCTCACGGCAAAAGGTAAGGGTTATTCCGCCCTTACTCGGCCGTTAGAGCCTCGTTAGTGAAAACAGGGTGCACCAAGTTCAAATTGAACTCATCGCGAAGGTGAGGTTAACAATTGAGTAGGAGAGGCTATAACTTGCGCTTCACTACCCCATTACACCCCCTTTAGATATATTGGTGTCATTGCACATATATAATATACTTGAACAATACTCGAAGTGTGGTTTCATTATTGTGTTATAAATAGTTTTCCTTGTATTTGAAGTTAAATGTTTACTAACACGATAGGCAAAACCCAGTTTTTTTGATATCTTTTTACATATGTAGTTTATATGTTCGTTAAATGTTAGTTTGTTATCTATGATTATTCCTAAATATCTCATATTTGTTACCTTTTCAAGATGCTCTCCGTTGTACTTTACACACATGTTATCAATGTTTTGATTTAAATATTTGTTGGAACCTATTATCATATATTTGGATTTTTTGGCGTTTACCATTAATCCGTTCGTTGTAAACCATTCATTAATTAATTCCAGTGTCATGTTAATTTTTTGGATAACTTGCTTCACATTAGTTCCAGATAAATATATTATAGTATCGTCTGCAAAGAGATGTATTTTGCACTCCTCCGAATTGATGAGAAGTATATCATTAATAAATAGCGTGAAAAGCATAGGCCCTAGTACACTACCTTGCGGAACTCCATTATTATTAGAAAGTTTTTCAGATTTTACTTTATTTATTTTGGTTTGCTGACTTCGTCCATATAGGTACGACTTAAACCACTGGTATGCCGTGCCAATAATCCCGAAATATTGGCAGAGTTTTTTTAATAAAAGCTCTCTGTTGACAACTTCGAATGCTCTTTTTAAATCGAGGAAGACGGTTACCACAACTTCCCCCTTATCTACCGAATATTTAAAATCATTGATTATTTTTTGCAAAGCCGTTTCACACGAATGATTTTCTCTAAATCCTGATTGGCTTTCATGTAATAATTTGTTAATGCTTATAAATTCAGTGAGTTGGTCATGAACTACTATTTCTAAAATTTTTTCCAGTGAAGGCAACGTATTTATGGGTCTATGTTCTTCCGCTAATTTTGTACCTGGAACTTTTGCTACAGGAGTTATTAATGATGTTTTCAAAATTTCCGGAAAGGTTCCGCTAGTTAGTGATGTATTAATAATATGTAATAATGGATAACCAATGACATCAAAAGTATTTTTTATTAATTTAAAGTCAATTTCATCATCAGAAAATTTATTTTGCTGTTTAAAGACAATTTTACGTAATTTAGTGAGATTTATAATAGTAAATTATTTAAAATATATACCTGGCTGCAATGCTCTGTTCTCAAATAAAGCATGTCTGTTAGGGTAATAGTTATTATTTTTTAACCCATCCACAATTAGATCAACACTATCAATAAAATATATATTAAGTTCTTTTTCTAAATGCTCCTTTTTTTCAACCGCTCCTATTATAAGAGAAGATATATTATGATTGTCTTTTGGTTTTATTATATTTTTTGGCGTCCGCCACATTAATTTTGGGTTATGCTTTAAATTATCTATTTTATTTTCATAATAATTTTGTTTTTCCTTTCTTAACACTTTTACAACCTCATTATGATTATTAGTATAGGTTCGCCAGTTTTCACCATTTTTGTTTATTTCAAACTGTTTATATGCTAGATCTCTTTTTTTTATTGTTTCTTTAATAGTATCATTAAACCATTCATTATATTTCATTGCTCGTCTTTTGATAATCGGACACTCGTTATCCAGTGTAGTTTTTATGTTATTTATGAATGATTCAAATACATTATTAGTATTAGTACAGCCATATAGCCAGTTAGCATCGATTAAGTTTAATGAAATTTTATTATAGTCTAACTTTCTAAATTTTATGTCCAGGTCAGAAACCGGATTATTACATTTTAAGTTACAGTTTATACCTATAATTTCATGATCGGTGATTTTGGGTGCAATTTGCATATTTACCTGGATTTCGTAACAATTTGTAAATAATAAATCAATTATAGACGAACTTTTGTCAGTTATTCTTGTAGGTTGTGAAATAAATTGTTTTAAGCCAAAATGTCTGGATATATTATGTAGTCTCTTACTATATGTGTCATCAATAATATCCCATCTAATATTAAAATCTCCTATAAAAATATATAATTGGCTGAAATCCAATTTTTCTATCAAATTTTCAAAGAAATCACAAAACTGTAAATGACTGGCATTCGGAGAATGATATATGCAGCCAACGAACAATGTTTCCTGAAAGATTTTTATTTTTATTTGTAAGTACCAATAGTTAGTTTCAAAGATAATATTTTCAATTGGGCTACTGTCTACAGTGTTAACTATATAAATGATTACACCTCCAGTATGTCGACTCAGGTAATTGCATCGGTAAATATTGTAATTCTCAATATATATTTCGCAATCTAAAATGTTCTCCGTTATTCTAGTTTCACTTAAACAAAGTACAATGGGTTTTAATTCTATAACTAACTGTTTTATTTCATCCATATGCGCAATAAGACTTTCTGCATTTAAATATAATACATTATTTTCAAATACCTGTTTTACTCTGACATTGGTTATATTGGTTTTATTGCTGTTTACTTGGGATCCTCTTTGGGTAAATGTGAGGAGAAATTTTTGACATTAATTAATTTATTTATATGTCATATACAATTTGCTGCACATATTTTAATATCTAATAATCTTTGGTGTGCTAGTAATGATAGTAACGCAGCAAACAAGCTTAGTAAACAATCAACAATTCTATTAAGAAAACACGCGTTTTTTTAAAAAATCTTGAGCTGGTGGCATTTATTAAATAATTTTATTATTGAAATTGAATGAAAAGATAAAACATGTTATCAGAAAGTGATGAAAGGATCTGAAGCAGCGAAAAGTGCCATTAAATAAATAAATAACAAATAATGACGACCCCCTTTATCCCGAAAGTTTCCAGAGAGCCTTGTGTGGGAGGGGACTACATATTTAGAGACAAGGGACACACACCCAATATCCTCCTCTCACAGTATTTTCCACTGCCACGACCGGGGATCGAACCCGGAACTTTTGGGTGAGAGACAAGTGCGCTCACCTCTCGACCAACAGTCATATTCCTTTCTGGACTTATTCCCATCAAATTGATCAGGCGATATGAACCTACTTACGAAGGCTTTATGGAATGGTATGATTCTATGAAATTTTAAAAAATGTATCTGAATGTGTCATATTGGCATATTTTGAATATAACAACGTTATGGTCTGTATGTCCAATGCTGTAGAGAACACTTAAGATAAAATAAAATACAGATATAGAGAAAAATTCCAAGTTGGTACCGTATTTGAAAAATAAATCTGTAGGATATTAAAAAGTCAAAAGTTTTAACAGAAGCGGAGACTGAAAAATTCTTACAAGAGGCACCAGATGAATGCTTCTAACTAATGAAGTTAAGTCGTATGAATTCATTAGTACATATTTACTTCCACGTCCAGTGGAAAAAATATATATTTTTTTGTTGAAATAGGTTTAAAATGTCATGAAACGTAGAGATTTTAAATTTGAGCGAAACAAATTTTCCTGTCTGTCTGTCTGTATGTGTACCTGTCTGTCTGTCTGTAACTTTTTTTAGTGCGCACGTTTACTCTGGAACTGTATATGATATTGACTTGAAATTTGGTACACTTATGTATTGTAACGAGATCTGGAACTAGATTATATTTTGATCTAATTCCGTTGAAAGATTCGGGGTAAAAGAGGTAAATAAGGGTAAATAGGTAAAACAAGCGTAAGTAAGAGTCCATAAAATTGCAATTTAGGGCATGTATGAAAAGTTAAGTTCTCAAAATTTTCTTAGCGTTTCCCCCTCTATCACCCTATTGCCACCCCCACTCTAGTGTTAAAGGGGGTAAAAGAAATTAAAATGTGATTTAGTGTGTATACAATAACGAAACGTCTAAAAAAATTTCTTTCGCGTTAGCTACCTCGTCTACCACCCTCATTGCCATCTCCTCCCTATTATTGAAGGGGGTAAAACAAATTAAAATGTGATTTAGTGTGTATACAAGAACGAAACGTCTAAAAAAATTTTTTTAGTGTTAGCTACCCTTTCTACCACCCCCATTGCCACCCACACCCTATTATTAAATGGAGTAAAAAAAATTAAAATGACATATGTATGCAATAACGAAACGTCTAAGAAAATGTTTTTGGTGTTAGCTACCCCCTCTACCACTCTCACCCTATTATTAAAAGGAGTAAAAAAAATTAAAATGTGATTTACTGTGTATACAAGAACGAGACGTCTAAAAAAATTTCTTTGGCGTTAGCTACCTCGTCTACCACCCTCATTGCCATCTTCGCCCTATTATTGAAGGGAGTAAAACAAATTAAAATGTGATTTAGTGTGTATACAAGAACGAAACGTCTAAAAAATTTTTTTTAGTGTTAGCTACCCTTTCTATCACCCCCATTGCCACCCTCACCCTATTATTAAATGGGGTAAAAAAAATTAAAATGACATAGTGTGTATGCAATAACGAAAAGTCTAAAAGAATGTTTTTGGCGTTAGCTACCCCCTCTACCACCCCCATTGCCACCCCCACCCTATTATTAAAAGGAGTAAAAAATTAAATTGGGATTTAGTGTGTATACGAGAACCAAGGACTTCTAATTTCTTTTATATTAGCCACCCCCTCTACACCCCCTCTACACCCCCCTACACCCCCTCTACACCCCACTCTATTATTAAATGGAATAAAATGTTACATTGGGATTTAGTGTGCATAAGACTTGGATACAAAATCTGGATGTGGATGTAGTGATTCCTTGGGCAGCGGTTTTTTACAGATTTGTTGATAAAGTATTTATATTGTTTCAGGTTATTTTAATATTTGGCATATATGGGGAATGTAGAAGAAGTGAACTATTAAATTTAACAATAGGTGATATTGTGGATAAGAGTTCAATAATTATTGTTGTAAAAATCCAAGATTCAAAAGCTCGCACTCAAAGAATATTCACCATTTCAAATTAGATCCACATTAAATTATACCTAAAATATTCTACTTTGCGTCCAGAGTACACAACCAACCGTAGATTTATTATTAGATATGTCAATGGAAAACGTTGAAGCAGGTTACTGGTATTAATCTTCTTCTTCTTCTTTTGGCATTACAACCCTGGGTGGGTCTTAGCCTCTCTATATTTTCTTCAATTCTGTTCTTTCTTTAGTTTTTCTTCTCCAGCCCCTAATATTCATAATTCTCAAATCATCTTCTACGTCATCTAACCATCTCTTCCTGGGTAATCCTCTTTTTCGTCTTCCAACAGGTAAATTTTGTTTGTTGTTCTCGAATCTTCCATTCTCGTTACATATTCTAACCATGCTATGATTTTTTGCATATTTAATAATGTCGATTTTTTGTAGAATCTTTTTTTTCGAATATTCGCAGTATTTCCTCATCTCTCTTGGTCAAAGTCCAGGCTTCACATCCGTATGCTATTACATGTCTAATTAAGGTTTTATATATTTTTGTTTTGGTGCTTTTGTCTAATAGTTTACTAGTCATCAGTTTTTGTGGGCGTAATTATATCGGTTTCCACTGACTATAAGTGATTAAATTTCGCTACTTATGGAATCGTTTTGATTAATTTTCCCTCTTAGATATGTGAAAGATTCCACGCATTCAAAGTTGTAATTTTCTATTTGGATATTGTTATTGTTGTTGGCTGGTGTTCTTTTGACTTCCATGTATTTTCTTTTATTTTCGTTAATTGTAAGACCCTTTTTTTGTTCCTCCCGATCAATTTGAGTTACCGTTTCCTCTAGATGGGTTTTATACGTACTGATAAGAGCTACATCGTCAGCATAGGTGCATATTTTAGATGATTTGATTCCTGTATGACATTTGTAATTGATAGTTTTCATGATAGCTTCCAGGATCAAGTTGAATAACATGCACGGTAGTGCGTCGCCTTGCCTTACTACTCCTATGTCAATGTCGAAAGTTGGTGATAGTTCTCCATCTGCTCTAACAACTGCCTTGGATCCACCTAATGCCTTTATTAGCCTTACGTATTTCGTAGGAACTCCTAAAATACGGATATCATCTATCATTTGTTCTCTTTTTATGCTGTCAAATGTCTGTTTAAAATGTATATATACATTGTTAAGACCTATATCATACTCGTAAGCTTTTTCTTGTATTAGTCTTAATATAAATATATTTTCTGTAGTGGATCTATTCGGCTTGATCCCACTTTGATAGTCTCCTATTTCCTCAGAGTTGTCTATTAACTTATTATAGATAACACGAGATAAGAGTACATATGTACTACATTTAACAATTTAATTAATCTGTAATTTATCATCCTTCTTATAGGTAGGTTGTATTATCCCCACAGTCCATTCTTCCCGCGTTTATTCTTCTGTCCATGTTAGGATTATCGAGTTATAGGTTCTTCTCCATAATTCCTATCCTGCATTTGACAGCTATGCTGTGATTCCATCCACACCGGGCGCTTTATGGTTTTTTAAGCGTATTCTACCTCTTCAAAAGTTGGTTCTTGATATTCGGATCTGCTGTATGGTATGGTACTAAATCACATTCATTGTTCTTTGCCCATAATTTCTCTTTAACGTATTCTCTGCGCCTACTTGTTATTTCCTGTTTCTCTGTTAATAATCTTCCTTGTTCGTCTATGCATGCCGTTAGTTTTGATCTGAATATTTGAGTGGTTTCTTTTATGCTTTTGTATAACTTTATGTTGTCCCTTTGACTACTGTGTTCTAATATGTCCCTCACTTTTGCTCTCATTGCTTCTCTTTTCTTTCTTCTGCATATTTTGCTGACTTGTATTTGTTTTTCATTGCATAATTCTCTATTATTCCTGATGTTTCTTGCCTTACTTTTTTCCTCTACTGCTTGTACCTGTATTAATAAAATTAGAAATACTCCAAAAGAAATCGCAACATATTTAAAATTACAGGAAGTAGATAGCTACAATGATCATTGCTTCCAAAAATCATCTGCTACACCGCTAACTGATTCTGGAGCTGATTTCGCCAGTCTTAAAAGATATGGAGACTGGCGATCTTTGACGGTTGCAGAGGGATATATTGAGAAAACAGTTGAGAAGAAATTTTAAATTTCTAGAAGTATTTTATCTGCTTCCAAATCTGGTGCTTCTTCAATGATTACCAAGTGCTTTAATCAAGAAACGATTGCAGTGAACGACTCACCATCCTTGAGCGGAGTCAGTTTTCACAATTGTATAATTACGACTTTAAATTTAAATGTTAAAAGAATTGGTTAACTGTTAAATTAATTGTTAATTAAATTGATTATTGATGATTGATTGTTAAAATGTACGTTTTTGTTGATACTAGTAAATAAACTGGTGAACTGATTCTATCACCTATAATTTCATTGTTTTTTGTTGGTGGATGTAAAAGTCTTTTACGTTCTGTAGACAAAAATGTGTCTATTTGACACTTAATAAATAAGCATTTGATAGTGTAAACCATTATATGACAGAGGTTAAGTTCAATGAAGGAGGCAAGGTATATAAAATTAGATTAAAATCTCAAAAAAATAAATAAATATTGGGTACCACAAGGTTCAATAGTTGGGCCTGTATTATTTCTAATTTATTTCAATAACCTTGTGAACGATTTTAAAACAGTAAACTTTTTTTATTTGCAGATATCTTGATTAAAATTTATATTCTTACGGATCTCTTAGTACAAAATAATAAATAGCTGAAATTCTAGACTGGTTCGCAATAAAGTAGTTTTAAATCTAGATAAAATGATTAAGGTTGTTGCCCTAGCAATTATTCCCACCCAGAAGGAAAATTTAATAGTATATTATACAAGATACTATAATGAAGGCTATTATTATTGAGATTGAGATGTTATAAACGTTGGAGGTTATAATAGCCATTATAGTGAGTTGTATACTATACTTTATATCGACTAACCTGTATATAAAATATAGTTATTCATACATAATATATAAACTCATAAAAAATGTTATTTTTTTCATTTCTTTTCAACAAAATGTAATTTAATGTTACTACAATATTTTTAGTCGCAAACTCCTCTATAAAATCCTTATTTTACTATAAAGAACGTAACCAGACCGCAACCAACAACTACTCTTCAGGCTATGTGCCCCGCCGAGCGCTGAATTACAAGTTACATTGCAACAAACACCAGCCGAAAGATTGATCCTACTTAAAGGAGCTCTCGTGCCAGTCATCACACACCACTTGCAGACTGCAGTTTCGAGCTGTTGGCTCTCGTCAGTGCAAGGTAGGCATGTGATGACCGACACGAGGATCACTTGACTATTTAGTACATTTCGGTATCTTTGGGATAGCGACATGTAAAATAGTCAGCAGGCGCCGTCTAGCGGTCCAGTGTTACTGACGAGAGCCAACAGCTCGAAACTGTAGTCTGCAAGTGGTGTGTGATGACTGGCATGAGAGCTCCTTTAAGTAGGATCAGTCTTTCTGCTGGTGTTTGTTGCAATCGAAGCATTAGCGTATTGATGGTAACATGCAATTATTACACTTAACGCGCCAGGCTTGTAACTTGTAATTCATCGCTCGGCGGGGCACATAGCCCGAAGAGTAGCTGTTGGTTGCAGTCTGGTTACGTTCCTTATAGTAAAATAATGATTTTATAGAGGAATTTGCGACAAAAAATATTTTTTTAATATCCCGCCCTCTAAAAGTACATTTGAGTGTTCCTACAGTTAATAAACTGACAGGATGGGGGCATATCTGATATTATAGTATGATTTGCACTATTTTCAACGGTAGTAATACTATCAGAATGAACCACTCTAGCAGCTGTAGAAGTAGAAGCCGTAGCATTGTTCACTTGCTTTGAAATTGTTTCGGCTGTTATTTTGTTTTTAACAGATTGGTCGATACATCGTTCAGCTACGAGTGAGGGCTTCCAGCTTCCATGACGCTTCAACTCCGTAATATCGCCACATCCATCCACGAATATTATAGCCGAAGATTTCCGAAATCAATGATCCGGGTTAAGTTGAAGTACAGTAAACTTATTTTTTCCAGTTCGCTGAATGGTGCATTTACCTCTTTGGTAACTTAAAAAAAATGAGCTTCTTGTCACATGCGACGACCGAAGATCCATGTACTTTTTTACAATCCCATAAAATTGACCAATAATGACAAAACTTTTTACCGCTTTCGTTTTCGTTTTAGGTACAGTTATTAATAATATTGTATATAGGTCTTTCACGTCTTAAATTTTTATTTCGTAGAGCTCATTAGAGCGGTATGCACCCATAATTTCCACGATTAATACGACCTTAAATGTAATATGTTAGATTTGAGACCTGTGGTGTCTGGCAATCTTACCTTATGTAAAAGATAAACTATATCAGGTGCTACCTTTATAAATTTATTAATTTCTTCTGGTGTCAAAGTTTTGGCCTTTCTCGCTTCATATACTTCAGATTTTCTTCTAAAAAAAAAAACGTAGTTAGTTCGCTGTTATATTTTCAAAACTGCTTTTAGCATGGAATAAAATTACCATAAGGAAGATTTATACCTGTCAGCTAAGTCAGCAAAATACGACTAATAATACATTTTCAGAAAGCGCGTTAGTTTTCTTCTGAATGCGCCAATCCATGAAACTTTGGTACGCTGGTAGTAAATTAAATGCTGTTATTTATACTCGTTCAGCTATTCCTGGTGGAGTTTAGGGGATATTATCTCCTGAAACACTTTCCATTCGTTCAACAACAAAACAAGCACAATCAAATACAATTCCACAAAACCTGTTTTTATTTTGATTGTTTACGACGTCTGTTGCCGGTCTCTATGGCATTTTTAATGTACACAGATAGATGCATAATTTTCTAATTGGTATACGAAGGGGTATAATGGCCATAATTCCCTCATCATAATTCTCCGTGGGATTAATTGAGATGCCATTACATACCAAAAATCGTCCATTTAATGTTCATATTATTTGTTAGTCATATATAAAATAAGTTACTTGCACAACATTTTTGAGCATATAATTGATAATAACCTTAATTGGAAACAGCATATCCTTGAAATGAATAAAAAACTGAGTAGTGCCGTTTTTGCCATAATGACAATAAGAAAATATACTTTGCATACTTTTACAGTATACTTTGGATATTAGTAAATATACAAAAATAAACAAAAAAATCAAGATGCTCAAATTCCGGCAGATGGACATATAGTATTTGACAATTTTGATCTCTGATAAAAAAGCTTGTGTCCAATTTATTCAGGATCAAAATCTACTTTTTGCACTATAACGTTGATAAAACAGCCATAAGTTTTATATTATTATGATTAATCAGCATAAGTTTAACTCAAGCTTTTAATTATATATTTAATTAAACCGTTATTATACCAACTGCGGATACTTTTAATGGCTGCATGTTTTATAAGTCAAAGTCACGCACTAATGCATGTCCTTTATAGTTGACTTTACATCATCCGGTCATAGATAATAGATCATCCCTTGTTAATTCCCTGGAAATATGAAGGTACAAAGCAGAAATCAATTATTATTGGTCATATAAGGGACGACTTTAACCTTTCCGATATTTGAACAGCGCACAGATGTTAGAGCCAATAGCCTGTAAAAACCGCCAACTATGCCATATGGCGGAACTAAATGAACGCAAAAACACAGAATTTCACTTCCAAACTAATTAAGAAAATTGCTAAAATAATGGAATAATTAAACAACGAAAACACACAGCCAACTTTTACGAGTCTTAAATTAAAATTACTAAATTAAAAATGAAAGGGAAAAAGAATAATTTCCGGTTTGTTCAAATTATAAGGAAAATTCAATTTTGCACACGTGAGTTGTGAATTCTTGTATAGTTCGGGAAAATTAGGCATTGTTTACCTTAATTTATGTAAAGCTAACGGTTGTTCATAATGTCTTTCTAATTAAAACACTAAAATCCTACATCAACTTGAAATCTAGGAAAAAAATATTCTCCACTTCTAGTCATGCGGCTCCTTATATTTATTTAGAAAATGTGAAATATGAATTTGAATACACATAGTGGCCACGAAACGATTTCCTACGGAATAACTCTGTTATTGTGAAAGATAAGCTTCTTTTTGTATTGTAAATTATAGATCGCTAAGGCCAATTCACCAAAACACATCTAAATTCATTACACTTGAAATCAGCAAAAAATCTCATCGAAGAAATTTTGAAATCCGACTTAGGAAATATTTTGCCTGAACAGTGTGCGACACGCAAAAACATCGTCGGGAGGTATTTTCGGAAGTACAAGGAGTTTTTGCGAATTATCATAAAAATATGTTTTTCGAATTTATAACAAATTTCAATTTTTTTAGCAACTACAACTATGAGTTTCTGCAACGTTCCCAAAGGAAGAGCGTAAGTTATTATTAAGTAGAAAACAAAACAAATGTCCTGATTTATCCAATATGTCTAATACAGTTTTCAACCTACATCTACAACAAAACAAAAGAAATATAGTGATCTTCAATTTTATCGGACAGATAAAAAAGGCAACAAAAATTTTACCGAGGTCATTATTAACGCCGGTGAACCAATCGGTGTGGTATAAGCAAACAAGCCGACGTACGTTAAACATCTATAAATGTAAGAGATTCAATTTTCTGGCGGAATAGCACAGAGAGTAATGGTATTTTAATGAGGCCGTAAGCCTTTGTTGCATTTTTTATCTGCAGGGAAGGTTTGAACGATACTATACTTATACATTAATGCTTGTCGTATACGACAGAAAAAGAAGTAACACGTGGAACTTTACTTATACTTAAGCTACGAATATTACCAAAGTTCATTTGTCCTATAGTTTTGTACTTGAGTATTATCACCACTTTCATATAGCGGTTTTATTAGCTCCTGCTTAAATATTTCAGGAAATATGCTGGTTTACAACAATTTGTTTATGATATGCCATAGTGGCTCACGTAATTGCTTAGCTATTTCTTTGAATGCTCCGATCTTATTTCATATATGCCTTGAGATTGACGTGATTAACTCTTCAATAGTCTGCTTGATTTCCCTTGTGTTGGTATGGTTTAAAAATATTGAGGAGCAGTTTATTTTCTCAGTATAATATATGTAATCGAATTATTATTATATTTTGCATGCCATTTTATTACCTACTTCACTATAATATTCCAGAAACAATTTGCTGCTCAGTGGCTCAATGCTTACGCTTCAGACATGACATCTAGAGTTCCCGGACTCAAATTCTGTGTAGGGTCAAACTGTTATGGAGTTGGTAGCAATGAACTAGATGGAGTTGTGTGAGAAACAGCACAACTAGTCGTTGTAGAATTTCTGAGTTCGAATCTCAGCTACTCTAGATGGCTGTGTCGTAGGGAATGGTTGTTGTGTAATTATCGGTGTGTATGCGTTCTGGTTGAGTGGTGGAATAGCTAATGCTATATGTGTTTTAGTTTTTATTTTCCATTAATATTTTGTATCTCGGATATTACAGTTTTTGTTTCTTTCGTTACACATGTATTTTGTACAACTGTCCTATAAAGCTGTCGAGCTTATTTCACTTTTGTATAGTTTACGTTAGCTACTTTTAGGATTCGTTTAGTTTATGTTCGTATGCTTTATATTCTCTTTCCGAATTAATATCGTTAAGGTTTCTTTTCATTTTAATGTAATAAGTTATTTTTATTTACTGAATTTACCAAGCCGATGGTAATGTACTCAGGTCTTTTGTCGGTACTTTTAATTCTTTTTACCTGTACATTATTTAATTAAGTGTCTTGGTGTATTTATAGTATGGCAGCCCGTAGCCAAAATTTTCGACTTATCCTCTAATGGAAAATTTCCGCGCTCATGCTCATTACTATTGATATTGAATGTATTATTTGAGAAAAAATTAAAACTGAACTTTTTTGTGCTGCGTCAAGATGTAATGGATTAAAATACTAAAACCTGGAAATAGATGGAAATCGGCCGCTTGTATGTACTCCTGCTTTTTTGCAATGAGAGATTGCACGTTGAGGGTATACATGAGGAATAAACAAAAGCTTTTTCGTATAAAATATAAAAATTATCCGTTTTATTGATACAATCGAATTTATTTTAATTGTCCTCCTCTGACGAGTTTTCTTAAATATCGACTTCAATATCTGTCTCGTCTCCATAATTCGCTTCTTCTTCACCTACTTCCCCATCTTCTTCTTCCCGTTCTTTTTTTTTCAAGGTCTGAAATTGATGAGAAACAGATTAATAAGTAGGCGTAGATAAACCGAAAATATTTTCCGTAAGTCTTACCTGTAAACAGATCTGTTGTAGAACTATTCTATTATAAGGTCAGCGCATACAGGAAGTTGGTCACCCTCAAACCATTTGAATGCGTATGGGGGAATAAATCGGTGTACGTAATCTATCCTTTGCAGTTAACAATCCTAGGCATTATATATACAGCGTCTCTATGTTACGGCCACCGCGTCAAGATGCGAGCGCACTTCATTCCCATTTTTTAGTATAATTTTGATTTTTATTATTGAAAAATATAAAATTTCCGTTCTGTATTGATTCTTGTTTTATTCGACATATATAACAAGAATTCATCGAGAACGGACATTAGTGGATAAAAAATAACAGCTTTATTTAACAGACTGAAAATCGGTTTACCGGCTACTGCAGCATTATGGGAGTTTTTGTCAGAGGAAAATCGGTTTTCTATTGTAATAAGCTATAGCCTGGTGATCTAAATTAGCATTAGGTGATAACAGTTGATTTCGGTTACGGCCTAATTCACTGTATATTTTTTCCCTCGATATATTTTCATATTCCCTTCTTAGGGTCTGTTTCTGAAACGTAAAATAAAGTTATCTATTAATAAATGTCATAGTAACAATTGTTGTCACAATTGTAACTATGACAGTAAACGAATAATTAACTCCATTTAACGTTTCAGAAACTGGCCGTTAATGTATCATAATTTGTATAGTAATTATATAAAATATCAGTATTATTTTAATTACAGCTAACGTACTGACTGAAATTATTGTGGAATAGTGGTCGTTTAGTTGTGTCTATAAACTTATTGGAATCAAATATGCCTTGTTTGAGCTGTATATTGTCCGATTAATTAGGTACAATTACTTTTTCAAAATTTGCAATGTTGTATTAGTATTCTAATGGTTTCCTTGTGTCTATGACAACGCCATCGTTTTGATTTAATAAGTCTGTATTATAAATTGAATTATAATTTAGTAAATCATGTAGAACCCAAGTTTCTGAGAGTACAATACAATTAAACAGTTTTTCAGAATTAGCCAAAATAACAACAAGTTCATCTAGATTGTTTACAATATTCCTTATATTAAAATGAAGTAGTATGTAAATCTACTAGGACAGTTTCGCTTTCTGATATATCTTCTGCATTATTAGTTTTAATTGAATTTGTAGTGACAGTTTTAATATACGGATTTTAAACTATTATATTACTTCCACGTCCCGTGGAAGTATAGTAACGCAAAAAAAATTATTTTTTTTTGTTGAAATAGGCTTAAAATGTGATGAAACTTCGAGATTTTAAATTTGAGCGAAGAAAAATTTCCTGTTTGTCTCTAACTTTTTTTATGCGCACGTTTACTCTGGAAACGTTTATGATATTGACTTGCAATTGGGTACACTTATGTATTGTAACGAGATCTGAAACTAGATTACATTTTGATCCAATTCCGTTGAAGAGTTCGGGGGTAAATGGGATAAATAGATAAAGCAAGCAGGTAAGTATCTATAAAATTGCAATTCAGGGCATGTACGAAAAATCAAGGTCTTAAAAATTTTTTTGGCATTGGCACATCCACCATATTGTTTAAGGGAACAAAAAAATTAAATTGGGATTTAGTGTGTATATGAGAAGCAAGGGCTTCTAATTTTTTTTTACAATAGCCACCCCCTCTACTACCCCCACTCTATTATTATAGGGAATAAAATATTACATTGGGATTTAGTGTGTATAAGACTTGGATACAAAATCTGTATGTGGAAGTAGTGATTCCTTCGGCAGCGGTTTTATATTCTATTTTAATTACGTCACTTTGACTAGGCGACTAAAAAGACATAAAACTATTAATTGAAGCATAACCAATTCACTAACAATTATCGCATATGCTTCTTTTATAAATGTAAATATTATTAATAATAAGAGAGACTTGGGAAAGGAAAATATAAAGGAATAATCATAATAAAACGCGGCGGTAGCAAAATATCTATATTCTTTCCTATTATTTTGGTTTTCTACCACATGTATTATTATCCTCTTCAAAAATAAATCACCGAATCTACAAAATAATAGAATTATTGGAAAAAAGCCTCTGCGCCCGTGACGTTTACGTCAAAGGAATAGTCAGAAGTTACGTTTTGCAAATAATATAAATAGGAATAAACACAGAAATAATGTATTTTGCTGACGTTTCGGAAAGTAGTCTCTTTCCGTTTTCAAAGCTTTTTTGGAAGAACTCTTATTTTGCTGTGTATGTCAAATACACAGCTTTAAGATTCTGTTTATGTTATTTCCATAGATACTTACTACTTACACACAGAACTGATGATATTTTCTTTTAGATAATGTTGAGTTTGTTAAGTTCTTCTTTTAACATTGGTAGCCAGGTTGTACAAATATCTACAGAACAATTCGATACGCACTAATCTTCATTTAATAAGATCATTGCTGATTCTTTAATTTTTCTTTTTTTGGTATATGCTCCTTTTGTTAAAATTATTTTAAAAGAAGCAGGTACCAAAAAAAGAAAAATTAAAGAATCAGTAATAACCTTATTAAATGAAGATAAGTGCATATCGAATTGTTCTGTAGATATTTGTACAACCTGGCTACCAATGTTAAAAGAAGAACTTAACAAACTCAACATTATCTAAAAGAAAATATCATCAGTTCTGTGTTCTCTGTAAGTAGTAAGTATCTATGGAAATAACATAAACAGAATCTTAAAGCTGTGTATTTGACATATACAGCAAAATAAGAGTTCTTCCAAAAAAGGCTTTGAAAACGGAAAGAGACTACTTTCCGAAACGTCAGCAAAATGCATTATTTCTGTGTTTATTCCGATTTATATTATTTGCAAAACATAACCTCTGGCTATTCCTTTCACGTAAACGTCACGGGCGCAGAGGCTTTTTTCCAATAATTCTATTATTTTGTAGAGCTTCTTTTAAAATAATTTTAACAAAAGAATAATTCTATTATTTTGTATATTCGGTGATTTGTTTATGAAGAGGATAATAATACATATGGTAGAAAACCCAAATAATAGGAAAGAATATTCGTAGAATGCCACAAATATCTTTCAGACAATAATATCTATAATGTTTTAAACCACCGCACCGTTTCAAACAAGAACTCTTTAACAAATTTTTATGCCAAACTGTTAGAGGATATTTTTGACATGAACAATATAAATAAGAAAAAACATATGTGTAATAGAATTTCAGTGAGGTTTCGGAAACGCAGTCTGTTTCTATTTCGAAGTTTTAACAAAAACCTTCTATTTACTGTGCACATTACACAACATAAAATTGTGATCACAAAAGTACAGTGATCACCACTGCTCTCTAATACATATTAAATCTGAAAAAACTTCCCTAAACAGATTTCTCGATTTGGTGTTAATATGTTAGCTATGGGAACAGATGTCCGCAGCTATAATTGAAATTATTCCACTTTTTCCACGAAAACTCCTGGAGTATTATGAGAATATTGGACCGTTATTGGAAGTCTAGTAAACGTTTTTGTTTTATATAAGTTTTTTAATTAGAACGCGTGTACTACAGCAATTACGGCTATTAACGTTTTAAATAAAAATTTTAACAGCTGAATATTATTAAAACAGCAAAACGTTCGATAAGGGTGTATTAAACTCTAAATAATGACTGTTTATTTTTCCTAAAGATTTATTCATATTGAACTGTCAACTAAATTTTTTTCAATAGAACCGTTTGTACAGGGTGGGGAAATAGTGTGTTAGACCTCGATATCTCGAGTTCCACGATAGCTAGAAACTTTTAAAGAAATTGCAGGTAAACTAGATAAATAAGTCTATAACTGCAAATTATTTTCGAACATACAGCGCGAGCCAAGACGAAATTACAGGACCAAGCGCCTTTTTTTAAATGGAATGCTATCCATATCAGTACATTTTTTGAAGCCCCTTTCTAGGCTCTATTCATTCCTATATTAGCATTAAATATCTCCCAACCTCTTGGATGTAATGAATTTTATGTTGAAATAATGCAATCTGCAGATGGATATTTAATAAATCACCAGTCACAATTATGGGTTTTAAGAAAAACTTCAGTCAAAGATATCTAATTAATGTTTTTGAATTATTTTCATTTCATAAAAATATACAGGGTGGACAAAAATTATTTTTCAATTAAGAACATTTTAAATTGAATTTACTCAATTTTTTCAAATGGAACATCCTATATATTTTTCGACGATGTGATGTAGAAATGAAAAACGAACATTTTTTGTAAGTACTTCCCTAGGGCTAATTGCAACCAATTTCATTTTATTGAGCAATAATTACAAAATTCAAAAATAAACTTAAAAAAAGAGGTTTCTTCAAATAACTCAGTAGAAAAAATTATAATATATGTTCCACATGTTGCCCATTTTGATTAACACATTTCCATGCGTTTTTGAAATGAGGTTCCCACTATTCCTAAAACAGCCAGTGTAATAGATGTAAAGGCAGTTATTATTCTTTCCTTCATATTTTGTACTGTTATTGGTGGGTCTCTATAAACAATTTTCTTCACGTATCCCATAAAAGGAAATTCATTTTTGTAAGATCTAGGGATCTAGCAGGCCATTTAGTAGCTCCATTTCTTCCAATCCATTGATTAGGGTAGGTATTATTTAAGTGGTCTCTAACTGCATTTAAATAATGTGGTGGAGCATCATCTTGCTGAAACCACATCCTATTTCGAATTCTTTCAGGGAGATTTACCAATAATTGTGGCAGATAGTTTCCCAAAAAATTAAGATAAATAGCTCCAGTCAATGTACCATCAGAGAAAAAAATAATTCCTCTCCAAACGTTTATACACCATCTGTGTTGGTTATCAACTTGCATAAAAAAGTGAGGATTTTCCGAAGCATAATAATGGAAATTGTGTCTATTAACAATTCCATTTTTATGAAAAGTTGCCTCATCATTGAATAAAACAGTATTGAAGAAGCTGACTCAACCGTTACCAGCATCACAGAAAACTCATTTTCTTCGTTCACAACACATTTTATTCTTTCACTTAAAAATATTCGACATTTCTAGTTTCCAGAAATCTATCCAGAAAGTTTTGGAAGCTGCTAACATCAGGAATCTTTCTTTCAGGATAACGTTGGTGATAAATTCTATTGGCAAGTATACAATTTCTGTCTGACTCGCCCAAAACAAAAGTCATGTCTACAAGTTCGGTCTTTTTAAAACTAATATTGCAAAATTCCAAATATTCTAAATTCAATATAAATTGTAACGACTTATAAGTGCGATAAATGCTCTTTGTACACGACAATAATAATAATAATAATAATAATAATAATAATAATAAACGACTTTATTGCGATACTAAATATCAACAATGTAGGGCGAAGTTTAGATCATATAATCTATTCTTACACTTAACCCTAAAAACTAACTAACTGAAGTTTCATTGCTTGTCGAATAACGAAAACAGGAAAAAAATAATAAAAAAAAATTATACTATTTACTCATTTCAATGGATTGGAAGAAATGGTCCCACTAAATGGCCTCATTTCAAAGTTGCATAAAGACGTGTGTTAATCAAAATGGACAACACATCGAACACCTATTATAAATTTTTCTAATGAATTACTTGAAGAACCTCTTTTTTAAGTTTATTCTTGAATTTGACACTTATTTATTTATAAAACGAAAATGGTTGCAATTAGCCATAGGGAAGTACCTACAAAAAATGTTCCTTTTTTATTTCTACATCACATCGTCGAAAAATAATTGGGCGTTCCATTTGAAAAAATTGAGAGAATTCAATTTAAAATGTTCTTAATTGAAAAATAATTCAAAAATATTAATTAGATATCTCGTAATTGGTATGCCATAGGTTTTTCTTAAAACCCATAATTGTGACTGTGGTGATTTTTTAAATATGAATCTGCAGATTTCATTATTTCAACAAAAAAAATAATTACATCCAAGTAGTTGGGAGATATTCAATGTTAATGTAGGAATGAATAGAGCCTAGAAAGAGGCTTCAAAAAATGTACTGATATACATAGCATTCCATTTAAAATAAAGACACTTGGTCCTGTAATTTCGTCTTGACTCGTCCTGTATGTTCGAAAATAATTTCCAGTTATACACTTTTTTATCTAGTTTACTTGTAATTTTTTAAAAAATTTGTAGCTATCGTAGAACTCGAGATATCGAGGTCCGACACACTATTGCTCCGCCCTGTATATTTTCGTTCAATCAAATTTTATATGCCCATACTTCATAGTGAGTGCTTCTTTTATAGAGTTTCCCATAATTCCTTGATGAGATAAAAGTAGATAATTATTCAAAATAATGGATTTAACTAGTTAAAAGCTATTTATTTCTTAACGGAATTAAATACAAGCAAAATAACTGGGAACCTTGAAAAATATATGAAAAAGTAGAATAAATATAATAACAAAATGATAATAACGACATCATAGTAAATGTTTGATATGCCCTCCAAGACTGATGACATGGCTAAGTAAATAAACAATCAAACCAATAATCAAATGATCAAACAGCAAAACAGTGAAACAGTGAAACTGCGAAACAGTGAAACAGTAAAACAGTAAAACTGTAAAAGGGTAAAAGGGTAAAAGGGTAAAACGGTAAAAGGGTAAAACGGTGAAACAGGAAAACAGGAAAACAGTAAAACAGCAAAACAGTCGGACAATCGAACAACCCAATAAAACAGTCTGACAGTCAGGCAATCGGTCAATCAAATAATCAAACAATCAAACAACCATCAAAGAAACAATCAATGGAACGTTCGGACAGATAATCAGGCAATCAAACAATTAAACAACCAAACATTCAAATAAACAAGCAGATGCACTTTTAACACTTACGGTAGATTATTCTAATGTTAAAGTGAGTGTAGTATTAGAGCAGCTATAAAAGCAGCATGTAAAATTTTACATCCTGAAATTCAACTAAAGCAAAAAAGGAACACCACAATTAGTATTGACAATTTTTGTTATCTGTATTTTTAAACAAATTTACAATTCTTGTACTACTATAATTTTTATCTCCTTTGTGTTTTTTATTAAATGGAAGTACATGGGAAATATTTTAACTGTGTTTAATTCCACACCATGGAATGGACACTTAAAGTTAGTATAAGGTTATGATTAATCCTTAAAATTCAATAAACATTAAATGTATGAAAATACGTTTTTTTGAGGATATTTGGATAACCTAACAGCATAGTAGTGAGTCGAAAAATAGTTGATGTGGAAGATCCTGTACATTTAAATATATATTTCACTATTGATCTTCCACAAAGTTTATTTCACATATTTTTCTATTATCCCCGTGAATCTTAAAAATGTGGATGAAAAAAAAACAAAAAAAACCAAAAAAAAATATATATATATATGAAAAAATATATAATAATAAAATAAGGTAAATAAAAAAGAAAAAAAAGAAAAAGAAAAGAAAAAAAGAAATAAAAAAAGCATTTTGTAAGTAATTAGATAATAATGAATATAAAATTCGATAGTAATTATAAAAACCTACCTGTAAATGATTGTTGTTGTTAATTAATTAAAAAAAAAAGGAAAAAAAAACTCTTGATTCAGGATGATTTGGACAATCATAAACTACTAGGCACCGTGCTAATGGTTTTTTTCGACCACGGCCAAATTTAGAGAATAGAATAGAAATATTTTTCTATTATTTTTATTAGCAATTCACACCCTATTAAATCATCCTGTATATTATAATACAAAATTGTCATCTATAATAATTTAACTATGATGATAGCTTTACAAGTTTAAACATTACAAGAAAGATATAAACAATTTTTATTGAATGAACTGAAACCAACAATCAAGAAGGAAAAAATTAAATGTATACTAATGGTAATTTCATTAAGGTGTAAAACCTTGAGTCTATCTTTAATACAATTTTCAGTACACGAAAAAGTATAATTTAACGATTCAACAAGGGATTTGTCGACTAAATCCAACTGGTTTTAAATTTCAATGTGCTCATCGTTTTTCATTACTAAACATGATTCGTCAGCTTAGAAAGAAAGCAATTTTATTAGAATTACCTCTCATATTTTAGGAATAATAAGGGCAAAAATATTATATTCTTCATAATTTTTCAAGATGTTTTTAAAACCTGGTCATAAGATCAATCGAAGATCAATATAAATTGTTATATGAACAGATTTTATACGATGCCACGATTAATAGTTCTCAGCAGTTACTAATTTCACTTAAATAAAAATTAACAAGAAAATATAGAAAATGGATATAACGGCCGTAATTCCAAGTAAAGGGAGTTCCAACTGATTACGATCAAAGGTAAAAGCGTTAATTCACAATTCCTCTTTAACATTCGTAATATAACATGGTATGATGTGGTATATACTGGAGAACTGGTACAGTGGAATAACTACAGAGCTAGAAGCGTAACTAAGAGCAGTATTAAGTTGAGATTTGCACTTTAATTGGAGTAAATGGAGTTGAGTTCGTGCATCAACGATCTCCAAACGAAAAACTATTAATTAAAGATATTTTAAGTATAAAGTATCAATCGAGATGGTTTGGAGCCTTGTTGACAATATCGGTAACTATGATATTAGGCGGAGAATACAGGTAGCGAAATCGGTAACTTACCAGCTCCAACCTCATGCAAATTGCCTTAAATATAATATCCAAATGGTGCTCGTCAGAGGGGCTCAGTGTCAATCCGAGCAAAATAACTATTGTCCCGTTCACTAAAAGGAGAAGATTCAATCTCAGAACTCCTGTACTGAATGGAACGATAATAAATCTTTTCGGTGAATTCAAGTATCTAGGAGTAATCCTGGATCAAAAACTTACCTGGAACTCACATCTGGAAAGGACTCTTACTAAAGCAACAGCGGCAATATGGACATGCCGTAGGTTGTTTGGTATGGCTTGGGGTCTAAGACCGAAAATGACACATTGGTCTTATCTTTCGGTTGTCAGATCTATGGTAACCTACGCATCATGCGTATGGTGGCCAAAAACAGAGGAAAAAGCAGCACCGGAAAAGTTTCAGAAACTGCAACACCTTGCCTGTTTAGGGACTACAGGGGCAATGCACTCTTGTCCCACACAGCTATGGAGGCTATGCTTGACCTACTTCCCTTGCACTTATATGTAAGGAGCAACTATATGCGCCGAACATGATCTAGTTATAACAAACACCATTTTCCGACAAAAGGATAAATTTAAAGGCACCTGGCGTCACCCCAGATCAGGTCACTGGCATCTACTGGACTATGTTATCGTACGTAGGAAGCATCTCAAGGACGTCCAAATTCCAAAGGCGCGCATTGATAGCGAATGTTGGACCGATCATCGTCCTGTTGTCTCTAAAATGAACATTGTTATGAGACCCAAACACCGAAGAACTCAAGTAAAACGTAGACTCCGTCTCTGTATTAGTAAATTGCGTGACCAACAAACCGTCGAACAGCTAAAGCAAAAAGTTCAAGAGAATTTGAGTGCACTAAGAAGAAACCAATTCTGTAGATGCCGCTGCTACCTGGACACAAATTAAAGACAGTTTAAAAAGTGCGAGTGAGGAAATTCTTGGCACTGCAGCAAGTAAAAAACAGGAGGACTAGTTCAATGATAATGAAGCTTTTATACAAGAACTTCTTGACCGCAAACATATTACCTTCCAAAACGCTATCAACCACCCCAACGACTGATCAAAAGCAGAAGCTTTTACCCAATCTAAATATGAAACGCAACGCGAAATCAGAAGAATAAAGAACGAGTGGTGGGCAAGCAAGGCCAGAGAAATTCAAAGGTACGCCGATTCACACGACTACAGGAATTTCTTTCAAGGAGTAAAAGCAGTGTACGGCCCCAGTCGGAAAAATATGTGCCCTATTAAAGATTTAAATGGAAATCTCCTCAAAGAAGACCAGGAAATAAGAGCCCGATGGAAGGAAAACTACTCTAACATTCTTAACCAGCAAAGTCAAGCCGATCACGATATTATAAATCTTATCCCTCAATATGACACCTTCGAAGACTTAGATAAACCACTAACAACGGAAGAGATCTTAACCGCCATTGGGCAGCTAAAAGATAACAAATCTCCCGGCGCCGACTCACTCCCAGCTGAGATCTTTAAAGCTGTGTCGTCAGAGCTCATACCCTACCTCAAAAAAAATGTTTGATGTCGTGTGGGAAAGTGGTCAAGCTCCGCAGGAGTTTCGTGATACACTTTTATTCGACCTCTTCAAAAACAAAGGGAGCGCTGCGGAATGTGGAAATTACAGGGGTATAGCTCTCCTGGCTGTTGGAGGGAAGATACTCACTAAAGCGATGGCAAATAGGCTAACACCTGTTATGGAAAAGTTCCTGAAACACAGAGTGGCTTTAGACCAAACCGAGGCACATCGGATTTAATCTTCACACTTAAACAGCTTCAAGAAAAAGCACTCGAACATCAAGGAGAAATTCACATGGCCTTCATTGATTTAACCAAGGCGTTTGACTCGGTGGATAGGGATGTGCTCTAGAAAATTATGTTCCGCTTAGGTATCCCTAGAAAATTTGTGGAAGTATGTCGCAGCCTACATACAAACAACAACGCCCAGGTTATGTATAATAATGAGGCAACCGAACCTTTCCAAACCCTCACTGGAGTTAGGCAGGGATGTGTCCTGGCACCCCTATTTTTTAATTTATTTACCACTGCTCTAACAATTATTGTTGACAACAAACTGACAGTCAGAGGAATAGGTCTCAGATACCGTTTTGATGGCGGTCTCTTTAACATAGGGCGCTTTAGAGCTTTCACGAAGACACGCACACGATTCATTTGTGATCTCCAGTATGCGGATGACTGTGCACTTTTAGCCTCTACGCCGGAAGAGCTTCAAGAACTTTTAGATGTGTATGCCCAGAGCCATGATTCCTTGGGACTTAAAATCAACATTGGAAAGACTAAGATTATGTCAACTCCTCATCAAGTGAACCAAATAGACATTACACTTAACGGAAATTCTCTTGAAGTGGTGGATCAGTTCAATTACTTAGGCAACGTTGTTAATGGCAAAGCAAACATGGACAGCGAGATTCGCAATAGAATTAACGCTGCATCTAGAGCACTCTGGGGACTTAGAGAGAGAGTATTTGACAACCACGACCTTGCTTTGTCAACGAAAATGGCTGTCTACAGAGCAGTTGTCATTCCAACACTGCTATATGGATGTGAAAGCTGGGTCACTTACCGTCGTCATGTGAAAGAATTAGAATGTTTTCAGCAAAGACACCTCAGAAGTATGATGAAAATCCGTTGGTTCCATCACATATCAAACGTGGAAGTACTCAGGAGAGCAAACAGCCTTCCAATTGAGGTGCTTATTTCAAGAGCACGCCTAAGATGGGCAGGTCACGTTCATCGTATGCATGATAACCGCCTTCCTAAATGTACACTTTATGGTGAATTGCTAAGCGGTAGAAGAAGGCGTGGCTGTCAACGAAAGGGGTTCAAAGACGCTCTCCATGAAAATCTAAAATCCTGCGGTATTGCAGACGAGCAATGGGAACAACTTGCAGCGGACAGAACCGAATGGCGAGGGGTTGTGGCCAGCTATCAAGGAAATGTTGCTGCAAGAAGGCCGAATCCAAGACCTAGCCAGGTCTATGTTTGTCCTGACTGCGGTCGACATGTGCTCTCCCGAATTGGCCTCTATAGCCATAGTCGTGTGCACCGTAGATGAATGGGAATTACAATAGACTACACCTTTTACTTATTTTTTATTGTACATAATCTATCGACTGTAACATTTTTATACTCGGACTCGAGTAACGGCTAATGAAAAATGGCAGACAAAAAGTAGTTGTTGATACTCTTCAAGTAGGATATCTACGAAAGTGTAGAATGGATATGCTACATACTATTTTTATAACTCTCAATTTAAATGCAGGTTTAGCTAGTTAGTTTCAGTTTAAAATTTAACCAAATTTACAGTATAAGTAGGAAAAATGATCAAAAAAGAAACTGAATTTAACAAAATTTACTGTTTACATTAGAAATTTCATAGAATTTTCAGTATAAATTGGGAATTTACAAAATTTTATAATTTGAATTGGAAATTTGACAAAATATACAGTTAAAGTGGAAAGTTAACAATTTTTTTTTTAGTTTAAACTGGAACAAATAAAGAGGTGAAGAATAAGAATGCCCTATAATACAATTGGCAAATATTACCAGGGAACTGATAGGAACGAGATTATTGAATTTATTAAATATATATTATGAGTACTGACTAATATTCGACTTTTGAAACATATAGGACTTTCACAGGAATTCTATACACTTGCAACTTATACGATTGCATGCCTGTATTGTATACTGAATTATTTATTTTCGCAGTATATGACATGATTTAGTAGATAGAAAGAGAAATCAGACGTTAAAATCAATAAGCTATAAATTTCTAATATTTAATTAAAACAATCAATATCTCTGTACAATTGTACTTGTTTATAAGAGTTCAAGCTCTACAGCCTCAAGATGGTCTACGAGGAGGTATTTATAATCGACAGCCCAAACATTTTTGGGCTGCTGAAAACCCTCGTGTTACTAGAGAGTATGGATTTCAGGAAAAATTTAGTTTCATCGTTTTTTGCATATTAAAGGATAATAAATTTTTTTTTATACATTTATTTAACGTCGGCCTACTTCCGCTACTGAGGCCTAACACCGACACCTGTAGACGAGCTACCCCCAACCAGGAATTTTGTCGAACCTCTTCCCTTAAGAAGAGTAGGGATCTTTTACTTGTCTAACATTTAATAGACAAGGGACCGACGGCTTTAAATCCCCTCCGAAGGATGGTATATCCCCTATACAACCCTCGCCTAAGGCTATATAGCTTCTGCGCATACACTGATATACAAGCCGCTTTAAGATGTGTGAGGCGAGGACGCGGTCTTCGTTGGAACGGTCACCCATCCAACTACTAACCGCGCCTTACGTTGCTTTACATCGCATATCGAAGTATGTACATAGTAAAGACGCACCCACGCTCGCCCCCTTGATAATAAAATAAGCTACTAAGATATGACGAAATACTGACGTCTAGAAAGCATTCTATAAGAACAATTGTTGAAGATTTTATTGACAATATGTCTCTTGAGGACTACAGAAGTTGTTGGCATCGGCTTGATGGGGTTCCGCTGCATTGTAGAGCAGTAGTTAGTACAGAATTCGTAATTACTAGGTGCACTCCAGAGTGCACGCTATTTTCAACGTTGGGTGCACTCCAAATCACGAATGCCTTGGATGTGACGTTATTCATGGAGTGCGCGGCAGTGCGTATTTATACAGTAAGAAGTATGTAGGTTCCTCATCAGCAGTCCGTGGTGTAGTGGCTAGGTTATCCGATTTCGTGAGGTCGAGGGTTCGGATCAACTTTTTACGGTTTTAACCTCTCCACAATAAAATTGTGAGAGGTTACTAAAATTGGTTCAAAAACGAAAATTGAGATAACATCAAATCTTTACGTTTTGAGGTCCTAGGAACCCAAAAAAGTGGTTTTTGAAAAATGTCTGTGTGTGTGTATGTGTGTATGTGTGTTAGCACGATAGCGCCGAAACTACTGAACGGATTTGAATGAAACTTTGCGTATGCGTTTCTTTAGTGTCGCAGAAGATCTGAAAAGGTTTTGGTTGAGATCGGATTACGTTTAGTGCCGTTTTGACGCAACAAGTTGTTTATTTTATAATTACTTTCAATTTGCAATGGAACCATTGAAAAGCAGTTAAAATTCTGATTTCAACGATATGCCATACTTCCACCCTTTCGATTTGGTTTCCGTGAAAAAATTAAAAACAAAGCAAATATGGCATAGATCGCATTTCGCATGACATGATCGATGCGCGTCCTTTACATCATGAAACTAGTCACATCACGCGTCAATTCACGTGTGCGGGTTTCTTCTCTGCTCTAGAAGTAGAGCGGATTACGTTTAATGCCGTTTTTAAATATATATACAGACAAATCGAAGAATTAAACTACAAATATTCCTCTAAAATCTAGTAAAATTACTGAAATGCTAATGTTTGATTTAACAAAGACAGCCGCGAGCGATCGGTTTGCAATGAGCAAATTTTGATGATTGTCATTGTCATCGTTTGTCATCCGATAACGTTGGTGTCATGTCATGTTAATAAGAATTCGGCACATTTGTAACTTTTAAGGATTGTGGATTGTCACAAACTTTAAAGGTAGATGTAACAATATCAGTATCATATGCTTTCTGTACCTTCGTTGGTGAATTTATTATAGATTATCACTTTGCCAATTTTCAGTTTGTTGCTTTACAAATCTGTAGTATTTAGGATAACTAGACTTTCTTAGTCGTTCAAGTGATGTTAAAGTTGTTAATATCCTAATAGTATATTATTCAACGAGCGATAATATAGGTAATAACTCGCATAGATGATTGTAAATTCATTAAGTTGAGGGTTTTTTAGTGCCCCAGAAGATCTGAAAAGGTTTTGGATGAGATCGGATTACGTTTAGTGCCGTTTTGTTACACAATTTAATGCTCTTTTCGGCTTCAAAGATCCACCGAGTGGGGAGGTTCCAGCCGCTTCCAGTAGCTAAATCTTTTTTACTACATTCTGTTAACAACTAAAATATGTAATACGAATATTTATTTAGGTTAGTTCGTTAGGTTAAACACGTTAGTATTATTTGATGTTATATAGTTGCTTATGATAGATAGTTTACCTTGCCTTTGACGTTTTCTTAATAACTAATATGCGTAATATGAATATTTCTTTAGGTTATTTAGTTAGGTTAAATATGTTAATATTCAATCAATCAAGCATTTCAAAACTTAGACCCTACTAAAGTTAGAGTTACTATAACGGATGGTGTCTCTTCTCGTATAGTTAAATGTCTGGATGATAATGGCCAACACTTTGAACATTTATTAAAGTAGTATTTAGAATTAGTCTTTTTTGTAATTTTATTTTGGTCATTTAATTATTAGCCCAATGAAGTTGGACGAAATTTTGGGAACAGGCTTATTCTGTGGTACTTTTTAACATATCAGAAGTATTCCCTACCCGTAGACGCCAGCGGAGGGGAGGGGGGGGGAAACAAAATAAGTTAAGAAAATCAGTTTTTCGCAAAAAACACGGAAAGTATCGATTTTACTGTAAAATATGTACACATGAAAATTATAGTTAATAAAAATCTGCACAATTTCCTTTCTTTTAATTTCAAGTCCAGTGGAAGTATAGTAACGTAAAGAAATAAGTTTTTATAGTTTTTATAGGCTTAAAATGTCATGAAACGTCGAGATTTTAAATTTGAAAGAAAAAAATTCCTTGTCTATCTGTCTGTAACTTTTTTGTGCGCACGTTTACTCTAGAACCGTTTGTGATATTGACTTGAAATTTGATACATTTATGTATTGTAACGAGATCTGGATTATATTTTGATCTAATTCCGTTGAAGGGTTCGGGGGTAAATGGGGTAAATAAGGGTAAATAGACAAAACAAACAAATAAGAGTCCATAAAATTGCAATTTAGGTCATGTACGAAAAGTTAAGGTCTCAATTTTTTTTGAACGCACATCCCCCCGCTCCCCTCCCCCCCCCCCGCCGTTATCAAGTTCAATACCACCCCTACGCTATTATGAATGGGAGTAACAAAATTAAAATGTGATGTAGTGCATATACAAAAACGAAACACCTAAAAACATTTTTTTAGCGTTATCTACCCCCTCTAGCAACCCCATTGCCACCCGCACCCTATTATTAAAAGGGGTAAAAAAAATTAAAATGTAATTTAGCGTATATACAAGAACGAAACGTCTAAAAAAACTTTTTTGGCATTGGCTACCTCCTCTAGCAACCCCATTGCCACACCCTATTATTTATTAAAAGGAGTAAAAAAAATTAAAATTTGCTTTAGCGTTACAAGAACGAAACGTCTAAAAAAACTGTTTTGGCGTTGGCTACCTCCCCTGCCACCCCTATTGCCATCCCAATTATTGAAAGGGGTAAAAAAATTAAAATGTGATTTAGTATGTATACAAAAACGAAACGTCTAAAAAAAATTTTTTGGCGGTAGCTACCCCCTCTACCACCCCCATTGCCATCCCAATCCTATTATTGAAAGGGGTAAAAAAATTAAAATGTGATTTAGTGTGTATACAAAAACGAAACATCCAAAAAAAAAATTTTGGCGTTAGCTACCCCCTCTACCACCACCATTGCCACCCCCACCCTATTATTAAGGAGAGTAAAAAATTAAATTGGGATTTAATGTGCGTACGAAAGCCAACGGCCTCTAATTTTTTTTTACATTAGCCACCCCTTCTACCACCCCCACTCTATTATTAAAGGGAATAAAATATTACAGTGGGATTTAGTGTGCATAAGACTTGGATACAAAATCTGGATGTGAAAGTAGTGATTCCTTGGGCAGCGGTTTTTAACTACATACGAACTATTGAAGCCGAGATAGATTTTTTGAAATTTTGACAGTTTTGCGATGCAACGGAAACGCGGGCGTTCCTCACTAAAATCTCAAAAATTGTCGTTTGGATCGCAAAATGTTTCAAATGAAAGTTGTAGAGAATTCGATTACGAGTAATTTTCTTTTATTTGTCATTTCCATTCGATCAATATTGGCAGAGATATGAATTTTTAAACATCTTCATAGCGCGCTACCAGAACGCTTGTTTCATGATAAAACTCGAAAACGATAGGTCGTACGCATATAGTGTATCTAATGAAAGTTAAAGAGAGTCAAATATTGAATACGTTGATGTATGCACAAAATCGTTTTGATAACGAGTGAATTGAGTTAAAAGGGAGAAACATGAAAAATTATAATTTTCAAGTGCATTTAGGCAAATAGCCATTTTTTGACTACTAAAGGTTTTTTGAAGGGAATCAAATCATCTGTAAAATGAACTTCAAGTGACCTTCATACGATGAATATTTCACGAGTTACAACTGTTTAAAGCCATGAGCAAAACTTTCTTTTTTAATATAAATGAAGATTGTCTTGCAAGAACTGGCCATAACAATTTTTTTTTAAATTGGTTTTGGCCTATTGTTATTAGTTTATAGTCCTCAGGTCTTACCCAATGATTACCGATAGATCAGCTTATGATTGTTCTTTGGTAGGCATATAACACGTTATATTAGAAGCCAGATTTTGCTCAATAAATCTGGAAATTAGTTAATATCTTTGAAACGGCTTAATATAGGTACAGGAATGTATAATAAAAGTACTCTGAGTTGAGTGTAGATTTTAAAATAGAAAAATATACAGGGTGTTCCATTTAAATTAACGAATATGTTGCCAATTTTACCTACAATTGGAAACGCTGCGCTGTCGATAATATTTTAGGCTTACAGAGCATACTTTGTCACCTTGATACCCAAACTTTCAAAAAGATATGTTTACCCGTTCTCCATATACTATACTCCACCCATCATGAATCACCCTGTATATCGTTTATTGCAGTATGTATATAAGTTGGGCTTGTATTAGACACCGTCATCGACTGAAATCAAGTACTTCTCTTGTTTAAATGAATAGTGAAATGAAAAACGCAATAATTTACCGAATCATTAGTAAATAATCCGGTAGAAATATGAAGAGCTGGGCTACAAGCAAATGGCGTGGCCATCAATCGAACAAGCGATGGTCATCTCAAGAAGGACAAATAACGAATTCCACCTCTTTTATGTTTTAGTTTGAGAAGATGTCGTCATACCATGGGAGCGCCACATGCCGGTCCAGCTAAATACTATATCTGATATGAGTCTATGTGGAGCATGTTATGTTGTAATATATTGTATCATTGCGTAATAATATAGATTTATATAACCGCCCAAAGGTGGTATGTACCTACGTGAGATTTATTTCAATTCCATAAATGTTGACAATGATAAATCATATTGAAATGAAAAAAGTCTTACTAGTGTTAGAATAAAAAAGTTTCTCCTCAAACTCCTAAATTCCCAAAAAATAAACTACCCCTTACAAATTTAGAAAATCCAATTTCGTTGAGCTATACAACTCTTTGTGTACTGTAAATTGAGAGCAGTTATGCCAAACCGAAAACATGAATATGGCAGTTGTTGATGAACTGTACAGTGTTTTGAACGGTGCTTTTATTTTATTTTTATTATATAAAAATTAAAATAAACCAGAGAATAATATTTAATTTTGTCGATTCAATGCATTTATTAATTTTTAAAAATGCCTACTCGTACCTCTTATGTGCTGAGAATTTCCAATTTCTGCTAAATTATGTCTTGTGGTAAAATTTTGTTGTAAAGTTCAATTTTTCCAAAATTTTTTAATGTCATTACAATAACATTAGAAAATCTCCTATACAGGATGGGGCAATAGTGCGTCGGACCTAGATATCTCGAGTTCTACGATAGCTAGAAATTCTTTAAAAAATTGCAAGTAAACTAGACAAAAAAGTCTATAACTGGAAATTATTTTCGAACAAATAGGGCGAGCCAAGACGAAATTACAGGACCAGGTGCCTTTTTTTAAATGGAATGCTATGTATTTCAGTACATTTTTTGAAGCCTCTTTCTAGAGCCTAGGCTCTACTCATTCCTACATTAGCATTGAATATCTCCCAACCACTTGGATGTAACAAATTTTTTGTTGACATAATGCAATCTGCAGATGGATATTGAAAAAATTACTACAGTCACAATAATTATAGGTTTTAAAAAAAAATTATATGAATACCAGTTACGAGACATCTAGTTAATGTTTTTGAATAATTTTCACTTCATAAAAATGTACAGGGTGACCAAACATAATTTTTCAATTAAGAACATTTTAAATTGAATTTTCTCAAATTTTTCAAATGGAACACCCTATATTTTTCGTCGATGTGATGTAGAAATGAAAAACGAACATTTTTTGTAAGTGCTTCCCTATAGCTAATTGCAACACCATTTTCGTTTTATAAATAAGTAAGCGTCAAATTCAAGAATAAACTTAAAAAAAGTTTCTCTCAAATAATTCATTAGAAAAATTTATAATAGATGTTCGACGTGTTGCCCATTCTGATACACACGTCTTTTTGCAATTTTGAAATGAGGCTCCATTTAGTGGGACCATTTCTTCGAATCCATTGAAATGAATAAATTATTATTTATTATTATTTATTATTAGCCATTACTCGAGTCCGAGTATAAAAAAGAATGTTACAGTCGATAGATTGTGTGTAATAAAAAACAAGTAAAAAGTGTAGTCTATTGTAATTCCCATTCATCTACGGTGCACACGACTATGGTTAGAGGCCAATTCGGGAGAGCACATGTCGACCTGGTTAGGTCTTGGATTCGGCCTTCTTGCAGCAACATTTCCTTGATAGTTGGCCACAACCCCTCGCCATTTGGTTCTGTCCGCTGCATGTTGTTCCCATTGCTCGTCTGGAATACCGCAGGATTTTAGATTTTCATGGAGAACGTCTTTGAACCTCTTTCGTTGACCGCCACGCCTTCTTCTACCGCTTAGCAATTCACCATAAAGTGTACATTTAGGAAGACGGTTATCATGCATACGATGAACGTGACCTGCCCATCTTAGGCGTGCTCTTGAAATAAGCACCTCAATTGGAAGGCTGTTTGCTCTCCTGAGTACTTCCACGTTTGATATGTGATGGAACCAACGGATTTTCATCATACTTCTGAGGTGTCTTTGCTGAAAACGTTCTAATTCTTTCACATAAAATTTTTTTTATTATCATTTAATATGCAAAAAACGATGAAACTAAATTTTTCCTGAAATCCATACTCTCTAGTAACATGAGGGTTTTCAGCAGCCCAAAAATGTTTATTTCGTCGATTATAAATACCTCCTCGTAGACCATCTTGAGGCTGTAGAGCTTGAACTCTTATAAACATGTACAATTGTACAGAGATATTGATTGTTTTAATTAAATATTAGAAATTTATAGCTTATTGATTTTAACGTCTGATTTCTCTTTCTATCTACTAAATCATGTCATATACTGCGAAAATAAATAATTCAGTATACAATACAGGCATGCAATCGTATAAGTTGCAAGTGTATAGAATTCCTGTGAAAGTCCTATATGTTTCAAAAGTCGAATATTAGTCAGTACTCATAATATATATTTAATAAATTCAATAATCTCGTTCCTATCAGTTCCCTGGTAATATTTGCCAATTGTATTATAGGGCATTCTTATCCTTCACCTCTTTATTTGTTCCAGTTTAAACTATAAAAAAAATTGTTAACTTTCCACTTTAACTGTATATTTTGTCAAATTTCCAATTCAAATTATAAAATTTTGTAAATTCCCAATTTATACTGAAAATTCTATGAAATTTCTAATGTAAACAGTAAATTTTGTTAAATTCAGTTTCTTTTTTTGATCATTTTTCCTACTTATACTGTAAATTTGGTTAAATTTTAAACTGAAACTAACTAGCTAAACCTGCATTTAAATTGAGAGTTATAAAAATAGTATGTAGCATATCCATTCTACACTTTCGTAGATATCCTACTTGAAGAGTATCAACAACTACTTTTTGTCTGCCATTTTTCATTAGCCGTTACTCGAGTCCGAGTATAAAAATGTTACAGTCGATAGATTATGTACAATAAAAAACAAGTAAAAGGTGTAGTCTATTGTAATTCCCATTCATCTACGGTGCACACGACTATGGCTATAGAGGCCAATTTGGGAGAGCACATGTCGACCGCAGTCAGGACAAACATAGACCTGGTAAGGTCTTGGATTCGGCCTTCTTGCAGCAACATTTCCTTGATAGCTGGCCACAACCCCTCGCCATTCGGTTCTGTCCGCTGCAAGTTGTTCCCATTGCTCGTCTGCAATACCGCAGGATTTTAGATTTTCATGGAGAGCGTCTTTGAACCCCTTTCGTTGACAGCCACGCCTTCTTCTACCGCTTAGCAATTCACCATAAAGTGTACATTTAGGAAGGCGGTTATCATGCATACGATGAACGTGACCTGCCCATCTTAGGCGTGCTCTTGAAATAAGCACCTCAATTGGAAGGCTGTTTGCTCTCCTGAGTACTTCCACGTTTGATATGTGATGGAACCAACGGATTTTCATCATACTTCTGAGGTGTCTTTGCTGAAAACATTCTAATTCTTTCACATGACGACGGTAAGTGACCCAGCTTTCACATCCATATAGCAGTGTTGGAATGACAACTGCTCTGTAGACAGCCATTTTCGTTGACAAAGCAAGGTCGTGGTTGTCAAATACTCTCTCTCTCTCTAAGTCCCCAGAGTGCTCTAGATGCAGTGTTAATTCTATTGCGAATCTCGCTATCCATGTTTGCTTTGTCATTAACAACGTTGCCTAAGTAATTGAACTGATCCACCACTTCAAGAGAATTTCCGTTAAGTGTAATGTCTATTTGGTTCACTTGATGAGGAGTTGACATAATCTTAGTATTTCCAATGTTGATTTTAAGTCCCAAGGAATCATAGCTCTGGGCATACACATCTAAAAGTTCTTGAAGCTCTTCAGGCGTAGAGGCTAAAAGTGCACAGTCATCCGCATACTGGAGATCACAAATGAATCGTGTGCGTGTCTTCGTGAAAGCTCTAAAGCGCCCTATGTTAAAGAGACCGCCATCAGAACGGTATCTGAGACCTATTCCTCTGGTTGTCAGTTTGTTGTCAACAATAATTGTTAGAGCATTGGTAAACAAATTAAAAAGTAGGGGTGCCAGGACACATCCCTGCCTAACTCCAGTGAGGGTTTGGAAAGGTTCGGTTGCCTCACTATTATACATAACCTGGGCGTTGTTGTTTGTATGTAGACTGCGACATACTTCCACAAATTTTCTAGGGATACCTAAGCGGAGCATAATTTTCCAGAGCGCTTCCCTGTTCACCGAGTCAAACGCCTTGGTTAAATCAATGAAGGCCACGTGAATTTCTCCTTGATGTTCGAGTGCTTTTTCTTGAAGCTGTTTAAGTGTGAAGATTAGATCCGATGTGCCTCGGTTTGGTCTAAAGCCACTCTACTCTGTGTTTCAGGAAGTAACTTTTCCATAACAGGTGTTAGCCTATTTGCCATCGCTTTAGTGAGTATCTTCCCTCCAACAGCCAGGAGAGCTATACCCCTGTAATTTCCACAGTCCGCAGCGCTCCCTTTGTTTTTGAAGAGGTTGATTAAAAGTGTATCACGAAACTTCTGCGGAGCTTGACCACTTTCCCATACGACATCAAACAGTTTTTTGAGGTAGGGTATGAGCTCTGACGACACAGCTTTAAAGATCTCAGCTGGGAGTGAGTTTGGGGCGGGAGATTTGTTATTTTTTAGCTGCCCAATGCCGGTTAAGATCTCTTCCGTTGTTAGTGGTTTATCTAAGTCTTCGAAGATGTCATATTGAGGGATAAGATTTATAATATCGTGATTGGCTTGACTTTGCTGGTTAAGAATGTTAGAGTAGTGTTCTTTCCATCGGGCTCTTATTTCCTGGTCTTCTTTGAGGAGATTTTCATTTAAATCTTTAATAGGGCACATATATTTCCGACTGGGGCCGTACACTGCTTTTACTCCTTGAAAGAAATTCCTGTAGTCGTGTGAATCGGCGTACCTTTGAATTTCTCTGGCATTGCTTGCCCACCACTCGTTCTTTATTCTTCTGATTTCGCGTTGCGTTTCATACATAGATTGGGTAAAAGCTTCTGCTTTTGATGAGTCGTTGGGGTGGTTGATAGCGTTTTGGAAGGCAATATGTTTGCGGTCAAGAAGTTCTTGTATAAAAGCTTCATTATCATTGAACCAGTCCTCCTGTTTTTTACTTGCTGCAGTGCCAAGAATTTCCTCACTCGCACTTTTTAAACTGTCTTTAATTTGTGTCCAGGTAGTAGCGACATCTACAGAATTGGTTTCTTCTAGTGCACTCAAATTCTCTTGAACTTTTTGCTTTAGCTGTTCGACGGTTTGTTGGTCAAGCAATTTACTAATACAGAGACGGGGTCTACGTTTTACTTGAGTTCTTCGGTGTTTGGGTCTCATAACAATTTTCATTTTAGAGACAACAGGACGATGATCGGTCCAACATTCGCTATCAATGCGCGCCTTTGTAATTTGGACGTCCTTGAGATGCTTCCTACGTACGATAACATAGTCCAGTAGATGCCAGTGACCTGATCTGGGGTGACGCCAGGTGCCTTTAAATTTATCCTTTTGTCGGAAAATGGTGTTTGTTATAACTAGATCATGTTCGACGCATTTAGTTAGGAGTAGTTGACCGTTAGCGTTCATGTTGCCCAAACCGTTCTTGCCTATGATGCCTAGCCAGTTGTCTGCATCTCTCCCTACTCTAGCGTTAAAATCGCCAAGAATAACGAGTCGTTCCGTTTTAGGTATTCTACAGAGGGTTTCTTCCAGCTGTTGATAGAAGCTTTCCTTGGTTTCGTGACTTGCATCCAGAGTGGGAGCATTGCCATCTGATAGCTTATAGCGTAGCAGTATTAGACGCTCGGATAGGCCTTGTGGTACTTGTGTTAAGTTAGATACAAGTTGATTCCGAACGGCAAATCCTACTCCATGTTGTCTTCTTCAATTGGTGGGAATACCTTTCCAATAGAAGGTGTAGTACTTTTCTGCGAGAGAGCCTTCCTCCAAAAATCGAGTTTCGCTGAGAGCTGTAACGTCAACATTGAGTCAGTGAAGTTCTCTATCTATTAGAGCAGTTCTTCTTTCAGGACGATCGGTGCGAGTGCTGTCGTTCAAAGTACGAACATTCGAAGCGCCGTAGATGAAAGAATTAGTTTTCTTGGATTTAATTTGTCGTGTGTTTTCGACATTCGATGAGGTGTCCCTGTGGGCACCCTCCCCCGGAGATCCGATCAGGAGGGTATTTTACTTCCGGATGATTTTGTCCCACTTGAACGCTCCATCATTTTTTTTTAAGCCTTAATCGACTGAAAACGAAGTTGCATTTGAAGTTTTAGCTGGAGCAGGTATGCAACTGACCAGTTCGGTTTTTTCGCTTTCAAAAGCGCCTACAATTTTGTAATTGGGCCAGAGGTGAAATGCAACATGATGTCAGCTTCTTCAATACTGTTTTATTCAGTGATGAGGCAACTTTTCATAAAAATGGCTTTGTTAATGGACACAATTTCCACTATTATGCGTCGGAAAGTCCTTACTTTTTTATGCAAGTTGACAACCAACACAGATGGTCTATAAACGTTTGGGGAGGAATTATTGGAGAACATGTAATAGGGCCACATTTCTTTGATGGTACATTGTCTGGAGCTATTTATCTTCGTTTTTTGGAAAACTATGTGCCACAATTATTGGTAAATCTCCCTAAAAGAATTCGAAATCCACTAAATGGCCTGCTAGATCCCCAGATCTTACAAAAATGAATTTCTTTTTATGGGGATACGTGAAGGAAATTGACACACCAACAACAGTACAAAATATGAGGGAAAAATAATAACTACCTTTACATCACACCGGCAATTTTAGGAACAGTGGGAACCTCATTTTATAAGCGCATAGAAATGTGTGTCAATCAAAATGGGCAACATGTGGAACATGAAGTTTTTCTGCTGAGTTATTTGAAGAAATCTCTTTTTTTAAGTTTGTTTTTGAATTTTGTAATTATTGCTCAATAAAACGAAATTGGTTGTAATTAGCCCTAGGAAAAAATTTACAAAAAATGTTCCTTTTCCATTTCTACATCACATCGTTGAAAAATATACAGGGCGTTCCATTTGAAAAAATTGAGAAAATTCAAATAAAATGTGATTTAGTATGTATACAAAACCGAAACGTCAAAAAAAATTTAGTTAGCGTTAGCTGCCCACTCTACCACCCCCATTGCCACCATCACCCTATTATTAAAGGGGGTAAAAAAATCTAAATGTAATTTATTGTATATACAAAAACGAAACGTCTAAAAAAAATTTTTTTGGCGTCAGCTACCCTCTCTACCACCTCCATTGTCACCCTCACCATATTATTAAAGGGGTTAAAAAAAATTAAAATGTGATTTAGGGCGTAGACAAAAACGAAACTTGGTCGGGTAATTTCGTCTTGGCTTGCCCTGTATGTTCGAAAATATTTTCCAGTTATAGACTTTTTTATCCAGTTTACTTGCCATGTGTAACAAAATTTCTAGCTATCGCAGATCTCCAGATATCGAGGTCCGAGGCACTATTCCCCCACCCTGTATATTGCTAAACAAGGGCTCCAAGGCAACACACTCAAGAGGCTTTAAATCAGTTTGATGCTCTTTATCTCCCACTAAACCATGCATATTGTATAGCTACAGAACACCAAATACAATAAATTTAAAGTCCTAAATTATTTAATCGTGTATTGACTCAAAATGAAATTCAGAAACTCCGCTGCTTGGTATTCTGAGGTTAAATTATATTTCAAAAGTTTAAATGCAAACTCCACCTTTACATTATATGGCATTTGTTAGATTGGTTTAAATTTATAGTTAATAAAACAGCGCTTAATTCGATTTCGCTGATAGTAAAGGAAAACAGCAATTATTATCTAGTTAGCTCTTTGGTGAGCTTTAAATGTAAGTCGTAACACCAAGCTGACATTTATTGTACTCAACATGACGATGTAACTTGATTAGATTAAATAAACTATTCCATATAACAGTTAGAACCCTATGAGTTGCAATAAACGAAGTAAATACCAACCATGTTAACGTGTAACGTCTAGACAATCCCCAGACGATAGAATTCCGCCTGACATGCAACGCAAGTTCAGTTTCAAAGAACATATCATACAGGAAGTATTTTTATTTCATGTCAATACTAATTCACATCTATTCAAAATAATAGAATCATTTAATAATAATTTATAAATTAGTAGGAAATATAATTTGAGGAAATATCATAAGAGCTGCAGAATCATATACCATAGATTATACATTAGTAAAAATGGATAGTAGTTTTACAATAGAAAAATAAGATTTTTTAAAATTTTAATGTCTTATTTAGATTAACGTCCTGGCAGAGTTTAGCATTAGCTATTCCACTACTCAACAAGGACAAATTCACTTATAGTGTAGCCACTTTATGAAAATTAGGTAAAAAAAATCGGCAGCTACTGGAAGCGGCTGGAACCTCCCCACTCGGTGGATCTTTGAAGCCGAAAAGAGCATTAAAATGTGTGACAAAACGGTACTAAACGTAATCCGATCTCATCCAAAACCTTTTCAGATCTTCTGAGGCACTAAAAAAACCCTCAACTTAATGAATTTACAATCATCTATGCGAGTTATTACCTACATTATCGCCCGTTGATTAATATACTATTAGGATATTAACAACTTTAACATCACTTGCACGACTAAGAAAGTCTAGTTATCCTAAATACTACAGATTTGTAAAGCAACAAATTGAAAATTGGTAAAGTGATAATCTATAATAAATTCACCAACGAAGTTACAGAAAGCATATGATATTGATATTGTTACATCTACCTTTAAAGTTTGTGACAATCCACTAAAAGTTACAAATATGCCAAAAATCTTATTAACATGACATGACACCAACGTTATCGGATGACAAACGATGACAATGACAACCGTCAAAATTTGCCCATTGCAATCCGATCGCTCATGTCATGCGAAATGCGATCTATGCTTCATATTTGCTTTGTTTTTAATTTTTTTCACGGAAACCAAATCGAAAGGGCGGAAGTGTGATATATCGTTGAAATCAGAATTTTAACTGCTTTTCAATGGCTCCATTACAAATTGAAAGTAATTATAAAATAAACAACTTGTTGCGTCAAAATGGCACTAAACGTAATCCGATCTCAACCAAAACCTTTTCAGATCTTCTGGGGCACTAAAGAAACGCACATGCAAAGTTTCATTCAAATCCGTTCAGTAGTTTCGGCGCTATCGTGCTAACACACATACACACATACACACACACAGACATTTTTCAAAAACCACTTTTTTGGGTTCCTAGGACCTCAAAACGTAAAGATTTGATGTTATCTCAATTTTCGTTTTTGAACCAATTTTAGTAACCTCTCACAATTTTATTGTGGAGAGGTTAAAATCTCTTACAAGCAAGAGATTTGGTATATATATATAGTATTTAGTCACCCAACTACGGCCGCCATCTTGGAAAATGTCGGCCGGAAACTCATTTTTCACACTTATCTCGGAAACTATTCATGTTATAAAAAAATGTTTCAATTAAAAAATGTTTGTTATAAAATTGTCTACACTTTTTGTTTTAGCATTTTTTTATATAACTTGCCGTTTAGACAGAAATTCAATTTTTGACTGTTGAAAAATAGGTCAATACCATGTGCGTCTTTCTTTATCTGTCCAAATATCATAAATGAAAGCTCCGACATAAAAAAAATGTAGGGGAGCAAAATAATAGACAATAACTTGAAGCTACTACTAAAAGACAGTGCCCTAAGGGAAGGCATGAAAGTGTTTAACAATCCTTCTTCAACCAAGGAAGGGGTAGCTGCTGCAGGAAAAGAATTTTTACTTCGCTTATATGGACGATCAAGAATCTTTGCCTCCAACTAGTGATGCAGCAGCTCAGCACTCATATCATGTCTACCTACAGGTTTAGCAAAGGAAAGGTAATGAGATTAACCCTATTGACTGGGGATGGATACGAAAGGCATACACCTTAACACCAGTGTGTATGACCGGAAACCCTGCTCTGCCAGAGTTGTTAACACTCATTTCGTGCACTTGTAAATCTAACTGTACCAATAGATGTGAATGTAGTAGATCTGGATTAAAATGCTCTGCCATGTGTCGAGAGTGTCAAGGACTATCGTGCATCAATTCTGAAGAAGGTATTGAAATTCTGTCTGATGACGAAGATGATAATTTACTTGTCTAATGCCTGTGCATAATTACTTCCACGTCCAGTGGAAATATAGTAACGCAATTTTATTTTTTTTTAAATAGTCTTAAAATGTCATGGATACGTCGAGATTTTAAATTTGTGCGAAAGAAAATTTCCTGTCTGTTAGTCTGTCGATGTGTCTGTCTGTAACTGTAAATAGGGAAAACAAGCAAGTAAGAGTCCATAAAATTCCAATTTAGGGCATGCACGAAAAGATAAGGTCTCAAAAATTTTTTTGGTATCAGCCAAATTGCTGTCGATATAGCACAAAGAGTAATGATATTTTAATGAGGCCATAAAGTTTCTGTTACGTTTCTGAGTGCTAATAATAGATGAACTCGACTATACCTAGTATGTGTTTCCAGACTTCAATGCGTGTCAATTTACATCGTCATCCGGGAAGGTATTGCTTTTACTACTAGATACACAATATATACTATTTTGTAGAAACTATGTCCAAAAATGCAGTTTCCTGAATGGCTCTAGACGCCCTAGTTCCATTTCGATATGTTCAAAAATAAAAAAGTAATAGAGATTAGTCATTACTTTGTGGCACCCGGTATTATATATTATACTACCACTTGAATGTAGTGATTTTTTTTTGTTGAAATAATGCCATCTGCAGATGCATTTTGAAAAGATCACTGCAATCGCCATTATAAACAAAAAAAATTGTAAATACCAATCAATCAATCAATCAATACAACTTTATTAAAAATTAAAATTTAAAAGTCATCTGTGTGATGTTTTTTGAATCATTTTCAATTTCTAAAGCTATACAGGGTAACCAAGAATTTTCCCAACTTTATCCCAATTATAATGTAGGAATGAAAAACCAACATTTTTTGTATGTATATCTATCTCTATGTGGCTATTTGTGACGATTTTCGATTTATTGAGCAATAAGTACAAAATTTAAAAGTAAACTTAAATAATTGTTGTTTTTCTAACAATTGAACAGAAAAAATTATAATAAGTGCTTCACGTGTTGCCCATTTTTATTTTTAATTTTTTTATTTCATGCACCTACTTCTACTACTTGGATTTTTCTTCAGACATCGGAAAATGACCAAATTACCCGTATTACAATTTTTTTGTTTTTAAGTAAGAATTCATTTGTCCGTTGCCTTGACTATGTCTAGATTAAACTTGTACTGCTTTCAGTCAATAAAGCATTCTACATAATCTACTCTATTCTACGTGTGTGGAATATATGTGTGGTATATAATAGAACTTTTATATATTTTATAAAAATGCACAGGTGGTCTTCTCACGCAACCTGGATCTTACATAATTCTTGAATTTTTCTTTGTACCATTTATGTCCGACAGTTGTCACAACAAAAGCTTTTTGGTAAGCGGTTACAATGACGCCATAAAAGTGAAAACCTATGGGTAACCATAAACGTGGTGTCTTCGTGCCTATTTATCAATGCGTTGAGGTGAAATTATCTGACAAGTCATATATCAATGGGATACAAAGCCAAATTTGAGTATTTTGTCCGGTATTTAGGTATTGTTGAATTCGGTAACAAAGCGAGGGAAGCGTTAAAGTCAATGGGATCAATGGTGTCATGGTTTGGTGATTTGTAACAATATACGGATAAAAAATCCGCATGTGCCACATACCATAGGCGTACATAATACTGACTAACATGACAACGCCATAAAATTTTAATTGTTTTGAAGTTATTGTAATTCTGTAGCTAGTTAAGTGCAGCAAAGTTAAAAATAAAATTAGTAGCCTTAAAGCTCCCAGAGAGGAAAACATTTTAACCTGTTCAGTTATATATAAAATGTGTTACATGGCCTATGTCCATTTAACAACTTTATGAAAATAACATTTATTTATATTTAGCACGATATGTATAGCATTTTGATTTAGTTTTTGTTAGTGAGACTACTTCAAACTAACAGAATTTCCTTTGTATTACTGCTAGAATTTCACATTGATTTTATAGTTATTTTTGTATCTTAGGAACTCAGTTAAGTTTTTTACACTAAATTATTTTTATGTTACAGCACTTCAATTCGCTTATTGTCTATCATACCTGCAATACATTTACATTCATATAAATTTTATTTGTTTACTTTGTCTACTCTGTACCACATGCAGTTATTTTTCTTACCTCTAAATTTTTTTACAGGCACACATATTAATGTAACGTATGATGTATTTACTGGATCACCACAGTACAGTTCGAAAATCTATCTAACTAATTACTTCATGTCACAATTACAAAATAATTTGGTTATGTTATATTTGCAATAATAATTGTCAGACATCTCTGAATGGTTATTAAAGATTCCTTTTATCGATTCTTTACCTATCAGTAAGTTAATTGTGAATAGAAAACTAACTAGAGAAGGAATCCGATTGTGCGCTTAAGTTGCCCATCAACAGATGGCGAGACGCTAGTAAAATAGTAGCATCGTAGTATATAGCTTATTTACCGTTTTTAACAAATATATATAGGTGTTTTTAAGTTTATATATTGGTACCGCATTTTAAATTCGCTATAGAACTTTTCGATTGTATGCTCCACGAGTAGTAATTATTACATTCATATCCACATTTCTTTGTTTTTAAACACCATCAGGTAAATTTTATTTATTAATCATTTTAATTTTAATAATTTTCAATTGTTTAGTTAATACATTTTCATTTTGTTGTATAAATTAAATTCAATTTCTAACAAGTAACTAAAATTCTACATGTGACCACATGGTAATAAAATATTTTTTTCTATCCTCGTTTGACAATTTAGTTCTAATCAGCATATTGAGAGCATTAACAACTTTTGTTGTGTATTTGAGTAACTTACATTAACAACTTATTTTAAGAAGCAACTTTACAGCTTGATGTATCAATTATTATTGATTTAACAATAAATTATCAACTTGATTTATTTATTTAACAACCTTTAGTTAATTATCAAGCTTGCCTTTCAATTTGATTTGAAGTTCATTGTATGCAAGTTACTTATCTTTATAATAATATTAAATATATTATTTAACCAAACCACTAGGTTTGGCATTATTTTTTCGGCTTGTACTAAGACGCTTAAGACTGCAATTTTTTTTATTATTAATTAATACAAGAATCGACAATACTAGAAGCTATTCTGCAATCTTTCTATTCAAACTTCCTTTGGAATTGGATGTTGCCTTGCGAGTAAATAAATTGCCAAAAATATTTAGATTTGTGGCTGAGACAAATGAAATATGGAGTACACTACCAGGATGTTCCAGCTTCAAATACACCCAATTTGGAATCCCAGGAAATTGGTATTATATCCTCAATTATTTTTTTTATATAAAATTTCTTTTTCTTGTACAATTTTTTTAATATAAAATTTCATACCAGTCAAGATTATATTTTAATAAATTAACATTTCTTTTTAAGATTTCCTTTTGAAAATTGCAATTTCACAAATTATTTTTTCAATTTATATTATAAATTTTGATTATTTATAAAATATATTTTATCATTCATTTTAAAAATTATTTATTTTCCTTACCACTAATTTCAGTTTCATCTAATTATAGGAGACTGATTTTAAAGGAAAAAGAGACTAATCAACTCGTTATTCAGTAATAACATCAATTGTCTCTTTTCCCCAAATAAAACATAATTTGAAACGTTTCGTTTTTGTATGCACACTAAATCACATTTTAATTTTTTTTACTCCCTTTCATAATAGTGTGGGGGTGGTATGGAGGTTGATAGTGGGGGGGGGACAAAAAACTTTTGAGACCTTGACTTTTCGAACCTGCCCTAAATTGCAATTTTATGGACTCGCTTTGCTTATTACCCTTATTTACCCCGTTTACCCCGAACCCTTCAACGGAATTAGATCAAAATATAATCTATGTTTCAAATCTCGTTATAATACATAAGTATACCAAATTTCAAGTCAATATCATAAACGGTTCCACGTGCGCACAAAAAAAAATACAGACAGACATACAGACCGACAGACAGAACATTTTTTTTTGCTCAATTTTAAAATCTCGACGTTTCATGACATTTTAAGCCTATTTTAAAATACATATGTATATATATATATATATACATATATATATTTTTTGCGTTATTACACTTACACTGGACGTGGAAGTAAAAGTAAAAAATAATTTTAACTACTTAAACATATAAAGCGTGTGGCACTCAACTCAACTCAATGAATAATTTGTCTTAAACTTTTGATAACCGTCACTATAATATTTAAAAAAGTTTAGATAAAAAGAGCATCCCACGTTTTCCATTTAAATAGCTAAAATGAAAGGTTTGCCAACGAAAGATGCTGTTTTATCGCTTTGCAATTACATACTAGACAGTTTTGAAAACAAATCTAAATCAGCTTGTTTATTTTTTATTTAAGGCGTGCCTTTGGCACGCTTGATCATAATTTACCACTAACTTAGTAATTATGGAATTCGTGGTCCAGCCTTAATTTGGGTAGAATCCTATTTAACGCAAAGAACACAATCCGTCGTTTTAAGGAATGCCAGTAATACAATCTCGTCTAGCAATCTTAAGGTTTCCACAGGTATTTCGCAAGGGAGTACTTTGGGGCTCTTATTATATATTTTATTTATTAACAACATAGCGCTTCATGTAGAAGATGCCTTTATATCACTTTTTGCCGGTGATTCCACCATCGCGGTTAATTCTAATGGCAGAAATAAACTCAGCCTTAAAGCTAATAACACCATCAGATCTATGCAAAGCTACAATGTGAGTCCCGGTGATTATAGCATCTTAGTTAAAGTTGATATACACAGCATTTAACAAAACAATATCGTGAAATTCCTTGGAGTTTATATGGACTCTCATTTAAATTGGGGTACCTATGTAAACTTTGTTAATAGGAAACTATCCACTCATTGCTTTGTCATATGGCAACTTGTTAATATTCACATTTTAAAAATGTACTATTTTGCGCACGCAAAGACTTGTATAAATTATTGTATCATCTGCTGGGGCAACTGTTCTCGTTTTAGCGAAGTGTTTAAGCTTAAAAAAAATTATACGTACCTTTGAACATCTTCGTCACTCGTGCAGATTCCTTTTTATAAAATTAGGAATCTCAACTGCTCCTTCTCTATACATTTTAAACTGTGTAATCCATATAAAAGAACATTCTGAACAATTCAATAGCAGATATGAGACAAGTCACAGTCTGTGAGAAAATTAATATTCCAGTTCATTCTCTATCCATCGTTACGAAAGGTCCCAAAGTAATGCCGATAAAATTACTTAATAAATCACCTGTTCATACAAAAAAATATTAGAAAAATAATAAAAGTGTGGTAAAGTAAAAATATGCCTACTACGATAGTCCAATATTCCACTATTTCCTTTGAAACGAAATCGATTCATTGGCCACCAATCAAGGTGCACAATATGCGTTTCCAAATCAATTGAAAATAATGTCCTATAACTTACGACATATTACGTCTTCAATCGGAAAACGCAAAAAAGAATCTGATTGCAATAAGACCCCAGCAGGCAGATTTCTAGTGCAATGCTGCTGTGCATCGCCAACTGTAGACTAGTTTCGGGCTTGTTAGTTCTTATGAGACGACATAGGCAAATGCACAACAACACTTCACTGGTCTTCTGTAGTTATCAAATTAGAGACACAAGGTGTGTGCAACTTGCGAACAGCTCCACCTGGTAACGACTTATTGCAATCAAGTTGGCGACAAACTCGAACTAAGTTATATTTAACAAAATGTATAAGCAAACACAAAGTGGAAAAATTATTATAAAAAGAAGGTAAGAGTCCATAATATTGCAATTTAGGACATACTGTTACGTTTCTTTCTAACCTCAAGCAACTCAAAGAAACCTCAGGTCACTAATCTACCCTGATACCTTCACACACCTCGACTGGTCTCGTCGTACTCCCAGGTTTTGGGTTCCAGGTTCACACGTGACCTGGCCTATCAGTAGGTGACCTAGGTTAAACAAAAGCAAATTAATAAAAGATCAGATTAAGTTTCCTTATCCAGTGGTTTAAATTTTGTTAAAAATAAACAAACTCACATCGAGTAAATAATTTATTCAGCAGGACGACATAAATTGAAAATTGTAGGAAATAATCAAATGTACCAGACGTGATACAAACATTGACGTATGTACAATATTTAAACCCCAAATTTATTAAACAAACAACAACAACAACAAAAGAATTACCAAATCGGTTACCAAATGCAATTGCACGTAGTTTACATAACCCTTATTTACTATAGATATATTCCCATGAATTATTTACACTGTAACATACTAACTGTACAATCTGTTACGTCAACTTCAAATAGTTACTTAGACTGGACTATATCCTTTAACTAAGTATTAATAAAAAAAAATATAGTTGAAGGTTAAAATTATGATATCACTATACCATACATGATAATAAAAAAAATTAATTAAATGAATTTTGAAATTTAAATTTTTGACAACAGAAACTTATCTTTACTCCGAGAGTGGTGGTTAAGGTGTAGGTGCTTGTAACCTCACTGTGACTCCATGAATTTCCAGCGTGGTGTGCCCCTTAAAACTTTGACAATTTTGGCATCCCCTGATCTCCAACAATTATTCCTTAGACCGTTATTTACTCGAGAAAAAAAAAATATGATAACTCCTACTCCACTAACAAATCGACCCAGTCATGAAAACAGCACGACATCTACGCCAACAAAACCCAACGTAAATCCAAGGTACATCAAGACGTAAGTCCAACATAAATCTAACGTAAATCGCCTAAAATTTGTAAGAATAATTAATACAAGATGGACGTATGAACACGTTTTTTAACTTACCCTCCATGTGTAGAGCATTCTTCCAAAGATGATATTATCCAGCATTAAGCTGTCGATATTCAAAATATCTAATTGAGGCTGAAGAATTTATTCCCGTAACATACAAATTATAAAGTGATGATTCACCTTTAACAAAATTAATTCGGATTTAAATTATTCTTCAGTCCACACATCCAGAAGAAAAAGCAAGGACGTCTAACACGTGAGAGCTATCAACGGAGAAGAAGGAAATTACTACCAAATTGCCACAGGTTATTAAACAGCACATGCGCTACGATAGGATACCAACGTTCGGCAACCAACACCCAGTTAAGGTGTGTTCCATTAATTTTCTAGCTTCTCACCAATTCACTAAACTCCACTAAATGAAATAAATACGAGAGAACCGATCTATTGTCTCACCTTTATTTGTTAAACTGATATACACTTCCAGTCAAAGTCGAAGAAAAGACTTCCAAACTAAAATAAGTAACATCAAGTCAACAGATCAGAACAGAACTGAACCAATGGTGTTACAACCAATAACTAATTGAATATACTTAGAAAGCAGTGACAGCTAGGTTGACAACAGAAACTTAACCTCCACTAGAAATTGAACATTACAAAGAATAAACAATAATAATTGTATACTACTGAATACTACAGTAAGTACTCGAAGTAATACGTTAATTATCCCGACATTTACAGTGCTACGATTGTGGTTATGTTGGAGTTGCTAACATTTTTCAATGTTCCAGGTACTCTAGACAAGACAACGAAACTGCAAGAACTAGATGACATATACCAAATTATATAACCGACACAAACCTAATGCAATATTAGGCATGTATAATGTACAGGTAGGATACTCTTTGTTTATGATATACAAAACTAATGTTCGCTTAATCCTTTCAGAGTCAAACATGCCAGTCAAAGCTATACCTTGTATAAACTAGAAGCTATTAGTAAACTAGGGTACGACTTCTCAGTAGTTGAATGTTTAATAGTTAAACTCTGTCAAGGCAAATACAGCGTAAAGAAAAATACAGCAGGTTTTCTATTAATAATGGAAAATGGATACGAAATACAAATAATAAGACAAACAGTGCAAGCTACATTTAATGTGTGAATTAAAATGACAATTATATCCTTTTTCTGTACTTTATATATTTAGTGTTGAACTATTGTTGAATATGATTAATAAAATTTAAAAATTACAAGAAGCGTTAAGACCAAATTTACTTGACTAACAAAATATAATTAACGAAAATGATATTGTTAAGTGAACTTTATATTAATTTACAAAACAAATGTAGAATTCAGTACTTGTCCCTGCCACGACAAAATCAAATGTAACAATCTACGAAAAGTCAAGGTCTCAAATATTTTTTTTTGCATCAGCCACCCCCACTATCACCACCAATGCCACCCCCACAATATTATGAAAGGGAGTAAAAAAAATAAAATGCGATTTAGTGTGTATATGAGAACGTAACGTCTCCAAAAATTTTTTTGGCGTTAGTTACTCCCTCTACCACCCCCACTGCCACCCCCACCCAATTATTGAAGAGAATAAAAAATTAAATTGTGATTTAGTGTGTGTACGAGAACCAAGGGCCTTTAACTTGGACTTGGATAAAAAAATCTGAATGTGGAAGTAGTGATTCCTTGGGCAGCGTTTATTTTATTTGTATACTATATATATTTGTGCAATGTTACCAATTTTTACCAACTTTGACTATATTCTGATGCTTGTATAAATCTATGGAAATAAAGTATCAATAAGAAAGTTTTTGAATACCAGGATCACGATATATTAGTCCGAGCTATTCTTAAATGGGAAAATTTGCCCAAATTATTTTGGTTAGATTTTTTTTTTAACATCGGTATCAATTTTTTTAAATTTAAGACATGTTTTATTTCATTTGTTAATTTTTCTCATAAACAAATTTTAAATTCTGCATTAAGGCTAAAAGTTTAAAAAGAAGTTAAAATTTCTTTTGTGAAAAATAGGACTAGCATTGGTACATAATTGTTTTGTCATTACCCAATCACATTAACAATTTTCATATTTCAAAGCGTACCATAATAATATTCTCTGAGTCAATGTTTGTACGCCACTGGGTACTGTCAACGTCATTGTTGTTATAAACGTTGCGTTACTGTATTGAATTAAAGTCAATATTGAGGCAGGTGATGCGGCTTCTAAAGAGGTGGGTCGATTCAGGATAAATCGCTCATTCAAGCAGCCTTTCAACTTTGCGGTATATGCGGGACACAAAATTCTCACAAAAAGTTTCGATTGTCAATTTCATTCTAATACAGGTATAAAAAAAAGTAATACACTTTCGCATATTCCATGCAAGTAGTTGGGTTACAATTTAAGCCAAATTGATACTAATGTTTTTCTAGTATAAAAAAATGATTAAGTATTGAAAAATGTTATTTGGGTATTTGGCAGATAGCTTTCATATATTCTGAATACTTAACACAACAGCTATAATAAGGCAGAGAAGAAAAAGACAAATATACCTATTCTTTATCTATACTGTTAATCCAAATTCTGATTTTGTTCTGAAAATACAGTATTTCAATGATTATTCTAGGGACACCTTCTTACTTGCTTGTTTTGCTTATTTACTCCATTTACCACCGAACCCTTCAACGGAATTAGATCAAAATATAATCTAGTTCCAGATCTCGTTACAATACATAAGTGTATAAAATTTCAAGTTAATATCATAAACGGTTCCAGAGTAAACGTGGGCACAACAAAAAAAAAAAAAAGTTACAGACAGACAGACCGACGGACAGGAAATTTTTTTCGCTCAAGTTTAAAATCTTGACGTGTCATGACATTTTAATCACATTTCAACAAAATAAATAAATATATATATATATATATATACATATATATATATATATATATATATATATAGCCCGCAGAAATGACAGTGCAACCGTGTACACGTGCTTCGGACTTTTTGGTCCTCATCAGCACGGTGTAGCTAAGTTGAAAGGATAGGCACAACTTAGGAAAAAACGACACAAATGGAAACCACTGACAGGAAGCCAGTTGCACATTTGTGGCTGCAGTCGGAAGACCTTGAGGTTTCAAGGCAACAACCAACATTGCCACGGAGGCAAACTGTAAGCCGCCTGCGTGGAGTTCCATAGCCCAAGGTAAAATACAATAGGAAAGGTGTTATCGCGGGAACAGGACAATAAGTCAAGAATAAAATTCGTGGGCATTCGTGTTATAATAGAATATTGTAATAAACGTAATTTTCGGTTTAAAACCGGAAGTTGTAAAAAAATTGATTGTCACATTATTCACATTACCTTAATAATAATAATAATAATAATAATAATAATAATAATAATAATGTCTTTATTATTTCCAATTAAGAGAAAAATAAAACAGTCATATATTAAGTGTATACATAATTGGAAGCAAAGGGCGAAGTTCAGCTAATTTAGTGAAAAAAAAAAACGCTAAAAAAGTTGCTCTTCCACTTAACCCAAAAAATTATCCCCACAATCTAAATTTCCCAATGGAATATATATGTTATGTTATATAAAATACTTAATGTAAAGAGACAGAATAAAATAAACATAGAACGTGAAAAAAACGTAAAACCCAAAGGGCATTTATACTACTTGCATTTATAATAATTAGCTTTACTGCTGTTTATTAAGAAGAAATGTTTTGAATTTTGTTTTAAAACTATGAATATTTTTAATTTTAAAAACCTGCGGAATAAAGTTATAAATTTTATATATCTGATAGGTGAAGGATCTCTTATTGATAATAATTTTATGGAAAAGTACGGCAGCATGCATAATTCTATATTTAACCAACCAGAATTTTTTAATTTATGAGATATTCTTTGACGTCTTCATACACCAACAGTTTGAGTTTTGCGTTTATATTGACTGGTTAAATGTGGACCATATACAGTATCCGCATAACTGAATTTTAACAGTACCAAGGATTCGCAAAGTATTGTCTGGTCGATAGCCGCGTGGGTTAAGGTAAAGTAACTGATAATTAATTTTGATGGAAAAAATCGGCATTTTTTAATGTGTAAATAGTATTTTTCTTAAACATGTTTTTAGTTAACTTTCCTGTGTATATATTGATAACTTTTTAAATAAGATAGAATTAATTTTTTTTTAAACCGAAAGGATAATTATTTTTTTTATGACATCAGCCACCCCCCCCTATTATCCCCAATACCACCCCCACACTATTGTGAAAGGGAGTAAAAGTAATAAAATGTGATTTAATGTATATACAAGAACAAAACGTCTCAAAAAAATTTTTTGGCGTTAACCAGCGCCTCTACCACCCCCATTGCCACCTCCACCCTATTATTAAAGGAAGTAAAAAATTAAATTGGGATGTATTTAGTATGTATACGAGAGCCAAGGGAGTCTAAAATTTTTTGGCATTAGCTACCCCCTCTACCACCCCCATCCTATTATTAAAGGGAGTAAAAAATTAATTGGGATTTAGTGTGTGCACGAGAACTAAAATTTATTTTGGCGTTAACCACCCCCAGTACCACCCTCACCCTATTATTAAAGGAGTAAAAAATTAAATTGGAATTTAGATTGTATATGAAAACCAAGGGCCACTAAATTTTTTTTTACGTTAGCCACCCCCTCTACCACCCCCACCCTATTATTATAGGGAGTAAAATATTACTGAGATTTAGTGTGTATAAGACTGGATACAAAATCTGGATGTGGAAGTAGTGATTCCGTGGGTAGTGGTGTTATTAGTAGTAAGTTAAAAAGACAAAATACTTATGACAAATATACTAACACACTAACGTATAAAAAATGTGATTTAATTCTAGTCAGAAATGAAATAGGCAATGGGTTATATCCACTATACAATGGACCTTAGGTAGTTATAGATGAAGTTCAAATGTTCGAGTAAGTAAGAACGGAAAAGAAGTAATTATCCTATCCATAAAAATAGAACTAAACCATATTTAGGTAGTTCGATTGGCCAATCGATTCTGTAAATTTAGTATTGTAGTAGTCGAATATAACGTTTTATTAAATTTATTATAATAAAAAGAATTAAAATGATTTACATTCATAAAGGTACATGGTTTTCAGTTTTTCAAGGGAGATGTGGTAGTGGACTAAGTGTATCAGGGACACCATGTAGATATAATTAATATAAATATTTAAACATAGTTTACAAAACAATATATAGTGGTAGGGATAATGATAGGTAACACAGTAATTATTGTAAGAAGGAAAATTAAGTAAATAACGACTGTATAACAATGTAAATAATTTAACAAAAAGTATTAATAGCTAAGCAGCACTGCATTACAAAAGCCCAATGTTACAGTAGCTCAGCGCTATCTACCCTTTAACATATCAAAAAACTACTTGTATTCAAAACTAACGCCATTTATATATTCTAGCAATGGACTTTTAACAGAACACAAATTTCCGAAATATTTATCCTGGGAGTATTTTTATTGGCACGCCCTATATGTATCGGTTGCCATATATAACCGCCAAACTGTTTTTAAAAAAGTATTTGTACTCCACTATAATTTTTTTTCCAACAGTACTGATAAAAAAATGTACGGCCCTTTTAACTCCTTGTCACGAATTCCACAGAAGTTTTCATCCTGAAACCTTTCAATAACCAATATTAAATCGTTCAAGTTACATTAAGACGCCCTTATGTCTCCGACTAAAAGAGTATCTTCTTACCACATATCAGTTTAAATCAATATCAGTCACGCCAAAGCAGAGTGCGACATTCTAATTTTGTTAAGCCACATTTTTTTATTTATTACAAATAATATCCTCTGAATAGAAACTATTATTAAAAGCGTAAAAACATGTTTCACGAGATAATTGACATGTCAAAATTGAATTAGAAATTTCGATCTTTTGTTAGTTTTGATTTGCACAATTTCTCGATAACAGACAGATGACAGACAGTTTAATGGACCAGTATGAAAAATATTATTACTGCATTTATTTTTATTAACGTTCGATGTATCTCTCACAGCCATAAATAAATCTGATCGATCATAGGTGTGTAATATTATGCACTTTTTTATATTCGTATTACTGTCTGGAACATTTTTTCTACTTATTTACCTATAGGTTATTGATGGAACTCCGCCCAGACTGACTGGTAAACATATACATATTAAAAATTTAGGATTGTAAAAGCGATGTGTCATCTTAACATTCCACAAGTTGATTAGCGTTTACAAGGAAGTCTCAGGAAGACGTTAAAGTGAAGAAGTTGACTAACGAGGGCCCCCGTGGACCCGTCGATCCTGTCAGCCGATACGCGGATTAGCAACACGTCTGATTGCGTGGTTTCCGACAAAGGACGCAGGTAAATTGGGCTTTTCCTTAGCCCCGGCACGAAGTAATAATATTAGTATTATATTCTTATGTGACTGTAATCCTCACTTTAGCTGCGTTGTTCGTTTCTCAAAGGATAAATCAATAAATGATTGACTTTTGGTTGTTTCTTTTATGTACCAATGTAATGGTTTAATAGTGGGTGTCTGGAATTAGAGGAAGCATAGATCAAAACATAGTTATGTTTGGTCACTAAAACAACTTGGGAAGCATGTACCGAAAATTTAACCGAATTTGATGAAACTTTAAATATAAGTAACCTATATAACAGAGAAATATCCCACCAAATTTTAGTAGTACTTTTATATCCAACAGTTTGGCCGCAATTCCATTTTTAGTCCAAATTCCACAAAATTTTCAAAACGTTCCCCGATTTGCCCAAATGATCGAACGAATTTTTTTTAACCAAAATTAAGATATTTTTATGTACTTTCAAGTGATGTAACTAAAGTATAACTTTTTTTAATTTAGCCGATTTTTCATCATTTTTTACGTTTTTTTTAGTATAGTACAGTAGGCGGTGAAGCGATTTTTACAAAATTTGAACTGGAGGTTCCGTGAATATCTACAATGGAAATGTAGTGTTCTCGTTTCTAAAATAGCATTTTAAAGGGTCCAAAATATATTAGAACTGAAAAAACTGAAAAACCACCCTTAAAAATGACCAAAAGATTCACCCCACCTACTCGAAGTAGAAAACTCAGGGTATTCTTAGTTTCACCAAAACAAACATATTTTTCCATGTCGTGTTGCTCCATATAAAATTTCCTCCACAAATATATATATTTACTCCACTAATATTGATTAATATTCGTGGTATGATCATTTACCTTAAATATAAGTACTTAGTAAAGACACTGTGTTTAACCTGATTAATGATTTTTTAAACTTTTCCAGTAGTCCAAGATTTTTCGCAGCATTTAATAAGTTGATAAAAACATAATGTACAATAACTTTATTATTGTCACATATTTGATCCGTCCATTGCCTATACGGTGTAATAGTAACAATAACAGTAATATTAATAACATTTATTTACCAACAAGGAAAAATGCAGTGTGTCCCAAAAGAAACGCATAAGATTCATAACTCTTTACGTAATTTACGTACACCCTGCTTCTAAGATAACTCTAGAAAAATAGATTGGGCTTAAATCAGACGATCGTGGCGGTCACTCAGTATCTCTAATGCCTATCCATGCATCTGAAAATATCTCAATGAGACAATTTCTCACAGCAAGTCCATAATGGAGCACCATCTTGTTGAAACCACTTATTATTAGAAGGAATAGTCGGATCATTATAATTAGAAAAATAATTCGTTGGTAAAATATATTGTAAAGATCCTATAATACACCTAGAATATTGACAATACCGAAAGATAAAATAATTTTTGACTACTTTTTGCTATTTTTAACCAAATAACACGGCATTTTAGTCAAGATTTTATTTAATAAAACTGCAGTTACTGAACGTACAATTATTAATGTTACAAATTAAAGCAGAACTTGATGTAGTTTATGTATTGTTGGTTCCTACTGCAGATGCATTTCCTCGCATACTGCTCTGGGACCCCTCTTTTCGCCAAATGACTCACTGTGGTTGAGCTATTAGAATGATTAGTTATCTGTTTATTTTTTATATCAATTCCAATAGCTTGTGCTGATGATTTAATCCACCCATTAACCGTATTCCTGCCTATATACATATTGTCAAACCAGGAATCATTTTTAGATTTTCAGAAGCGATTTGGTCTTAAAAAAGACGATTTTTAGCTATATTTTTACCTCGTTTACATAACAACTTATAAAACAATCTAACAGGACATACACTTTGGTTATCAACATTTGGTACAAGTCATTTACTACTTGTGCAATTCTTTGACCCCCTTGGCAAGTCTTGCTAAAAATTGGATTGTATTCGATTCGATTGGTCGGCCTTCCATGATTAGCCAAGCCAAGCCAAGCTAACTCAACAGCTACAATATGGTAAACAAATTTTATGTAAATCTTCTGGAGTGTTTTCATCTCATAATTTAATGACTTCATTCAAATCGTTTAAACATAGAAGCACTGAACTACATTTTTGTTTGTTTAAACCTATTTGTAGTCGTTTGCGGGTGGCATCTCTTGCATCACGAGACATCTTTTAATATAACACTAGTAAACAGACCAAAGACTATTTTGAAGTCATTGTAATATTTTTTTGTAGTAGCTTACTTCTAACATTCTAAATAGTCTTAACAGTTGCTTCTCTATATTATGTTAAATCAGCTTTTTTCATGTTCACTGTACAACCTTTTAATATCAATACCGGTACTCTCTGCATCATTTCGATCATAAATTGACTCGCTTACCTTTATAGGTTTTTAATGTGCGTCGGCTTGTTTGATGACGGTATGCCGCTTGGCCAAACGGTAATAATAATTATGCCGTAAAGTTTTGTTGAAATAGATGAACTCGACTATACCTATATGATTTCAAAGAATTGCAAAGTTAACATTGTGTATAGGCAACCGGTAATATATTGCCAAGTAAGCAAATTACATACGGGGAATTATTTATTCACTGAATCCTACCTATAACCCTGAGAAAAAGATTAAAAATAAATAACAAATTAAATTAGAATTAGAAATTTTTAATTTAGGAATTTAAAAAGCATCGATAAATATGTTCTTGATAATTTTCTTCTAATGTCACCATTTGAAAATATAATGCGTATCGATGACTTAAATGGTAAAGTGGATTATTTTAATACAATGATTTTGAATATTTTTGATGTATTAGCTCCCATTCGTAACATTCAAACAAAAAAATATAGACCTCCATGGCTCACTGATAATATCAGATTGATGATAAAACTTCGAGATAAAGCATTAGCAAAAAAAACAAAAAATCCACAGCACTGGGATTACTACAAGAATTTAAAAAACATCACTACTAATGCAGTCAGAAGCGAGAAAAAAAGGATATTTAGAGTACTGTCTCCAACATTATGGTAGTAATGGTAAAGTTATCTGGCGAAAATGAAATGAATTTAACATTTATAGTAAACCAGCCTCTATTGCCATTCCTGACAATCTCAATAACCCAGATTTAATAAATAATCATTTTCTTCTGCCCTCTGCTAATGTTACTGCTCCGGATCCTAATTTAATTAGTTTTTATAACAATAATCTTAAAGAAAGTTTTAACTCTCTTTTTTCTTTCACTGCCGTTGATGAGACTGTCGTTTGTAAATATTTGTTAGAAATAAAATCCTCCGCCACCGGAGCAGATAAAATTAATATTCATATGTTACTTCTTTGTTGTCCTTATATATTACCTTTTATTTCACATATTATTAATACTTGTCTTATTGAAGGTTTTTTTCCTGATTCATGGAAACTTTCTAATATTTTGCCTTTACCTAAAAAGAAATCTATAACTGGCTTAAGCGAACTCCGCCCCATTTCAATTTTGCCAATTTTGTCGAAAGTATTAGAGAAAGTTATGAAATTTCAAATTTTCTCACATATTAATGAGGCAATCTGGTTTCAGGCCAGGACATAACTGTACCACAATCTTATTAGAGGTTACTGATGATTTATTCAGAGATATTGTTAACAACAAGACTGCGGCATTAATATTACTAGACTACTTGAAAGCTTTCGATACCATTAATCATGAGATATTATTGTCAATCTTGCATTTCATAGGATGTTCTGAATCTTCTTTAAAACTTTTTGAAAGTTATCTTCTTAATCGTAAGCAGTGTGTGGTCACTAGGAATGGTATTTCTGCCTTAAAACCAATTAGGTGCGGGGTACCTCAGAGTTCGACATTAGGTCCCGTTTTGTTCTCTCTATATACATGTGATTTTATCAAATGTATAAATCATGGCAAGACTTATTTATATGCCGATGACACTCAAATTAAATATTCTTTTGACCATCGTGACTGTCTCCTAGCCAATGACATGATTAATCAGGAACTCAAGCGTCTTGTCGCCGTATCTAGTGCTCATCAACTTAAAATCAACCCGCTTAAATCTACTGTACTAATCTTTGGTAAATTTCGTCACTCTATTCAAGATCTGTTGAAAATTACTATTAATGACAATGTGTTGCCTTGTATTAAAGTAGCAAGAAATTTAGGTCTAGAGCTTGACACTGATTTGCGCTTTAAAAATCATGTTATTAAATGCTTAAAGAGGGCACATAGTAATCTGAAAATGTTGTTCCCGAATCGCCATATTATTCCACGTGCTTCTAAAATCTTATTATCAGACACGTTAGTCCTAAGTCATTTTAACTTTTGCGATGTTGTTTATGGTCCGTGCCTTGACTGCGAAGACACAAAGAGAATTCAACGTAGTCAAAAGTCTTGCTTAAAATTTATATATGGCATTCGTAAATTTGATAGAATTTCACATAAGTTAAAAGATGCCAACTGGCTAGATATGAAAACTCGACGGGTATTGCATTCGGCCACTCTCTACCATAATATCATGTGGTACAAAACCCCTCCATATCTCTTTCAGAAAGTTACTTATAGAAGCGATATTCATAATGTTAATGTTCGTTTTCGTGGATTGATCTCACTCCGGCTCTTACTCCATTTATTTACTTTATAATAATATACCCTCTAATCTAAAATCATTATCGTTATGTCAATTTAAAAGATCTTACAAGAAATTGTTGTATGAAAGATATACTTGAATTCTTTACTTTCTTTTTATTATTGTAGTGTTACTCATTTCTACCTATTTATTTTCTCTGTAATATTCAGATTTTGTTTTTTTCTTCTCTTTGAAAATTTTATTAGTTAGGCTATGTAGATACTTTTATTTCGAGTGCTGGCACTTTGTATCAGTTTTACTGTCTGCCAGCCCTCTTTTGTAGTTTATAACTTATATCTCTTTTTCTTGTGGTTTTCTACATATTATGTCTATATTGTTATAAATTGCAAATAAATTTTTTGTTATTATATTATTATTAAATAAAGTAAGTCATAAACAATCAGCAATAATTTAATTAACAAAAGTGCATACTTGCGTCAACCATATCTATTCGATTTAAACCAGAACAGTTAATAATCATTTAAAAATTGTACCCAGGAATATGATTTGTGATAACCCAGACTCAAGTATCGAATACATAAAGCCTCGGATGTAAAGTTTTTAATAATTAAGCTTTGGCCGACATTTAGGCAGCGCAATTGACAAAATTCCTTGCGACCTCGCCTGCTGCCACTGCTATACCGTTTCGTGTAAGTTGGCTGCGTGTCTTGGACACCTAAACCAACCACACGTCAATTATTTACCCTTTCCCATTAATAATGCGTACTGTTTTATTACTCTACTTTGTCAAGTGAAAAAAGTACAATTTAAACCCATATAATTGGAACTTTCGCCGGGTTAATAAATCATCGTGATTTTTTCAACTCAGTTACGAAAGGAAGGAAGGCTATATTATAATTAGAAAACTGATCTTTGAATACTCAACATTTTGTAAAATGTAGTTTAAAATGATTAGAGCAGTTGCTCTCCAAAGTACTTAGCGATTAAGCTCAGATGATTCTTGTGTGTATATATGATGTTCCTCTCTCACATTTTGCCCTCTTATGACCTGGATGATAGTCTGTAGCTGTCGAATGCTAAAAATAGTCTGATAGATGTTTACGATAATATTAGAAATATGATGAACTTGTGCAATGTCATACCAAGATACATTTTTTCATGTGGAATTCTTCTCAGTTTTCCTTATTCAGGATTTTGATACAGATTATCTGTTATGTGCTATAATTCAATCTGGAAAGCATAAGAGACTCGGTAGTTATTTTCGATTCCCATTTGAAGACATTGGAGCTGAAGTTAAAAATATTTTACATCTATAATTTCTCTATCAGAATATACTTTACATAATAAGCCAGGAAGAAGCAGTTTTGCAGAACGCACAGACAAATTTGAAAGCCTTCAACTCTTTGAAGACTTATGACTGGTGCTCGTATGGGGTTGATACAGATTCTCTTGTTCGTTCGGTTGAAAAAGTCAAGGAGTTTCAGCGAGTTCCCTTAAATATACGTTTTATAATTGTTTTATAACATGTAATATCTTATTTATAAATGGTATTTAAGAGCACATGTGGTATTTGGGGAGAATATTTCAAGAAATAAAACATAACACGTGATGTGCCTTATGCGAATGGGTGCAATGCGGTCTGTAGCAATAAAACTGCATATAGGGAATATCAAAAGCCAACAGAATGATTTTACTGATAATAATGACATTTCAATGGTGCAAAGATTTCATAAGTTGAATTTTCATTAGCTATCATCTTAATAAATAAATAAACACCACAGAAATTAAACAACCCAATTCCAGAAGCCAGGGCTTGTGCGGAAGGGGGTTACACATTGAAAAAACGCGGACATACAACAATTTCCTCCGACAGTGCCAGTACCGGGTGGTGCGATGTCCGTGTGATTAATCCCGATTTCCACCTCGCGCCTTAACCCACTCGGCTATCGACCAGATGATTAATGAGTCGAATAATCAAGTAATATTACAAGGTAATCTTTGTTCTTAGCTATAAGCTTAATGAAAAATCCCTGTTTGCCTAAAAATTAGATGAGAGTTGTCCATCCGATGGGACATAAATTACAGCAACTTTTAAGTGACCCAAAGGATATAATTGAGTTTAACGAAAGTTCCATAACGTACAAAGACAGTTGAACATTTCTTTATTTTAAATACGTTGGCCAAACGAAACGTCGAATTGGAACTGGATTTAATGAGCATATGGTCCAACTGACTGTTTTGAATAGTGATATTTAGATATGCCTTCAATATTTAGTTTTCTTATTTATTTGGAGCATTTTTATTTATAGAACTTCAATGTATTATTGATATTTTCCTGGTGTAATATGACACCTGTGACACTGAATGATTTGTTTGTTATTTATGTGACGCTCCCACGTAACGGCCATCGAATCCAAGTACCTCACCTTGCTCTGGAGATCCTTTAGGACTACTTTGTTGCTTGTTATGAGCAAATATGTGGGGTACCTGGTGCCCTTCATTACGTAGATTTCTTTAGGGTCAACTTGATGCGTGGTTCTCAATTCTCCCTTTAACTCATCTATTTCAACTTCGTGATGGATTACCATCAGCACAAAGGCATGAATCTTGTCTCCCCGTGGAGTATGAGTATGATACTTCACATTACCTTCTTGAAAATATTGATTTATTGTTTCCCAATCTTGCTTAGTAGTCACCTGGAGGGACGTGTTACTTGTTGAACGTTTCCAATAGTATTTGCTCTTCAATTTCCCCTTTAGATAATTATTAATTCCCGTGTGGCTATCAAGCTGACCTGATCATGGATAACTAGGGGGGGGGGGGTTCCTCTCTTTCTTCTCCTCCTTCTTTTTGTCACTTGGCTGAGAGGGAACCACGTTCACATCTGCCGGTATGGGAAGTGGTCCTTCATACCTATTTGCAATTTTCGTTTCTTGCGACTTCACCACTTCTTTTGCCTTACCACTACCTCCGGGATAGGTGAAGGTTGGGTTTTCATCTTCATACACAACAAGTTGCTGCCTTTTGGGTTTCAGTTTAAAGATATCGTTGCCCTTGTTCGGGGCCGAGTTAGTGTTCTTGACCTGGTTATCCACCTTATTTTATCCGGGCCTGGATAATAAAGTACAAAGTTTATTTTGGCGTGACACTCACTTTCTGTAATTTCGGCCGGTAAATAGTTTGTGTGAAAGAGCCCGACACTACCGGAAAGTTTCTTTAAAAATTGTACAATTGTCCTTTTAGGTTAAGTTCCCCAACCGGTTCTAACCAAAGTTAAAAGTTCCTAATTTCACTCTATTAATTTTAAATCAATGTCAATGTCAAAAAATAATAAAAGTTTGTGGAACTTACCGTAGCGCACACGCACAGTTTAACTATAACTCTTTAGTGTCTTTTATCACTCTTCTTTAATTTTTCACCATAGTTTACTTTTATTTCGCTTCTAAAACTTCGAAAATCTCTACCACTCGGAGAGCAAAATTTTTGTGACCGGCGGTAAAACTTTTTACGGCTGGACTTGGGATTTAAACCAATGTCCTCTAATTTTTTTTTACATTAGTCACCCCCTCTACCACCCCTATTCTATTATTAAAGGTAGTAAAATATTACATTGGGATTTAGTGTGCATAAGACGTGGATACAAAATCTGGATGTGGAAGTAATGATTCCTTGGGCAGCGGTTTTACATATGTATCCTCCTTACTTTCTCATTCAATTATATTAAATAAGGTTGAAGACCCTATAGATTGTTTAAGTGGGTAATATGTGTTGTGACCTTTTCACAAGTTAACAAAGTACCTAAGCTAAATGCTTTAAAATTTTATTTTTATTTTATTTCTAAGGAATGGAGTGTAATATTTGCAGAGAAGTTAAAAAGAAAACTTTCAATTGTGCTGGACGCAGGACATCTATATGTAGAGGATGTGGAAAACTAATTGCATCAGTGAAGTGAGATGTCTACAACTGAAAGAAAGAGTTATAAGATTTTATTGTGAACAATGTATTAAATTAGAAACTTTCACATTACTACAAGAAACAAAACAAAAGTAATATAATAGACAGTAGAATTATTATAGAATGAAATCAAATAGAACAAAATTTAAGTAATAAAGATAAAACAGTGCAAAGTCAAAACATACTAAAGATGAGTGAGGATACTAATCAAATAAAAGAAATGATGGAAAAACACAATAAAATATTTACAGAAGAGAAATCTGAAAATAGAAAATTGTATAGGGAAGTAATTGCACCTAAGGAACTGGTCTAATTAAACCTAAAAATGGACAAGAAAGTGAGCAAACAAAAAATGTTCTTCAAAGAGAAATTAGGCCAAACAAAATTGAGGTCGGTATATCCAGTATAAGGAACATTAAAGATGGGGGAATAGAAGTAGCTTGTGGCAGCAAATAAGATGTAAATAAATTAAAAAACGAGACAAAAAAGAAATTAGGAGACAGTTATACAATCCATGTACCCGAACTAAAGAATCCGAAAATAAAGATCACGGGTTTGAGAAAGAAATACACTGAGGAATAACTCAAAAGAAGAAAATTAAAATAATATTTATGCCCATAGTAGAAATAAACAGTGAGTTGTTCAAGGACATAATAGAGGACAGAAAAAGTAAATTAAATATAGGTATTTTTGCATAGTTTATGAACATTTTAATATTGGTGTGGTGAGGAAGGGCATATATCAAAGTATTGTACAAATGATTTAAAATTACGCATGTTCAATATACAGGGAGTAACGCAACTTACCCGAAAAATTTTAACCATAGATGCACCTTTAAATAAGAAGTCGATTTCTTAAAAAAATTTTTAATAAAAGTCCAACACAAAAAAAGGTACAAATTGTTAAAATTACAAATTAATGGAAATGTTAAAATAACGTATTATTTCTATAAAAACTGTTGAAAGTTCTGTCTATTGACATTCAAGCACACCTGAACCCGTCTGATCCAATTTTGTTACACTAGCTGAAGTGTTCTCCCTTCCTGCTGTTCCCGAAGACGCAGATTATGGACAGCTGTTGTTCACGTAATACATCGATATTGTCAACTTCGGTTTGGTAGACTTCATTTTTTAAATATCCCCACAAAAGGAAGTCAAGAGGATTTAGATCCGGGGACCGCGGAGGCCAAGCTACAGGTCCACCCCGTCCGATTCAACGTATTCCGTTTAATTGGGTCAAGTAACCTCGGACTACTAAACGACAATTTGGGGGTGCACCATCATGTAAAAACCACACCCGACTTGGGACCTCCAAGGACACATCTTCAAGAAGAACAGGAAGATCACTACGGAGAAACTGCAGATATTACTGACCATCCATCTGATTTGGCAATATGAACGGACCAATTAGGCGTTCATCGATGTTCAAAGTGATTCCGAACTACTTGATGAGGATTCTCAATGGTCTAAACGTGCATACCATGTAAATTTTTTATACCATTACGCCTAAAAATAGCTTCATCAGTGACCAAGACATCGACAAATTTTCATTAACTTTTCTGTATCTTTTTCGTTGGACTTTTATTACTTTTTTTTTTTTCAAGAAACCGATTTCTTATTTAAAGGTGCATGTATGATTAAAATTTTTCGGATAGTTTGCGTTACATCCTATATAATAAAAAAGTAGCCAAAAAAATTCACTTCTTATCAAGAATCAGCAATATAATATCTATATTGGCAAAAATAACGGTTTACAAGAGCATAACTAGAAATGGGCGTAGCTCGGCGCCATTCGGAGATGCTCCTTTCGGTCGCATCCCCTCGGTTTGGAGACGCGTGGAACTCGGAGATATATTCAAAATTCTGGGATCGGTCCTCCGATTAACCTCAAAATTCTAAGAAATTGTCTGTGAATGTGCCTCAAAGTTGTCATTTTTTTATTTTAATTTTTCATTTTTCAGTTCTTCATTTTTCCGTTTCTCAGTGTTTCAGTTGTTCAGTTTTTTAATTTTTCAGTTGTCTAGTTCAATTTAGTTTTTCGTTTTTTAGTTTTTCATTTTTTTAGTTTTTCATTTTTCAGTTGTTTATTTGTTCAGTTCAGTTTTTCGTTTTTCGGTATTTCCTTTTTCAGTTTTTCAGTATTTCATTTTTCAGTTAATCATTTTTTCAGATAATATCTACATTGCCAAAAATAACGGTTTACAAGAGTATAATAATGTCGCCTCACTTTGAGTACTGTGGCACTATAATACTTTATCTTTTATATATGAATCTGACATTACTACATTATAAAAGTTGGAAAATAGAGCAATAATTTTACACTGTAATAGGTATACATCAATTGAATTAATGTTAGATTATGAAATTTATGTTTGTCGAACGGGGAATTTGTTATAATACATTATTATTTATTTTTAAAATTAAAGAAGGAATATTTCCTAAATATATACTCGAATACAGTATATGAGGGACACATAATCAAAATAATATATAATTTAAATCTGTTCAGAAGATATATTATTAATTATGTTAAATGTAATTTTTAAGTTTCTTTATAGGTTACCTATATGCATGAATTATTTTTTTTTAATATAAATATAACGTGTTTGTTAGTTTAAAGATGTATTTTAAATAGCTTAAATTTGCTAATAAATTCATTCAATCATTCATTAATAAAATATCACAATTAATATGTAGACAATATGCCTACTGTGGGAAAACTCCAAAATTATACACTTATTCTACGTAGGGAATTAATATTTAAATTCCCTCAGTCGAGATAAATAAGAAGAGAGAAAGATGTGCAAGGAGATGGGTCGTATAATCGCGCCACGGCCAAGTCAAGTAATTTCCATTCCGCAGGTAAAGAACCGAGTGCAGACTGCATTAGATTCTTTATTTGCCCATGGGGACTGCATGCATCCATATTATCTTCTTTCATTTAGTCTCCAACTCATTGCGACCCGCTTCTATGCCACAGAGAATGAAGTTTATTCAAGGCTAGTCTATTTTGTTGTTTCAGTCTAGGAAATAGCGAATTTTTCTCATTAGCTTAATCTCCGAAATGGTTTTATGCAATTTCCTACAATTCATTTTAATTTGAAGGCTTCCTTCTTTTGTTTCGATTCGGATTTTATTATTGGGCAAAATCTCCGCAGAGTTGATTTAGACGTTTCAAGGCATAAACTTGAGTATCTCTACTTTATACAGAGTTTATATGAGGTGTACACTAAAAAATTTTTATTTCAAAACAAATTTACTAGAAGTAATAGTTCCGTGGTAACCTAACAAAAGACGATATTTAAATTTTAAATAGAATAAAAAATTATTGCAATACCTTATCCAATGTCAGTTCAAAATATTATAAATTCAGCATCTCTACCAGGGATGTCCGTTAGTCCGTTGCTATGCCTATCTTCTTTTAACATTGGTAGCCAGGTTGTACAAATATCTACAGAACAAGTCGATACGCACTTATCTTTATTTAACAAGGTTATTTCTGATTCTTTAATTTTTCTTTTTTTGTTATCTGCCTCTTTTGTTAAAATTTTTGCCGAGTTCCAGTCGATTTAATGTCCGTTTTCCCGAGCATGTTCACAAATCTTTGATTTCTGAATTTCATTATTTCTAATGTAATTCTTGTGCTCATCCAACCTCACACTGAGGTAGGATGACGAAGGTATGGATGACTCACTCACATAACCTTTATCACATTCGCATGGGATATTGTAAATACAGTTTTTTGGATTCTGCTCCCTGTTTATCGGTTTTGTTTTTGTTAAAATATATCTTAAAGTGTTAAAGTGTGAATATTCTCAGAATTCCACAAATAACTTTCAGACAGTATTAATAATAGGTTTTTTGAATAATGGAACTTTTAGATTTTAAATTTGTTATTTGGAAAAAATAACGTCATTTCCGTGTAAACCGGAAGTGATATTTAAAATTTTATATGCAAGTTTTTACTTTCTTTTTGTAGTCAATTAAAATTATGCAAACGTCGGCCATTCTGAATTACTGTTAAAAAATGATTTTTTCAGCCATAACTTTTATTATTGTCTATTTTTAAACGGCATCGGATTCCACAGAAAAAACTAAGTCAGACTGGATTTTACACCAAAAATGTATCTAAAAAATCACAGAGAATGGCAAGTGTAACACATAAACTGGGTAACACTGTATATTTATTTACTGCTTGGCGCGTGTTACCGGTAAAACATAGTGTTGCACTTTTATTCTTAGATTTTTATATCTATCTATCTCTTCAGTTTGCAAAGTAGGTGCTATAAAAGCTTTATCTTACCAAGCAACTTAATAATCCTCCTTTCTTTGTAAAAAATCAAAAAGCTCTATTTACAACTTATTTTCATATAACAGTGCATGTTCCAATTTCAAGCGTCATTTGTCGTTTATATCTTGCAGTGCATGCAGTATTTCATAGCAAATATGAAAGACGGATCCGGCTTCTAATATTAAATTCATAAATAGTGGCAAAATATGAAGTGTTATATGATTACAACCAAGATTATTAATTTTTCCTCTGGTGAAATAGCTTCACGATATTTTGAATCTTTATTCTTGATTTTTGATCCAAGTTTACCAAGAGGGACGTTAAAGCTCATCTGTGTTATTCTTTAAAATGATACAAATTTTGCCGGATCATCTATTATTTCTTTTGATTGGCTACTTTTGAATATATTGCGATGTATATGCTGAGCTGAATATGGATGTATCCAAATTCTTCACTTACTTTTATTTCTTTTTCTGTTCCATACTAATGCCACTAGCAGTACTGCATCCTTCGTCATTCGACGACATAATTCACGCAAATGAACGAGGTCTGTAATTTATTTACGATATCTCTTTGATGAGATATGTCCACTACCTGTCTTTGTCAGAAATGTTGCAGACATGGCTCGTATATGGACGACCGGCCTAAGGATGACATCCAAAGCACTTGAACACATGTGGCTGATGTAGCCAGGTAGCTGCCTAACGTTTTAAAATTTTATCACAGTAGTCTCTTTAACGCTTTCATTTACAAAACTGGATGTATGTACGTACTCTTTTTTCTGTAGTTTTTAAGGAGGTGGCGATTGAGATTTAACTAAAAAAATTTATATCTTTAAAATTTCGTATTTTTTCAAGGATATGGCCCAAACTTCAATATACCAACCCACCACTCCCACCCCCCCATAGAGTCACAGTGTTCAAGATATAACCTGGATTTGTTTGAAATATGGTTCGCCGAATAGCTGTTACCTAATATTCTCCCAAACTCAGTTATCCTTATGGATAACGCTTCTTACCATTCGTGATTATTAAATAAGGCACCAAATAACAATACGAAAAAGGACGATATAATAAAGTTTGTGAGATCTAAAAATATAAATATGTCTGAAAAAATTCCAGTAAAATATTTATTAAAAATTATCAAAGAACATAATTTAAAAAAATATATGATATATCTACGAAACACACGGCCATAGTTTGTTACGTTTCCCACCATATTACTGCATATTTAATCCAATAGAATTAATTTGGGGCAGTATAAAAAATGAGTTGAGAAAATTCAATCAGAATCCGACTTTAAGCTCCCATTTTGCCGTCCGTAGAGTCTATTGTTATTCAGGTAGGGAATGATGCTAGTAATGAGCTTACTGATGTCTTCGTTACCATGTGACCATATTTTTCTCGAAACTATGAGAATTTCTTTTATTATTATTGAAATTTTCTTACTTTAACGGAAGTTTTATTTTAATTTGGCTGATCATAATTTAAATTTCTCTTACTAATTTTACGTTGTCACCAAGACAAAACAATAATAATAATAATAATAAAACTTTATTTGCTTAAATAACAATTATATTGTTTTAGCATTGTCACAGAGTGAGTGAAAAACATGCAAATCGTAAATTAATGTAAAATAGTTAATTTCTTTGGGGCGAGCGTAGGTGCGTCTTTACTATGTACATACTTCGGTAATGGGGTAGTGAAGCGCAAGTTATAGCCTCTCCTACTCAATTGTTAACCTCACCTTCGCGTTGAGTTCAATTTGAACTTGGTGCACCCTGTTTTCACTAACGAGGCTCTAACGACCGAGTAAGGGCGGAATAACCCTTACCTTTTGCCGTGAGCACATCCACCTTCTCACGAAGAGTGCGATAAAAATAACCCACCGCACACAAAGGTTGCTTTTGGAATCGTTTGGTTACCCCATCGTCGCAGTCTCCTTCTGTGCCATGGGACCACACCACTCGCCTTCCGCAACCGAGCTGGTCAGTTGCATACCTGCTCCAGCTAAAACTTCAAATGCAGCTTCGTTTTCAGTCGATTAAGGCTTTTAAAAAATGATGGAGCGTTCAAGTGGGACAAAATCATCCGGAGGTAAAATACCCTCCCGATCGGATCTCCGGGGGAGGGTGCCCACAGGGACACCTCATCGAATGTCGAAAAAACACCGACAAGTTAAATCCAACAAAACTAATTCTTTCATCTACGGCGCTTGGAATGTTCGTACTTTGAACGACAGCACTCGCACCGATCGGCCTGAAAGAAGAACTGCTCTAATAGATAGAGAACTTCACCGACTCAATGTTGACGTTGCAGCTCTCAGCGAAACTCGATTTTTGGAGGAAGGCTCTCTCACAGAAAAGTACTACACCTTCTATTGGAAAGGTCTTCCCACCAATTCAAGAAGACAACATGGAGTAGGATTTGCCGTTCGGAATCAACTTGTATCCAACTTAACACAAGTACCACAAGGCCTATCCGAGCGTCTAATGTTGCTACGTTATGAGCTATCAGATGGCAACGCGGTAAATCTAATAAGCGCCTACGCTCCCACTCTGGATGCAAGTCACGAAACCAAGGAAAGCTTCTATCAACAGCTGGAAGAAACCCTCTGTAGAATACCTAAAACGGAACGACTCGTTATTCTTGGCGATTTTAACGCTAGAGTAGGGAGAGATGCAGACACCTGGCCAGGCATCATAGGCAAGAACGGTTTGGGCAACATGAACGCTAACGGTCAACTACTCCTAACTAAATGCGCCGAACATGATCTAGTTATAACAAACACCATTTTCCGACAAAAGGATAAATTTAAAGGCACCTGGCGTCACCCCAGATCAGGTCACTGGCATCTACTGGACTATGTTATCGTACGTAGGAAGCATCTCAAGGACGTCCAAATTACAAAGGCGCGCATTGATAGCGAATGTTGGACCGATCATCGTCCTGTTGTCTCTAAAATGAAAATTGTTATGAGACCCAAACACCGAAGAACTCAAGTAAAACGCAGACTCCGTCTCTGTATTAGTAAATTGCGTGACCAACAAACCGTCGAACAGCTAAAGCAAAAAGTTCAAGAGAATTTGAGTGCACTAGAAGAAACCAATTCTGTCGCTGCTACCTGGACACAAATTAAAGACAGTTTAAAAAGTGCGAGTGAGGAAATTCTTGGCACTGCAGCAAGTAAAAAACAGGAGGACTGGTTCAATGATAATGAAGCTTTTATACAAGAACTTCTTGACCGCAAACATACTGCCTTCCAAAACGCTATCAACCACCCCAACGACTCATCAAAAGCAGAAGCTTTTACCCAATCTAAGTATGAAACGCAACGCGAAATCAGAAGAATAAAGAACGAGTGGTGGGCAAGCAAGGCCAGAGAAATTCAAAGGTACGCCGATTCACACGACTACAGGAATTTCTTTCAAGGAGTAAAAGCAGTGTACGGCCCCAGTCGGAAAAATATGTGCCCTATTAAAGATTTAAATGGAAATCTCCTCAAAGAAGACCAGGAAATAAGAGCCCGATGGAAAGAACACTACTCTAGCATTCTTAACCAGCAAAGTCAAGCCGATCACGATATTATAAATCTTATCCCTCAATATGACACCTTCGAAGACTTAGATAAACCACTAACAACGGAAGAGATCTTAACCGCCATTGGGCAGCTAAAAAATAACAAATCTCCCGGCGCCGACTCACTCCCAGCTGAGATCTTTAAAGCTGTGTCGTCAGAGCTCATACCCTACCTCAAAAAACTGTTTGATATCGTGTGGGAAAGTGGTCAAGCTCCGCAGGAGTTTCGTGATACACTTTTAATCAACCTCTTCAAAAACAAAGGGAGCGCTGCGGACTGTGGAAATTACAGGGGTATAGCTCTCCTGGCTGTTGGAGGGAAGATACTCACTAAAGCGATGGCAAATAGGCTAACACCTGTTATGGAAAAGTTACTTCCTGAAACACAGAGTGGCTTTAGACCAAACCGAGGCACATCGGATTTAATCTTCACACTTAAACAGCTTCAAGAAAAAGCACTCGAACATCAAGGAGAAATTCACATGGCCTTCATTGATTTAACCAAGGCGTTTGACTCGGTGGACAGGGAAGTGCTCTGGAAAATTATGTTCCGCTTAGGTATCCCTAGAAAATTTGTGGAAGTATGTCGCAGTCTACATACAAACAACAACGCCCAGGTTATGTATAATAATGAGGCAACCGAACCTTTCCAAACTCTCACTGGAGTTAGGCAGGGATGTGTCCTGGCACCCCTACTCTTTAATTTGTTTACCACTGCTCTAACAATTATTGTTGACAACAAACTGACAGTCAGAGGAATAGGTCTCAGATACCGTTTTGATGGCGGTCTCTTTAACATAGGGCGCTTTAGAGCTTTCACGAAGACACGCACACGATTCATTTGTGATCTCCAGTATGCGGATGACTGTGCACTTTTAGCCTCTACGCCGGAAGAGCTTCAAGAACTTTTAGATGTGTATGCCCAAAGCTATGATTCTTTGGGACTTAAAATCAACATTGGAAAGACTAAGATTATGTCAACTCCTCATCAAGTGAACCAAATAGACATTACACTTAACGGAAATTCTCTTGAAGTGGTGGATCAGTTCAATTACTTAGGCAACGTTGTTAATGACAAAGCAAACATGGACAGCGAGATTCGCAATAGAATTAACGCTGCATCTAGAGCATTCTGGGGACTTAGAGAGAGAGTATTTGACAACCACGACCTTGCTTTGTCAACGAAAATGGCTGTCTACAGAGCAGTTGTCATTCCAACACTGCTATATGGATGTGAAAGCTGGGTCACTTACCGTCGTCATGTGAAAGAAATAGAACGTTTTCAGCAAAGGCACCTCAGAAGTATGATGAAAATCCGTTGGTTCTATTACATATCAAACGTGGAAGTGCTCAGGAGAGCAAACAGCCTTCCAATTGAGGTGCTTATTTCAAGAGCACGCCTAAGATGGGCAGGTCACGTTTATCGTATGCATGATAACCGCCTTCCTAAATGTACACTTTATGGTGAATTGCTAAGCGGTAGAAGAAAGCGTGGCGGTCAACGAAAGAGGTTCAAAGACGCTCTCCATGAAAATTTAAAATCCTGCGGTATTGCAGACGAGCAATGGGAACAACTTGCAGCGGACAGAACCGAATGGCGAGGGGTTGTGGCCAGCTATCAAGGAAATGTTGCTGCAAGAAGGCCGAATCCAAGACCTAACCAGGTCTATGTTTGTCCTGATTGCGGTCGACATGTGCTCTCCCGAATTGGCCTATATAGCCATAGTCGTGTGCACCGTAGATGAATGGGAATTACAATAGACTACACCTTTTACTTGTTTTTTATTGTACGCAATTTATCGACTGTAACATTTCTATACTCGGACTCGAGTAACGGCTAATAATAATAATAATAATAATAACTTCGGTATGCGATGTAAAGCAACGACAGGCGCAGTTAGTACTTGGATGGGTGACCATTCCAACGGAAACCGCGTTCTCGCCTCACACATCTTCCAGCGGCTTGTATATCAGTGTATGCGCGGAAGCTATACAACTTTAGGCGAGGGTTGTATAGGAGATATACTATCCTTCGGAGGGGATGTAAAGCCGTCGGTCCCTTGTCTATTAAATGTTAGGCAAGTAAAAGATCCCTACTCTTCTTAAGGGAAGGAGGTTCGGCAAAACACAGGCGTCGGTGTTAGGCCTCAGTAGCGTTAATTTCTTAAAATAATACACTTAAATAAATAAAACAAGACTTTTTACAAACAAACATTGATATAAAACTACAGTATAATTAGACAAGTAACTGAATATGAGTTTACACATACAAGTTTCAATTTAAAGTATCATATCACTTTTAATTAATAAAATGAGTTTCAAAATATTCGTGGAGTGTGTAAGGCCGTAATTTTAAAAGTAGTTTTTTACATTCAAACTTAAACCTGTTTGATGGACGGCTTCGTATTTTTAACGGAAGATGATTAAACAATTTCACCGACATATTCAAGAAACTTTTTCCTGCGAGTTGTAATTTGTGTTTAGGTGTATCCTCTTTAAACCGCGTGTTATGATCATGCATTGATGTGTGACTTTTTAGGTTTGATTGATTTTTTCTGACATAACAGTGTTGTATATAAAGTACTGAAAGTGTGAGTACATTTAAGTCTATGAATATTGGTCGGCAAGATTCTCTACTTGATTTTTTGTCATTGCACGAAGGGTAACTTTTTGTAATCTAAAAATAGAGTCCCAATCTGTTGAATTACCCCATAATATAATGCCATAAGATAGCTGAGATTGAAATAAACTCATATATACTAGGCGGCGAATGTGCAGTGGTACGTTCTTAGCTAGTTTTCGAAGTAAGTATATTACGCTTGCTAATTTATTCTCCAAACAATTGATGTGATACTTCCAATTTAATTTGTTTCCTAAGAATTTTGTGTGTTTAACGTCATGATTTACATTTTTTAAGGTGAAATTCATTCAGATAGTTTTGTTCTTGTTGAAGCATAGTTTATTAGCTGTGAAGTAGTCTTGTGATTTGTTTTGCGCTGATTCTACTATTTGGTCAAGTTTGTTCAGATCAATCTAACTACAAATGAGACTAGTGTCATCAGCATATTGCAGATAATGTATGTCGGACAGATACGATGACAGATCATTTACATACAGAGTGAATAGCAGGGGCCCTAATATCGATCCTTGTGGGATTCCTATGGTTACCGGTTGAAGAACTGATTCTTTTCCGTTGAATTCGACGATTTGTTGTCTGTTGGCTAAATAAGATTTTATGAAATCTAATGCTTTTCCTCTGACTCCATAATGAGTTAAGTTTTCGACTAAAATTTGGTGTGATACATAGTCAAAGGGCTTGGACAGATCGCAAAACACAACTGTTGTGGTTTCACCCCTCTCGAAAGCCTCCGAGATTTGCGTGACCATCGCGATGATTGCCTGCATTGTATTGTGATTTTTCCTGAAGCCAAATTGTGTACTGATAAAATAATCGTTTTTCACAATAAAGTTGGTTATTCTGGCATTAAAAGCTACTTCGATTAATTTCGAGATGGGAGATGTTATAGCTATTGGGCGGTGGCTAGAGAGATCGTTTTCGTCGCCTTTTTTGTATATGGGTGAAATTTTTGCATAGCCCAGTTTATTTGGGAATTCCACTGATTTAAAACACCTATTGATAATAATTGTCATGGGTTCCGTTATTACGCGTCTTATTGATTTAATGCTTTTATTACTAATGCCATATATGTCGTAGGCTGTGCTATTTGATAACTTATTTATAATTGCTTCAACTTCGCTGATTTCTATTGGGTATAGGAGAATAGTTTTATTACTTTGAATATAGTTTTTCGTCATCTCGATTGGGTTTAATTCACATTGAGGCAAATCTTTGCTGATTTGATTTGCAACGTTGGAAAATAATATTTAAATTTGTCTGGTGTAATTTCGGACTCAATGGTCGAGTTATTATTTAATTTGGTATTATTAACAATTTTCCAAATTGTTCTTGATTTATTTGATGACTCTAAAATTTGTTTTGTGGCGTGTTCTTTTTTCTTTTGAATAATTTTTTTTCTGTACTCAGTTTTAGCTCGTTTTATTTCTTGAGATAAATTATCTGCGGGATATTGTTTGTTTAGGTTTGTTAAAAATTTAAGGTTATGTCTCATATTTCCGAGCTCAGTATCATACCATTTTTTTGTACATTTTTACTTAAAATTGCTTTAGATTTTATTGGGATATATTGATTAAAACTGTTTAACAGTATGTCAAGAAAATAATTGAGGTATCGTTTACAAATAACTGAATTTATCACCTTTTGACATGCGAAACTATATCGTTAATATAAATAGTAAATAATTTTGGTCCCAAAATGTTCCCTATGGATTACACGACTGCGTTTCTTTTCTTCAGATATCGAATTATGATACTTCATGCTACTTGATAGTCTCGAAACCATTTTAACACATTAATACCAATACACATCTTTTCCATTTTCAATAACAGTAAATCCCTATAATTGTTTCAAACTCACACTGAAATTGCAATCCACCAAAATCGATTGAAGAGCATTTCCAAATGAATTATTGTGGCGAAAACCTGCTTGACATTTAATCTCTTATTCTCTATATATTCTACAAGTTGTTCACTTATAATTAATTCCAACAGTTTTTCGTAGCTTGGGACCATGTTAATGGAACAAAACTCTTCGCATTTTTTTTTTATACATTTATTTAACGTCGGCCTATTTCCGCTACTGAGGCCCAACACCGACGCCTGTAGACAAGCTACCCCCAACCAGGAATTTTGCCGAACCTCTTCCCTCAAGAAGATTAGGGATCTTTTACTTGCCTAACATTTAATAGACAAGGGACCGACGGCTTTACATCCCCTCCGAAGGATGGTATATCTCCTATACAACCCTCGCCTAAGGTTGTATAACTTCCGCGCATACACTGATATACAAGCCGCTGGAAGATGTGTGAGGCGAGAACGCGGTTTCCGTTGGATTGGTCACCATCCAAGTACTAACTGCGCCTGTCGTTGCTTTACATCGCATACCGAAGTATGTACATAGTAAAGACGCACCTACGCTCGCCCCCTAACTCTTCACATTGTGTTGTATTGTTTACTTTTTCTATCGGAATTACCATTGATTTCTTCAAGTTTTTTGAAAATTCACCTTTCTCTAAACTAGTATTCACGACCAATTGCTTCGAATGATAGTTTAGCTATCCTTGCTGTTATACCATTTACACTACTATTTTGTTAGGCATGCCTCTGATCATTTTCTTTAAATGATGAAAATCTTAACCACTTGAATGTTTCTAACTATCATAGGTATATTCTCCAAAATTTCTTCTAGACTTTGTGTCTTTGTAAGGGATTGTGTAATTTCTTCTATGCTATTTAGGAAGCATTTGATAAATGTTATAAATGTGTTAACCGCCTTCCAGATTCCTTGAATGACTCTCTTAAGCCTATACTTGTTTGGGTGAAGGAGACGGGGACCAATAATTTATAGTGGGATCCGAACCACTTGTTCAGGGGTATTCATAATTGAAAATTACTTTGCAGTAGATGAGGCTCGAACCCACCTCGCTAGATATGTTCAAAGTGAAAGTTCGACACGCTAACCACTGTGCTTATTAAAGAACACTCCAAAGAGGTTTTTATACATTCAATCACATTTTCGCTCTACGGAGCATTTTTTATGCAAAAATATCAGAAACTCATCAAGGAGTGTAATTTTAGAAAGTATACTAAATGTCGCTGCACGGGGACATAATGTCGCCCCGACCACAAAATTTAGAAAGTATAACGAAACCGACTTTAACCTCGGAAATTTTGAAAATAAAATCCTTTTTACGAATTCACGTTGTTAAGCACTGCACCTCATGCGTTGTGCTAAATATGAGGACAAGTTATCCAGTCTCTAGTCAAAGTATTTCGAGAGTTTTAGCAAAAATAGCCCTTAGCGTCGAGGGTGTCCTAACATTTTCTAGCAGTCGATTTTGATGGGTTTTAACGGTATTTGCCCCCTAAACCGGTTCCTCAGTGATTAGGTGTCAAAAAAGTATAGTTACCATGTACTCAGAACGTACATAGGACCGCCTTGACTGAACGTATAAATCTATAATTGCAGAATATAATTCAAAGTCGTTGCGATTCAAGCATTTTTAAGCTCCGAGGAGCGACCAAAATTGATATCGAACTGAAAATACGTCAATAGACAGGCAAGCAAAAGCCCACCAAAAAATTATAAACATTGAACTTTTTACTGAATCTTTTTGTGTAATCGTTAGCTAAAAACTAAACATTGGATTGTAGTTGGTACATTATGGTACATTATGAGTAGTTCCGTTCCTCACTTTTTGTAAAACATAATTTTTTAAAAAGATTTATTATATACTTTTGAACTTTATATTGTCTTTTTCTTGTGTTTTCAAAATTCCTTTTCAGGTTTAAATTTAAGAAATTGTTAGTATTTACTGTGTTAGATTTATAGTGTTACGACGTCCAATTGGTACCATCAGTGAAGCAGTTAAGCCAAAAAGGAACAGTAAGTATAGATTTTATATTATTCTCCGTCTGAAACGGTTGTTTTGAACCCTTATTTGTGAACGTTTAATATTCATTTTTGGAAAGTATAATAAAAGTCCTTCAGACGCGAAAAGATGGATCGCTCACATGCTAAATGATTCTGACATCAGATTTTATTTTGCGCTTTCTGATTGAATATGTAATATGCCATGTAAGTTATAGGACATTATTTTCAATTGATTTAGAAACGCACATTGTGCACCTTGATTGGTGGCAATGAATCGATTTCCTTTCACAGGAAATGGTGGAATACTGGATTGTCGTAATAGGTATATTTTTACTTTACTACACTTTTATTATTTTTGTAATAGTTTATCCACTTTGTGTTGGCTTATATATTTTGTTAATCATTATATTGTCTATCTGCCTTCCCTTTGTCCTTGTGTAAGAGTCCATAAAGGTTTTAGAGGATCGGAACATAATATGCATATTTTTAGTTATACTGTCGATGAAATTAACTCTAAATGGAATAATTTATTTACAGTAACTATTAGGCAGTTAGTATGTTAGTTTTGTGTAGACTCTATGTCAATTTACATCTGACTATAGCTTATCTTGTAATTGCATAATTACGAAAAACAACTTTGTGCATGCAATAAAAAGTTGATAAATAATTCTGCTAAGTATATTTGCAGCTCATATATTACTCTCAATATTTCAAGTGATGACGATCTAGAAGACGAAAACCGAATACTTTACCGAACAAAAAGTTTAAATTCTATAAAAAAATATCAAGCCTAAGCATATCATGCCCATATTACATGATTGTGCTAGTGTTTCTACAACTCCTCTCACGTTTCTATTTAATTTTGCCAAATGCTTTAAAACGTTCTATATAATGAAGTATGACTTTACGTATATTTATTAGTTTTATTTGTGAGACTCTATACACTTTGTAAACATTTTTATCGATTTGTTCATGAAACAGGAAAATACCATATCATGCATAACTCAAATATCATAAAATATTTCTCTGTACGTACCGAACAATGTACTATTTTAAAAACAAAACCTTGTACTCAGCATAATGTGCAGATAAGCATTCACCCTAACGCAGAAATTTTTGAATAAAAAAATCCGGAACTGTTTACTATGCTAATACGACAAGTACATTGATGGATTTAACACCCCAATATTCTAATTCCACGATAACCCGCTATCTGATTAAGGGTCTTTCGGGATTATACACATTTAAATATAATTTACCCAAATGCCTAACAGTCGCTCGGAGTATTTTGGTAGACAATTCCATTGTTGAAATGTTTCAATTTGTTCTTTATCTAATTCTGTCCTTTAGCTGAGGAAATAAATTAGATTTTACAAATCGCAAGGGCCCAGAAATCTGTCAAAGAAATAACCAGTTACAGATGTTCGGAATTTACAAAGGAAAAAAATGTTAAAAACACTCGTTTGTTCAAATTAAAAACATGAAATATTGGCAGACGATCCACCCATCTCCGAAGACGTACGTCGCCCGTAACAAATCAGCGTATAACTCGGAACATCTGGATTTGTCAAAACAGACCGCTTAAGGACCCTTGCTAGGGAACTTATACCGTTGGACATTTACTCACGTTTGTTTAATCCTAGGTGTGACGAAAATAATATTTTGGGGAAGTTAATATTTTTTTGTTTATTCTCAAAATAATCTCGCATGTTGTGCAATAAATCAGAGATAAGTCCACTTGATTTCCATTCATCTAAAAATTTATTATATAAAAAAGACAACAAAAACTTTACGATCTCATTAATACACTGTTACTCTCTGTACTATTTTACCCGCAAATTGAATCACTTGCCTTTCGATAAGAGTTACATTAGCTATTTTTCCTTTAAACCGACTTCAAGCAAAATTTTTTTCCTTCTTTATAATTTTAACTGTTCTGACAAAGCCATCTTTCGTGAAATACTATGTTTATTAAAAATGAAAGTTGGTAAAAAAAAATAGTCAGGTAAACAACTACTTTTTACCACTTTTCTCAAAATAGTGTTTGACTTCCAACAAATCGAACATTTCAAGTCATAAAGCTCTTTTACCTAATACAACTAAGTTACTAAAAAGCCATATGGCCTACATGTGTATTGTGTATGTAAAATATACTGAGTGGCCACGAGTCAATGTACACCCCCCATATTTTGGTTGTTTCTGTATTCTGTGTTCTTGGTACATATAAATTAGACAATAATGGGCTACTTTTAGACTAACAGGAATGAAAATCAACTATTTTTATTAAATGGAATGACTATAATTTTTTGATGGTTTCTCATTAAGTATAAATTTCTAAGTGCAACAGTTTTTTCAGATGTAAAAAATTCCAAAAAATAAGTGAGATACGAACAATTTTTTAATTTTTTTAAATGGCCGCGTCAGATGGAAGCGATGTAGGAGAATTACTAAGTAAGCTATGCAAATTATTAGTGAGGTTGTAGACTTGTCTGTAAAGAAGAAAATAGTTGTTTGAGTTACTGGTAGGTACCAGTATTTTTAGGTTTTTCAAAAAAACGGAATTTAATTTTCATTTTCATTTCCGTAGGGGTCCTATGGAAATTTTTTAAATGGAACTGTGCTATTTTTTTGTATTAATCAGAAATAATGATTCATAAACTATAATTTTTCGCCATTAATAATTTCTTAATGATATCCTTCGTAATAATAGAAGTGTTTTTAAAAAGTATGCGCCAACAAATCTTTTTAATAAGGTAATGTAGATAACATTTAAATCCAAAATTGCAGATAGCCATGAAAATGACCGACATTCCAACAGTTGAATTATTCTTGACTTACTCACTAATTTTTTGAAGCAAACATTGTTATAAATAAGAAAATTAATATAATATGGCTGAAAAATATTCAAGAGATGAAGAAGTTCACATGTTCATTATTTATGGAGAGGCTCGACATAATGCAACTAGAGCCCAAACTCTGTATGGGCAGAAATATCCAGAAAGAAAACAACCTCCGAGAAACTATTTCTCCCCGTTGGAGCATCAATTTAGAACTGAACCTAATATAGAAATTGAAGAAAGATTTATCGTGGATGAAGAAACGGAAATTAATGTATTAGCTTTAGTGCATGTTGACTTAACCATTTCAGTAATACAAATTGAACATGAATTACCAGTTTCCAAAGAATCAGCCAGGAAAATTTTAAAGAAACACGGTTATCGTTCAATATCAATTGCATCAATTTTTGTATGAGAAAGATTATTAACGAAGAATAACTTTTTATAATTGGTTACAATTAAGAAATGAAAATTTTATCAAAAACATTTTGTTCACTGATGAATCAAGATTTACAAACCTTGGGTTACTTAATGGAAACAACACTCGATATTGGGCAATTGAAAATCCTCACATTATGAGATAGAGACGGTTTCAGGAGCAGTTTGGCTTCAATGTTTGGTTAGGCGTACTGAGCGACCATATCATAGGTCCAATGATTTTTGACGGAACTCTAACTGGACCAAGATATGTAGAATTTCTCTAAAATATAATAGTTCCACAGATTAATCAAATTCCCAATACCAATATTGATGAGGTTTACTTCCAACAAGACGGGGCTCGACCACACAATGCTATTATCATTAAGGATTACTTAAATCAATTATTTTCAGATCGTTGGATTGGGACCCATGGTCTAGCCAGATGGCCTGCAAAGTCGCCTGACTTAACCCCACTTGATTTTTTATTCTGGCGCATTTGAAAAATAGAGTCTACATGACTGCTCCAACCACAAGGCAAGATCTGGAAGAGAGAGTTCGGCATGAAATTTCACAAATAACACCTCAACAATTACATGATGTTAGACGTGCAGCGATAAGTCGCGCTACTCTGTGTATTAATCATAACGGTGAACAGTTTGAACAATTTTTATAATGGTTTAATATAATTTAGGTTTTAAATAGTTTTGTTATTATATTTAATCATAGTTGTAACGTTTTATTAAAATCATTTTTTGTTTAATTTGTGTTTAATTTTTAAAAATACTTCTATTATTACGAAAGATATCGTTACGAAATGATTAATGGCGAAAAAATTATAGTTTATGAATCATTATTTCTGATTATTAAAAAAATAGCACAGTTCCATTAAAAAATAGGACCTCTACGGAAATGAAAATGAAAATGAAATTCCGTTTTTTGAAAAAAACGTAAAAATACTGGTACCTATCAGTAATTCAAACAACTATTTTCTTCTTCACAGGGAAGTCTATTATTTTTTGGAATTTTTTACATCTGAAAAAACTGTTGCATTTAGAAATTTATGCTTAATGAGAGACCATCAAAAAAATATAAGTTGATGTCACTTCCGGTTCAACCGGAAGTGATATGTTCATTCCTGTTACTCTAAAAGTAAACTAAACTAAACGACAACTTGACAAAATAAATATATAGCTTCCTTTTGCTAGCCTGCGGTTGAATTTAGACATGAAATTTGTACGTTGTAGAATGTTATTTCAGAATTCAAAATTGAGGTGTCTCGGGATATTTTATAAATATTCACCATAATTGAGATACTGAATTTATTGCATTTGACTGTTCCAGACTGTACGTATGACAAATGTCAAATTGTAATCATAACAGACTATTAGTAGTACTTATTTTCAAATAATTAAACGATAACGATGTAAGAATTCAACCATCCAATTTGTTAACACGCAAGAAATGACAAAAATAATAAGCGCCCATAAATTAAGACATTTTCTTTCATATTTATGTACGTACGACGTTTTATTTAATTTCCGACTCAGTTCCTAGAAGTAGCGTGACGAAGTACAACGAAAATTACTTAGTTTAATTACAAAAATGGGTTTCTATACTACAATGGTTAAATACAACTTCCCAGTATAGGATGACAATCGCATTATTACCGAACATTAAATAAATAGAAGAATTAAAAATAATAAACACACCAATTCAACATCCAATAGTTAGTATTGCACATTCATTTTTATGTAGCGAATTATTTTATTATATTGTTCATTTTTATTATATTTATACTATATGCAATTGCCCTCTTTGCACAACAGGTTTTGCACCTATTTTCTTGGTATCAACTCTTGTTAATTCACTATAATGTAATTTTTTATCAATAAAAAATTTTTAGCATAAAAAGTAATGATAAAAATGCACATCCTGTGAAGAAGTTATGCTCACGGCAGTAAAATACGGGATGTAATATACCAAGTGTTCCATAAATAAGGACAATTACATAGCTTTCAGGAGGTGACAGAATTAGAGAGAAGTTAAGTTTCATATTGCATAAATATATAAGAGTTGCTGTACTAACGACCAGTTATACTGAAGCCTAAGCATTATTATTATTATTATTATTATTATTTTGAAAAAATAAGGACAGAGGAGATACTCCCATTATGAGCAATAACAGAAACAAATAGTAAACAGCAGGACATCAAATTTTAACGATAAAAAATGAATTAATAAAACATCGTCATACCAATACAAGTTTATCGTATCCACATTTAAAAGAATTTATGTTGGGTGCGGACAAAACAGTGAATAGGAGACTGTTCTACACATCGAATACTCGCACTGAAATAAAATGTTTAAGAACGAGGTTGAAGGGTTGTGCCAGATCTTTGTGTCACCTGCGTAAAAATAGGAGAATTATTTGATATAACGTTATACATAGGATATGAACGTGATAAACAGTAAGGTTGTTAAGATAGTTCCAGGGGATCCCACAGAGCATGTTCCTGATGTCTGCAGCATTAATTTACACCTGCACCAACTGAAAGCTTATTCTAACCCATAGTCTTATCGTTGGCTCCCTCTTTCCGAACAAGGTAGGTGTAAGACCAGTATGAACCTTTGTTATATCTTCCTGTATCAACGATGGTCCCTTATACAGCAAATGACTTTTAGCCACCAGATACTTTCATTTCTGCTTAGTTTAAAATTAAGAAAAATTCTATCATCGCATTATACCCTAACTTTGCTAAGAACGTAAAGAACGTCAAAGTAGGTGGTACACCAAGTTTTCCCTTACTTTTTCATTTCCATTAATTGGTAGCTAAAGTTACCTAAGCAGTCATCATAAGACTTATATTTCTTCGAGTGATTTGAATGTAAGTGCAGAATTTGTAAAAACCAGTTTATATAATCTTAAATTTCGTATGTTCGAGGAAAAGGACAAAAGTTGAGCAACAAGACCAAATACTTGTGACTAACTTTAATACCCAATTGTCCTTTATGGCTCACCTAGACATAGTAAATGTGGAGCAAAAGTTAGTTAACCACTGATTGTTTTTTGGCTTGTCTTCGTTGGTTTATCAGGAAGAGAGCTAAACTTTTAAACATTTATACTGACAAAGGGAAAATATTTGTGGATGCGAACTCTAAGTTAAACCAAATTTCAGAATTCTTCGATTCTTGGTCAGATAAAATTATTGAATCTTTAACAAACGATAACATAAATTGGCATTTTATCCCACCTTCAGCACCGAACTTTGTTTTCAACTGGGAAGCCGAAGTTAAGAGTGTCAAACACCACTTGAAACGTGTGTTGGGCAATGTGCATTTGAATTTTGAGTGTCTATCCTCTGTACTGGTTTAAATCGAATGCATTTTGAATTCCCGACTACTATATCAACTGTCTTCAAATCCTGATCAATTACATCACCTTACCCCAGCTTATTTCCTAGTGGATGGTTAACTGTGCTACCAGAACCAAGTTTTGTTAATATTTCTCAAAATAGATTACATCGCTATCAGAGACTTCAGCAGCTTGTGCAACATTCTTGGACTAGACGGCACAAGGAATATCTGTCTCAGTTGCAGACGTGGGTCAAATTAAAACAAAACTTTTTTACCTACATCAAGAAGAGTCTTGAGTCTTGATGAAAGAAAATAACGTCCCGCCCATGAGATGGCGTATCGGTCGTGTACAAGAACTTTACCCAGGCAAGGATGGTGTGTTTCCAGTAGTGAGTGTAAGGGTAAACGAAAGTGTCAAAGTTATGTGATTTCCATCTGAAATAACAAACTTAATAATATGTGTATTTCATGGCTATTATTATTATTATTATTCATATCACTGTCCTTATGTCTTATTTTAAGACGGCCGGCTTGTTTCGTCAAAAACGCCACCAGTAACCTGTATTCCTTTACGCGCACAAAGTGTATGCTCAGGGATTCGATTCTCAAATGTCACCACACCAATGTCGTGGACGACAAATACCGCTTGTCTAGTGAAATGAACATTTCATTATTATCTAATGTCGTGGTAGACAATAATTTTTAATAGGCATAAAGGAGAGTGGGTATAACCCGTCGACAATCAAATGTCGTGATCGACACCTAGATAAGAAAGGATAATAATTGACGTGCTCTCTCTACTGCGCTATGCAGAGGGGTCAAAAACGTTTCTACATGTGTGTTTGTGTGGTTATGTTTAACTCAGCACAGAGATTTTTTTGGTTTTCGCTGTTTAATTATTTATTATATTCTACAAATATGATGAATGAAGACATACAAATTTTAAATGTAGACGAAAATGTGGAAAATAATGAAGCTGCACTACAAAATCAGAGAAAACCCATGTGTATATGAGAACGGCTATCTTACCAATTCTAACAAAACAATTTTCTGTGAAATAATTACATTTCAAGATTTGAATTCTTAGCTTTCTCCATTGTTTCCAATCTTCACTCACACTCGGAATCAACACAAAAATGTGATAAAATTATCCGAATGCGATGTTGCCATCTGCTAATCATCGAGAAACAATTGTCTTCTAAAATTTGTTGTCGCAGAGCTTTCGAGAATACGTTCTTCACAAGTTACTCAACATCAGTGATCGACAATTTGTCACAAGTGACAATTTTGATCGTCATTTGAGAATCGGGTCCCTGGCCATCCGCCAGCATTCATTCATGTAAAAGCATAGCGATAATATACATATTTATAATCTATGTATGAGTTTAAATTCAGCATCTAATTCTCGATAATGGTGGACAACTATTGAAAACCTTAGTATAAACAACAGAAAGGGTAATATGGACATCCCACAGAACTTGGGCAACCCAGATAACTTTAACAAGTATTTCATTAATTCTGCACCTTCAGCTCAAGTACAAGAAAGCACGACCATTATGAAAGCAATCATCACGAAAGCTGTTACATGGCCTATGTCCATTTAACAGTTTTATATAAAAACTAGTATTTTGTTTATATTTAGCACGATCTGTGTAGCATTTTGATTCAGTTTTTGTAAGTGAAACTGTTTTCAACTAACAGAATTTTACTTGTATAACTCCTAAACCATTTCACACTGTTTTATGTACATATTTTTATATCTTAGGAACTCAGTCATGTCTTTCTACACTATTATGTATTTCCGTTCTATACAGCATCCCAGGAAACAATTAACAATTTGTCTACAAAACAACATTTATTTACGTCAGATACCTATATTTCAATTTTTATATTTTTGTTTCCTATGTAAATACATATGGTTATCATCCTTAGCTTTTCTCGTTACTATATAAAATATAGTATATCCTATAAGATGTAATATATTTACTGAGTTCTCACCATAGTCACACTATTAATTTACAGCTGTTCATATTGTTGGTTATGTACAAAATAGAAATTACAAACTGAGGAAAAGGCAAATCAACTGTGGTATGGAAGTAATAAAAACATTTATTATAGATTCCTTTTATCGATCATATGCCACTATTTTAGTTGTGAGTAAAGGAAATTGTAGAATTACGACCTGCAAGTTGTTGCGCTTAACTCAACCATTGACAGATGGCCATACCTGTACTATTTTTATATTTTATAGCTTTCAATTTAATTAGGGAATTAGATTTCTCAAATTTATTCGGTAGCATTATTTTCCAGTAAGTAGGACAAAAAGTTTACCTTATCAGTAAAACTCACCAAGAAATCATTTGCTCGCAGCCTTTGTACTGATTCGAACGTATATAAATGGACTTTAGTAATTCATATTACATTTTTTATATCCGCGTTAACAACAGCATACAGGTAATTTCATTTATTACTCATTTAAAATTTAATTAATCTACAATTTTTGTCTTGGATGTAATTTAAATTATTTTTTATAAACTTAAATTCAAGGTCAATTCTTTTTAATTCAATAAGTAGTTAAAATACTATATGTACCACATGGTTTAAAAAAAATTTTTTTTCTTCTTTTTTTTTTTTTGGCAATTTATAATCTAAGAAATCAGTTTTTGTATATACTTAGATATTTAGATGCTTAGATATTTAAATTCTTAAATACTTATATATTTCTATATATTTATATGTACTTATGTGCTTATATGTTTATGCGCATATATACTTATAAATTTCTGTATGTGTTTCTTCATAGCTTTTGCACAGTTTATCTTTCATATAGATAAAATTTCGTTAACTTTTCATAATCCACCTAGTCGGTTAATTTTCCTACGATTTTCACTCCATTTCATTAAGAGACCTAAATTGCCAAGGAAACTTTAGAATCCATTCTCGCAACAAAAGACAATTGTGGGCCTGGATTGCTGTTCCAGAACCAGTCACCTCAACAATTGTCAATCTAGGATCCTGGTATAAATTTGTTATATATATTTTTTTAAATTTCAATTTGTCTTTATAAACCGATTTATCTATTATTCATATAATATATTTTAATATTCATTTTAAACAATCTTTATATTTCTCTTACCAACAATTTCAGTCTGATCTATAGCAGGCTGGTTATTCGAGAAAAAGAGACAATTCTACTTATTTTCACTATAGATGGTGCCCAATTTAACATCAATTTTTCTTTGTCTCCTTTTCTCGAAATAAACAGAAATTTATCATTTATGCCGTACATTTCAAAAAGGGTAAGTTTCTCCATTCTTACGAATGCTCTGGACCCACGGCTCTCTGCTCCGACTTAAACCAGCTAGTCGTCTGCATATGTTGCCTCAATTCTTTCTCAAAAATAAAGAACAAGGGAAAGAAGGTAACAAAGCATAGATATTTTTAACCTTTTCAATTTTAGTAAAGTCTCTACAGAAGATGTCGAAAAAGCTGTTCACTATATCCAATCAAACGCGGTGATGCACGCACGCAGTGTTGATAATATTTCACTAAAAATACTAAAACTTTGTTTACCCTATTGTCTAGAGGCCATTATTTGTATTATTAACACGTCCATCCAAAGCAATATAACTCCATGTCAATGGAAACAAGCGGTTATAACACCTACTGCGAAAAATAATTCACCAGAAATATTTAAAGATTTTAGACCAATAAATCTCTTATCTGTCTTGTCAAAGGTTATCTTACAATTTACCGAATATTTAACACCAAATGGTCTTTTACCCCACGCCAATCAAGATTTCGCACCAAACATAGTACAGTGATAGTTTTGACCGATACCATTGATGATTATCTCACAGCTACCACTCTCAAATTAATACGACAGTGTTATTAGTAGCAGTTACAATAAAGCGTTTGACTGTTTAAATCACAACTTATTACTGACAAAGTTATCTTATCTGAGAATATCAGAAAATGCTATTCAGTGATTTAAATCTTATTTGAGTAATCGAAGTCAGCAGGTAAAGATGGTGATTTGTAGTAAAAGCTTTTACTCAAAGTCACTTATAATAGAAAGAGGGGTTCCACAAGACTCCTTTCTGGGCCCGATTTTATTTGTTTTATATAATATGTCCGATTTATATAGGAAAATTAAGCATTGTGAATTTCACTCATATACTGACGATCAGCACATATATATTTCTTATGGGCCATTGGATACAGTGAATGCCTATATAATGATCTCGGTTTAAGGATTGACGCTCAGCTGACCTTCAATGACCATGTCAACCATATAATCCAAACCTGTTATGCTAAACTCAGATACATGTACCAATTTAAATACATATTATCTACTAAAATAAATCTAAAACTAGTTGAATCAGTTATTTTATCTGTCTCCGCATATGGTGATTTAGTATACGGACCTTGTCTAATAAACAATATTCTCTTCGTGAATTCGATTTGCCACTTTAGCTGGGAGATGAAACCACATAATACCTATAATGATTGAAAACGGAATATTAAACATTAAAAAAAGATGGATTCTTCACCTATATTATCTGGTGCATTCCCTTTTAATAAGTAGCATCCCCATCTATCTTCGAGAAAAACTTAAATTTAGATCAGATATACAGGATAACAACCTTAGACATATAAGTAATATATTGCACATACCTAAGCATAGAACATCATTTAAGTCGGCTTTCTGTTATGGTGCCACATGTTATTATAATAAAATTCAGAAGAACGTTCAAGCATCGTCATATAACGTATTTTTAAGAAAAAATTAAAGAGCAGCTGCTAAGAGATCTTTTAAATTAAATTTAATACTTCTTAAAGAAAATTAATACATAAGTTATAAGTTAAAAGCAAACTGAAGCAAAATATATTGTATACATGCTTTATTTTTTATTTGATTTTAACAATAAATGGTGGAACTCTCTACATATAATATAATAATGTTACTGCCACTAAATGTAATATGTTACATAGGTTAATTACCCATATTATTATTTAAGTAATTCGAATGTAATTGATGTTTCCTCCGGTTTTCTCATTTTTTTAGTTTTTGTAAATATTGTATTTTGCGATAAATTTCTTTGTATCCTGGATGGAGTTAATAGCAGCTTTACGGTGACATCCCGCCAGGTTAAATAAAGGCATTTATTATTATTATTATCATTATTTATTGTAAAGTGTTTAATGGAATCAAGTCTATGATATCTCAAATTAAAATTTATACAGTCCACTCAACTAGGAAATATTAAATTCCTAACAAATACGTATTTTTATTAAATTTTGAAATTATCGTAAAATTTCTCTTAATAATAAGATGCTTTTCATATTCAAGTTACATTTAGAAGGCTCTTAATATGGTTTTAAAGAAGAAAATTTCCAGTTCTTATAAAAATAATTTTGTAATTTTTAAAGTAAAGTTTGGTATTTAAACGAATACAATATTCCTTCTATTATGATTACGAAACGAACCAATCTCTTAGCGTGAGCTAACTGCATTTCGCTCCCCCTTTTTCATTCGGCATGCATGTATTCAAATCAAAACGATATCTTTTGATAATCTCGGTGAGTTGATAACTTTTCGATTATTTCTCCCTGTGGTGTATAACCAGATTTGCTTATGCTAATATCGCTATGGCAATATGAACAGGAATTGCCACTTTATATAATTGCAAATAAAATATATAAGCTTAGCCACCTTGCTGCCAACAAAGTAGGTTATGTAAAGGGATTACATCAGTAAATTGATTCACTACATCATCTAAATGAAGTCCTTGGTGTGTTCGAAAAAGAAACTACATATGAATATATAGTGATGTGAATAAAACTTAATGTTATATTTAACCTTCACAGAACTAACTATAAAAACTATACATTTAAGAGTAAGTGGGGTACATGTGTACCCCAAACTTTTTTCAGTCAGTTGTGTTTAAATTAATAACTAAATGCGTTTAAAAAATAAATGAAATAAAAAACTGGGGTTTTAATGTACTTACATATCTTATTGCTTTTTATACAAATTAAGTATTACATTCCACTAATATTAAATAATATAACTAGTGACATTCATTACAATACACTGGACTTTCGAATGTATCTTGCATATATAATTATTGCATTTGAAGTACTTGATAACTCAAACCCTTTTCGAGGAAGTGTCGTTAAATATTTCAATAGTTTTTTAAAGACAAATTCAAATTTAATGAAACAAAGTGTATTTATTGAAAAAAGTACAACATGTAAGGGAAAACAAAATCGTAATAACAGCGTAAACTTCCCACTTTCTTATGAACTAATGGATTATTTTCATGGTATTGAGATAAATACATAAATCAAAAGATTGTCTAAAATAAGGACCTAATCTTATTAGAAGACAAAAAAGAACGTAGGAGTTGACTTAATGACATTATAAACTTTTCCCCCATGCAAAACCCCATTGCTGCAACTTAGAGTAAATGTTCGATATGGTCTCTACCTACTTCTATGCCTTTTCTAATTCTATTCATAAAAGATTTTCTTACATAGTAAAATAATACATATTTATTTTTGTAATTATTAATCTACGTCGCGTTTCGATATTTTGTTTTATAATTGTTAATATTAGAATTGTTTATTAATGTTTCATAATAATTGCCTTAAGTAATAAAAAATAAGGAAAAAAATCATCATTAAAAACCGCGATGAATGATTCTAATTTAATGAGGTTTTTAATAATTAAAAATATTGTCAAATATGAAATTTTATTTAGCGAATACTTTTTCAATATGATTGACTGCCCGCCCATGCATAGAAGTATCAGTCAGTATGCCATGTTAAAGCCTGTCTGTTTCTTCTCCGCTCAGAAACCTAATATAAGTAAGTAGTTAAAACCCGTAGTACTTTGTAACTACTTACTGGGCCTACTCAGATAATAATAAATCAGATGTATTACCTGGACAAAAAGTTCGTTTTATGTCTGCATCAATAATTAAAATTCCCAATTAAAAAGTTGTTAAAAACTACAGAAGTTGGGGTGTAAATACCAATATAAAGTATGATTATTTATAGCCATTCAAAGAAGCCTCCAATTATTGTTCTTGAAAAATATGTACTTTCAAGCGAACCTAATGTAACATATATCTCATTATTTGGCAAACGGAAATTATCCCTCTTATTGTTAATTATCCAATGAATGAAAATACTTCAAATAACCAAACTTATAACATATTGAAAAAAAAAAACATAAAACATAGACTAAGTTTTGCTATTGGATATGTATTTGTTTTTTGTTAAATTGGTAACGATGATATTACGTCTGATTTTAATGACAACTTTTCACCTCATTAGTCCTGAGGAAGACAATAAAGATTGTCGAAACGTCGACTCTAAAGAAGAAATAAGGTTTGGTCTGTTTTAATCCAATTACCGAAGAAAGACCTGCTTAATATTTAAGAACTTCCAGTGCCAATCTCATATACACAAGATAATCTTAAAATATGTGTATTTATATAAGATTTAATAAACCTTTAATTTCATTTTAACAGTGCCAAATATAAAACAGCAACAGTTTGATCACTCCCGAGGGGGTTATTCACCATTTTATCGACGACTTGGGGAACTGAAAAACCGAAACAAGTTCAGGGGAGTTCATAAGTATGGAAGCTAGAATTTTAAGCAAAAATACGAATTTCCCACGAACATTTCCGAGGTTTCCCGAAGACACACGGAGGCACGGGAGGTGTCGTTATCGACTAAGTCGACTACGAGGAATCGATTCCGATAATTGACGAATCGATCCGACCCACGGTTTAGGAAAGAAAGTGTGCTGTGGCCAAACTAAAGGTCCCAAATATGTAAAACTACTGAAGGACAACTAGGAGTTCGATACACCTTTTGCACTGCTTTTGACCGACCGCCCAAATTTTGGCCGGGATAGATGGTGACTGGAAAAAGGAGTTGAAGGCAACGCGATCCTCGTTTTCGAGTAACTTGAGATCATAGAATCGATTGCCACCGGTTTCAGTTCGATATGACCAACCGTTTTCGGGAAAAATTGTGCTGTGACCAAACTAATGGTCAGAAATAAGTAAAACGTTACTGGAGGATAACTAGGACCTCCATATACCCTTTTCACCACCCAAATTTCGCAGCTAATTTTCTCTCTTGAAACGAGACCGTATTCATATACAGCAAGAGTTTGCTTTCTACGCCATCTGGATATTTCTTTTCTTTTATATAAAGAATATGATCATTTAACATTGATAATTACATGCGAAATGAGTTGTTTATCGTTTCATCTTTCCAATAAATACCTGTCCTTATCTTATTATATTATTGCGGCATTGCTATTGATGTTTGAATTTTGAGATCTGTCATTTCGGTTATATTTCTATACTAGACGAAAGTACGTCTTCAAAAATGGAAGTATGACACCGACGGATACGGAAGTCGCTTAATTTAATCCTGTGACAGTGACATTTATAAATAACATGAATATAGACACAAATAAACTAGTATAAACATAACCTAAAATTTTTTCTAACCTAAAAATCTCAAACAATTAAGTAGAATTTTTCGCAAGCACTCTCCCTAGTTGAAACTGGTCGGGGGTACATAACCTCAAAGAGGTTTATAGAAAGACGGTCAGCGTCCTCCGAATACAGGCCGGGGCATTATCTACGGAGAGTGTTGTGATGTTATGGTGAACGATCCATCTTTACACCTCTGAAGGACTTTTATTATATTTTCCAAAATGGATATTCAAAGAAGGGTTCAAATAATAATAATAATAATAATGTGTCTTTATTTTTCTACTAATATACAACTTTAAAACATATATTATAGGGGGGGGGGGGGCGACGTTCAACCAGGTTGCTCTTCCACGCAACCCCCACACAACAATGAAAAGAAATTTGAATACAAAAATTGAACAAAAAAGTAATAATAATACATATATACATTGGCAATGACGCAGAAAAATTAAATTATTATTTAATTTATTGTCTGTTTGCAAATATTTGGGATCTAACCTGCTTTCTGAAAGAGGCAATACTGGGAAGGGATTTGATATGTGATGGTAAATTATTAAATATTTTCACCGAGTTGTAAGAAAAAGACTTTTCAAATTGGGCAGTCGTATGCTTTGGAACACTAAATAAGTAGCGCGACCGTGTGAGACAATTATGTATATCTATACCTCTGACTAATTTCTCGAATAAATACTTTGGACTTTGATTTTTAACTATTTTGTAAACAAGACAAGCCATATGAAGCTGATAGCGTTCATCTAGAGTAAGCCATTTACTGTCATGAAGTGGGCCCGATATATGATCAAATTTTCTCAAATTGAAGCTGAACCTTAAGCATGAGTTTTGAACCTTTTGTAGACTTACTTGATCTCTTTTTAAGAGGGCCGGCCAGTATACAGTATCACAATAAGATAATGCGGACAAAATTAAACTATCACATAATTTTAGGTTTAATTCGCTTGACAAAATATTTTTATTCATATATAATAACTTTAATTTTGCGTACGACTTTTGAAGCAGATGACTGACGTGTTTTGTATGTTTTAAGTCTTCATCAATGTAAATCCCAAGATTTTTGCAGTTGTCACTAAATTTTAAATCCTGATTATTAAGTGTAATTTTAAAATCGTTATGAGCTTTTAAGTCCATCCTATTCTTCCCAAATATTAAAACTTCTGTCTTCGATTCATTTAAAACAAGACCATGAGCTTTTGAGACAGTCGCTATTTTTTCCAAATCTGAGTTAATTGCTGCAGTTGCCGCATCAACTTCATGTGATAAAAATGAGAAGTATATTTGCGTATCATCGGCATATTGATGTGTGGAACAAGATGTTAAAAATGCATGAAAATCGGCTGTATACAAAGAAAATAATAAGGGCCCCAAAATACTACCTTGTGGTACACCTTTTATATTATCCTGATATTCTGAAACATTCCCATTAAAAACTACCCTTTGACGTTTGTTAAGTAAGTAACTTTGAAAAAAATTTATTGCGCAGTCACTAAAATAAAAATATTTAAGTTTTTTGCATAAAGTGGTATGATCCAAAGTATCAAACGCTTTGCTGAAGTCCAACAAAATTAAACAGGTATTTTTATTCTTATCATTTGCTGCGTAAATGTCATCCGTTACTTGCAATAATGCTGTAGTCGTGCTATGACCTGCGCGGAAACCGGATTGTGTATGGGGCAAAATATTATATTTAGATATAAATAGATTTAATTGTTTTTCAACTATTTTTTCTAAAATTTTCGAGATAGTGGGCAGAATGCTGATAGGTCTAAAATGACATATATTCGAGGGGTTATTGACCTTCGGAGTAGGAATTATATTTGACAATTCCCAAGCGGTGGGGAAGTAATTTTCTGAGAGACATTTATTGATTATAAAAGTCAAATATTCATTTAAATGTGGGAGTACCAGCGATAACATTTTTAAATTTATTCCATCAGTCCCTTTTGCATTGGATTTTATGGTACGAAATATACTTTCAACCTTATGGATAGAAACTTCTGAGAAACTAAACGCAGTATCGTGCACAAGTGGGGTCGAATATTTGTTTAAAATAATATCAGAATTTACATTAGAGGTATTGGGTACAATGTTAATGAAAAAATCATTGAAAGAATTTGCATTTGCAAAGTCCGAATTGACACCTTTGGTTTTAGAGTTAATATTTAAATATTCTAGGCATTTCCAAAATTCTTTAGGATCTCTCTTAGATCGAGTGTTTCAGACAGAGAATAATGCAAAATCTATACTTACTGTTTCGTTTTAGCTTAACTGCTTCACTGATGGTACCAATTGGACGTCGTAACACAGTAAATGTTTTTTAAATTTAAACCTGAAAAGGAATTTTGAAACAAGAAAAAGACAATATAAAGTTCAAAAATATATATTAAATCTTTTAAAAAATTATGTTATTACAAAACGTTCAAGAAAAATGTATTGACAAACTATAGTTTGGCCCGTGTACAACACATAGTGAGGAACTATATTTTTCTGACACCGAATCACTGAGGCACCGGTTTAGGGCAAATATCGTTGAAGCCCATCATTTTCGCGTCAAAATCGACTGCTAGAAAATGATAGGGCACCATCGACGCTAAGGGCTATTTTCGCCAAAACTCTCGAAATACTTTGACTAAAGACTGGATTAACTTGTCCTCATATTTAACACAACGCATGAGGTGCAGTGCTTAACAATGTGGATTCGTAAAAGGGTTTTTAATTTTTGTAATTTTAATCGTTAATTAGTATTTTAGATTGACCTACAAACATCCATTTAAAAATATAATCAAACAAAGACATATTTAGAAAAAGTCACAGCGTTTGGCAATAAAATATATTTATTTAGAGAAGTGTAAAATTATATGCCTCCGATGTTAAACTAAATCACGGTATTGCGGAGAAATTTAAGTGAATCCGACAATCCTCATTATTTATTAAATATGTTCACTACTTCAATAAAATAGCAATTCCAATTTTATACTGTCAGACTAGCGGAAGTTATGACGCCTTTTGGTATCCCAGACGGCTCGTATATCCCACAACACTCCGTATACGAGCATTGTGGATTCAAGATAATGCCATAATACTAAAGTATACGATATTTTGTTTCATATTGCCTTTATCGAATTAAGTTGCCTAGCTTTCCGCAATTTCTTTAAAGAAGAATTATATAACGACGTACTATCCAAGCTTATTTAAAAGTCTGGTTTAAAGTGTACTCCCTGGCATACAAAATACTAAATTAAAAATAAGCGCGGAAAACTTGGTAAAAATTCTGTAATAATATTCACCGGATTTCCTTCGGATTTAATCCAATTTATAATCAGGAATTCGACTGTCTTCAACTATATCTGAGGGCGATTGTGTTACACGGAACAGCGGGTAAAAACGTAAACAAGTTGTTTTGAGAAACAAATGATTACAATTTATTGAGATTAGATTTTTGTAGAACAAGGTCTATTCAAAATAAAATGCAAATTAAATATACTCTATCCTATGAAATACTGTTACGTAAGGAGTATTCATATTTGAGGAGAAAGCTATAAAACAGCTTTAGTAGGTTACATATTGATACAAATTATTTTTCCAAATTCTAAATTGATATACTTTGCAATAATATTAAACAAATATTGAGAACGAGACCTGATATTGAATTATTAAAAACAAACAATAAATACCAACTTGTACTCAATAGGTAACCTGCTAAATAAGCATGTAGTAAAATTATAAATACGAATTTTATTAACGCGGGCGACAGTCGAATTCTTAAGACAGTCCTACCCTTAAGTGTTAAGAAGTGCGACTCCTTATCCTAACTCATCTCCCCACATTAGTGATATTGGTAAGAGCCCCCCATTTGTTACTATTGTCGTTGTGCATATTGATACTGTAACACTGTTTACTGTTATTTTATTAATAAATTATATTTATTTTAAACTCGTCTTCTATTTTGACTACCCAATCTCCCTCTCTCACAAGCCAAGTCGCCATCAGTTACGGCTTCCCCAAAAGGGAGGTCATGATATTTGGCGGAGGCGCCGGCTTCGGCTTTGTACAAGGGACGATTTGGCTGTCACGACCGAATTTACAACATAAAGTTTCAAGTCAATAAGCGCGTTTTGTTTTTATTTCGTTTATTGTGAGTAAAGTATGAGGTCTCGTTGTCAGCAAATTAATTTAATTTTCTTATTTTTCAATCTTTTTTTGGTATGTTATATAATTTTGGGGGTTCTAAGGTCGAGTTGTTTGCTTTCCCAGAGGATAATTAATAGAATATATTTTTTTAAACTTTCATATTGTATATTAGTTACTTTTTATTAAAATATCTAGAGTTTCTTTTTAAACTATTTTATTTTGTTGCTGACAAACAAAAAACTAATTAGATGCATCATTAACCTTGCAGACGCTGCATAATACTAGTGAAACTAAACCATGACCAGGATATGTTTATATTTGATAAAATATATTGAGTTATTATGAATGGTATGTCGTTTATTAAATATTGTAATTGTTTTACATGTATATATGTGTTACATTATATGGGTAAATATAAATATTGTGCGTTGATTGATTATTGGATATTTTTATTGTGGTTTATGAAGTATACTGTATTAAACTGTTTTTTACAACAGGTAGAAACAATGAATTTGTATGGGAGTGATCTTGTTGATGCCACATGGTGTCGGGGAATGTTGGAATCAGCACTAGATAAAATGCTTTTTTAGATAGTTTTTCTTTTCCAATAGTAATGTCATTTGATTTCAATTTAATTAATTCTTCATTCTCCAATATAAACATTTAAATGTAAAATATTTTAAAAGTCAGATTAGTCTCTTTGATACCCAATATTTATTCTTAACTAAGATAATATAAAAGCATTAAGATAAAATATGTGGCGAGAAAGTAAAAACTTTTTATTTGTGCAATCTTTTTATTTTTACTAACATTCCAGGGGGAAAGAATTTTCTGGTTTTCTAATAAGAAATTAAGTTAAGAGTTAGAAAGGCAGAATTAAGTATTTAAAAGAGGACATAGAGAAGAACCACAGTACCAAACAATAGGTGTTAAAGAATTTGTTTTTTGTATGTGCATAGGGAATAACTAACGTCTCAAGAATTATGTATGAAACTGTACAATGTTGATAATTATGAGGTTTTTGCGTAAAGAAACGCAAGTGTTTTATGGAGTTTATGATGATGAATAATATGAGGTTTATTATGGTGTATATTATGAGGCGTATTGATTTGGTGAGGTTTGTTGCACAAGAGATGCAATGTGACAGATGAGGAAGACGTGGAAGATAATTTCACGGTGAAACTGTACGTCAACCCCATCAATTAAAGTACATAAGTGAGACGGGTTCTGTTAATTTTTTTTATATGCTTTAAGTTCAATTTTAACAAAAAGGGTACAAATCTGAGTAGGAAATAGTCCTAGAAACATTATGCATAATTTGTTAAATTAAACTCAAGTATAAAAATATTTTGATTAATTTAGTAGAACTTCCCCCATTTTTCATTTATATTTACTTATCTCTGGTGAAATAACAATAATAAAAAACTTAGATGTACATATGTTTCTTCTTTAGAAAATAAACAATATTTCCGGAATAATAATGCTTTTATAAAAATATTTATATAATAATGTTTTAAAGAAATTTTTTCCTCAGTAATAATGCTTTTGTAAAATATTTCTATTGTAATGTTTTCTGTATTTTTTTTTTCATGTAATAAAACGCATGAGGGCGAGGCCAACTTAGCACTGAAAACCAAAGAATGGCAGTTGGCATTGCGAAACCAAGAGGGTTAGATCCTGAGCAGAGCAAGGAATAGACACTTGGACCATCCATTAACCTTCCCCAACTACTACATGGTTGTGACAATGGATTTCCAGCAGGGCCGTAGGGATAATCCATTCATCTATAACCAGCCAAGAGCTAAAGTTTTGCTGCACTTCGAAGCTAGCTACCTAGCTATAATGCAGTACGTTCCCACAATAGCAGCGCAATTCACCCACGCGTGGGCGTGGGCTGCGCTGTGCTGGGCTAGGTTCAGTATGCGGCATATCTAAGAGTCCATAAAATTGCAATTTAGGGCATGGACGAAAAGTCAAGGTCACAAAATTCTTGTCACCCCCACCCTATTATTAAAGGGAGTAAAATATTACATTGGGATTTACTGTGTATAAGACTTGGATACAAAATCTGGATGTGGAAGTAGTGATTCCTTGGGCAGAGGTTTTTTTGTTTGTTTGTTATTATAAATAGATTTTCAGTTTCTTGTAATACCTAATTATAGTTTCAATCGATTTGTGAGTGAGTTTTTCACGTATTACAAGTAAGTAATGAAGTGCATTTATTTTTATTAAACATATTTGTTAATCAGTAATTTATTGAAGCATGTTACCTGGTTGTGGAAATACATCCCTTAATTCGAAGAAAATATTTATACTTGTGCCATTTAATGAGGATACACGAAGGGATTGGTGTAAAGCTTTAAAATGTGATTAAGCTCCAAGAGCTTCGTCTGGAGAAATATTTTGTTGTGAAGACCACTTTAATGTAAAGTAAATGATTGACCGTTAGGAATAAAATATGAATAGATTCACTTTTAGTTGGAGAGTGATTGTGAAAACTGGATTCGTTACAAGTTAATGCAAGAAAAAATTATTTTGAAAAGAGGTGTGGTTGCTCATCTAAATTTAATTGGTAACAGTGAACATAGTATTAAAGAAACTTCTCGCCTCAGGTTCTGCTGAAAAGGGGAAACGTGAAAACATTCAGCTAGTTTCCGAGAAAGCTGTGAAGAGACTTCGCGTTGAAGAACCTAGTACATCTGCTATATCGTCACCTGAAACACCTCCAAACAAATACAAGGTTCAACAGTCGTCATCTACATCCTCGCATTTTTCTGCTGTATCAAAAACAAGTACATCTTTAGAAGAAAGTAGTGGTTCATCAGATGAACATTACGATATGGCATTTCATTTAAGGAAATTAAGTGCTGAAAGAACGTTGCTTATAGTTGAAAAACATTCAAAGTTTTATTTAATCCTCCCAGAGGACACATATTTTATGGTTAAAATATTGGAATTTGAAGCTAAAGTCAGCTACTGAAATATTTTAATTATTAAAAGAACCGATTAAATAATGCATTTTAACGGTTAGCTCTGGATTTTGGCATAAGCATTTCAACAGTTGCTAAAATATTTGGAGAAGACCTAATAACTTTGGCTGCACATTTCAAAAACTTAATATACTGGCCACAATCAAATTTGATTAAATTTAATCTTCCGACTGGTTTTAGGGTAAGATATAATAATGTTCAGTCAATCGTCGACTGCTTTGAAATTCAAATAGAACAGCCAACTATAACAGTCTACATAAGTCCTTAACTTGGTCTGAATATAAAAAATCTAATACTTTGAAATATTTAATAAGTTCTACACCAGATGACATAATTAATTTTGTTTCCGAAGGGTATGGTGGAAGAGTTACAGATACTGAAATAGTAAAAGACTGTGGTTATTTAGATATCCTACCGAAGGACTCGGGAGTTATAGACACGAGAAAATACACATTGGTGCAGAGAGACTGCTTTCCAAGAAAGATTTTCTACGAATGTTTGGGTGGACTAAAGTAATTGGACCTTATTTTTAAGACGGCAAATTAACCGCTCATAGATACCTTAATTTTCTGCAAAACGAATTTCAATATTTTCTTTATGAATTAACAGTGGCGGCAAGATTAAATTATTCATATTTTCAACAAGATGAGGTTCCACCCCATACGACTGTAATATGTACAAATTATTTAAATCAAGTTATGCTAGATAGCTGGATAGGCACCTATGGACAGCTCGATCACCAGATAATACTCCCTTGGATTGGTGAGGCAATTACTCCTGACATGCTCCAAAATATAATGCGTGAGGTATCTCAGAGCACGTTTGTGTATTTGAATGCATGGTGCACAATTTGAGCATTTGTAATTAGAAAAATAAATACGCACATTTAGTAGGTAGTTTTTTGGATATTCATTTTGTACATGTATTTTTATTTATGAGATGTTTGTTTGTTTGTTTGTATTAAATTGTAACAAATAATTACTGAATTATGATTATTATAAAGTGAATTTTTACTATTATAGTATAGTTGATTTTTATGATTCAATGATATGGATTGTGATTTTCGTTAAGTATTAAATATTGACACCATCAGTTAAAATTATTGTGAAATGTTTTTTATCGTATATCGTACCGTTTTTCGTATCTCCTCAAGTAAGGAAGCTAAAACCGTTTGTCCTATTTTTCAGGTTTTTGTAATATATCTCACAAAGAAGGCTCTGTATGTGTTTCTAAAACTTTATTCTTCTACAATATATATTAAGCGGGATATTTGGTGTGGCCCTCGTAAAATAGACAGACGGTATGTAATTAATGTTGGCACGGAGTACATAAATTGTTTTAAAAGAGACTGTTGCGTGGTGAGAAATTGTTAAATCCCTAGTATATCTAAAATTTTCTAACAAATGGAGAATAAATAGCTTCTTTAGACATCAAGGACCAGTCATTTCAATTAATTTATCAGTGAAATTTGCACGATGTGATTGTGTTTTGAAGCCATATTTAACCATCCAAAAATTCTTCTATCTTCTTCAAGTTAACTAAAACTTTTACATATATTTTGGATATTCTTTCCTATTATAAATGTTATGTGGGTGAGTCATCCAGACCTTTCAGTGTAAAGTTGAATGAGCACAAGAATTAGATTAGAAAGAATGAAATTCAGAAATCAAAGATTTGTGAACATGCTTGGGAAAACGGACATAGAATAAACTGGGCCTCGGCAAAAATTTTAACAAAAGAAGCAGATACCAAAAAAAGAAAAATTAAAGAATCAGCAATAATCTTATTAAATGAAGATAAGTGCGTATCGAATTGTTCTGTAGATATTTGTGCAACCCGGCTACCAATGTTAAAAGAAGAACTTAACAAACTCAACATTTTCTAAAAGAAAATATCATCAGTTCTGTGTTCTGTGTAATTAGTAAGTATCTATGTAAATAACATAAACAGAATCTTAAAGCTGTGTATTTGACATACACAGCAAAATAAGAGTTCTTCCAAAAAAAGCTTTGAAAACGGAAAGAGACTACTTTTCGAAACGTCAGCAAAATACATTATTTCTGTGTTTATTCAGATTTATATTATTTGCAAAACATAACCTCTGACTGTTCCTTTGACGTAAACATCACGGGCGCAGAGACTTTTTCCAATAATTCTATTATGTTGTAGATTCGGCGATTTGTTTTTGAAGAGGATAATAATACATGTGGTAGAAAACCCAAATAATAGGAAGGAATATTCGTAGAATGCCACAAATAACTTTCAGACAATACATATTTTGGATGTTTTGCATCCTATACATCCTATTGATTTGATCGATACACCGACCACATAAAATATTACCATAGCTACATAACTTACACGAGTCTTGATTTCTTCACACTTATTCATTGTTTTTTCAACTTAAGATATTTTGAATTTTTTTGCAAATTATTATGATTTATTTATAAGCTTCAAGTGCTGTATCTTACTGGTACACGTACAATAACAATTTTTCCTTTGTCCGGAAGAAAGGTCATTATTAATTATGGAATATCCTGTATCAACGTACCATTGATTTTCTATCAAATATCTACAACATTATAAGCATACTGAGCACAACAATTGGACACTTTTCATCTGACTTTTTTAGAGATAAATATAGTACTCCTCCGTATTTTAATATAACACTCCATGCAATGTTGCATATTACACATATCTTACGTTGCGATTATTTTAGTCTTTTGCATAATCCACAAAAGAATTTTGACGTTCCTCAAATTGCCTTAATGTTTAATTACATTTTCTAAATTGAATTTGGAACCGAGAAATGAACAAAATTGTTCCATTTGATTAGAGAATACGTCGTCAGAGGTGCAACCTTTAAGACATTGGGCGTTATTTCTATTCAATCCAATCTGGATATTATGCTAGACAGTCGAATCTTTGATCACAAATTGAATTAAATTTGAAGGAAATCCTGAGTGTAGAATAATTCCGTCCGAGAGAATTATATAACTGTTTTAATGTTTTAATTTTAAAGAGAACACTATTAGTGGATAAATATTTGGTTTTCCATGATTCTTAATATTATAAATAAGTACCCCTTATATTGGTTAAAATGTGGTGTATGTTTTGACTTTATCATGGCATTCTCATTAAAGATAATAACAATAATAATAATAATAATAATAATTTATTGGCCAGAATTAGATACAAATGTGTACATATGGCACATCACATACATTCTTTGTAAAATAAACAAATATACAATATAATTATACGCAAATACACACACACACACACACATAAATATATGCATAATTTAACTGCTGAACAAGGTAAATTAATATAAAGATATTAATTACAACTAAGTATTTAGAAAGAAAGATCAAATCGAACATAATAGATCACAAATATTAATTTTTACGTAAGAAATCCATTATAGTGTAAAAACAATTTGTAGACAAGTAGTCTTTCACTTTTTTTTAATATGTCATGTACTGCGAGACACTGCGAATCTCCTCAGGAGGTGCATTATACAGAGTGATATAATTACAGTAGGGGAACGCTTAAATGCACTTGTGTGATGGAAAGGAATACTGAGGAGTTCACCATGTCTCGTTACATAGTTATGAAAGTTTCTTCTCTTTCTAAAATGTTCCATGTTAATTTTAGTAAACGTGAGACATTTCAAAATATATATAGATGGAACAGTGAAAATTGAATTTTTATAAATATATCTCTGCAAGTTTCATTATCTTTCAGATCAAGGATCAAAGGGATACTTTTTTTTTTTCACCCATAAAGATCCTCTGTAATTCTATAGTTCTGCTCCATAATATTAAACGATATGTGACTATATTATGCCACAGAATAATAAATATTAACTAAACCATCTCTATCAAGAGTTAATTTCAACTGTAGCATTGTAAAGTACGTTTTATTTAATTGATTATATATAATATGGTAAACATAGTTAGTCCAGGATAACTGTTACAGGATATTTTGGCGGCACGATATAAGGGCTATAAATTGTGTATTTATGACTAAATAATATCTTTATTTTGAACAAATAGTTCTACTTCGTCAATCAAAATATCAGGATTTGTTTTATTTGTCTCGACCTACCTTGTGATTTAAATTGAGGTAACTGAGGTCCTCATGATCATGAATGTTAGGTACGTAAACAAACTGTGGCTGCCTACACGTATATGATAGTATTAGGTTAATTCTGTACGTTTCGGGCTACGAAACAAACCTAGAGTAGAAAGCAATAGTCAAGTTGATGCGATGCGTATAGTAGCTGGTCACATGGTTGACATCGCCGTGTTATTCGTTATTGCGATCGCAAATATTGCTTGCTGTACCAGTTCTGATCACCAAAATAGTACACTTTTGGACCATCGGCATCACAGTTGCCTAGTTTAAATTGCATTGTAGTAGTCAATCCTCCTTATTATACGAAGTGTCATTTATAAATTATTTCAGAAGAATACCTGTCCCGGTGACGGAAGAGGTTCCTCGTGAAAATTCTTTTAAAATGGTTCCTTTCTACGATGTAGGCGCATGATCTCATATTTTAACTTACTCTAATATTTTTCTATCGCGCATGGAACTTTATGGAACAGCAAAAAAGAAAGGTATGTAGTCTTTTTATTAGGGGTCGTCACTTTCTTTTTTGCTTTCTAATGAGATAGATTGGAATTGGTGTAATTGAAGAGTTGAAATTTCTTACTGTGTAAGGATTAAGAAAAATTACACTGATAGTAAGTTGTGGCCGATTGAGTTTTGAATTTTGAAAGTTAGCCACCAACTTATCTATTTTTTTTTTTGGGATTCATTTAATATATTCACTAGAGGCAAAACTGAGGACAATCACTTTTAAAAGCCCGCCTAACACCCCCAGGTATGATAAAATCATTATTTTCATGTGTTTATTATTAAAATAAAAATTAGTTACATTTTTTTTTATCATTCAATTAATAATTCACAGTCCTGGTTATGTAATTTTAAATGGAGATCATGTCAGCCTATATACAACCGTATTATCCTTTTAGGGCTTTGTGTCTTGGCTTTCGTATTACCATCTTCACTCCAAATTATTTCTACCATTTGTAGACAGCTGTTGTTGTCTGAAACTGTCTTGGAGGCCGACTGCCCTTGTGACTGCTTGGGTCTGGTAGAGCCCTTTTGAAATTGTGGAGTGGTGTTCACTCTGTGGCTTCCTGGTGTAGAATTTTGAGAGGTTGAGACATTGCAAGGGAGCATCGTGACGGCCATCAGTTTGAGAAATCTTTCCCCTCTTCGACGTGGACAGCGGCCATTGGCATACCGCCATCTTTATCATACAGATAAGTTTACACTTACCATCACAATAATTGTTACATATATGTATGGTTAGTAATTTCCTAAGTTACCTACCTAAATTATTTAAATTACCAATACTAGGTGTATAAAAAAAAAAAAAAATGTACACCCGAGTGATCACTCAAGGTATCAAATTTGTATGCTCATAATTTCCTTTTGAATTGAAAAGTTCTACATTTTCTTTATTTTCCTATTATATTGTGTAGTGTGCACTGTGAGATTTGAGTAGATTTATGTATATGTGTATATATATTTTATTTTTCTTAGTTGGTGTTGAAAGTTATTTATCATTAATCACCCGATAAACCACTTACTCACCCCACCGCCCACTGAGCTAGCCAGTGTCGCTTCCGCACAAAAAAAAATTTATTGACTGTATCCGGAAGGGGCACTTTAAATACTATTTTTTTTTGTTATTACCACGAAAAGAAGCTAGCCAGCAAGAGCTTCTTCCCTAACCAATCAAGTCTGGTTAGGGCAGTCATCGGCGTTGCAATTTCAATTAATAATAATTATTTATTTTTTTTAATTGGTTATCATTATTGCCTAATGCCCAGTTATACAGTAACATAACTTGTGATCAAGCAATGTGCCAAGCAACTTTACTGACTCTGATCTAGCAATATTTTCATAAAGAGCAATGCGATTTGGAACAGGTCTCTGAAAGTGAAAATTTAAAAGCACAGTTTTTTTCTCATTTAAACTGAGTTTGTTTCTTTGGCACCATGTGCTTATTCAGCAAACATTGCCACGTGACAATTTTTCATGTGATAGGGTAAATCATTGACATAACGTTAACAGTATAGGACCCAATACGGAACCCTGAGGAACACCGAAATCAACATCATTCACGTCAGATTTTTCTCCATTCAAGTGTATAGTCAAGGATCGATTTTCCATATATGACATTAACTATGAAAGAACGTTGCCTCTAATACCAATGCTATGTATTTTAAGGCTCAATATTTCTTTGTTGACGGTATCAAAAGCTTTGGAAAGATAAAACATCAGTAAGACCACGTATCTACCATCGTCCAAGCACTGATATACATGCTCTAGCAGATAACAGATCTAAAACCAAGCTGAGATAACGTCAATATATGTTTTTTTTTCAACAAACTTTGAAATTGAAATTTTAAATTATAACATTATCAATACTACTACTAATACCAAAGTATATATTCTCAAAACAAGTAGCAGCATTTCAGAATTTCCAAGTGATAAAATAATGGAACTGTACAGGCTTATTGCAACAATTTTCTACCAGCTAATCGCGGTAAAAGTTTGAAAAAATTTATCGAAAATTTGCAACCGGACGTGTTAGCTAAATAGTGGAAATAATTACTGAAGGAGTTATTTTAGTATAGATTGGAGAAAAAAAATAACTTACAATTCATCAAGCTAATGTGGACATCCAATACGTAAAGCATTCCTTGAAGCAACTCTTAAAGCGAAAAGAATGTAAATATTTTTTTTTAAAGAAAAAATGTAAGACATAAACCTAAGTCTGGAATAGTGATGAAAGATGAGGTTGAAAAATTCGTATTAGAAGTTCCGGACGTAGATCTTCCGCATATAACAGCACTTTGTTCTAAAATTTCCTCTGAATGTTATAATTTTTTGCAACATGTAGTACTGATGTGTTTAGCAGAAGCCTATCAACGTGAAGAGTTAATAGAAATGATTGAACAACAGTGATGACCAAAAAATCAGAACATTTATGTAGGTATAAGTTAGTAACATGCTGGCGCAATTATTTGTTGGACTTGTCATGCGCAGTTAATATGAGTTTGGTAACTTTTAAATGCATTAGGTTGGTAACTTTGTGTACTACTTGAAACGTGTGAGTTTTAAGAAGTTATATGAATAACCTTTATCTACATGCTTTTACTTGGTGGTGAGAGGTATGTGAAACCTCTCTAATGGTCTATACACCATAGATGCCTCCATGGGCGTATAGCGACTTGCGATTCTGCAAGTACCTGAGAGCCGCGACCTTTCAACCCTAGGTGGACTTAACCTACTGTTATAATATATGATTTGCAGGAAACAATTACTCAAATAAATTACCTCTCACCACTACTCAATTTACTATAGTTTGTATAAAACTAGCAGGTTAGCCACTACCATTTGTCTATTCCATGACCTATGGCATACTGATGAAAACTAATAAGTTCGAAACCGGTCTATGTCTGGTCAGGGAATTGACAGGTTACCATTCATTCATGATTTGTAAGGTGTAATTCAATGCAGGTCGGGGTATTTGCCCGCTGAGTAGTTGTTTCCTGCAAATCATATATTATGCTTTAACTTGTTCAATATTATTTCTATTTCTTGATTAATGATGATTACTGAAGTGTTTTGCATTCTGTCAGTTTCCACCGCATTTCCTGTAGTTTATTTATTGTTTTCAATAGAAGTGACAACCTTCATTGTTATCGAAAATATTTAGCTCTATCCTCCCCAAATACCCGCACAATCGATTCTTCACGACTGTTCACGTACTTCAATACAGGACATTGAATAACTCTACTCGCCCGCATCTGCATTGTAAGATTTCGACAATGACTGCATAGTTGACTAAATCTCAAATCGTGCTGAGCCATTAGATGGTTCTCTTGACATACTATTCTAAATAATTCCTTTTGATAATAATTTTCTGTGTTAGGTGTAAATTTTTAATGATATATTTGGAATATCAAAATGCCGTATGCTAATTATTGCGATATTCTTTTTAACAATAAACTCAGTAATCTATGGAATTAGTTCAGTTTTTATTCTTTTGTATATTGTTTTTTACTCTTATATGTATGTTGTGTTATAACTGTGTTTTCTTATATTAAGTAATCTTCGTAAATTGATATATTAATTAATGCAGTAAACATTTATATGCCTCCATTAAATCTGCTCTTAGAAGAAAATTGAATATAACTTATTCAGCATCTTATTGTGCCGTGATTCAATGAGAATCTCGCCTATTGTAAGAGAGAGAATAGACTTAAATTCGGCACTTTGCATTATTACATTAAATTCATTATCTATTGTGTATCATTTTAGAGAGCAAACAGACTTCAGTTTTTCTGACATAACCCTCGTTTCTGAAAAATGTACTGCCGTTTGCGTTAATAACATCAATTAATATAAATCTTTTATATTTTGATCAACATTAAATTTTATGTTTGTAGCACTATACGAATTAGTCCACCAACGAAAAAGTTATCTAGTTCCGTTCGGATAGAAATTGAACCAAACTCTGAAATTTGGACGATGTGTGTTTAATTTTACACATTAAATGTTAAACGCAGACACATTCATATTTGGTATCGTTATAAACATCGCCGTTTAATTTCTCCCACTGACAACATCCTTGTTATACACAGACGAAGCTAAAGTCAATGGCTACCCCAATAACACAGGAAATTAAATCGATATTGATTCCAGACCCTTTAATGATTTGGTTAAACTTCAGGGTTTGGTAACAAACCTTATTTCTAAGACTACGTGCTCTAGTAATTTGACTTCCCCGCTACATGGCTAGCAGGATCATGTCACTCCCTAAGTTTTGGGGCAAATGCGACAAATTAGTTTCCCGTCGACCATACAACGTGCCTACACGATACAGTGAGTGAAGGGGGACATATTGGCGGCGATCCTCAACTGCACTGAATAATAATTGCTTTTATAAGTCAAAGGAACATGTCTTCTGCATTAACTAATAATAGCTATTTATGCCATCAGTTACGAAATGCCTAATTTTGTGTAACGCGTGAGATTTTTGCGGAACGAACGAAGTGAGTTTCGCAAAAATTCACAAGTTACACAAAATTTCATTTCGTAACGTATTGCATACAAGATTTTTTCTAATTTTGAAGAAAGTAATAAAAAAATTAAATTTAATATAATTGATAAAAATTTGGAAAACATAAATTTAGTTTGTTGCTGTTACTTCATGTTAGTTGTCAGTTTGACATTTTGTAAAAAAGTCTAGACGGAAGGTTTTTAGTGAGATTGATATATTTTTAGTTTTATTTTTTTTAAATGAGTAATTCAAGTTCTGAAGAGCTACCAAGCGATATTGAAGAGGCAGCAGGTAATGCTCTATTATCAGTAATTCCCAAAAAGTCAAAGGCAGTTTATGATTTGGCATACGAAAAATTTGTTACGTGGTGTGATGAGAAGAAAACTAAACATGTTAATGAGAAAGTTTTACTTGCATATTTTGAGGGTAAGAAAGATCTAAAAGTTTCCACATTATGGACACTTTACTCAATGTTAAGGTCTGAACTAAATCTGAAAAGGAATATTGATATTAAAAAATATACAAATTTGGTAGCATATATTAAAAGTCAAGCGGACGGGTACAGTGCTAAAAAGTCAAAAGTTTTTATTAAAGAAGATTTTGCCAAATTTTTAGTGGAAGCTGATGACAAAGAATACTTAATGGCTAAGGTTGCAATGATAATTGGAATGGCAGGAGCATGCAGAAAAGCAGAATTAACATTTCTTCCAGTTGAAAATGTTATAGACGAAGGAAGCTATTTTCATGTTGATATCCCACCTTCAAGAACAAAAGTTATACGGCAGTTTGCAATTACCACTGGAGATATTGAAAATACGAATCTTGTTGAAATATTAAGAAAATATATTAAGTTGCGTCCCCAGGTTCTTAAACACAACAGATTTTTTGTAAAATATGCGAATGGAAAATGTACCAGAAATCCTGTTGGAATTAACACATTTAGCAGTCTGCCAAAAGTTATTGCACAATTTCTTCGTCTTTCAAACCCTGTTCTATATACTGGCCACTGCTTTAGAAGAAGCTCTGCCACTTTTCTAGCAGACAGTGGCGCTGATATTTTAAAATTAAAGAGGCACGGAGGTTGGAAATCTAGCTCTGTTGCGGAGGGATATGTCGAAAATTCTATGAATAATAAGAAACTTATAGCGCAAGAAATATTTGGTGAAACATCTAAAGCAATGTGCGCCACTTCCCAAATAACAGCAAGTTCGAGCAATGAAAAAAATATGTCGTCGGGAATTAATTTGAATAATTGCAATAATTGTGTTATCAATATTTATAATAATTAATTAATTTATAATTTATGTTTTTAACTTGTATTATAACAGTTTAATAAATAGAATAATTCTTTTTGTCACTAATTTTGAAATACATTTTTCGTCACCAATTGCATAAAATTTTACTTTATGCAACTAGTTATAAAAAGTAAGACGTTTCATAATGTCAATCAGTTTTAAAAAGTGTCACTTTATATGTCAAAATTAGAAAAAATAATTTATATAATTAAACAGTTTGTTGACAAATAACTTGTCTTGGAATTTTAAGGGAATTTAAAAGCTTCAGTTCTTGTTTGAACTGCATCCACTTTGTAAAGAGTTCATGTGGTATTGGCTCATCCCAGCTAATTTTTAAAAACCACAAATGTTGTAAAATTATTTTCGGTACAATAATACATGCACTCAGTATTCCAAGTGGATCGAATATTTGCGCGATGTGAGTCAAAATCGTACGTTTTTTGATTGACTTTGATTTTTGATGATTACCAATATTATACATTAAGACATCATTATCGCTGGACCAATAATGCCCAAGAGTTTTAGTTTGTGTTTTTTCCCCAAACTGCATTACCTGAGGAGAATCAGGTAGGGAACGTAATTCTTTCAATACTTCATTGCTATTTGAATTCCATTTTCTTAATTCGAATCCCCCCGCTTTCAAAATATTATTCACGTCTTTACAGATTTTAATGGCTTCTTCTATAGAATCCGCCCCTGAGACTAGATCAACATAAAACTGTGGGAGATTATACTGGAAGCTGTTGGATTAGAAATAGTGCATTCATTTGCTAATTCCTTTAAGATCTTATTGCGAGAAAAGGACTTGAGGTCAATCCGAATGTGACCGTGTTGAGATTGTAAATTTGCACTTTATCAAAAGTGTTTGACCTCTTCTTTGCAGAGACCGTTGATGTTCTGCAACCCAAATTTGCCGGTACATCTGCGTGATGTCCGCACAAAAAACGACATTGTGTATTCAAAATCCTAACAAAATGGCTACTAAATCTTCTTGAAGAGACGGGCCTATGTACTGGAGATCATTTAGTGATACACCAGTGTCTGTTGGCGACAAACCATCGAAAACTACCCTGACTTTTGTTGTAGAGCTATTTTCGTTAATTACAGCATGGTGGGAAAGGTAATAAGCCAATTGCTGATCATCGACATTTTCAACTAGAGTCGTGTATCCGGATTTTTCATAATTCCGTATAAATTCACAATACACTTGATTTAATACAGGATTTTTTAAAAGTTTATTTTCAGTAGAATATAGCCTTTTCAATGCATTTTCCTTACATTCGCCAAGTAAAGAAGGAGATTTTTAAAAGGAATTGTTACCTTAAATTTACCATTCTCATCACGAGAAACTGTTTCTAAAAATGATTTTTCACATGCTTTGTCATCATCAGACCAAATTGGAGGATGTGTGACTGCTTCTTCAAGCTCCCAATACTTTGACAACTGGTTTTGCACTTCAGTATTGGAGTTTTCTATTTTATTTACAAAATGGCACACAGTTGTACCTTGTGACGAAGAGGTGGTATTCACTGAACCTGAAATTACCCACCCGAATCTAGTTTTTTGCAACGTAGGCAACTGATGGCCTAACCAGATTTGACCGACACATACAAGCTTATAGAAAAGATTTGCGCCAAGAAGCATATCGATGCTGCTAGGTTGGAAATATGTAGTATCCGTTAGAGAAAGATTTAAAGGTATATCAAGTTTAGTCACGTCGATTTTTTTCTCTAGAGATATTGTCATTGATATTAGGTATTACAAAACACGATATTTCAGAACTGAATTAATTTTTCTTAGATTTGATATAGACATTACAACGCCTTTCTATTTGTGATGTGGTTTATCCGATGCCTAAAACCGATATATTGACTTCAAAACTTTCCTATCCCAATCGTGAAAGCAATGACGAAGTGATAAAATTGGATTGAGTGGCATTATCTAGTAAAACTCTGCATTTTTGAAACTCCCCTGTGTAATCTCTCATTAGTACTAAAGCTGTCGATAACAGAACTTCAGTGTTATGTTGATAACTGAACACCTGAGTTGGCGAATTGTCAAGTGAATTTTGTGTGGAATTCTGAGCAACGGTTTCATCCACCACTGTATCTACTTTCGTATTTAATCTCGAATTGTTTTGGTTTTGTCTATTGATATGTAAAGTAGTATGATTTTCGACATACTCCGCTCGTGCAGTCCTTACTTATGTGATTGGGTTTTAAACAATTCATACATAATTTACAGCTTTTGACAAAGGCGATTCTTTCATTTACAGATTTTTCGTGAAACTTAGGACAATACGATAGTCTGCGATTTTCCTTGCATAAGCGACAGGAAATAACGTACCCTGTGGTAACAAATGATTTTGATTTTTTACCAAAAGTTTCCCGCTGAAACGTTTTTGATTTTACCGCTGAGTTTGAAGAGTTGATTTCAAGAGTCTCAAGAGAGTCCGACCTTCCTTTTAAAAAAGTATAAAAACCATCTAGTGTTGGTAACTCGTTTAGAGTCATCTCTTCCTCCCACTCCGGCAATGTAATTTTATCTAATTTTTTTGATAGTGTATACAATATTAATGTATCCCATTTTTCTGTGGGCTGGCCTAAGGTTTCTAATGATCATTACCTGTGGTGTATTTATTATTATTATTATCTCAAATGTTTGTTAATCGTATCTATCATTTTTCTTAGCTGGCCCGATGACTCACGAGCTAAGGGTTGAATTTCATAAATTGCACGTATATGACTTTGAAATAAAAGTCTTAAATTGTCATATATCTGTTTTAAGAGGTCCCATGCCACATTATAGTTCTTTTCTGAAAATTCTAATGAATGAATCACTTGTTTAGCACTCCCGTCAAGGGAGGCACGCAAATAATGAAACTTTTGAATATTCCCAATCCCTGTATTAGAGTGAATTAGAGATTCGAATGTATCTCTGAACTCCAGCCATGTATCATAATTTCCTACGAATGTAGGTAAATTAATTTACGGTAAACGTACCCCTGATAAGCTACCCGGCCCTGCGTTGTTTACAGGGTTATAAGTTGGCTCTAAAACGGCATGTTTTGTGTGTTCAACAATTACCAAACACAGTTTGTGTTACTTTTCTGAAGATACGAAAAATACGTCATTAATAAAAATAAATTCAGCTACGGGCGATCGAACAAGTCACTTAATAGACAAGACACCGCCACAATTAGTGCCCATCTCTCATCGACTTCGTCATAACCAATATCGACAATATCATTGGCCTTCACAGCAGATCACCTCTTCTAGACCAATCATATCACTTCTTCATTGAGTTTAATAGGCAGTTTTTTTTCTTATATATGCCCCAATAACTTTAGTGAAAAATTAAAATTTTATCGAACTGATTGTGCTTCTATAAATAAACAACTTATCAGTACAAACTGGTTCGAGAATTTAATTATTTGTTTGTATATAAAAGTATTACAAAAACCTATAGAAATCCACTGTATCTTCGCTGTAGCTTTGTTTATCATCCCGCATATAGAGGAAGTGATATTTTTATAGTTTAAAACACAAACTGATGCTCAAAGCTAAACTAGCTGTACTTAATAAGGGTGCAAGTTTTAAATATCGTAACGTGAACATTGTGCCTTTATTTTACCATGCTATAGTAAGGCGATATTTTATTTGTTCTTTAATAAAGTACTTTTGCCATCTTGATACAAGTAACTTTATATATATATATATATATATATATATATAAAATTTTAAAAAATTTAAACTTGGGTATGCAGTCGTGTGGCGCAAAAAATTAAAGAAAACTCTTTATTTCTGTTCCTGAAGGGATCCATCTTCTAAGATGGATCCCTTCAGGATACCATGCTTTTTTAAATTTAATGTTTTTAACAATTCTATTTTATCAATTGACATCCAACTATGTTTTTAATAATTTTTAACTTGTAAGTTTGTTAACTACTATTAGTGTTAAGTGTTGGTCCATATTTTTGAAAAATTGTTTCACATGTGCAACTTCTATATAACCTCAAAATATCCGTTCCTGATGAAGAGACAATAAAGCCTCGAAAGCTAGAACAGAAATAAAGAGTTTTCTTTAATTTTTTGTGCCACACGACTGCATACCCAAGTTTAAATTTTTTAAAATTTTAACCTTAAATAGCCAGTCGAGCTAATTTTACCTTAAAAATATATATATATATATATATATATATATATATATATATATATATATATATGTTTGCCAAAATTCTAGGAGTAGAAAACAGTAATAAACAAAAATTGTATTTTTACCATCTTAAAATGATAGACTAGGAACAGAAATCCAAATTCGAGCTGAGAGAGCATTTTATATAACAATTTGACAACCGGTGCTTTTAGGGGTGGTCGATCCCTCTGAATCCGAAAATGCCTGTTGCCAGATCGAAAAATAAACCAGAAGTCCGTTATTCAAGACGGCGTCCAAGATGGCGGCAAGTCTTTGAATACCGCTAATATGAACTTATGAATAGAATCCAGGGGTTGTCGACATCGCTAAACCCAAATTTGATAATACCATAGTCATATGGCTCACTGGAAGTCCGTAATTAGAGATGGTCGTCAATATGGAGGCTATTTTTACAATAATAAATAAATGATAAATAAACACCACAGAAATTAGAAAACCCCCAATTCCAGAAGCCAGAGGCTTGTGCGGAAGGGGGTTACACATTGAAAAAACGCGAACATACAACAATTTCCTCCGAGAGCGCCAGGGTCGGAGCCGGGATTTGAACCCGGTGGCGCGATACCGTGTGACTAATCGCGATTGCCACCTCGCGCCTTAACCAACATGGTTATCGGCCAAACAAATATTGCAAATATGTACTTATAGAGAGATTCCAGGGCGTATCCGGGATTTTCGACACCGCTGAAGCTAAATATGGCAATATCACAGTCAAAAACCCACTGCGAGTCAATAATTCATGATTCAAAAGTTTAAATGCCGTAAAATGAAAGTATTTTCACTTCCGACGTGCTTTCCAGCCTAGGAATAGCATTACGTTACTGAATGTCTGTAGATCTGAATACAAACTAATAGACTGTATAGAGTGAAAGGGCCAGGGCCAGGTGCCAACGCAAACTTCCACGGGCACGACACATTCTATTTGGGACAGTTAAGCCATAGAGACTATGTTCTCCATAATTAGCAAAATGGCCGACGAAAGAATTACTAAAATTTCTCAAATAATTCAATTATAAAGGTCGCAACTGGTCAAAACACATAAAAAAGTCATTAAGACACTTGTAGAACTCAAAAACCACAATATTCAATAAATTATTCTGAGAAAATTCACACTATATCGATAATTCCCAAATAATCCAAATATATCAACGAAATCATCCTAATATCAAAATTCGTCAAAATATACTCAAAATCTCACAAAAGAACATCTAAAAAATACAGCCTCCCCGTCAACTCAAATCACTTCTAATTTACCCCCCAAACATCAAGTCAGAATATTTTAGTTCATTTCCTAAAATTTTCTACAAGCCAATTTCTATTCAAGTCAACTCCCAGCTTAACTTTCTGTTAATATATCAAAATACCGCTCATTCCCCTTTCCAGTCAGCCCTTAAAACATTCGTCCCCAAATAAGTCCAATTTACTTATTCTACACGAGTTGCTAGCAACTCGCCACTATCTCCATTTCAATTACCCTAAAGCTGGATTCCGCTCTGCTCGATACAGGCGATAACATTACCCACAATATGGCATAATATAACATCAAATATGAATTGAATTAAGACTCTCAACATTACTTCACGGGACCAATTCGATTTAACAAGTTATTATTCAGACAGTTATCGATCGTATTTCAAGAACGAAAATAGATTCCACTGACATTCTTATATCAAATTGATCCATTTTGCATCGCCGTTTTACTGATATGATTTGCAACCCGAAATTCCAAAATTTCAACATCTATTGCACAACATTTCATCATTTGAGCCCGATAGAGCGACAGGCGCTCTTTCCAGATGTATTCCGGCCCTCCGCGAGCTTCGTCCCCATCATTAGTATAGGTAAGGGAGCGCGCGAAGTCCCAAGCAAGTTCGTTTCTGCGGTATATCTTGCAATAAGTTAATCTAGTGCCTACCCTTCTTCTTAGGTAGCCCCAGCGCTTAAATCCTATCAAGTGTTTTAGTGTATCTCACAGTAACAAAATCCAGTGCCCGTGTAACTTCCAAGGCAGATCCTAGTTAAAAAGTACATTCATAAAATAGCCCCAGTGCTTAAAATTCTTTTCAAATCAAATCGCCCTAGTGCAATTAAATACAAGTGAATTTTCTCAAACTAACAAAGTCGTGCATAAAATTAAATCAAACCTGGTTTAAGGCAGAAATTTCAAGTGTCGATACATTAACTTATTTTAAATAGTGTTAAGTAAAAGTAAATAAGTAAAGTAAAAGTAAATTAGTCTTAAGTGAATTAAATAGGGAACTAACTTTAGTGCAAATTAAGCCTAATTGCTCAAATTCAAGGAAATTCTAGCTCTGGACATATACAGGGCGAAGCGTTTGGTCCACTCCAGCCATTCAAGAACTAACCACCCCAACCTTGAATAACAACAAATAAAGTAAATAAAGTGCACACACAGCCTTTGGGGTCTCATACGAAGCTCGCCGCACCAAACATTTTTTATTTTTCAAACACAGAAGGCAATGCGTGTTCACAACAAAGACCGCGTCCTCGCCTCACACATCTTCCAGCGGCTTGTATATCAGTGTGTGCTCGGAAGTTATACAACCTTAGGCGAGGGTTGTATAGGGAATATACCATCCTTCGGAGGGGATGTAAAGCCGTCGATCCCTTGTCTATTAAATGTTAGGCAAGTAAAAGATCGCTACTTTTCTTAAGGGAAGAGGTTCAGCAAAATTCCTGGTTGAGGGTTGCTCGTCTAATAAATATATATATATATATAATATTTGGTCACTAGTGCAACTTAGAATCATCGAACGAAGGGAGAAAATCTGGCCATAACCAGACTACAAAATCACTATCACCCTAACCTCGATGTCGCGGATATCTTTCTCTGCTTAAATCATTGATAAAATAGTATCAGTCATAGCTTCACTGTAAAATTATCTTTCTGTAGTAATAAAATAGGTAGTTCTAAGATCCCAAGGGCAAAGATATACATATATAAACAAACGACATATACTTACGGCTTGAATTTTAGAGACAATATTTTGCTAAATTACAGGGATTACATATTTTTGACATAGAATACTCATCCAGTCTCATAAAATAATTAATCGTTTTCTCTATGGGCGAAAAGCTAAAATATGAAAATATTTGTTATATTAATTTATTTATTATATCTGTTAAGTTCATTAGTATTCTATCACCAGATAATAAATAAAATCTTCAGTTTAAATTAACATTAACAAGATTTTTAAATATTTTGTGCTTAAAGCGGAAAAATTTTTTCTAAAACTTCATGTCAAAAAATACTATCATTGACAAGATTAGTTATATTACACATATCGAATGTACTTTTTTGTATATGATTTTATTTTAGGTCTCATTAAAAAATTAAACATAGTTATAATAAAACAGTGCAGATTTAATTATGTAAATTCGATTCTATTGCCATGTAAATCTTTGATACTTTAACGGTCTTGAATATTGTTCAGTGATTTGAAACCTGAAGTATAAAGCCAATATTAACAGACTCGAAAATATTTTAAAAAATTTGCCAAATTGACTTTACACAAATTAAATAACTATGCTTAATTACGATGAAAGAATAAAAATGATAGATTTAGATCTTTGCAAGAAAACGAAATAAATAAAATTTTTCATTCAAAGTTATTCAAAGTTTATTCAAAGTATAATGTAATATAAGAGAAAATTTATTCAAATTCGTTATACAGTTTTTTATAAATTACACTTACAGAACATCACCAAGTTGACATGAGAACACAAAAGCATAGAATATTTGAGGCCGTTATTTGCAAAACTCGCTAATCGGCAAAATTTCCAAAAACATTTTTGTTTGCTAAGTTTGTTTAATTTTCCAGAGAGAATCGAACGGAAAATTAAAATTTGTACAAAACTCCCTCTTTAACATCTAAAAATGATAACAAAGTAGCCAATGAGATTTACTGAGTAAGTCATGTGATACGTATGCTATTTAGAACCCACACTCTTTATAGTCCATGAAAAATTGAAAAACCGCAAAAGCTTTGTGACGGGGATATAACATGGGACCCACCGTTTTTGAGGCTGCTGAACATGATGGTGGTATCTTTAAGGTTCCCACCCCTCAGAAACTACCCCTAAACTCGAAATCACTTTAAGAACCCCGATCCAACGAGTCCCCACATGCCCAATATCAAGAAATACGAAAAGGGGGAGGTTTTAGCGGTGGTTGGTGGAGGGTGATAACGGGGATAAACAAATTCGCATGCATTTTGATTTTTTTGAGGAGATGTATGGATAAATTTCATACGACCTATCCGAATCCTTCTCAAAAAAGCCGATCCGCAAGCCTACGATGGAAAAAATGGTTGGTTTTTCTAGTTTACGGGCAGTTGCTGAGAGGTGGGGATCTTAAAAATATCACTATCGTGTTCAGTGCCGTCAAAATCGTGGGTACCCATGTTTCATCCCTGTCACAGAACTTTTGTGTTTTAAGCCTTTTTCTGTAACTTTTTCATGGATTATTATTACTAAGCAGCAGTGGAACAGTATGGACATGTTTAATCTTTCTTCTATATATTAATCTACATCCAGGGTAAAAAAAATGAACTTTTAAATCATTGGTATTTTTTCCATTTTTTAGGGTTAGGAAATTTTCACTTGAAAACGGTCGAAAAAGGCTTGTTGGTAAAAAAATATTTTTTTTACCTACAAGCCTTTTTTAACCGTTTTAGACAAGTTTTCAAGTGCAAATTTCCTAACCCTAAAAAATGGAAAAAATACCAATGATATAAAAGTTGTTTTTTTATCCTGGATATTTTAGAAGATAAAAGTCAATTTTAGATTGAAGTTTAAGGTATAATAAGCAAGCTATATCTACAAGGATTTTTGTTAAATTGTATTTTATTTAATATTTATGTTTTAATATAGAATGAAAAAAAAATGATAAAGATTAACTTTCACGTACAATTTATAAGAAATAAAAATTATAAAAATTAAAAGTAAGTATACCATTAGAAAGCTGAATTCTTCTTCTTTAAAATGCTATCTGTTTTTTTTCGTTTTTAATGGGGACAAATTATCTTTATTATGTAGCGGCGGTCGAAAAATGCTTCATTTCCCTATGCAGCCCTACTTTTTTTGTAAAATTTCCCGCTCTTTTACGTGGTGCTATCCGTTTCTTTTTCATTCATTTTTTCGAGATATTAGCAAAAAACTGAATTTTTCCGTTTCAGAGGGTTGTTTATAAGGGTTTAAATTTTGGTAAATTCTTTTGAGTCACTTTCTACTGGCTAAAAACTAGCCTTTCATGAAAAAATTAGCGAGGTAACAATAATAATACCAAGCCGCATGAACTTACTACAAACACAATAGCAGTGTCATTGTAAACGATCCATGTTTTCGCGTCTGAAGGACTTCCTTATATTTTACAAAAATGAATATTAAACGTTCACAGAAAGGGTTTAAAACGACTGTTTCAGACGGAGAATAAATTTATACTTACTGTTCGTTTATGCTTAACTGCTTCATTGATGGTACCAATTGGACGTCGTAACACTATAAATCTAACACAGTAAATACTAACACTTTCTGAAAATTAAACCTGAATGGGAATTTTGAAAACACAAGAGAAAGACAATATAAGGTTCAAAAAATGTATATTAAATCTCTTTAGAAAATCCTGTTTCACAAAAGCGTTCAAGAAAATGTATTGACATACTATAGTCTGGCCCGTGTACAACACATAGTGAGGAACGGACGACTTATAATGTATCAACTACCATCCAATGTGCGGTTTATAGCTAACAATTGCACAAAAAGATTCAAGAAAAGTTCAATGTTTAAAAATATTTGGTGGGTTATTGCTTGCCTGTCTATTTACGTATTATCAGTTCAATTATAATTTGGTTCGCTCCTCAGAGCTTGAAAATGCTTGAATCGCAACGACTTTGAATTATATTGTAGCAATTATAAATTCATACGTTCAGGCAAAGCGGTCCCATGCACATATGAGTACATGGTAGTGATACTTTTCTGACACTGAATCATTGAGGAACCGGTTTAGGACAAATCCCGTTAAAACCCATCATTTTCCCGTCAAAATCACTGCTAGAAAATGATAGGGGACTCTTGTCGCTAAAGGCTATTTTCGCTAAAACTCTCGATATACTTTGACTAGAGACTGGATTGACTTGTCCTCATATTTAACACAACGCATGAGTTGCAGTGCTGCACAACGTGGATTCGTAAAAGGGTTTTTAATTTTGAAATTTCCGAAATCGATTTTCTTTACGCTTTCTAAATTTTGGTGGTCCGGGCGACATTACGTCCCCGTGCAGCGACATTTACTACACTTTCAAAAATTACACTCCTTGATGAGTTTCTGAAATTTTTGCATAAAGTACGCTCCGTAGAGCGAAAATATGATTTAAAATATAAAAACCTCTTCCAACGGAATTTTTACGTGAAACATGTCGGATTTTGTTACAGTTTCGAAAAATTTATCGAGGGTTTTGGCATGTTCTTTAACAAAGCGACATCAGCGTAAGATACAAAATGTCCTTGACATTGTTTTAACTTTGTAATACTGTTAATATACATAACGAACGATATTGAACCCAATAGCGTCTCTCGTGGTACGCCCATGGTGATAGTGAAAGAGGGACTATATATCTCATCAATTTTTACGCACTGATAATTTTCTATAAGACATGATGCTGAACCGCGTATACCAATGTTGTAAAGTCGATATAATTTACATTTTTCTAAATGTAATATAAACTTCTTTAGGTCCAAAACTGTATGCTCTTTACCTGTTTTTTTTAAAGCCAATCTGTCGATCCGTGGTCACACCATGTTTGAGGAAAAATTCCACTCGTCTCCTTTTATAATCAAGTTTCAAATATTTTTTTGCAAAATTATTGATAACAGAGATAGGTCTGTAGTTGCTCAAATTTTTATAATCTCTAGATTTGTGCCCGGATTGTACACGTGATCCCATTCAATCTATACTTGTTTTAAGCGTTAAATTTATTAGATGTAGTAAAGATTTAATGATATATAAATATATGGATTTTACTAGTCTGACTGATACTCCGTCAGGAACAGCAGATGAGTTGTTTATTAAGGTGGTTATTATTTCAATAATTCCATTCTTGTTATAGGTTTGATAAAGATAAACGATTGCATTAAATGATCTTCGAAGATGTTATTAGGTAGTTTTCTTACTTCATTTATTTTTTTTTAGAATTTCCGTGCCAATATTTATGGAATAATCTTTAAAGATTGTGTCATCCTTCACTTCTAGTCCTTCGTTATTAATTATGTTAATATTTTTAATTTGTTTACGTGTGGCTATTGACTATGAAGCATTATTTACCGGCTTCTAAACTTTTTTAACGTTGCCTTGTGTTTATACAAGTTCATTTTTGTAGTACTGATTTTTAATAGCTCTTAATTTAAGCATGTTTCTATATTTTCTGTATTGTTTTTAAAGTTTAGGTCTGTAGTTTTTTAATCGATTTATTTCAGGTAGTCCCGATGCCTTATGGAGTTTATTATTCCATCAGTCATCCATGGCTTTAGTTTATAGATTTTTTATATTTATATATTTTCATGATTTTTTTTATTAGTGTGTGAATTTTATTGTGATGAAAAAATATTCTCGTTGTTTTCGATAATACAAAACTAATAGGTTCGTGACCACAATATTTTTTCAAATGGCATATTATCTTATTGACAACGTCAACTTCTATAATAGAGAAGATAATATAATGAAATTTTTTTGAAATTTAATAAGATCCTAGACGTCGCTAACCTCTCTATATTTATCTGCACGAGGCTATAATAATCTTATTTATTTTGTATAATTTTCTAAGTCATCCATATTCCAAATAAATAAATAATTATTTTTATGGCAAGGCGAATATATTAAGATAAATGGACAACATTTTTAATATAAAGAAAATAGTAGCCAACTAATAAAATATAAATAATGGGCTTAATTCCTTGGCTTTCCACCAGTTTAACAGAGTTTAATATAAATCATCCTCCCTTAGAGATGGTGTGGTAGATAATCCTAATTACCAAAAATTGCCAAACGGTTCCTTACGATTGCGTGTGGGCATGTACTAAAATTGGGGTGCGGGACTTAAATTGCTCTCTTGCTCAATCATCCAATTGAGCAGTACTAATTTCAGAGAGTCAGCAGAATATCCCCTACATGCATGCTGGAGAAAGTAATTTAAATTTAAGAAAAATGAAATAAGTCGGAACTAAGACCGTCAACAGAATTTAGATTTATTGAGGCATATTGGAAAGTTTTTCTTTTTATTTTTTTGTATTTCTAATACTTGCGCATTATATGACAAAAACTGCGCACGCTGCAGGGGTGGTCTGGTAAGCATATTTTTTTTAAAAAATTACCTTAATAAAAGTTGTAGAGAATCAAATTCTAAACAAATTTTCCTTATAATTTTTTTTGGAAAAACATGTTTACAAAACTACCCCTGCAGCGGCGTACTCAATTTTTGTCACATAATGCGCAGTAACTCGTTAAGTATTAGAGGTTCAAAAAATTTTTATAAAGAAAAGTTGTTCAGATTTTGATCCTCTACAACTTTTATCATTTTGCTCTAAAAAAATGTTCGAGGGTTCGAGCGTGATATTTTGGTTGGATACTTAGGAGGCAGCCCTCAAGCGACCCTAAAAAAAATCCTGTTTGTAATTTTTTTTTTGCGGCCTCTATAAGCCGAGCACAACTTATTGGACTATATTCGAATTAATTAAAATAAACATCTTTTATTACAGGTAGTAACTGCATGGTTCCCGTGCTGGGCATTACCAAATGCTCAGCTAGAGGGGTAATTAAAGACTGGGTCAGGAATAAACACAATCATTACTGGAGGAACATACCAGGTAATCGACATGGGAATACACTAATTGAAGGACCATGCCCAAAATAAACTGCAGAGCTGCTCCCAAAGAACAGTTGTGAATTGTAACAGACCTCTTGACAGGGCATTTTCCTGTTAAGAAGCACCTGCACAGAATTGGCAAGTTCGATGGCGACCTTGACTGCAGATTATGTGGCAAGGTACCAGAGACAGTAGGCCATATCATATATGAATGTGAGGCATTGGCCCGCAGAAGATATAATATTTACGGGCAAACACAAGCAGACCCGCAAAGCGTTAAAACTTGCCCATTCTCAGACCTCTATCACCTCATCAGTGGCACAGGAGTATTAAAATGGGCAGTGTAAATCGGAACAGGGAGTGCACAATAAGCCCAAGAGGCTGCAGTGCCCTCGGAGTGTTACAGACGACCCTGTGAGGAGGGGTTTTAGTCAGTAAGAGTCTGGCACTGACCCAGCTCAGGTTGGGAGCCCATGAGGGTTTCCCCTCCTCGTCAAAAAAAAAAAAAAAATGCATGGTTATTCTAAGTGATTAGCATCATCACAATGCAGGTTGTTGCCAAAGTTGATACATTGGCGAGTAAGAAGAGAAAGCAGGTTGACCCATTCGCATGCTTCATTTGTCAATCGTCAACAATAGAAAAGTTTGTTATGAATGAAGAGTCTTACCAAGCATTATCTGAAACAGTTGTCACTTTATCTTCGTGGAATGATCCTGAATGCAAGACTATTTTAAAGTCAGTGGTGATGTATCAGTGCTACAGGAAAATAACTTATAAGAAGAAAAGAAACGAAAGACTGTGGTCAAGAAGTTCTAAAACCAGGAGGCGCAAGACCAACAAGAAAGCACCATTGACAGTGATGTTGATGCAAGTACCAGTTACGCAGCGCCATTCACAAGGCCAAACTTCTGCGTATGATAAGAAGTTATGCTTCTTCAATGATAGAAAAGAAACAAAAACATATCCTTTACATCATGTTTCGTACGATACCGGTGGATGAAACTTAAAGAAAGCCGTTGAACTGAGTAGGAACAATATATGAAAAGTTAGGCTTAGTGAGTGCATAAGTGAACCTGATGCATATGCTATTGCTGTTCTATATTACCGCGAATGCTAGACAAAATAATGTAAATGTTTTGCATAAGGCACACTGTAATCCTATAACAGACCACTCATCTATGGCAATAACAGCTTCCGATGTGGAATTTATTAACTTGCTGAACGAATTTCTAGAATAGGGCCGTGTTGCATGCATAGCTGATCTACATACAACATATTTGAATATCTGTTCATCTAATGGCTTAAACGTAAAGGTTCACAACATAAAGTCTCGACGGCAACTTAAATCGAGTGCTAAATACAATGTGTAGTATTTTCACGCCCCTAACGTAAAAATGCTTCTGAACGGATGTCACTGAAAAGAACAGCAGATGCTGCTATAATTCCACTTGAAGAAGAATCTGAAGCACACCAGTTGAAGATTATACATGCAGCTGCAAAGCTCCTCCGTAAAGTTATAATAAATAAAGATAGGTCGAATATTCAAGGTAGTCTATGTTGTACTGCTAATGTCGTTCTGGAAGAAGTGCCGTTGTTTTTCAAGTGGTGCTTAGCTGGGAATAGCAGTATTTCATCTCAAACTAAACGTGTTAGTGAAATTAATGAAAAAACAAATCGCTTATCTCTTAACTCTAATGTATGAGTGTTTATCAAGTCGTCTGATATCAAATACTGTTGCAGAGACTCTTCGACATACACGCGTAATCCCATTACAAGTAGCAGTTGGTGTTTCGGTTTATCAATCTATCTTTGTAGAGTATCTTCTTAACATTGGAGTGTCAGCACCTTATGCTCGTATTTTGGACATCGAAACTCGTATTGCAAGATCAGTCCTTGCACGAATGACAGCTTCTGGGGGCATATATATATACCACGTGATTTTGTTCGAAATAGGTTTCCTCACTTTGAAAGAAGAAGAAGAAAGAACATTGATTTCCAGGAAGATACTATTGATGGCAAAAACACTTCGCATGGAACAGTGCTTGTGCTTACCAAACCTATCAGGAGGGTAACGAATCAACTGCCTTCACTCTTATTTCAAAAGACCAACAAAGTGTTGTACCAGACACCATAAACTGGATGGCAACATGCAGCCTGTCAAAGAGCATCAAACCAAGAAATTAAGATAAGAGCATCTGAGGAAACAAATGAGAATAATAAATAAATAAATAAATAAACACCACAGAAATTAGACAACCCCCAATTCCAGAAGCCAGGGGCTTGTCCGGAAGGGGGTTACAAATTGAAAAAACGCAGACATACAACCATTTCCTCCGACAGTGCCAGTGCCGGAGCCAGGATTCGAACCCGGTGGTGCGATGTCCGTGTGATTAATCGCGATTGCCACCTCGCGCCTTAACCCACTCGGCTATCGACCAGACGAAATAAGTTATTAATATAATCTGCAATAGAGGATCTTATGTGGATTTTGGCTTTAACAGTTGAATTAGTCACTCCTGATCAATCTGCAATGCATAATCAATTGGAACCAGGTCTAGCATGGGCAGCTTACAACTCCTTTATCAGTGTGGTTAAACCCAAAACTAAGATTTCGGTGCTACCTGTAATACCTGATACTCCTACTGATAATTTGTACAGCTGACAGTCATGCAAAACGTTACAAAAATGAACAACTATCTCAAGGTGATGGCAAAAAATTGCTAGTTACTGTTGACCTTGGTTTATACAGACCAGTAACGCAATTGCAAATGGCGTTATCACAGCGCAGTTGATTTTTAATCCTACGAGATTTACATATCCAGATGGCCCAACTGAGAGCTATTGGTAACTATGTGGAGCTCACTAGTATTCCAGAGGGATGAGTCGAGAGTGATTTGTATAGTGAAACCACTGTTACGCAAATACTGGACGGAAAGCCGGTTCGACGATCATTTAAAGCCCATATAACAAGACTGCTAGCTTTATCTATACTATTACTTGAAGGCTTCTACAAAGAGAACCCTGCTGTCAAAAATACTGCAGTACCATAGCTTGATTTGAAGATGCATTCCCAATTAGAAGCTTTCTGTAGAGAAAAAAATTGAACTGAACCCAACGTTCAAGATGGTAAAAAACTATATAGCTTTTGCTCGTTCAACTGGGAATGGTGACTGGGAGCTGCGTATTGCATCTTTAGATGACTTCAACAAGTACTTCCTTGCACTAGATTTGCTTAGCTACTCTGCTTTGTACATGGCATGTTGCTGAAGTCAGATCTCTAGAGGCATTAGACCCTGGAACATTGGCTCAATTGAAAAGTGGTAATTGCTATCTTGACCAGAATGATAATCCATTTTGTTGTTTAGAGATAGCTGAAGCTCTAGGACAAGAGAACAGGAGATTAAAAGTGTTAAGAGCAATTGTTGGCATTGCAAGGTGCCAGCAAACGCTCACAAAATGCCTTTTAGCATCACCAGACTAAAAGAAGATGGAGCTCTATTTAACCGTCTCATTGTACTTTGCCGATCGAGACCTGAGATGGACCTCAAAGAATGTATCATGTGAGTGAAAAAAGCAAGCTGATTCACCATTTAGAGGAATTGATTGCCATGCAGTCTTCAGCCAAAGATGCAGAAACATGCAAAACTACTACAAGTGTCACACCAACAAATGATGCTAATCTAGAAAAAGTGCAAGAAGTTATAAACTCAAATAACTGTTGCAATAATTGTTGGTATGGCTGAGCTGCAGTCTCTAAAACTAAAGCAAGCAGCTACTTGTTCAGATTTGGCTGATCAGTTTTGTGATTCAATATTCACAAAGTACAGAACTTTTTCAGAATAACATGTTGTTTTCGATACTTACATGAATAATTCACCGAAATCAACTGAAAAATTACGTCGTCAAAAAGGCATTCCACCCACACGATATAAGATCGAAAGTAACACAAGCATAAACGCAATAACTTTACAGAAACTACTCTCACATACCAAGACGAAAGATGCACTAATCGAATTCCTCAGAAGGGAACTCCTGGCAACAGCAATAAAAAGAATCATGAGTGTAATTGTTGCATATAGAGAGAATGCCGAAGCAACCCAATTATCAGTAGCACATCTGAAAAGCTCCCATGAGAAAGCAGACACTAAGTTAATTCTCCATGCTATTGATGATACAAAGAGAGCAGCTTCCAGTCTCCATATTTTTCCACCGGATACGGAAGTTCTTGTATTGGCTGTACACAATTACCCACAGTTCCCGAAAGACAGCCGTTTTCAGAGCAAAATGACGCGAGATTGTTTTGAGTAAGGCGTACAGTGATGCTCTTAGACCAATGCGGGCTGCTGATCTATTAGGAATGCATGCTATTTTTGGTGCAGATCTCACTGGGTTGTGTAATGGCAAAGTAAAAACTTGGAGAAGATATTTAGATGCAGAGGGTGAAGTGTCGGAAGCGTTGGCATCGCTACAAGACCAGCATTACAATCCGCAATACGTAGAGCAAATTATGAGGCTATGGAGTGGAACGTATCACATCCATGTCTTCTCTCAGCTGTAGAATTTGGATATTATATTGAAAATGGGACATTAGTACCAGAGCGTTGGGCCCTCGTGTGCGGCCCAGAAGAACTTATTTCGCCAACAAAATGTGCCTGTGGTCGTGGATGATATGCACCGCCCTATAAATGTATTATGAGAAAACTTCCATGCACAGTGATGTGTGCTTGCCTTGGAAAAGAAGAAACCTGCGACAATGTGCACAATATAATGGAAATAGTTAGGGACGAAGATGAATAGTTTGAGTGTGCCGACTAATTCTATATTAATTACCTTATATTAATAAATAACTGTGCAGCAAACATATGTGTTTTATTTATGTATTTGCATACAGGAGAACACATAATCTCACGAACGCCTATTCGTAGCGCATATGTGCATATGAAACTATTGTAGAAAAGTTTACTATCTTTAATTTTGGCCCTATAACTGTTTACTGACTATTTAAACTTTCCATTCAGTAAAACAATTAAATTATTATGAGCAACCATACTGTAATAGTAGTTTGTGCAACAAGAGTGGATATGATAGCCATATCGCACGAGAAAGAAGTTTGAGCACGACGCCGTAGGCGGAGTGTCTCAATCTTTCGAGTGCGATAGGGATAATCCACTCGAGTTGTACAGTATACTTCTTCTAGGACCGGATTAAGAAAAAACTACAAATAATAGTTTTAATCAAATTTTAATATACAAACTTAGCTTCTGCTATATCTTATGTTCTAGGTGCAAACATTTTATAAAAGCTTCAGTAGCCTAGCGGTTATATGCACGCTTCGAAATGCAAGAGATCATAGGTTCAATCCCTAGAACACAAATATATGCGCCTCATATCAAATTCTGGAAGATACCCTTCCCTCAGAGACCTCTACGAACGCTGCAACGACATAACCCCGATAGCCGACTACGTCCAGCACATCTCTCAAAACTTCTATTCATTCAAGCTGGGCGATAGTCCGCTAACAAGACACATTACACAAATTAGACAGCGTAATGCCCCATTTCGGATTAAACACCCCTTACCTTACTAGACGTTGCCAATCTTCCGGCAGCCACTATAGCCAAACTTTCACCAACTATACCTTCCCTGATACTATCCACCTGTCACTGATATTTCATACCTTTCACCCGCTTTAAATCTTTCCTGTCCTCCTCTTCTTTTGTTTTTGTGTATTTTTGTGTCGCGTTTTTGTTCCTTCGTTTCTGTTTGTATTTTTTTAACCAAAACAATCAAAACTTAGAATCACAGTTTAGGCCTGCCTTGCGCAACTCGTAGTTGAAGCAACTCGCGGATGGCACTTCGTACAAGTTATGGTGTCGGCGTCAGTGCAAAAATTAAACAGTGTAGTTCTTCGCAAGTTTTTTCGTTAAGTGTTTTTAGTTTTATACAGTTCTATTTTAAGCTTTCTTTTTCAAGCATTTGTTATTATACCACCTGATTTTGTTTTATTTATTAAAAAGGAGTTTAGGTTTTAGTATTTTATACAATTTTTGCTTTCGCCAAACCAGTCCCGACTCGGCCCGGCTCTGCCTCAACGCGGTGGTCGCAGGGTTGGTCTCGGGATGGGTGCTGGTGAGGCAACTTATACAATGCACCTTTATTTTGAATAAATTTATTTTGAATTGAATTGGTTCAATCCCCACATATAGCTACTTTTTTCTTCGTCATAATATACCTCTAAAATTTTTTCTGTATATAATGATTTCAATAAAATTTTAGGTGGTATACCGTTTATCGTTTCTTCACTGGAATCACTCATTTTAAATTATTTTCTAGCTCAAACTGCGAGAATACACACTGACAATTACTTTGACAGCTTACACTCTAACTTGAATTATTTAAAACGAATAGTTGCCTATGTACTTAATACATGAATTGTGATTGGTCGATTTCATATTCATCCTAGAACGTATATGAAATATATCCGTTCAGTTAACTTGAATGGCCCACTTATCCATTCTACAGACTGTACGGAAAATAGCTAATTTACATAGTGGAGTAGAAAAAATAATAATACTCTTCCGGAAACATAATTAGTACATTTTGCTTTATCCCAAAAACGCTTGCTCGTAGCACATATGCGCATAGGACAACTATTTTTGAAAAATGTACTATCTTTAATTTTGGTCCTATAACTTTTTTCCGTAAAGCTGATGGTTTAGAAATTATTAACTGATCTTTAGATTTTTGACTTACCGAACTCCCCTCCCCCACCAAGTAAATGACAGACACGTCCCGCTGGTGGCTAACAACGCTTTTCGTGTTCCACACGTCTCTTTGAACACGCTGGTACCAACCACTCTCTGCACTTAATCACTAACTTGCGCACCAGATGTTTTTTTTTTAACACAGCACGACCCACTAAGAGGTGTAGGTATAAGTGTTGTAAATGCTGTCCAATATTAGATACTATCTATGGGCGTAGAATTAGACTTTAGATTTTCCGAGAAAATTCCTGGTTGGTGGTAGCTCATCTATAGGCGTCGGTGTTAGGGCTCAGTAAAGGAAATAAGCCGACATTAAACAAATATTTTAAAAGAAAATCAGAACAAAGTGAAATAGTGGGGTTTTCCTGTTCCGCAGTTCCAAATCAAATGGCGCCCTCCATATTCGAAAGTCATTTTACACAAAAATATGACTTTAGTTTGTATATATTCGCGAGTTACATGTGCCACTTATCTTGCATATTTTGAACGTAGACCGTAGTAATAAAAGCTCCTTAAGTCACCAAAACAACAACCAACGACTTGTGTAACATTTTTTGTCTTTTATTACTACAGAAGGATAGCATGTTCTTGTTTATTATTATGCGCCGTATAATAATTGCTGCATAATTCTCAGTACAGGTAGTTCACTTACATGTTAACAAACCAAGCCTATGTTATTGAGTCATTAATATTTTTTCAATTCTCAACAGCTCTGTATATGCATAAGCAGCATAAATCATATAGTATGATGATAAATTATATATTAAACATGCTCGCGTGGGTAATGTGGGTATGCCTCATAATATGGAGAGTTGGCGTGTATCTAAACTGCTACAGTTCTTGTCTTTATCAAATGTGACAAAGGCAGGCCGCCTTCTTGATAATTCATACTGTGCCGAATTGTGTCGTCAACGTCGACCGGCGAGATAAACGCACGAAGTTTTACAGTAACTCCAAAGAAAGTCGCCATAACATCTGGTAGTATCTATAGAAATGGCTGCTATTTACATAATACATGTGTATTAAGATCGTTAAGATTTTAAGCAAATGCTGATATTTCGGTACTTATCTCTGTTTTGTAAACTTTTATTGTGGAACTTTAATGTCAGCATGCGGAATCTGCGACAAATGAGCGAGTAAAAACATAAAGAGCTTCTGGTACTGTTGAGGCTCTAGTTTAATTTAACTAATAAAATTCTACAATAATGCAATTCATCTCTTAAAAAGAAATCCAATTTGATTGTTATCTGAAATTAATAAATAATATTACTTTGGTGCATAATGTACATATACAATTAAATAGATTTTATCATAGATAAATGATAAATTAACAGTTTAGTAATTCGTCCAAATACCTGTTAAGTGTTTGAATCACTGACGACGGTAGAACCACCACCAGAGTATGCTAGAAGCTAGCAGACCGGCAGATAATTTTGAAAAAACTTTATGAGCGCTGACTTCCTGTGGCCTTCCACTTGAACTGAGTGATCCTCTTAAGCCTAGAAGATCTAGATTTATGTGAGTAAAGGAGGCGAGGATCTACAGTGTATAGTAGGGTCCGAACCACTTCTTGGTGAAAATTACTTCGCAGTAGGTGGGGCTCGAACCCGCTCCGCTCTATGTCCATTTAACTATTTAATAAAAAATATAGTTTAAAAAACTAAAAAAACACACTTTAATAGAAAACCGAACTAAAAAGTAAAAAATAATGTTTAAATTATTCTTATTTTATTGTAAAAAGCATCGGGTGCTTGACACCAATTGTTATAAACCCCACACTTTTTACAATGGAATAAGAATCTTAATATTTAAACATTATTTTTTTTTAGTTTTTTAAACTATAATTTTTTTTAAGTCACCCTCTTGCCATTCATCCCTCGGCACGTTTCTCACCAATAATAAAATATATATTAATGACAACGGCTCCTCCGCCAAAATCTCGACAATTGATTGGTCATATTCAAAATTTTATTTTATTCTTATGATTTTGGAGGAAGTTGTGAAATTATTGTATTTTCATCGGTCCTTGATAAGTGTGCAAAGTTTCAGTTTAATCTGACCTTTTGAAATGGGTGAAAATCACGTTCAAAAATTTTTACAAGCAAACAAACTAACAAACTAACAACTGACAAACTAACACACTAACAAACTAACAATCTAACAAACTAACAAACTAACAAACTAACAAACTAACAAACTAACAAACTAACAAACTAACAAACTAACAAACTAACAAACTAACAAACTAACAAACTAACAAACTAACAAACTAACAAACTAACAAACTAACAAACTAACAAACTAACAAACTAACAAACTAACAAACTAACAAACTAACAAACTAACAAACTAACAAACTAACAAACTAACAAACTAACAAACTAACAAACTAACAAACTAACAAACTAACAAACTAACAAACTAACAAACTAACAAACTAACAAACTAACAAACTAACAAACTAACAAACTAACAAACTAACAAACTAACAAACTAACAAACTAACAAACTAACAAACTAACAAACTAACAAACTAACAAAGTAACAAACTAACAAACTAACAAACTAACAAACTAACAAACTAACAAACTAACAAACTAACAAACTAACAAACTAACAAACTAACAAACCGACAAACCGACAAACTGACAACCTAACAAGCTAACAAGCTAACAAGCCAACAAGCTAACAAACTAACAAGCTAACAGACTAACAAAATAACAAACTGCAGGTGAAGCTAACAAAAGCGTGTTAATAATAAGTGGTATTTAACAAAGTTAATTAATTATTATGAAAACGAAAATGTAGTAAATTGAATACTACGGTAGATCAAAAATGCCACTAATTCCTATTAAAAGAAATTAATTCATTGCCACCCATCAAGGTGCACAATGTGCGTTTCCAAAGCGATTGAAAATAATGCCTTAAACTTGCGACTTACTACGTCTTCAATCGGAAAACGTAAACAAAAATATATTATTGTAATAAGCCCCCCCCCAGCAGATAGATTAATCCTATAGAAAGTACCACAGTGCAGAGTTGTCGTGTATCGCCAGCCACAGACTAGTTTCGAGCTTGTTGTTAGCTCTCATTAATACGGCTGCCTGAAGAAAAACAGCTTCATTTGCTTACATTAATAATTGTCCAAATAAATAATAATGGTCAAATAAATATTTACAAGAGTATATACAGTAAAAGTTAATATTACAAATGGTTAGAGCAAATTTTCAATATGAGAACCTGCAGTTTCCGTAAATTTTTGTTGGCATTTATTTAAATTGCCAATAGATTTTCTAATTTGCACAGGATTGTTTCTAATTTGGTCACTACAGCGGATAATTCGCTGAAGTAATTGTTCTCTACTAGTTATTGGGACACTGCAGACCTCAGTTTTGAGATATCCCCATAGAAAATAATCGACGGGGTTGAAATCTGGTGATCTAGCCAGCCAAGGATGATGTCCCCCACGTCCAATCCATCTGTTCCCAGGTAGAACATAATATTGGCTGGACTGTGGTTCAATATTGGATCAATACAGATACATTGAAATTGTAACAAAAATATTGAACTAATATTAATAAACACTGGCATTAAAATATAGGTATGCCAATGTTGGCAGTATATTGTTATAACTTATTCCAATCCAGATGTATGCAGACAATATTGATAAATATCTATTAATATTGATTTTACAACATGAAAAGTCTATATTCGCGTTATATTGTTATTACATTTTTTGATAATATTGTACAAAAAGTATCGATTGATAAAGATAAATATTGATTCTAAAATATTGGAGAACTCATATTTAATTCATATTTGTCAACTATCTGTATAATTATATTGTTAAGGCAATATTTTCTAATACCAATAAACATTGATTTTCCAATATTGGAAACTGTATATATGTTGTTATTGTACTTTTTAGTAATATTGCACAACAAACATCGACTGATAACGACAAATATTAATTTTAAAATATCGGGATATTCATATTGAGGTTATATTGTTAAACTCTCTTTTAAATAATATTATTTAACTTATTTATATCTATATTGGATAGTCATGCTGCGCCTAGACTGATTGCAATAAGTTGCAGTAGATGACTCTCCTTGCAATATGCTTGTATAAATGTACAATTTCTGATTTAGGGTCTCCAGGCAATGTGATTCAATAATGACAAAGAGCATTGCGGTGATGCTCAACTAATCTGAACTAATAAAGGCCCAAGATGCCTTTAGTAATTTACAGATGATGTAGTTGTATCTACTATACACAGGTTAAATATTTCAGCTGGGATTTTACTACAATCACTTCTAGATTTTGTTAGTAGGGTTTTTAAAAATAATAATCATTATTCAATAATAATCATTATTCAATAATAATTGTACTTTATGAATATTACAAGAAATAGCTTTGACATTTTTGGGCATTAGGCTAAATTCCATTAAATATTGGGCCAATATATGATTGTAAATAATATTTTATATTGGAATAAAATATTATATGATATAATTTTTTAATATTTGTTGAATATTGCTTAACCAATATTGAGTCTATATACAAAAATGTTTATATTTTTTACTGGTTCAGTATTGCGTTTTTTTACATTGAGCCAATGTCTCTGTAATATTAAATCAATATTGGTTCAATATTACTGTTCTACCTGGGTTTGGATACACATTATCCAATTATCTTCTAACCTCAATACTAAAATGAGGAGGAGCTCCGTCCTGCTGGAAGTATTGTCCTCTTATATTAATATCTTGCATTAAACCAAGTAAAATGTTTTGTAAAAAGTCTAAATACACCTCTGTAGTTAGCTTTGCCGGAAAAATATGTGAGCCAATTAGGTTGCTGTTACCGCATCAAACATTTACCGAGAACTTATGTTGAGAATGGGCTTCTCTTATAGCATGAGGATTGTTTTCGGCCCAGTTATGCGAATTTCTTGAATTATATACGCCATCCCGTCTGAATTGGGCCTAATCCACTGGCAAAATTCTAACCTATTTACATTGTCAAACTGTTGAAGCCTTTGTGCTTGCTGAATATGATATGGATGTAATCTTTCTTTATTTAGAGTCCCTCAAACCCGTACATGAGGAGCTCCTAATTGGGCACTTATTCATCGGGTACTCACTTCAGGGTGTTCTTGAACAATATGAATTATATTTTCTTGCTCCTCAACGTGTTGAACAATATTTCGTTCCACTTTTGATGATGAAAACCTGCCGTGCGCCCTTACATAGCGATACACTGTTGAAAATGTCTGATGATTTGGTGTTTTTCTGTTAGGAAGACGAATATGGTATTTCTCTGCGGCTTGTCTACCATTACCATCACGCAATCCATAACCATAAATAGTATCGGCATATTCTTTATTTGTAAAATTATAAGGCATGATTATTTGCAGACTAAGTTAACCATTAAAAGTACACTAGTTCTAATGTTTATGACAGTAAACATAAAAATGTCAAACTATCTAGGCCTACTATAATTATAATAAAAAAAAAATTGTTTTAATGATCCCTAATTTAAAATGTAGCTACTTATTTATGCGCTACACTTTCTTTAGAATAAAAAAAAACTTTGGTTTTAATTTTTTTTTCATATTGAACATTATTTACCGAGTTTAAATTGATTATTTTTCTTTAGTTGGACAATAATGTACGCAAATGAAGCTGTTTTTCTTCAAATCCCCCATTTTTCCAAATTAAATCGCTTGTAAAAAAAGTCAATGAATGTTGAAAAAAAATCTAATTATATGGCTTTATTTAGTGATGTATGAGCTTTTATAATTGGCAAATGAATGTTAAAAAAATATATATGGGGTGATCATTTTTACAGGAATCGGAAAAAACAAATTAAAAAAGACCGGCCCTGGAATTAAAAAAAAATTGAAATCTATCTACTGTGATAAGTGTATAGTGTCTAAAATTTAAACCAAATCCGATCAATAGTAAGGATATTCTGGCCAAAATAAAATTAGAAACAAAATTTAAAAAGCTCTAGAATGTCACGAAACGTAAGGATTTAACCAAAGGAAATTGCAAACTTAAGTGAAACGAAAATAGTTATGTTTGCATCTAATCTAACATTGATGTTTGGCTCTGTTGGCGCTATATTAATGATTCAGAGCACACTGTAAGTTTCATATTTTATATCAGGCAAAAGGTATATTATTTACCGTGATGCTCTAATCGAATTGGGGAAATTGCGAGAAGTATTGCCAGGTTGACCAAACTGGCTATTTTATGAAACTCTTTAAGAACGACACAATAACGAGACTTCAAAAGCTCATGCTTTGAATACTATACGAACAGGACTCTGTTCTGTTGATGACACAATTTCCTTGCAACGATTGCCTGCATTTGCTTTCGACGTTGCCTGGACGTCGACGGCGTCGTATCCGGGCCAGAGGCGCCAACTTAAAATGTGTAGATTTTGTCCTTCAGACAGGAAAATTTAATTAAACTTGAAATTGCTTTGTTCTGGGTACGGTTTGTTTTTATAAACAATTTAAACAATAGAAAATTCAACGCATCGCATGTAGGGAGAAAAATTATCCTATCTCAAAGCCTTAAAGAATTAAACTCTCAAACTTTAATTATTATTAGATGCAGGGGTTTTGAGCAGGATTTTCTAAAATATTTTTAGCGATTTCTTTGACAACATTAATCGAGGGACAAAATGGATATGCCTGGAGTACCCAAAAAAAATTTGTACTTCAAAGAGCCTGTGCTCCAATTGTTATTAACAATTAAATTTTTTTAACCGCGTTTTTCAACCTAAAAATGTGAATAACTTCAGATATACAGATCCGATCAGGACAAAATAAACGGAGTCTTTGTAATTAATTTCTCCAGATACGTTTGGTGTAGGTCTTAGGAGCGCAGCCATAACCTATAAAAGTGAAAAAAACTGTTCAAAAATTGTTTATTTTTCATTTCGCTGACCAGAGCCGAACCGATCAACTTCAAACTTTCAAAAATTCTGCCTTTTGCTCTAGCAAGAAGACCCTGAAAATTTGGTGCAAAAATATTAAACCCAATTGAATTTGTTATATGAAATTTCAATTGGCCGCCATTTTATGCCATTAAGTATAAAACGGGTCTTTTTTTCAAAAGTTAGGTCTCGATGCCATTTTCGGTGCCGTAAAAAAAATTTTAAAGCTATTTTGCCTAAATTTTTGCACTTATTTAAAACCGAATTAAAATATTAATTTCTTCGGCCATTTGAAAAAAAATTAGAAAAATTTTTGTCAAATCAGAAAGAAAATTTTAATACCTTTATTATAATAAAAAAAAGTTTATTTTGGTCATATCCCAAGCAACACATGATGGTTTTATAAACGTTTATTATATGAAATTAAGGTTTAAATTTCGTTATTGTATATTTAATCAACATTTTTGAAAAGCGTTTATTTCATAAACGATTTTTATACGTATATTATAAATGTATCTCTATGAAAATTTTCGGAGTAACACAGAATTTTGAAAAATAATTAATTGGGGCTACATTTCTGTCAAATGTTTAAATTGGTGAAATTGACACTTGCATTTTTTCAGCCATATTATAGTTTTAATATACGATTTTTAAATGTATACGATATGTATTTGCGCAACGTTTTTTATAGGTATATCATAAACAATTGCATCTGAAAGTTCGAAGGTAATAACAATATCTGAAAATATGAGTAAAATATTTACATTAATCAAAATCTGTAATAGGTAGGTGATAAATGAAAATATTCGTTCAATAATATTGCAGTTGATGGCATACGGTTTTTAAACGTATATCAATTGGCATCAATTGCGCCGTCGCCAGCAACCGGGTGAGTATTGTTGTCTTTGTTGCAGAATGCATTTTAAATATACGAATAAGGATAGCCAATGTTAGGTTGCACATGCTCAGTTGCTGTATCATGTGGTGGTAGTCAACTTTAGTAATGTGCCCTTGTGATTGAAACAAAGAATATTTACTTGTTCGTTTTTGCGTATATATTATTTGATTGAAATTCAACAAGTGTTGTGTTGAAGAGTCGCCCTTATCCTTGAGTTATCACGTTGTAGTGTGTTAAAGTTACAAGAATTAACCAATTTGTGATTGATTGGTAAGAATTATTGTTTATCTGAAAGTCTTCATAGTAAGTGGATTTTTTTTATCAGAGAATTTGTAAAATTGCATTGAAGGCATGGGTGAGGCCAGCGACAATAAAATCAGAGAGGCGTTTCAAGATTGGCTGAAGCTTACCAAAAGCTGTTATACCTAATTAAAATAGACTATATTTTTGGATTTTAGTAAAGAATAATGAATAATGTTGTATTCTGTTATCATTGTCAAACATCCTAGGTCCCCAAGGGTGAAATAGTAAATGATGAAATAGTTTTACATATTTAGCCAGTACCGCAGAAAAAAGCAATACTTAAGCTAAGCTGTACTAAATAATAAATAATTTTAAAAAATTACTATCTGTCTGTATAGAATTGAATTATTTTTCCTTGATATCATATAGGTGGAAGGTTTAAAAACGGGTACCTTGTAATCTTTTTTATAGTGTTGTAGACCGATCAATTCTAAACAATTTTACAAAGGGAACTGTATAACAAGTCAAAAAAACTTTAATTATAATTTCCCTGTTATAATTAAAAACAAATTAACATATTTTAGAAAATAAGGCACTTAGAAATTAACTTGTTTCAATGTCATCTAATTATTGTTATGCAGTTATTTCTGATTTAAGACATGTTTGGAACTGCAAAGTTATTTGAAATCGAAATATTGTCTGAAAGTTATTTGTGGCATGTGTTTTCTACCACATGTATTATCCTCTTCAAAAACAAATCAATAATTCTATTATTTTGTAGATTCGGTGAGTTGTTTTTGAATAGGATAATACATGTTGTACAAAACCCAAATAAAAGTAAAGAATATTATTTGAAATCAATAATACAACATAAAAAAATAGGATTAACAAAGATTCACTCAAAGGATGGATTCTCTTTAAAAAATCTCTCGATACTTTCGATTTCTTTGTTCTAAACTTTGAGAAAACCTAAATTTTTCAAAGTTCAGATTTTCAAAAAAAAAAAATAAAAACAATTTTAATTTACGGTTACATCTAATTTCCTTTTAACTATATAGTTCACCAGTTTTATGAGGCTTGGAAACTTCTATATTTTTAATTCCAAATATTTTTCATCTTACGCGAAGTCATTCTCTGAATATATTACCTAAATTTTGGCACTGCCAAAAAAAGTTTAATAAGCTGAAGCAACACTATAAAAAATGACTTTCTCAAAAAATTGAAAATAGAAAAGTTTGTAAGTATTAGATATTCCGTGCAGAGACATCCTGTGTATGTATAAATTAGAGTGGATAATAAAGGTTTATAGCCTTATATATTATAAAGGTATACCAGCAACTGAAAAAAAAGATTTTTCATAACCGTGAGAAAAACATTTACATCATACATATTATCGACGTATATGGAATACGTTTATTTGAGGTTCCACATAAACGTATATATCACGTATGTGATATGACAACAATATAACATTTTCTTAAGACGTATATATTTAGAATATGATGTACCATATATATACGTTTTTTAAAAACGCCTATATTTAATATATAAGACACATATTACATTTTTTGCGAGGACATTCGAACGTTGAAAATAGGTTAGGACAAACGTTACATATACCAGTCGTATAAACGAAATTAAAACGTTTATTAAACCATTTGGCGTTGTTTGGGATCAGACTCAAGATATTCAACTTTTTGCATTTTAGCAATTGTTAAAACTGAACTGTATCATTTTGAAATATTTCACATTCAGTTCATAAACATATTCAATAAAAATTTTCTTTTCATAAAAACAAATTTGCATACATTTAAATGTAGTTGTTGATTTACCTGAAAAGAACTTTTTCATTTATTTATCGATCTTGGTTGCAAAATGCAATAACTTCCTTGTTTCGAACCTTTTAGGACTTTTCTTTTAATATATCAATTTTCACAAGCAATGAAATGAGCAACTTACTTTTTGTTATAACCCATAATTCTAGAATCTTCAGCAATTACATAGAAACTTCAATGCATCGGAGAAGAGTGTAATAAACATCTAATTTGTTATTAAGACCCTTAAAACAAACTTTTAACCTTATGATTTTAAAAAAATGTTACTGACTGAAAGCATTCTATGTGATTCTATCGTGGGTAGGATAGCAACTATGTGTAGAGGTGTATGAAATTTCACAATGCCCATAACGGGAGTTTACCCTTTATTTATATAGTGAAACTTAATATACAACATTTTCGGCAGCAATATTCTGCACTTTAGCGTGAACGCCTTACTCTCTAGTGAAACATAATCTTCTTAAAAGCTTGACCCTATATTTAAGTGCTAACTGAATCAAGGTAAAAGATAAAATGTTCTTTGTTATTATGATGCTCTGGATAAAATTTGATTGTATACGTAGAGAAGTTTACTATTTATGTTTATCATTACTCTTAGAAATTAATTTCTCTTCATACAAATTCTCCAAAAATCCCAAATATAATATTAATTTACACAATGCTGATTTTAGGTATTTATATGTATACCGGGTATCAACGGATCATGGTAGACACAACTTTTGTCATTATTTTTTAGAATATCAAAATGAAACTTGGTAGATGTATTATATAAGTATACCATAAAATAGCGGATGTTCTAAAGAATCCGTGGATATGACCAAAAGTAATTTTTTCTCGTTATGGCACTCTAGATGCACCAGTCGAGTCAATTTTTCATGGAATCGAAATGTCACTCATGGGGTATCACCATACTCGGAATTTTTCAAGGATTCCAAAAATATAATAATATACAGTCTTCTTAGTCATATAATACATCTCCAAGTTTCATTGTGATATTCTAAAAAAAAAAAAAAGAAAAAGGGTGCCTATCATGATCCATTGACACCCGGTATTATATAGTTAACATTTTAAATACTGATTAGTTAGTTTGTCTCAGTTTAATGTGATTATTAATGTGAACATTTGTCGTCAATTTTAAACTAGTTTTTTGAAAACTGCACACCGAATACTTGACCTAAAAATGCCAAATATCCTACGCGGTTTAATAAAAATATTACAATCCCTGCAGAATAAAATTAGTGGGAACCAAATCCTAACCTCCATAATCATTATTAACAAGTAATATTTTGAAAAGTTTTAGGATGAATTGTCAAATTCAGGTGCACTAGTGGATAACAAATATCATATCGCTGCTTACTTGGCCATAACTCCAAATTATTTGCTAGTGTCGATGGAATTTTTGGAAGTTTTTGTGAAGAATTGCTCAATGATATCTAATTTTTAATAATAACGTTTAACTTGTCATTAAGTTCTTAGAAATTTACTGCTATATGGAATCTTTCTGGGCTATACCTTTTTACAAGAGTAATAATAAATTAAATACAACTTACAATTAGACAACCCCCAATTCCAGAAACCAGGGGCTTGCGCGGAAGGGGGTTACACATTGAAAAAACGCGGACATACAAACATTTCCTCCGATAGTGCCAGTGCCGGAGCCAGGACTCGAACCCGGTGGTGCGATGTTCGTGTGATTAATCGCGATTACCACCTCGCGCCTTAACCCACGCGGTTATCGACCAGGCTGCTTAGTAATAATGAACTAAGTTTTGTAAATACTGACAAATCAAAAACGTCAAGCAGCACCGGAGCAGGAGTTACGGAGGATCAGTCAGGGTCAGACAATAACCTGGACAGCACCGCAACAGTGTTTCAGGTGGAAACCACAGCTAGATATCTGTGCATAAGAAGTGATACGAAGGTCATATACTGATAAGAAAATCCTAATCATCTCTGACAGCTAAGCAGCTCTTAGAGCCTTGGAATCGGTATAAATACGTTCTAATATAGTGAAGAACTGTCTTGCGGTCATAATATCTTCTTCAAGGAGAGGGGGGGGGCACTTTAACACGTATAGGTAAAAATTTTATCATTTACTAAACAAAATAAGAGTTTATACGAAATCAATTGAGACAGCATAAAAACTGAAATTCAGTGTAATTCCGGAATTCCCTTTGTGGAACATGGGCGGCGGTAGAAATGTGAAAATGTTTTGTATGCTAAATAAAGTAATTATCATTTATTGTTAAAGGGACTTCTATAATATCTTTATTCAATACAATGGGGTAATTTCTATTGTTTTAAATTTTAATTTTGGCAATATACAGTCTGCTGCACTTAAAAGTGTAGCGCCCTTATTATAACTTTTTCTTTGTTTCCGATTTGAAACAAATCTTACTCAAATATAAAACAAAGTAAGAAGTCCTTATGGTTAAAAAATCATCCTCCCCCTACAAATGCAAAGTCACCTGTAATACCAAGATAAACCAAAATAATGAAAAAAAATCATATTAAGCATCCAACCTCCCCCCCCCCCCATGACCGCGCCTGCCTTGGTGAAACTGGCTGAACATAACAGTATACAATTGGAGTGGGCTCGAGGACAGTAAGGAAACCTTCACACTTTGGTGGACCATTAGTGACACCGAAAAAGATAGTTTTACGCAGTAATTTATTAAGCTTAGCGCATCCACCATATGTCGCATTGGGAGCTAATTCAACTTCCCTCCAATTCCTCCCAGCTGTTACCTTACTCTTGCTAGCCGATTTTCGCGACTCAGCATTTTTATCCAGTGGCCTAATTACTGGGTGACATGGCATTGTACTTAGTACCTTTTGAAATATTATTTTATAATTTATTATTAATTTTTACGCAAGAATAAAGTAGCATACTGGGTAGTTCAAATAAATAATAAATAAATTACAATTACTGCGTGACAATAGCAGAGGCCTCTATCGACCGAGTATTTGCCATACTGGAAGACACGGGTCTGATGGAGTGAGATGACTATGGGGATGCAATAATAAGCTTCAGAACCGCAACCAGTAGCGTATCCACAGGGATTCCGCGGGTTCCGTAGAACACGGGCCCAAAAGCTTTAGGGATATGGGACAGGCCCACTTAAACACTTCAACACCTCGCTCTTCGCAAATCCAAAGTCAAGTCAAATTAATCAGAAGATAAAAAACGTAATTAAAACTTAGTGCACACATTTTTTCCTGAGTATTACCCTGTTAAGATATACTTTGACATGTGCCGCATTGTGTGATTACTATTACCGAGATCCCCGTTTAGACTACGTCTTTTTGAGTTTATGTTCGAGGGCGCCTGTAGCCTAGTTGGAGGGTTGGTATGTTGCTGTGGACGAACTGCTACTCTCGGGGTCGATTTTTACTGTTGTAGCGATGAGACTCTTGTGTTTTAGGTAGGTATTGTTGCGCCGATTTCTATTAGCTTCCACGATGGCAGGAAGGCCCAGGCTGATTGTTTACAGCGCCATGCGTCCTGAGACGATGGCTTATAGAGACGCTAATGCCCAGAGTTGTAATTAGAATTAAAATAAAAGGCGATATTATTCCAAAAATAACTAAAAGCAACTCGAATGGTATTCGTGATATTAGAAAAAAATGTTAGTATGATTAAATTATTTAAGCCCTAACTTTACTGAGCTAAAACTGACTCTACTGGTTCCCGCACTACTATGTACTTGTGTTTCGTTTGAAAGTCGCATTGTCGCTGTAATGCTGATCGTACTGTACACCGCAACAATAACAGAGCCTTGTATAGTGCGCTGGCGGGAGACATAGCATCATGTTAAAGGTTTTGGCACAGTAGAGAATAGACCAGTATTCCCACTCGGCCGGAACAGTGGGATAATATTTTTAGTGCGCAAGCATCCTCCTGGGCTTAAATTATCTGATGCGCAGTGGACAGCAGTGATGTTATTGGGTTGATGTTTATTGTTTACTGCAATAGTGTACATGCAAATGCGCGTGGGATGGAGATAGTGGATGCGCAGTGGAATAAAAAAAATAAAATCGAGTACAACCAACATCAAAAGGACCGCCGAGGAGTGAAACTACTGGTCTATTCTCTACTGTGGTTTTGGTGCGTCAAGCAGATGCTCGTAAGCTGGACTGTAGCTGACTGGTAGGTAGGCTGGATTGTAGTTGACTGGATACTCTCGTAGTTGCTTTGAAGTTCTCGAAGTAGCGACGGCGAACTGAGATGCTGCTGCCGTAGTAGTATGTGCGCTTTCTGTGGCTACAATAAGGTGTCCGCCCTTGGGCGCTTGCCTTGGTATGTTTATATGCACTTTCTTTGTCTATTCCTGGGGGGAACGAGATGCTGCTGCGAAACCTTGCTGAATATATGTAAAGATCAAAGCGGACGGAGTTCTGAACTCTGGGCCGCTGGAGTTTGGAACGGTGTGACCGGGCCTTCTAGCTTGAATTGATGCTGTCGTCGTTGAAAATATACGTTGTGTGCATAGTAGTAATAAAAATGAAAATGAAAATTAATTATTTATAAATTTAAAATGTGATTTAGTTTGTATACAAAAACAAAACGTCTAACAAAATTTTTTGGATTTAGCTACCCCCTCTACCACCCCCGTTGCTACCCCACCCTATTAGTAAAGGGAGTAAAAAATTTAATTGGGATTTAGTGTGCATAAGACTTGGATACAAAATATGGATGTGGAAGTAGTAATTCCTTGGGCAGCAGCTTTTTATATTAGTATAAAAGTTGTGATCAAACATAATAAACATTTGGCAACTTAAGAATCCTTAACGGTACGTTTTGTATTTATAATTTCAACAGTATGATAACCTAATACGTGGAGAACAATACATATCACATAGTTAGTTTATTAGACATTTCATCACGTGTGATGGTGGATAGCAGTTAAAATAAGAATATGAATGACATTTATATTGATATAAAAAAAAGACACGTTAATGAATCGATTACAAAAATTGAATTCAGATCGCAATTTACTTGCGGTAGGGAAATATGTCGGAAATATTTTAATGCAAATCCGAAAAGATAGATCAGATCTCCTTAAAGTCACTCATTCATGCATGCTTCTAGTGTCTTGTAACTTGTAATAAAATTTACCTTAATAATCTTATGCAAAATCTAAATAACGCTTTACCTTAAATTGTAAGTGTTGATTCATCCACGGTTTGCTTTCTTTTTCTTTGCGCTATCATATTTTAAGTCTACGGAATTTCATTTCTTATTTTAAATTTAATAGTTTTCGTGATTGCTGTAAATATCAATAATTATATTAATACTTACTAGAGTAGGTTTATTTGTTAACTCTAGCAAATTTCAAAACATAGCAATAGCATCCTTGCTACAGTTGCTAAAACTTTTGAATTTTTCGTGTACCTATGCCGCAAAAAAATATTTTGGAGCAAACTGTAGCTAGGACTAATGAGAGGTCATACAACACCATTTCAAAAACTGTACCGTTGTTCATTAGCATTAACCTTAAAGATTATTATTATAACAATCCAAGTTTGGAATCTCGAGGAACACCAGATTTCGTTAATATCTCTTTGACTTAAATGTGCAGTATGCAACATATTATTTTCGTTCTGTTATTGAAATATAATAGGAAATAACATACAAACTGGTATTTTAAGTTACGTACTATTGGGGTCGTATCAAGTAACACTTTCGCCATCCAATGACTGATCATTATGTTCTGTTCTGATCGTTGTTTTTATGATTTTAAGTTTTTAACCAGTTGCCTGAGAAAAAAAGTTATAAATAAGACATAACGATAATCCTGGACTATTGTTTAGGAATTTTTGAAAGGTTAAATCTGCACTTGACAAACATGCTTACAAGTTACAAAAAATCAATATCTTACGATTAGTTTGAAAGTTGTTATTATAACTCAATATATTTTAAATAGATGGCAACACTGAAAAACCAAAATTTGCATGCACATGATCAATTTCTAAAAATCAAATAAGAGCTTTACGATTGGTAAGTTGTTACCATAATATGAAAACATCAGAGCCGGATGCATAGCGGGGCAACCGAGGCGGGAGCCCCGTTGCCCCCACAAATTGAGGGCCTTTACAAACCTTGGATTACAAATTTTTTTAATTTTTGAGAAAGTAGTGAGTAATGGAAATGTCTAAACAAGGGATATTTTTATCCTATCAAGTCTATTTAATGGTGGAATTTAGGCCTCTTGCAAAATTCAATAGCGACAAAATTCAATGTTTATTTCTTGGCTACGGAGCAAAATGTACGCTGGTTAAGCGGCAAAATGACAGCTAAATACTAAGTAAAATGCAAGCTGGACATGGGGCGAAATGTCAGCAAGAGACAGGGCAAAATATTAGCAAAACTCCATTCAGCTAACATTTTGTCCCGTGATCAGCTTACGTTTTACCCTGTATAGCGCTCGAATTTGTGTCTTGTGTCCATAAAAAAATTATTATTTTTTTTTTCAAATAGGCTGCGTACGACGGCGATGCAAAAACATCTAGCATATCTGTCATTGCTCAGTATAGAGAATGATTTACTTCGAGAAATGGACTTCGGAGAAATCATTAATGATTTTGCGTCTAAAATAGCACGTAAAGCGTCTTTCACTTAAATATAGTATGCCTAGCATCTGTTCCCCATTGCTTATCAGTCGTCAGAAATTAATAAGGATTTTTAAAAAATTACAAAAAATAGTGGAAATTTGTTTTTTAAATGTAAAACTAAAATTATCAAAAGGTATTTATTGATTGAAAGAGCCTCTACTTTCTTCATTGCCCCGGGCCCCCACACTCCTCCATCCAGCCCTGAAAAACACAGCCAAAAATTGCGTGCATATGAACAATTTCTTATTTTCTGATTTGGACAATTAACATTTAAAAAATTAGTTATTGTAATTAACGGTATACCAAATCTTCTGTCATTTTTTTCTGTTCAAATTCAAGATTCAGAGTTTTAAGTTGATCTATCTGATTCTCCTTTCTTATTTAGGTACGTTAAACGTCACTTCCGACATTATATCCCCGCCGCATCGTAATTAAAAATTCTGATTCTAATTCAGTTCTTGAGATCAATTCACTTTAACTGTTCGTTTTTCATATAAAAATAACCTTCGTCTCATGAAGGTTCTGTTATCCGCTACCCACAACACATGTTAAATTTTTTTAAACACTATGATGATGAGGTAGTATGTATTGTTCCTCAGGTATTAGGATAACATACTATTGAAATTGTAAGTACGGAATTACGTGCAATTTATTATTTTGTTACAATTTTTGTGTAATACAAAATGTAACTGCCAAAGTGGTACTGTAAATTCTGTTATAGAAATAAATATCTCAGGAAAACCAAAAGAATAAATAATTAGGATAAGTTGTTTGCACAATTATAAACCATGGAATGCCCAAACATTTGCACGATTTTGTTTACTTTTATTTATTTTGTTAACACAATAGGCGGCGAATGAAATTTTTCTAATTATATTTCAGCTGTGCCCACCAAGCAACAACATTATGACGTTTAAAAAAAATTCGTCATAAATAAAATAAATAAATAACATTTCGATATTCCTTCATTCCCTTTCTTAAAAGCAAGAGCTTAAAAAATTATATTATATTGTATATAAAATTTTTCAAAACCTGAAAATTGATTAAAAAAATAAGTAAGATTTTGAGATAAATTGTCGTTATTGCAACAATGCCAAAAGCACGTGGCGCAGTGGTGAATTTTGTTTCTGGATATTAAAGTCGCATAAAATTGAGAAGGTAATAATTTTCTGCGAATATAAGGCATAATGTTGCCATCTATGTTTTAGTAGACACTCTGGATATTACCACCAGACCAAACCTCAATGTCTCAGTATTACGTTGCACAGTTGTCTTCTTTATTCCTGCTGTGTTGAGGTAGGCAGTTTCACAGTACAACTCAAGTATATAAATGTTGATCAACCTTAACTGGTACAGGCTACTTATTAACAGATGTCGCTACACACGCAAAACCACGATTAGAATAATTGTTTTCATTTAACGTTGTTGTGTTTCATTTTCGTGTCTTTTGAACTGTTGTTGAAAAAATGAAAGCATTAAAAAGGAACTCAAAAGCTCAAGATGATTCTGAAAGAAAGAAATATAGAGAAATGTTTAAAACATCCACTTTTAGTATGTAAAAGTTTGTCTGTATATTAACTGTACTGAAAATATACTATAAATATTTATAAATGTATTGTATGTTAAATAAATTTTGATCCTAATATTAAAAAAATATGTATTATTTACCTATAATTCATTATCAAGAGCAATAAAACATATTTACTAACATTAAACAATGGGAAAGTCTTTTAATAATAGTTATGCCAAAATTAAGCAAAGTATCGATTTTTTAATGTCTACATTTTTTTAAAGGCAAAGCAATGAAATTTTCTCATCTTTCAAATAAGGTACATCCGTTTTTAAAATTTTTAGGTCTGCCTATACAAACTATATTCAGGAATATATAATTTTATGGCAAATGAATAATGAAAAAAAAAGTTTATATTTTATAACGTCTACTCGTCGTGGTTTATTTAATCATGGTAAACGCAATGTATATTCAAATAATTAGCAGATATGTCTAGTTTCATATATTGCCGCGTATTTGCTTTCAACACGTGACGTCACAAGGTCGGAGGAGCATGATCCGTCAAACGCCAAAACCCTCGATGAACTTTTCGAAACTGTAGTAAAATCCGAAACATTTCGTATGAAAAGCGTGCTTCACGTAAAAATGCCGTTGAAAGAGGCTTTTATACATTCAATCACATGTTCGCTCTACGGAGCATTTTTTTGCAAAAATATTAGAAACTCATCAAGGAGTATAATTTTAGAAAATATACTAAATATCGCTGCACGGGAACGTAATGTCGCCCCGACCACAAAATTTAGAAAGTATAACGAAAACCTAACCTTTTTACGAATCCACGTTGTTAAACACTGCAACTCATGCGTTGTGTTAAATATGAGAACAAGTTATCCAATCTCTAGTCAAAGTATTTCGAGGGTTTTAGCGAAAATAGTCCTTAGCTTCATTTTCTAGCAGTCGATTTTGAGGGAAAAATGATGGGTTTTAAGCGTATTTGCCCTAAACCGGTTCATCAGTGATTCAGTATCAAAAAAAGTATAGTTACCAAAGTCCTTCAGACGTGTAAAGATGGATCGTTCACACCCACATAGCTAGGGAGGGATACTGTGACAATAGTGCGAAGAGTGTTTCCTGGTAATGTCATTTCGTGATTTGAAGACATCAACTGGCCAGCACGTCCGGCATGGCCACCAGATTTCTCGGCTTGTGATTTCTTTTTATGAAACTACTTAAAGTCAAAAGTGTTCTCTAATTAACCGCAAACTTTGGAATAACTAAAATTTAATATTCGGACAGAGATTAACGCAATCCCAATTGAAAAATTGCAGCGGGTGATGAAACACTTTCTTACAATGCTTCAAAAGTGTCAGCAGCGAGGAGGAGGCCATTTGACTGATGTAATATATAAAAAATAAAATTTCCGTATTTCCTCAAGATCCTTGTGTTTAATTTTTGCATAAAAATTTAGCCATTAATAAAAACAACTCAATTTGAAATATGATACAACATTCTTTCGTACCCATTATTATTCGTCGCGACATCTATTAGTGAGCATCTAATGATCGAATACTGTCAGCTATTCAACACCAGGGAAGGATACGCATGTTGTATAATTGTATATAGTTAGTTATTCTTATTTCTTATGTACAAGTTTATAATAGCAGTTGACTCTAGGTGGTTCCTATAGTTCTGCCGTTGAGCAAATATTCCCGGTCGTCAATTCCACCTTTTCTTTACTAGATGGCACTAACGAGCTGAATTGGAATAAAAGGAAAAATCTAATTAAAATTAAAATATTCCAAGTTAAATTCCTAGACTATTGTTTTATGTATTTGAAATAAAATTTGTATGATATTTTTAACTAATATGATTTCCACACATTGTTATTATGATGGTCTTAATTTTCTTAATGGAGTTGGTTTTGGTGTACATAACATAGGCTACAAAAACTGTATTCACTTGACTTCGTGTTGTTTTAAAGTCTGTCAAATAAGAAATAAAGTATATGTATAAATTATGTATCAATAATAGGCTTCTTATTTCAGTTTATGCTTACGAATCATGTGTTATCGATTCTAGGAATATTTCTGTGTGTTAATTTTTAGCCATCACTTCCCTTCACACCACAAATTAGTTAAAATCACAGTAGAGAATAAACCAGTAGTTTCACTCCTCGACGGTCCCTTTGATGTTTGTTGTACTCGATTTTATTTTTTTAATTTCACTGCGCATCCACTATTTTCATCCCACGCGCATTTGCATGTACACTGCTCGAGTAAACAATAAACATCAACCCAATTACATCACTGCTATCCACTGCGCATCAAATAATTTAAGCCCAGGAGCATGCTTGCGCACTAAAAATCTTATCCTACTCTTCCAGCCGAGTGGGAGTACTGATTTATTCTCTACTGTGTTAAAATCAAGCTCTTAAATTGTAAAAACATTCGTAGAGAGTACCACTAACAACACTATGTTTTCATTTCACTCGACAACCATACTTTCCTTTAAATCGAATTAGAAATTCTCTTACTCTAGGTAAATTGAAAATAAACTATCCTAGAAAAACTAATTTAATTTTACACAGATAAAACGAGCAAAAATGTCGATCAAAAGTAAGTACAAAAATTCAACTTCTGAAAATTCGCCATTTTACTACACTGGCTTAAATGATCCTGCTTTAGACAACTGTGTTAATGATAGTTACTTTTATTTCACCCGATGAAAATATCTGATTCAGAATTAATGTTAAATCGACCCTATAGAGGACAAAAAAATCGTTATCGCTGGTGGATGATCCATATGTAAAATTTGAGTAGATAGAATAAAATAACTTCAGATTTTCTCACCCATATTTTTTTCTTATAAAGTAAAATTACTTAAAATTGGGACAAATTTATCATGTTAAGTGTCTTGGGTCACCAGAGGTGTGCAAACTTTCAGATTTTATATACATTATGTTTTGCAATGATTTTGGAGCAAATTGTTGTGAGAATTTTTGTGCCTTTTAAGTTAGAACAAAGTTTACATACATGAAATATTAACAAAATGCTATTAAGATCTTATGGCTATTTATTACGAAACGAGGAAAATTTGTTTGTAAGCTGACGTTGTAATTCCCTACTCTTGTTGCTAGTTGCTGATGGTTTACGTAGAAATATGAAATATTGTTTCAGGTGTATTCTGTTATTAATATTTTCCAAGTGATCAGAGAGCAAAATGAATCTCCATTTATGCTGATATCTGTAACGTTTGAAACGCATGTCCAAGTTTTTAGTCTGTATGTAATAAAGTCAATTTTAAGCGATCTATCGAATACAGAAATATTTTTAAAAAAGCTTTTATTTAAATGCTCTAAAAAGTAGAAAATAAACTATGAAGTAAATCAAATCCATAATTTTGTTGCATTATATAATTTTTGTATGATATAAAAGCTTGTCGCGAGATTTTTCTGTGTAAAGGAGATAGCTCGCGACAAGCTCTTATATCATAAAAATATATATGTAAGCGTTCAAGGTGTTTTTACCTCAAAACGAAACAAAAATGCAAATTTACCACAACTTTATTGCGTATCTTCGCTCACAAAGGTAAAGTATTAACTGCCTATATTCCTATATTAAGCTTCGCGCATCTTGTCTCGAGTTACTCGCTCGGTCACCTTTGGGCCAAGCGCGAGCGTCCCGGCTGTTAGTTAATATATAGGAGTACATGAGACCCTTGTAGAGGGTATTGCTAACATATTATATAATGTAACAAAATGATGGGTTCGATTTACTTCAAAGTTTATTTTTTACTTTATATTATTTAAATAAAGTCGTCCGCCATCTTGAACAGACGAGAGCCAACAGCTCGAAACTGCAGTCTGCAAGTGGTGTGTGACGACTGGCAAGAGAGCTCCTTTAAGTAGGATCAGTCTTTCGGCTGGTGTTTGTTGCAATCGAAGCATTAGCGTTTTGATGGTAATATGCAATTATTACACTTAACGCGCCAGACTTGTAATTTTGATTGCAGTCTGGTTACTTTCCTTATAGCAAAATAAGGATTTATAGAGGAGTTTGCGACTAAAAATATTATGTTTAGAAAGTAGTAATCGGCGAACCCGAAATCCCCCAGATGTCGATTTTGATCGTTTTGGACCATAAATGACAAAAGTCGTCCGTCATATTGACGCCGCCATTTTGAATTTACAAATTTTGACCAAGAATAATAGGCGATCTCGAAAACCGCCAGATATAGATTTTGAGTCGAATAGAATCATAAACGGTAAAGTTGTCCGCCATCTTGTCTTTTGCTTATATGAAAATGTTAAAGTGTATTGTCACCGGACTTATGCACATGTGCAAAATTTCAATGCTCTAGCTTAATTAGAACTAATCGAAATTTTGATTGCAACATTGACCTAAACAAACTAACTAACATTGCAAGTTTAAAAAAAGCTTTTAATAAAAAAAATAGCGGTATTTATCAAATTGTTCAACATTGAAGCGTAATTATTCGTTATAGCAAAGATTAAATATTTTGGCTATGAGTTGAAGACGTCATCATTGAGCCCTTCTTGTAGCCATTGTTTTGAAAAATTATAACCGGTATTACCTACCATCGGAGCTGGTATATTTGTGATTATTGTGTAAATTGAGACCTATGTTTGGCACAGATACAGAAACTTGTAAGGGCAGAATTTAAATGTCTGCAAAACAGAAACATATTTGATGAGTATAAATTACTTGCACTGCTATCAATTACTAATTCTATTTTCAATAAAGATGTTTGACACTGGAAAGTATAATTCAAATCCAGTAAGTATCGCTACTTTTCAAGCATATATAGGGATAAGATTTAGGCCAGAACCATAGTAATTACCGCTTGTAATTGATTCAGAATGGTCTTATAGTTATCAGTCCAATTTTAATGCGATTTTCACTAATGCAAAAGATAATAAATAGATACCAAGCCATATCAACACGACCACAAAATAGAGAAGCATGATTAACAAGTTTAAAAGAATTTTCAAAATCACCAGATCTTCGCCTTTTTAAGAAAACAACGTTTATATTAAATTTAAACACTATCCAATTTCAAAAATGAACGTTTTTGATGAAATTCTAAAAGAAGGTGTGGCAGTCGAGTAAAAAAACAGTGTTAGTGGTACTCTCTATTACTTTAAATGAATAGAATGTCTCTACAGTTTTAGAGCTTTATTTTTAACTAACTTGTGGTGTGGAGGTGTTACTGGTACGGTTAAAAAAATTAAGACACAGAAATATTCCTAGAATATACACATGATTCGTCAGCATAAACTGAAATAAGGAGCGTGTTATTGATTTATACATATAGTTCATTGCTTATTTGACAGACTTTAAAAAACATAAAGTGAATACAGTTTTTGTAATTTATTTTAAGTACCTACACCAAAACCAACACACCCCCTCAAAAAATGTATGAAAATCTTAACCAGACCACTAACTCTTTAAATAGATAACAATACTTATTTTCAGAGTTTCAATAGAATTTGTCCTTCTATTCCTCTTCCAGTCCCATCTTCTACCTCAGATCCCTGAACTAATATGATATTAAAGACTTTGTCAGTAAGTCAGCCTTGACCTATAGGCAAATATTTCAAACAGACAGTGTTGTTCTCTACTTGATAAATGGTATTTAATGACGATATGTTTAGAACGTTTATGACTAACTGGATTACTTGCTATTGCTATACAACTTTGGTTGTCTTCATACAATATTATAGGTTCTGACATTAATACTAACTAACAAAGATTTTATCCATAAGGCCTCTTTTACTGCCTCAAATACAGTCATATATTCAGCCCTGTTGAGGAGGTAGCAACTGAATTTTGTTGTTGTGTGATCCATGTTACCGTACAATTTTCAAATAGTTTAACTAAAAAAACTGTTAACTGGCGACCTTGACCGCTGGAAAAAATGGATTGAGGCGCCATCGAGGGACCGGGCTAGACAAAACAGCAATGATGGCAAATTTATTAAATACGTATGTTTATAAAACAATAGCGACTTTCGGAATGGATAATTTGGCTTTTCATTATGCAATGTACAATGTAAAATTATTCCTATTTTAACTTTGTAACAAACAAGTCGATTTAACTAAACTTCTAATATTCATTAGTTTCTTTCTTTTTAATTTCATTCTATTTTTTTTATTTAATTTAACAACCCCCCAGAAGGGTGGGATTGTTTTCCGTCAGAAGTGGGATTATCGTATTTTTTGTGTGTGTGTGTCTTGTGGCGTGCCATTTGTGTTGTGCTAATTAACCATGTGTAGACGACCGCCAAAAGTTCGCCGATTGCACCAGCAGAGCACTGAGGGTGTCGTGCGTGTTTCGTCGGACTGAAACGAGGTGTACCTGGCAGGTGAGAGGGAGCCTGGTACCCCCACAGAGTGAAGTAGATTTACAAATTATGTTAACAGAGACTAGATCAGAGATAACAGCACTAAGAAGCCAACATTTAGATCACGTGGGGCCATTTGTAACTAGTAAATGAAAAAAATACTCAAATGTTAGTTATTGTTGATGGATTTACAAAATTTTGTATTATTGAGGCTATGAAAAACACTACGGCGCGATATGTAATTAAAAGCTTGAAGAATCTCATAGATATTTCTGGGGTACCAGTACGTGTCATAACTGACAGAAGGACTGCCTTTTGCGTTTACATCACGCTCGTATGAGAAATTTTGTTTGAATAACGGGATCAAACATATATTGAATGCGGTCAGGTTAAGCGTTATAATCGAATAATCCTTAGTTTCTTGCTGCGATGTGTGGAGGTTTGGATGATGACACATGGGACGTTCAAGTGAAGGCCGTCCAACTAGGTTTAAATTGCACTGTTAATCAAGCAATAGGGATGGCACCATCAGAATTGTTGTTCGGTACTAAACCACATACCATATCAGAAGACATTATATGAATGAACTACAGGACGAAATCAATCGTGTTTATTTGTCCTCGATACGTAAGGAAGTTAAAGCTCGTTTAGATAATGGTCAAAGTAAACAGAAAGCAAGGTGCGATTCGAAGAGAGCCAAACCTAAAAGGTATTTTGTTGGCGATTTGGTTATGGTTAGGGTAACTAGTATCCCATCTATAGAGCAAAGCAAAAAACTCTATCCCAAATTCAAGGCACCATCAAAAATTTCTGCTGTACAAAATATTCTTTCTTATTGTACTTTCTACTACAACCCTCAATAAAGTCAATTCAATTATCATTATTTTAGTATTAATTAAATTTACTTTGTGAACTAGATTGGCGCAACAAGCTGAGAGGAGCAAGCACGTGGCGTGGTGGTGGTTTATGTTCCCGCAGTAACAAGATATCATAAATACTAGGAGGTGTTCTTGGTTGCGAATACTAGTCTTAAATTTTACAATAAATGCAAGTTCGGCTATTCTTCAATTAATAAATAATTTTATTAATGTTTAATTTGTTTCAGGAAAATAAAACATCTGTTTCAATCACTTGAATGTCAGTAAAAACAAAATTAAACAGTTTTATAATAGAATAAGACAGTGTAAATTATAGATAGATAGACTTTAATTATTTCTGCGATATAAAGACAATACAATATAATATAAAACTTAATGTTAATATACTAACTATAACCTATAACGTAGATAAAATATGCATAAAAGGTATTATAGAATTAGACATACAAATAAATTTGATACCATCAACAATTTACATTTTATAGTACCGATAGTCAATAAATTAAGACCAAAATTATGCTACAAGCATCAATCAGATTATAATTTGTAAATAAACACCACTTTGTGTAATCCAGAAGTGGCAAAAATCAAAAAAAAATTGAATAAGAAATGTACAACTCCGCCTCCCGCTTCCTTTTCCTTATTATTGCTACTCCTTTAGAGGGTATTTCCTGACACATGGCTTATAGGAACTTTTTTTTATATTTTGCAAATACTATTATCGCCAAGTTAGTGACAATTGTTTTCGAACATCTTATAAAATAATAATTTAATCTCTTTCTCCCTCTCTCTCTCTCTCTCTCTTGCTCTTCTGCTTATATAGACGGCGATGGGTCAGCGGACGGACTTATTGTGGTGGTTCTTGTTCACTTAATATCAAGAAAGCATAAAGTTAAGAGGGTGGTCAGAAAATAAATTCATCTCGTAAAATCAAAATGTGGCGTGGCTGTTAGGTTTCAACTTTATTAAATGTTTTGGAAGTCTTATCACAGTGAAAAGTATCATTTGCGAATAGATTAAGTGGATTGTTTTGGAACAAGGCACCTACTCAGATAAAATCGACATCCACTAGTTTCAACATTTGCCAAAGTAAAGAATTACATACGAGACTTATGATATCCTCATACTGGGGTTCAGCATTTCGTGGTTTAAATGTTGAGAAACAAGTTGCACAAAGCAGGTTTAAACTAACTAACTTAAACCACCAATCTCATCTTTCGTTGTCGGTCGATGAACAATCTAACAGAAATTGCACAATATGGCTGACGAACACATTGAATTGGAAGTTTTAAACTGGAATGGGTTTTCTACAGAGATGTTTTTTTTTTAAATAACCGTAATTTTTAAAATTAATAAAATAAAAGAAATAATAACAATATTAAAAGGAATCAAATCTCACTTATGCCATTATATTATTTACAAGATACAAGATCAAAGTCAAATTTTCAATGAATAATAATACAAACATAATAAATTATTGAGTTGTTTGTTGGGCTCGAAAAGTTAAATTGAAAACCTTCTATAATAAGTTAAATAGTTGTAGTTAAGTTAGTAAGAAGAAGTAGTAAGTATTCGAATATCTCACTCAGTAATCCCGTTTGGTGTCTTTACTTCATTTAATACTAGGAAACCAGAAGATAGTGGTTGTATTCTATAAGCAATGCGTTATATGCATCAGCCGTAAATATTTCTAAAAGTTCTCGAAAACAAAATATATTCTATAGCTGTTCTCAATATGCCAACTGTGCAGAGTACAAAGTTTTTTCTTATTTATGGAATCTTAAAAATTTCACTCACAAGTAATAAATAGACCTCGTTCGAGCAAAAGTGCAGAAAAAAGTTTAAAAAACAGGAAAAAACTTAGAAAGGTAAAAGAAATGGAACATGAATACATTTTTCTGCAGCAACTATATAAAACGGCTGCACAAGGAATCACTACTTCAACATCCAGATTTTGTATCCAAGTCTTATGCACACTAAATCCCAATGTAATATTTTATTCCCTTTAATAATTGGTTCTCGTATACACACTAAACCCCAATTTAATTTTTTATTCCCTTAAACAATAGGGTGGGGGTGGAAATGGGGGTGGTAGAGGGGGTAATTAAGGCCAAAATAAGTTTTAGAAAAATATTTCGGAGGCGGATTTGTGGGACCAAAATCTCGTGATCTTTTATAGTTTCGTTTTCAACTAATTTAACACAAACAAAAATAGTTATTGCTAAGAAATATTTATTAAATTATTGGCAATATGTATTTTTCTGTTCCACTTATTCATTATTTTCAATTGAGCATTTCAACATTTATATGAATGTTATTGTTTTTGATAAAAATATTCAAATAATTTTTTTGACTAGTAAATATTTAAAACAAAACAAGAAAATATTTCTAATAGGAAAAAAATTATAATAGCAAGTATATGTCAGTCTAAGTATTTTTAAGCGATTCGGCCTATTCAATACGTGTCCCGTTCATACAACTTCTCTCCAATCTAGTCCACAAATCTTTAACAAAAGGCAGTAATTTAAAAAAGCACGAGATTTGATGGTGTGTGGAATTAAGATTTTGTAAATAGGAAATTGAAGTCAGTAATTCGAGTTAGACTTTTTCCTTTTTAAGTGCACAAAAGTTATTCCATGCCTGGGCTCAGTTTTTAAATCAATTTTTGTTGTTAATGGGTATATTTAAATATCGTAGTCACTCTCATCTCAAGAAAAATTTTTAAGGGGGAGGAGTAAAACCCTGTTTAGAGCCTTGCTGTGTCTCACAGTTGATAGGTACATATTTCTCTTTGTAATGAGGAAACATACTGGACAAAAGACATTATACTTCTTTCTTACTAAGAAAATTAAGAAAAATGATGATATCTCTGAAAATCCAAATCAACTCAACCTAATCCATGAATTTGAGCATGGACATGCTGAATCTAGTTTACGCGAAGGCAGTGACGCTAGAAAAAATTCCGAAGATATAATTCAGATTTCGTGCAAGTTAGAAATAGAGCCAAATCCTGCAAAATATTCGGGTGACGTAGACATGATATTACATAAATAAAAAAGCTAGCATTACTGATATGGGAAAATTTAACATTTTACAAAATGCATTTGTTCCGTCCGCAGAGTATAATTTGTCATATTCGGTCGTAAGTACCAAAAAGATGTAAAACGTTTTCTATCTAAAAGACATTTTAACATTTTGTTTAATTTCTTATGTTAAATGACAATAAAATTTTGAAATTTATTTTCAAATATTTATAATTTATAATTTAAAATATATCTTTTTAATTTTTCGTATTACCCCCCTCCCACAAGAAAAATGTATTTACTCCCCTGACTACACCTATTTATTTATAGATTATGGATACGTATGTTTATAGATACATTATCTTGCTCTATTTTATTTTTATTTTTTTTTAATTTTCTTTAATTCTGGTCCATTTTATTTTATTACTTAATTATATGCATGTTTTTCTATTACCGTTTGAAAATATATATTAGTATTTTTGTAACGTTACTTCCACAGCTGTTTTATATTATTACTTCCACGTTCAGTAGAAAAGTATAGTAACTCAAAAAAAGTGTTGAAGTAGGCTGAAAATGTCATAAAACGTCGAGATTTTAAAAATTTCCTGTCTGTCGGTCTGTCTGTCTGTAATTTTCTTTTGTGCGCACGTTTACTCTGAAACCGATTATGATATTGACTTGAAATTTAGCACACTTATGAAATGCAACGAGATCTGGAACACAGTGGGGTACTTATTAAAAAAAGCTCTTCGAGATTAAGTAGTACGAGTCAGATTTAGAATAACCTACAGGTGTAAGATATCTTCCTATAAAATTATAATTTATCTTTTACTTTTTTATTCTTAAAAAAAATTATCTACAAATATGAATTTTTGAGGTCTATTATTTGGTGTATTATTACCAACCTAGGAGTATTTTGAATCCATTATTTAACTTTTACTTCCACGTCCAGTGGAAGTATAGTAACGTAAAAGAAACAATTTTTATTGTTGAAATAATTTTAAAATGTCATGAAACGTCAAGATTTTAAATTTGAGTGAGAAATATTTCCTGTCTATCGGTCTGTCTGTAACTTTTTTGTGCGCACGTTTACTGTGGAACCGGTTATAGCAACTAGATTATATTTTGATCTAATTCCGTTGAAGGGATTAGGAGTAAATGGAGTAAATAAGGGTAAATAGGTAAAGCAAACAGGTAAGAGGCCATAAAATTGCAATTTAGGGCATATACGAAGAGTCAAGATCTCAAAATTTTTTTTGGCATCAGCCACCCCCACACCCCCACTGTCATCTCGAATATCACCCCCACACTATTAACAAAGGAGTAAAAAAAATTAAAATGTGATTTAGTCTGTATACAAGAACGAAACGTTTCAAAAAACTTTTTTGGTGTTAGCTATATTGGGCTGCTAATCATCCACATGTAATGCGAAAGTTTCATACCCAAAAACCTCAAAAATTGTATGCTTGGTATAGTATCCTAGGAGATCATATTTTTAGACCCTCTTTTATTGACGGAAAGCTAAATGGTCAATCTTATTTGGAATTACTTAGAGATGCAGTTGATCCACAAATTACTGAATTATTAGAAATGAACGAGGCGCTCTCTGAAAATCTTTAACAAGACGAAGCAGCTCCACATTTTCTGCTACTGTCCGTCGATTTCTTAATGATACATTCCCTGGGCGTTGGATAGGTAGAAGAGATCCGATGATGGAGTGGCCACCTCTGTCACCAGATTTGACCCCTTCAGAATTTTTTGTGGCAAATCAATGGAAGTCTGTTTAAATACCTAATAAAGTAATTCTTGGTATTAAATCCCTTATTACTCTAAAACTTTTTTTTTTATTTAAAACAATGTGTAGCTACCTACCTTCGAGGGTAAACTAATGACGTAAAAATATGAGATGTTCCATTTAAAAAAATGTAGATGTGGGTGGCACTGGGTTGAGAGGTGTCTATTCGTAAGACAATGTGACCTCTTATTATTTCTTTTCGACGCGTTTTTTTGCAAAAACCAGCATATCCAAATTTATTTAGGGTCGATAGTGTTAACTGAAATGTACTGTAAACATCAGTAACTTGCATGTATGTGTGTGAATTGTACATGTGGTTAGAGCTAGAATAGCGAGCAACTTATGTAGTGATGTGGTGGTGTTTTCGGTGCAAAATCTATCAGGAAACCATACTGTTTCAAGCGGTTGCAAGTTGCGTTTTATTTATATATTGGCAGATAATTTTGTTTGAAATTGTTAGTTAATTCATGAATGATTATTTAGAAATTGTTGCAATGACACTAACACCACTACACTACTACTTACTCTTTATTTTATAATTAACTTTCATTCAAAGAGTATAATCTCGCAGTTTACTTACTGTCTTACTAATAGTTCGTTTGGCTTCCAAATCGATTACAAGAATTTTGATTATGAAAAATTTTTTCACAAAAAAAGACGTCGATGTCGTTTTTTATAAAACTTAATTTATTGTTGTAGGTTTCCTTAGCTGTATAAAATCAAATGTGTTAGTTTACGTTAGCTTTCTGGATTAATGCTTATATACATTTTGTTATAAAAAATGTGTCTGGGGCGGTAAACTCGAAGCTGATCATTTAGCGGGACTAAATATTTTTCGTCAGAAAATACCACGCGCTGCCAATAAAGATTAATTTTATTAAAATAATTAGTTGCAAACTCCACTTTTACCTCTTTTTTAACGCCCGTTAGACGAAGATTTTTAGCATTGGTGCAGTTAAAAAAACCTTGACCTCTTTCCGTCCACGACATGACGGATGTTGGGAAGTTGGATTCCTCGTAATCCTCGTTGGCTTGAATGGAACTGAAAAACTGATTTTGCATCATTGGAGTACTTACAATATAACCCTCCGGAAGCTACCCCTAGCAGAGGGGAGGTGGGTCTTCGAAATGTAATAGAGAAAGGATTTTGATATGTAAAGAAGAAGAATTTTTTGCTACATGGTGCGTGGTCCAACTTCCCTCTGCTAGGGGTGGCTCCCGGAGTGTTATATTGTAAGTACTCCATTTGTTTTATTTTTAATTGTATTATCAAATAAACGTGTACCTTGTTGTTTTTTACCACCGTGTTTACTTTATCAAGTATTCACTTAATACGTATACTTAAGTCTTAAATTTCAGTGTACGCGGTCCAAACATATGTTTCCAGATTTATTTATGCATAGATTTGTTATATCATCTGGCTTGAGAGAAATTAGTTATGCAAAACCTTAGTGTTCATATTTTACTTCTTGGTTATTAACTCCAAGTTTTCTAAAAGAAATTATAAATAGACTTTAGTAGCATTATTGCTGACCTTCCGACCAGACAAGTCGGACCCTGCCTCATTTTGCATGTCTAACAGTTAGGGTCAAATGCTCTTTTTCACAATAACGATTGACCACTCTTGCCAGTCTCTGTAGGTTTCACATGACTGAAAATCTACTTGCAGTACCTAAAATCCTTGAAATCAGTATATTAAAGACTTGTTAGTACTTTATGTACTGTAATTTTATTTAATAAGTATGTACTACTTTAAAATATCTGCAAGTAGGTATCGAGTATCAAGTACTCGTTTGTTATTATTTAGCATATTTTGACATTATTTTGACCTAATCATGTTAATCATAGTAATATTGCTGGTCATATTGTTCTCCATATCCTCTCCATAAAAACAGTAGAATTTACGCAGAAAACAAAAACAAGAAAAAATGGTGCTGTGCTACAGAAGTTGTGTAAGTATATCAACAGCTAGTGACTATATAAGGTAGAGAAATTCGGTGGTTATAGATATTAACAATTTATTAACCTGAAACTAGAATTGGTTCTCGTACACACACTAAATCCCAATAAATTTTTTACTCTCTTTAATTTTAGGGTGGGGGTGGCAATGGGAGTGGTAGAGGAGGTGACTAATGCCAAAAAATTTTTAGAGTCCCTTTGTGTAGAGGGAGTAGCTAACGCAAAAAAAATTTTTGAGACGTTTCGTTCTTGTGTACGCACTAAAACCACATTTTATTTTTTTTACTCCCATTCATAATAGTGTGGGGGTGGTATTGGGAGTGATAGTGGGTTAAGGTCTAAAAAAAAATTTTGAGACCTTAACTTTTCATACATGCCCTAAATTGCAATTTTATGGACTCTTACCTGCTTGCCTTGCCTATTTACCCTTATTTACTCCATTTACCCCCGAACCTTTCAACGGAATTAGATCAAAATATAATCTAGTTGCTATAACCGGTTCCACAGTAAACGTGCGCACAAAAAAGTTACAGACAGACCGATAGACAGGAAATATTTCTCACTCAAATTTAAAATCTTGACGTTTCATGACATTTTAAAATTATTTCAACAATAAAAATTGTTTCTTTTACGTTACTATACTTCCACTGGACGTGGAAGTAAAAGTTAAATAATGGATTCAAAATACTCCTAGGTTGGTAATAATACACCAAATAATAGACCTCAAAAATTCATATTTGTAGATAATTTTTTTTAAGAATAAAAAAGTAAAAGATAAATTATAATTTTATAGGAAGATATCTTACACCTGTAGGTTATTCTAAATCTGACTCGTACTACTTAATCTCGAAGAGCTTTTTTTAATAAGTACCCCACTGTGAAGTACATAGTATTTTGGCGGAGTTAATCTGAATATTATCTCGTATTTATATTACTGAACCAATGTCTACCTCATAATCAAGTACTCTTCCCCTTTGTTTATTTACAATGTACTGTCATTTCTACTTTATTGCATTTTAACCTGTATATTTTTAGTATTTACGGTCAAAGGTTCAAATAGTAAATAAGATATATTATTATTATAATTATAGTTGTGGGTTAACTTTTTGGAAAACGCCTGCTGAAAGTTTTCTCTCTTGGAGAACTGTGCTCCAAATCAATTTGACTAATTACAAAAATAACATGACTAGACTGTCCCCAACCAACCAAGTGTCGAATACTCCAGTCAACCTATAACAAATTACAATTTTGTTTCATTAAGTAACTTGATTGGCCTCCTATAGTAACGATAAACGAGGATAACAACACATTTATTTACTTAATGCGGAATAGGTCTGGAACGTTATCAAGAAAACATCAATCACTCCAAAATAATTGATATTATAATAACGGGAAGGTGTTTTGTGATTTTATTGGGCAGACAATATTCTCAATAGGTGTGTTTGTTGTTGACATTCTAACTGGACCCAAATCCAGAGGAGAGTTAGTGTTTTATTTAAGTGGTAAAAGATTGGTTAAGCTAACGACGAGAGACGAATGCGTAGTATGGTGGTTTTTGTTCTACTAGTAACAGGATAACATACAGTCTTGATGGATGTTCTTCATATTAATAATATACTTGAAAGTGCAGATCTCGCCATCTATGTTAACATAGTTCAACCACAATAAGTTTATTACGGCAAGCCATTCAAATGCGCCAACCGCTACCGGCACCATAAATGGAATCTTTTTACGATATCACTTCGATACTAGACAAGTGTGCCATCTTTGTATTGCAAGACGCATCTAATGCTTTTAAAGATTTAGTGCAAAATATGTTTAACTAACATAGGAAAGGTTCTCCACAAGCCCGTTTTCGTTACAGAAATCGCCTATGAAACATTTTGTATCAACCAAACATCTCATGAACTCCTGATATTAAATTTGATACTTTTCGTTTGAATGTAAGTTGCAATAATTTTAACGAGTGAGAGTGTGTGTTTGTTGTAGAACGGACTCAGAGGCAAATCACTGGATTCACTAGACACGTGCCTAGGGAGACAAATTTATAAGGACGTTTAGCATTTTGCTGCCCCAATTTTTTTCTGATACTACCAGGTTGGCCACACAAAGTAAAAATATACGAATGAAAATTTTTTGTAGTGAACTAGTTTTTGTAATATAAGCAATTGACCGTACCCATGTAATTTTTGGTAGAGCTTTTCAGTGTTGCCATCTACGTAAAATGTATTGAGTTTTGTTGACAATCTTCATGCTAACCGTACCTATTTTAATTCTTATCAATTTTTAGTACCTGCCTATCCATTACAGATTTAACCTCAAGAATAGATAATTCTAACTACACAACAATCTACGGTGCAAATAATTACGTATATGGTCAATAGAATTTGTTTTGTGCAGCACAATCATTTGTTTTCAGTTCAATTTAGATTTGGATTCATTATATGTTCAAGGATAAAAACTTTTATTTTCACTATTATTTATTAACTTATTTTACAATAATTATTATATTTAATAAATTTCTAATTAAGATTAAGTGTCTCTTTTCTTAAGCAAGGGAAAATAGAACAGTATCAAAACATATTCGGGGATATTTTAGAACCGCATCTGATTAATGTAATAATTTATTTTTAAGCTCACATAAAAAAAATATGAATGAAATGGATATGATGTGGAAGTTTTGCTTAAAATAATCTGCACAATCTGTACACAATTATTATCGAATACATTTTTAACTGCCAAGCCACGATAAAGTGGATATCAAACAGTAGGTCTCTAAATTTCTTACAGAAAATAATAGTTCTATATAATATATAGATCAAGAGGTACTTTTATGTTCCAGGAGACAATTCCATGCTGATTGCGTATTCTGGCGGTGGAGGCGTCTTCATATGAAAGCAATTTTTGGCAACTGAAAACTGTCTTATGCATCTCCCGATGATGTTGCCATGGTTAGCGAATCACGAGTCAAGTAGCATATTCAAGTGTAGTGTTTAAATGTTTTTGCGTTTTGTAAAAGTGCTTTTTCGACACCGGGATATTGATTTGTGAAAAATGGACCTCATACGAAAATACTTCCATCGCCAGGACCTCGATCAAGGATAGATTTATCTCATTAAATAAGGCTGAGCACTACAGAAGTTGAAAGAGGTTCTCGGGCGTTCATTGATTAATTCAGTAGCTCTTAATTGTTCTGATACGACGTATTTGAGAGCGAACTTTACTGTCAAAATTTTACCGCTTTTCTCCAGATTTTATTGTTAGTCAGTTAAAATTTTTATGTATAGTCTAAGTCAACGCTTCCCTGCAAATAAATATGCAACAAAAACATTATGACCTCATTAAAATACCGTTATTCTCTGTACTATTCCGCCGGTAAATTGAATTACTCACTTACTTTAATTTTTATTATACGTCGGCTTGTTTGATGATACCATACCGACTGGTTCACCGGCGTTAATGTGAACGATCCATCTTTATGATGTCTGAAGGTCTTATATTTCTATCTTAAAAAAGTGAGAAAAAAAAAAAATAGGAAAAAGAAAAAACAAATTTTTCTTTTTCCTCTAGTCTATTTTTATTTCAAAAATGAATATTTACGTTCGCAAAATTTTTAGGGTTCAACACGACTGTTTCAGACGGAGAATAATATAAAAAATCATACTTACTGTCGTTTATGCTTAACTGCTGCTCTAATGGTATCAATTGGACGTCGTAACACTATAAACCTAACACTGGATGTACCACACTTTCTTAAAATTATACCTGAAAGGGAATTTTGTTAGAAAACACAACTAAAAGACAATATAAAGTTAAAAAATGTATATATTAAATCTTTAAAAATTTATGTTTTTACAACAACTTTTATTTCAAGAAAAATGTTTAACAAACACTAGTCTGGCCCGTGTACAACGCATGGTGAGGAACGGAACGATTTATACTGTACCTACTACCATCCAATATGCGGTTTTATAAGCTAACGATGCACAAAAAGATTCAAGAAAAGTTCAATGTAACTGAAATTTTGGTGGGCTTTTGCTTGCCTATCTTATAAACGTATTTTTAATTCACATTAATTTTGGTCGCTCCTCAGAGCTTAAAATTGCTTGAAGCGCTACTACTTCGAATTGTATTCTACAATAACAACTTTTTTACGTTCAGGCAAGGCGGATCCCATGCACGTATGAGTACATGGTAATAATACTTTTCTGACACCGAATCACTGAGGAACCGGTTTAGGGCAAACCCCGTCAAAACTCATCATTTTCCCGTCAAAACCGACTGCTAGGAAATGATGGGGTCCCATGTCGCTAAGGGCTATTTTCGCTATAACTTCCGATATACTTTGAATAGTCGTTGGATTAACTTGTCCTCATATTCAATACCTCGTAAGAGTTGCAGTGCTTGACAACGTGGATTCGTAAAAGGGTTTTTAATATTGAAAATTTCGAAGTTAAAGTCAAATTTTATTATACTTTCTAAATTTAGGTGGTCGGGGCGACATTACGTCCCTATGCAGGGACATTTGCTATACTTGCTAAATTAACTCTCCTTGAGGAGTTATTGAAAATTTTGCATAAAAAACGCTCCGAAGAGCGAAAATATGATTACAAGTATTAAAAACCTCTTCCACGGCATTTTTACGTGAAGCACGCTTTTCGTACGAAATAAGTCCTAAGTCGGATTTTGTTACAACGTCGAAAAGTATATCGGGGTTATAGCGTGTTCTTTAACATTAATACTAAAGAATGTGAACGATCCATGCTTTTGATGGAAGTCTGAAGGACGTGTTTTCTGTTCGAAAAACTTAGAAAAATTGAAAAAAAAAAAAATAGGAAAAAGAAAAAATTAATTTTCTTTTTCCTCAACCCTTTCTAAATACTAAATAAAAATATTTCGTTCACAAAATTTTTAGGGTTCAAAGTGACTGTTTCAGACGGAGATTAATGGATAAATCATACTTACTGTCGTTTATGCTTAACTGCGGCTCTGATGGTATCAATTGGAAGACGTCGTAACACTATAAATCTAACACTGTCTGTTTAACACTCTCTTAAAATTAAATCTGAAAGGGAAATTTCGTTAGAAAACACAAGTAAAAGACAATATAAAGTTCAAAAAATGTATATTAAATCTTTAAAAAATTTATGTTTTTACAACAACTTCTTCAGAGAAAATGTTAACAAACAATGGTCTGACCCGTGTACAACACATGGTGAGGAACGGGACGATTCATACGGTACCAACTACCATCCAATATGCAGTTTGAAAAGCTAACGATGCACAAAAAGATTCAAGGAACAGTTCATGTAACTGAAATTTTGGTGGGCTTATGCTTGCCTGTCTTATAAACGTATTTTATTAATTCACATAAATTTTGGTCGCTCCTCGGAGCTTAAAATTGCTTGAAGCGTATCTACTTCGTTTGTATTATGCAATAACAAATTTTACGTTCAGGCAAGGCAGATCCCATGCACGTGTGAGTACATGGTATAGATACTTTTTTGACTCCGAATCACTGAGGAACCGGTTTAGGGCAAACCCCGTCAAAACGCATCATTTCCCCGCCAAATCCGACTGCTAGGAAATGATGGGGGTCCCATGTCGCTAAGGGCTATTTTCGCTATAACTTCCGATATACTTTGAATAGTCGTTGGATTAACTTGTCCTCATATTCAATACTTCGTAAGAGTTGCAGTGCTTGACAACGTGGATTCGTAAAAGGGTTTTTAATCTTGGAAATTTGGAAGTTCAAGTCCAATTTTAGAATACTTTCCAAAATTGGGTGGTCGGGGCGACATTACGTCCCTGTGCAGCGACATTTACTACACTTACCAAATTAACGCTCCTCGAAGAGTTAGCGAAAATTTGGCATAAAAAACGCTCCGAAGAGCAAAAATATATTTCCAAGAATTAAAAACCTCCTCCACGGCGTTTTTACGTGAAGCACGCTTTTCTTACGAAGTATTTCCTAAGTCGGATTTTGTTACAACGTCGAAAAGTATATCGGGGTTATAGCGTTCTTTAACACTCCCCTCCTTTCCGTGAATCTTTTTGTGTAACGTTTGGTAAATTGGTTTTTGAAAATAAAATGGATCATTGGATGTAGTCTCCCATGTGTTGTATTCGGTTATAGTTCAGACCGGCCTATCTGAACAAAACATAGATGCAAATCTAAAGTGGTGATAAATTTGAACATATATCGATGCATGGCATTCGATTGAATTATTGAACATTGTGTTTCAAAAATGGCATAAAAAAAAAAGAAAAAATCGAAAATCCTCAGATTCTCGATGACACAACACAAACACTTTCGACGCACTTATCTTTCTTAGTGTTCTTCCACTAATGCGGGCTTGCGTCTGCTCCTCCTCGTGTCTATGCCTCGTCGATCACCTTCGGTGTCGAACTGCCTTCTGGAACAGCTTAGGTGGTCCTCGGACTGCTTGGCTCCAGCTATACATTGGTTCTGCTCGGTTTATATGAAACAATAAAACAAAATTTTAGTAAAATGTTTGTTTACATCCCGTCTGGGGATCTGCGACCGATAACATATCGTCGTCTTTGAGAATAGGAACACTGAATTTTGTTGACTTATATTGGTTGAAATGGTTTCCGAGTAGTTAAAAAATCTCTTCTTGGGAGAAATCTGCGACCGATATCACATCGTCGTCTTTGAGAATAGGAACATTGAATTTTGTTGACTTATATTGATTGAAATAGTTTTTATTAAAATCTCTTCTTGGGAGAAATCTGCGACAGAATCTGCATCCGTCGGATCGTTGCATCTGCCCCTCCAGCAGACGTGGCGGCATCTCGCCCTTGAGTTGCTAGACTCGTCTGAATCGCGCTCTGCGTCAGAGTTGTCGTCTTTCCATGCCGTGCCAATGGAACATTTGTTTGGACCCTTTGGGTCGGACTCTGCTTACAGATGAATGTTTAATAACATTTGAGGACTTAGAAAAAATTATAAAAAATACCAACTCTGCCGGACACGGTCAGAGTTGCTGCAGTGAATTTTGAAGATTTGTATGGACGATACAATATCCCCAATGAAAATAACTTGTAAAAAATGCATAAAAAATACCAACTCTTGCCTGACACGACAAGAAGTTGGTATGGAAATTTTGATAAAATAAACCTAGCACTAAGTTAAAACTTAGCCTAGGTTGAAAATATAATGCAATCAGAAGCAGGAATATTTTGGATTTTTTGAACTGCTTTCGCCTAAATGAGGCTCGTCGGCAGGTACATGAACTGCTTTCACCTTATCGTGGTCCGTCAGCAGACCCATGAGCGGCTTTCACCTTATTGTGGTCCGTCAGCAGGCACATGAGCGGCTTTCACCTGATTGTGGTCCGTCGGCAGGCACATGTATTGTGCTCCTGTCTGCTCGGACTGCGGGACCCTCGCGAATTCTTGACCTGATTGAGAGGTAGTGTCGTCGAGGAATGTGTCGTCTGGACTGTCCTCCTCTTCCTCAGATGAATTCAATTATTGGGCTGCGGGACTCCCGCGAGTTCTTGCTCTGATGAAGAGGCAGTTTCGTCGAGGAATGTGTCGTCTGGACTATCCTCCTCTTCATTAGATGATTTGGAATTCAACGTTTAGTTGTTTGTGTAGAGCTGATCGCAAATCATTGACATGGATCTTTGTAATTATATTCCACTTCTGATCAATATACATGGCATAAAATAAAAAAAAATTGTTTTAAAATTATACGTTAAGAAGATCGTCTAACGTGAGTTGCTTCTGCCTTGGTTCGGGCGTTGAGCTGGGGATCTCGCAGATGGACCCTGGCCTGGGTCTCTGGCCCCTTGAAAGTTTCCCGGTCTCCTGTTGAGATGAGGGTTATTCGGACACTGACTATGGAAGTGCCACTGCACTGTGTCTGTGCAGTATCGGCACGGGGTAGCCGGTCGGTCGGGTACTCGGAATTTCCCCGATCCGCCATTAAAATTGGTTTGCCTGCGGTCAGGATTCACTGATCCGCTTGAAGAATTAGGCATAAAAAAAGGACGACCAGGCGCTCTGCCTGGACCGTCCTGTCGAGATACGTCCTCTCGGAAATGCACCCTCGGTGCTGTCGGAGTTGGGCTTCCATTGCTCCTTATACTTGAATTTTGTCGACTTATGTGTCCCGGCTCTCGATAGTAAGACGCGCGGGACAGACGTTGATCAATAAGCTGGATTAGCGACGTCTGTTCGTCAGCTGAATCCCGCTCGACGTTAGTAGCTGCTGCTATTAACATCTCTGTGTTTGAAATTAGGTTGCTTCTCAAGCGTGACCTAATTTCTGGACGCAGTTGGTCCATGATGACCCGAGCTCTGATGGCTTCGGATTTAAAGGGATCAATACGATCGAAAAGACAGGTTTTCCTTGTGATAAACACTGCCGTGTCGTCTAAAGACGTTTGCTTGACGGCATACAGTTGAGCAATAGCTCGTGACTGTATGTCGGGAGAATTGAACCTCGTAAGGAATCTTTCCTTGAATAAGGCATACGAAGTAGTCAACGTCCTAAATTGTTCGGACCATCGTTGAGCTTCGCCCTTGAGTTGGCCGGTTACGTTATGGAGGCGATCATAGTCGTGGCTTATGCGAGCTCTGTCGAAATATTCCTCCATAATTTTCAGAAATGCTTCTGGATCTTCATGATCAAGCCCATGGAACGTCACGTTCGGACATCTTTGTCTCTCATGGGGCGTACAGGTCGACACGTTCTGTATCGCCTGCACGAAGCCCTCTGCCATTTTCAGAAACATACTTTCCATCGAAGCAGTCTGTGGCTGTGAAGCTGATAAATTAACATTATTTCCCTCTGGAAACAGTCGCTGTGGTTCTATCCCTCTAGAACCGTCGTCGACGAGCGGTGCGGTGACTCGCTCATAAAATTCTCTTGGGGTCGACCCCTCGGAGTCTTCCGCCATGAATGAGAAAGGATTTGTTGGGTTTGGGGACGGCATGGTCCCTGCTCGGGCGCCATGTGAACGATCCATGCTTTTGATGGAAGTCTGAAGGACGTGTTTTCTGTTCGAAAAACTTAGAAAAATTGAAAAAAAAAAAATAGGAAAAAGAAAAAATTAATTTTCTTTTTCCTCAACCCTTTCTAAATACTAAATAAAAATATTTCGTTCACAAAATTTTTAGGGTTCAAAGTGACTGTTTCAGACGGAGATTAATGGATAAATCATACTTACTGTCGTTTATGCTTAACTGCGGCTCTGATGATATCAATTGGAAGACGTCGTAACACTATAAATCTAACACTGTCTGTTTAACACTCTCTTAAAATTAAATCTGAAAGGGAAATTTCGTTAGAAAACACAAGTAAAAGACAATATAAAGTTCAAAAAATGTATATTAAATCTTTAAAAAATTTATGTTTTTACAACAACTTCTTCAGAGAAAATGTTAACAAACAATGGTCTGACCCGTGTACAACACATGGTGAGGAACGGGACGATTCATACGGTACCAACTACCATCCAATATGCAGTTTGAAAAGCTAACGATGCACAAAAAGATTCAAGGAACAGTTCATGTAACTGAAATTTTGGTGGGCTTATGCTTGCCTGTCTTATAAACGTATTTTATTAATTCACATAAATTTTGGTCGCTCCTCGGAGCTTAAAATTGCTTGAAGCGTATCTACTTCGTTTGTATTATGCAATAACAAATTTTACGTTCAGGCAAGGCAGATCCCATGCACGTGTGAGTACATGGTATAGATACTTTTTTGACTCCGAATCACTGAGGAACCGGTTTAGGGCAAACCCCGTCAAAACGCATCATTTCCCCGCCAAATCCGACTGCTAGGAAATGATGGGGGTCCCATGTCGCTAAGGGCTATTTTCGCTATAACTTCCGATATACTTTGAATAGTCGTTGGATTAACTTGTCCTCATATTCAATACTTCGTAAGAGTTGCAGTGCTTGACAACGTGGATTCGTAAAAGGGTTTTTAATCTTGGAAATTTGGAAGTTCAAGTCCAATTTTAGAATACTTTCCAAAATTGGGTGGTCGGGGCGACATTACGTCCCTGTGCAGCGACATTTACTACACTTACCAAATTAACGCTCCTCGAAGAGTTAGCGAAAATTTGGCATAAAAAACGCTCCGAAGAGCAAAAATATATTTCCAAGAATTAAAAACCTCCTCCACGGCGTTTTTACGTGAAGCACGCTTTTCTTACGAAGTATTTCCTAAGTCGGATTTTGTTACAACGTCGAAAAGTATATCGGGGTTATAGCGTTCTTTAACAAGAACACGCCAAAACCCTCGATGAACTTTTCGAAACTGTAACAAAATCCGACTTTTTCGAACATTTCGCATGAAAAGCGTGCTTCACGTAAAAATGCCGTTGGAAGAGGTTTTTATACATTCATTCACATTTTCGCTCTACGGAGCCTTTTTTATGCAAGAATATCAGAAACTCATCAAGGAGTGTAATTTTAGAAAGTATACTAAATGTCGCAGTACGGGGACGTAATGTCGCCCTGACCACAAAATTTAGAAAATATAACGAAAAAACCACGATGTTAAGCACTGCAACTCATGCGTTATGTTAAATATGAGGACAACATAATCCAGCCTCTAGCCAAAGTATTTCGAGAGTTTTAGCGAAAATAGCCCTTACCGTCGAGGGTGCCCTATCATTCTCTAGCAGTCGATTTTGACGGGAAAATGATGGGTTTTAAGCGTATTTTGCCCTAAACCGGTTTCTCAGTGATTCGGTGTCAAAAAAGTATAGTTACCATGTACTCAGAACGTGCATGGGACCGCCTTGCCTGAACGTATACGTAAAGTCGTTGCGATTCAAGCATTTTTAAGCTTCGAGGAGCGACCAAAATTGATAAACTTCGCCCTTTAAATAAATACGTTTTATTATTATTATTATATTTAACTAAAAATACGTTAATAGACAGGCAAGCATAAGCCCACCAATAAATATAAACATTGAACTTTTTACTGAATCTTTTTGTGTAATCGTTAGCTAAAAACTAAACATTGGGTAGTTGGTACATTATGAGTCGTTCCGTTCCTCACTATGTGTTGTACACGGGCCAGACTATAGTTTGTCAATACATTTTTCTTGAACGTTTTGTAAAAACATAATTTTTTAAAAGATTTAATGCATATTTTTGAACTTTATATTGTCTTTTTCTTGTGTTTCAAAATTCCTTTTCAGGTTTAAATTGTAGTTAGTATTTACTGTGTTAGATTTATAGTGTTACGACGTCCAGTTGGTACCATCAGTGAAGCAGTTAAGCAAAAACGAAACATTAAGGATAGATTTTGTATTATTCTCTGTCTGAAACAGTCGATTTGAACCCTTCTTTGTGAGCGTTTAATATCCACTTTGGAAAATATAATAAAAGTCCTTCAGACGTGTAAAGATGGATCGTTCACATTAATAATGAGCATTATTGTTGAATGTTTTGTTTGCAGGGAAGCGTTGACTTAGACTATAACTATGTATGAAATACGTAAATACATAAGTAGTAGGTATGCAGGTATGTAGATATGTAGCTATGTAGGTATGTAGATATGTAGGTAAGTGGGTAAGTAGGTAAATAGGTAAGGAAGTAAATTGATAAGTAATAAGTAAGTGACAAGTAAATATGTAAATGTTTTTTATGTCCGGATTTTAACCAATTTTAATAAAAGTATTATATTCATCTTGATCTTCCGAGCATTACTGAGTGTATGATTATTCGAAAAATCCAAGATGGGGGATGTAAGGCGCCTATTCATATAATTTTAGTTCTTTAACGGTTGGATTTTTAAAATTTCTAAACTGAACTTGTTATATACCGTAAAGTCTAATCAACTCGTTTCCTTATCATATTTAGTCAGTTCTTATTTCAATTTACAAGTTTCTGTCAAGAAGCTGCGCATGTAATATAAAAATATCGGGCGTGGATATTTTAAAAATCAGATTCTATTTCCAAGTTCACTTACGTATTCTTTATATGAATCAAACAAATATTATTATAATTTTCCAAAAATTTGTTACAGATTGGTTAAATGTTTTGTATCAGTTTTTGAGTAGATTACGCGTTGTGTTTGAATATTGATTATATTGATCTGTGTGGGATAGGTTAGTATGTTTATGCACTTGTATAATCATATTCCTTTCCTCATTTGTAAGATGTACACGTAACTGCAGCTAAAATCAGCCATTTTAATCTCCTTCTAAAAGTGCTCGGCCTAAAATAACGGTAACGAGTATGGAATATCGAATAAAAGTGACGAAAATAACGAGTAGTTACGAGCATTGAAGAGTAGCTAAACTTTACTGTCACTGCGAATCACTCTTGGTGTTTTTGCCTGTCGTAAAATTAGGTGAGCATGAAATGAAAGATGTAGAAATAAATGTAACTTCAAAAATTATGTCTTGATTGTTTACGAAGTCAGTGAAGAAAAGTCATTTACTATTATTATTAGTTAAATTATCAAATAATAACATGAATTTATTTCAAACTTAAATGTGGTTGTGGTGGTGTTTCTGATGTAATTTTTATTAGGAAAGAATAATATTGAAAGAGGATGTGGATATTGTAGATGTATACCATATTTTTCATTATGTTCATGTGGATATGCAACTATGCCAGCGTTGATATTAAAGACAAACGTTGAGATAAGCAGCTCCTTCTTAATAAGCTCTCACGTTTAGTGTGATAACATACACAAAATTTGCAATTTTAAAAATAGTTTTAGCTTGTATGTACCGTTGAAAATCATTTATCAGTAACCCGACACGTGCTGAATTCATCATTTATCACAAATAGGACTTGGGCAGTTTTGTTAAGTCAAAATGTCACGTGAAGTGTTCTAAAACATCATAGAGCCCTCATCACTGACTCTCCCTCAGGTTTCATGTCCAGTAGAAAATGTGTATACGTTTATTTTCAAACCCGAGGAAGCCTATATATATATTTTTTATTTTTTAGATATACCTACCCATTTTTTATAATCGTAATTTTAGACGTCATAATATATGCATGTTTATTAATTTATTAAAATAAATAGGGTGGGTAATATATTATGTTTATGATAAACTGTGTTCGCAATAAGACACATACACGATTTTTGCCTTTAGAAAAACCATGTGGTTCCATACGGGAACACGAATTACCAGAAGACCAGAAATTGTAGGAGTCATAGTAATGTATATAAAGAACAACAACAAGTTCATTCTCAGATATTTTTTTTCATAAATTAGTTTACATGCAAAATATAAATGAAGACACAAGGGAACAAGGGAATTGCATAAGAAACATTAAGTTTCGAAAAAATCCTTTTAAAGTTTATTTTGCCTCAATAAAGTGGTACGAAATTTGTCAATTTCGATGAAATAATTCATAATAGGCTGCAATTTTGGGAATGGGCTTATTTTGTGGTATTTTTTGACGTATTAAAAGTCCCCACCCATAAACTTCGCCGGAGGGGAGGGGTGGGGGGGGTAGAAAATATGTTAAAAAATAGGGTTTTCGCAAAGTCTCCTAAAGCATCAATTTTACTGTAAAATACGTACACATGAAAATTATACGTAATAAAAATCCGCACAATATTGTTTTTTTAACTTCGTACGAGCTAGATTTTTTTTAGTTTGACAGTTTTGCGACGCAACGGAAACGCGCGCGTCCTTCACTGATATCTCAAAAATAGTCGTTCAGATCGCAAAATGTTTCAAATGAAAGTTGTAGAGAATTCGATTACGAACAAGTTCCTTTTATTTTTCATTTCCACTCGATCTATATTGGCAGAGATATAAATTTTTAAACACCTTTATAGCGCGCTATCAGAACACTTATTTCATGATAAAATCGATAAAAATTCGAAAACGATAGATTGTACGCATATTAGTGTAAGTATGTAATGAAAGTTAAAGAGAATAAAATTTTTAATTTGTTGGTGCATGTACAAACACGTTTTGATAAAGAGTGAACGGAGATAAAAGGGAAAAACATGAAAAATTGTCATTTTCAACTTCATTTTGACAAACAGCTATTTTTTTATTAGCTTTAGGCAATAATGACACTAAAGGTTTTTTGAAGAAAATTAACTTATCTGTAAAATGAGCTCCGAGTAACCTTCATACGAGGAATGCTTCACGAGTTACAGCTGTATAAAGCTATGAGCAAAAATTTCTTTTTAATTATAAATTAAGATTTTCCTGCAAGAACTGTGAATATACATTTTTTTTAAATATGGGTCCAGTATGAAACGACTCAGAAATACTCTCAGAATAACTTTTGATACTCCAAAAAGTGAAAAAATATTATTAAATGTACTTTTTTATAATTGCCAGTTTGCTAAAAATTAAAAATCAACCGCATTTTCAACCGTCAGTTTTTTGCCGCTACTTATTGAAAATCATACACGAAAAAGTGTTTTTTGTAGGAAATCTCGTAAGCTTTCATTTAGGTCTTTAATTTTATCGTAAAGTCAAAAGAAACGATGATATATGTAAAAGAAGAAATTGAAAAATAATGTTGGTTCAATTTTTCTGAACAAAAATAGTTTTCAAGAATCTTTCTTTAAAGAAAATATACCTTGCAAACGCCTTATGCTATTGCATTACTTCCATATGTATATAAACTAATAACAATAGGCCAAAACTAATTTTAAAAAAAATTGTTATGCACAGTTCTTGCAGGAATATCTTAATTTATAATTAAAAAAAAATTTTTGCTCATGACTTTAAACAGCTGTATAAGTGAATACGACCAGAATTGAAACCGTATAAAAACTAAAAACCAGCAAAAACAGTCGGCATCTGTTGTGGAGGTAAACAGAAATGCTTGTCATAAGAAAAAGAATAAAGAGATGCCGGCTGTTTTTGCCGACTTTTAGTTTTTATACGGTTTCAATTCTGGTCGTATTCACTATAACTCGTGAACCATTCATCGCATGAAGGTCAGTTGGAGCTCATTTTACAGATAGTTTAACTGTCTTGAAAAAACGTTTAGTGTCATTATTGCCTAAAGCCAATCAAAAAATAGCTAAATGTCTAAATGCATTTAAAATGACAATTTTTCATGTTACTCCCTTTTATCTCCATTCAATCGTTATCAAAACGATTTTGTATATGCACCAACATATTCAAAATTTGATTCTCTTTAACTTTCATTGGATACACTATATGCTTACGATATATCGTTTTCGAGTTTTTATCGATTTCATCATGAAACAAGTGTTCTGATAGCGCGTTATAAAGACGTTTAAAAATTCATAACTCTGCCAATATTGATCGAATGGAAATGAAAAATAAAAGGAAATTATTCGTAATCGAATTCTCTACAACTTTCATCTGAAGCATTTTGCGATCCGAGCGATCATTTTTGAGATTCTTGCAAAGAACGTGTGAGTAGGGGGCGCAGGGCTGAAAATAGCTTAAATATACTATCCAACCGGCACCTCCGGCAAAACGTAGAATACAAAAGTTGTTGTTTTTTTTGCCTGATTAAAGACGTTACAATATTCATATATTCTTTCCTATTATTTGGGTTTTCTACTACATGTATTATTATCCTCTTCAAAACAAATCACCGAATCTACAAAATAATAGAATTATTGAAAAAAAAAGCCTCTGAGCCCGTGACGTTTACGCCAAAGGAAAAGTCAGAGGTTATGTTTTGCAAATAATATAAATCGGAATAAACACATAAATAATGTATTTAGCTGACGTTTCGGAAAGTAATCTCGTTCCGTTTTCAAAGCTTTTTTTTTGGAAGAACTCTTATTTTGCTGTGTATGTCAAATACACAGCTTTAAGATTATGTTTATGTTATTTCCATAGATACTTACTACTTACACAGAACATAGAACTGATGATATTTTCTTTTATATAATGTTGAGTTTGTTAAGTTCATCTTTTAACATTGGTAGCCAGGTTGTACAAATATCTACAGAACAATTCGATACGCACTTATCTTCATTTAATAAGATTATTGCTGATTCCTTAATTTTTCTTTTTTTTGGTATCTGTTTCTTTTGTTAAAATTTTTGCCTAGTCCCAGTTTATTCTATGTCCGTTTTCCCAAGCATGTTCACAAATCTTTGATTTCTGAATTTCATTCTTTCTAATGTAATTCTTGTGCTCATCCAACCTCACACTGAAAGGTCTGGATGACCCACCCACATAACATTTATCACATTCGCACGGGATATTGTAAATACAGTTTTTTGAATTCTGCTCCCTGTTTATCGGTTTTGTTTTTGTTAAAATAGATCTTAAAGTGTTCCCCGTTTGAAATACCGTCCTAACGTCAAATTTGTCACCTATACGGCGTAGCTTTTCCGATAGTCCGTATACATAAGAAATTATTGCTGTATAATGACGTTCAGGTTTTTGTCGTACCTGATTGTACCTATTTTCAACATTTATGAAAACTCTATCAATAAAGGCTTCAGGATATTGATTTTGTACTAGAACCTCTTTGATAAATTTTTTCTCGTTATTTAATATTTCATTATTAGATGAAATTATTTTGGCCCTATCGTATAAACATTTTACAACATCCCTTATTTAATATTATTGACTGATTTGAGTTAAAATTTAGATATCTATTAGTATGTGTTGGTTTTCTATAAACGCTTGTTTCAATTGTATTATTTACCCTTCTAATTAAAACATCTAAAAACGGTAGTTCATGTAATATTCATGTATGATAATAATTTAATCAAAGTATGATATGACTAAAAGTAGAAAATAGGAAAAATTAAAAACCTTTAAAAACTTGCTTTTCTTACAAAATCGTACTAAAAAGTAAAAAATAATTTTTCATTTACGAATGCAAGAAAGCAAGGCGTGCGCTCTTTAATAATGAGGTGGTGCCCCATCTTGCTGAAACCATAGATCATTTCTATTTGGAAATAGCCCACTCAGAGTTCATGTAGAAATTGTAAATAACCAGAGCTCATAAGCTTTCTTAAAAAAAGTATGGTCATATAATTCTGTTACCTACGGCTCAAACATTGAACTTTTGGAGGTACTGGGCGTGGTGTTCCTGCAACCACTGGTGATTTTTACTTGCTCAATATCAACAGGTTTGACGATTAACACGGCCATTATATTAAATGCGATTTTGTAATAATAAATAAAAAATATAAAAATAATATTTTTAAGAAACAAGGGGTCCATGTTACATTTCTCCATTATATTTTCACAAAACTCGATTCTACGATCAAAATCATCCTCAGAAGTTCTCGAATGAGATGCACTTTTTACGCATGCCACTTTTCTTTTTTTAATATTTCTAGAATCATCGTATGATCTATATTATTGTCTAAACTTACTTGCCTTCGCCTTATGTGAAGATTCTCCTGAAATGTAAGTAAAACAACGTCCAATTTCTTCAACAACAACAAGCAAGGCGTGCGCTCTTCGTATGATTATACGCATGATTGTAAGAAAGGAAAAATACAAAATGCGCACTCCTTTGTAAGAAAAGCAAGTTTCATAAAGTTTTTTTTTTAATATCTTATTTCTTTCCAGTTACTTCTTGATACACAAATAACTATTATGGCTATTTCAAAAGAATTCCCGTGTAATCCAAATGGCCACATGTTGCTAAAAGGAGAACAAACATTCGCCGTCTGACGAGGCAGAATGGTTTGTCAAATTATGAATGATTGATATTCTGGAATAAAACATAATACAAAATCGAATAAAAATGGAATTTTTTTATCGATGATTCCAAATTATCTCAATTAAAATTATATTAATATTATGCTTACATAACAACTTATATTAGAATCGGTGGCCTATATATTTTTTTGGAGCAAAACTAGATACAATTATATAGATTTTGGAGCGTGAACCCGAAATCTCTCTCATTTCCTTTTAACTATTCGGAGCATAATTGTATAATTATTTAATAACATTTAAATATAAAATGATCCATATCTACTCCAGAATACTTATTAATTAATTGTTATTTTACATATATTTCTTAATTTTTAAAACAACTATACTTTACATCATAATATAAAAAGAAATATTGAAGTTGTAAAATAATAATAAAATTAATATTATCATGGCTGAAATTTTCATAATTACTACTTGAGACATTGTACTTAATGAAACAAATAGCCGGCTGATGATCAAAGATCGCCAGTTAAGCAGTTAATTAAATTACCCGAGGCTTAAATGCTACGCCCACTTGACACCTATAACCCCCTAGTTTCGTGATTGATGAAGTGAATTTGCACCCTCACTTTTTATTACCGGTTCATACAGACGGGAAGTAAATTCTTGTTAAAGTCAGTAATCATTACAATAAATATTCAAATTGATAGTGGTGAATACATTGACATAGATGGAAAACAAATTCTTCCTGATCTTTTGCTATCGTTTCTGAACTTAATTGTGAAAACTCCACTCTTATTGGTTCTTTTAAATCTGTTAAACTTTCCGGTCTATACACTTTTTGTATATCCTGATAGAAAATAATCGAATAGAGTTAAATCTGGAGATCTAGGCAACCACTCAATTAACCATCATCGACCTCTCCATCGATGACGAAAACAAACATTTGGATAATTCCGTATAGCAATGGCATAATGAGGTGGTGCCCCATCCTGCCGAAACCAGGTCATTTCTATTTGGAAATAGCCTACTCAGAGTTCATGTAGAAATTTTAAATAACCAGAGCCCATTAAGCTTTCTTAAAAAAAAGTATGGTCCTATAATTGTGTTACCTACAGCTCAAACATTGATCTTTTGGAGGTATTGGGTGTGGTGTTCTTCCAACCACTGGGGATTTTTACTTGCTCAATATCGACAGGTTTGACGATTAACATGACCATTTGTATTAAATGCGACTTTGTCTAAAAAATAATATGTTTACAAACAAGGGGTTCATGTTACATTTCTTCATTATATTTTAATAAAACTCATCCTCTAGAAGTTCTCGAACGAAATGCACTTTGTACGGATGCCACTTTTCTTTTTTTAATATTTTTAGAATCATCGTAAGATCTATATTATTGTCTAAACTTACTTGCCTTCGGCTTATGTGAATATTCTCCTGAAATGTAAGTAAAACGTCCAGTTTCTTCGGTTTTTTTTCCACTTACAGGAAGATCTTTTAACACTTCCGGTCTCTGAACTTTTTCTCTATTTTGCTCACCGTGGACTAAGAAATTGGTTCTCGATATGGATACTTGTTACTGCATTTACATTTTGTCGAGACGTCCAGTCATAATGAGAATTTCTCTGTCTTTCTGTAAGTCTCATTTTGATAGATAATATACCAAAATAACTGTATTTCATGTAAATGTCATCTTAAGCCAGAGGAATTACGATATAAATTATATCTTTTTGTTTATTTATTATACATAGAAAACCCCAAACCCCAAACCGTGTTAATTACGTTTAGTTTTCAAATACTTCATTCAACTTTCAATTGTTATTAATTATTCATATTTAACTCACAATTTCTTAGGCAAATGTTTCTATGGGAATGCAGTAGAGTTGTAATAAATGCATTATTGAATTTATTACAACTACATTACATTTTGTAACAATTGAAAGCTGAATGTATAAGAGCAAATAACCAGCAAACACTACCATTACCATTAAATCTTATTTTTTTTTAGATTTAAGAGGGAAACAACTGTAATAATTGTAATGACTTAAAATCTTAGCCATTCAATTATTTTTAACAGTTTTTAAGATGATAACATCTATTAAAATTTATCTATCTTGAAAGAAAAGTTTTCGATACAATATAATTTTTCTTTGTAAGAAAATTTCAATTTCCCTCCAATTTATACACCGGAATGTTATAAAAAACATATATACATAATTTGTAAATAAATACTCCCACAAGCGTCAAAATGCCATATTCTTTGAATAAATTGCTGCATGTATGATTACTTGGAATTCCACCAATACATCTCAATATGCGTTTTTGTGCAACAAACACGTCTGGAGATAGTGTGGAGTTGCCCCAAAAGCAAACCCAATATCTAAGTCTTGAACCTACCTGCGCATGGTACAGACCTATGAGTTCATCAGTTAAGAGAACTGCTTTTAAATTCTTAAACAAATAACTCAAAGAATTTAATTTGGCTACAAGATTATTATACAATGTTCCTTCCAACTCAAACATTAATCAATTGTTAAGTCTAAAATTTGTATTGTTTCTTTCTTTGAGAGGGAAACATCTTTTACCTTAATATTTAATTTTAAACAATTCTTTTGCCAATTGTGAAATCTAATATAATGCGTTTTCTGCGGATTGAGAAACAATGAATTAAAACAATACCAGCTACCAATATTATATATAATAGCATTATTACATTTAGCCTCTAATGTATCATCTGATTTGTCAGACAGAAGTAAGGACTTGTCGTCTGCATACATGACAAAAAATGCGTCTGAAGTAAGGGTATCAAGTTCATTAGTATATAACAAAAATAATAAAGGACCCAATATTGAGCCCTGTGGAACTCCCATATTAACTTCCTTATATTCTGATTGAACTCTATTTACAGCACCATTTGATAATTGACTTATACTGACATATTGGTTTCGATGTCTTAAAAATGAGGAAATGCAATCTACTGCGATTCCCCTTGTACTATATGAGTATAGTTTACGCAATAAAATATCGTGATTGATACAGTCGAATGCCCTGCTGAGATCACAGAAGACTCCAAAACAGGGCACTCGCCTGCCTCATTATATTCAATAAATCTCTCATAAAAGGAATGCAAGGCTGTGTTAGTAAACATACCTGACCGAAATCCGTGTTGATTTTATGTGATGATACTATTTTTGTTTAAAAATTGTAGCAGTCGATCTTGATAATTATATTCAAATATTTCTGAAAAACCAGATGGAACAGTAATTGGTCTGTAGTCTTCCATGTCCTGTGGATCTAGTTTTTTAAAGATAGGTACCACTTTCCCTACCTTTAAACTCTATGCAAAACTACCTGTTAAAAGAGATATGTTTACCAAATATGTGAGTGGGTGTATTATGGAGGCGATTACTTTTTTTATTATAAAAACCGGGATTTCGTCAGGGCCAGCTGACTTTTTATTTTTTAACTTATTATTTAATAAGGTTAATAGCTCTTCACAGTCAAAAAGCTATATGAACAGAGAATGCTCTTGGATGGGAATACGTTGTTCAAATGTATATTTATATGTATATATTATTTTTCATACATCACAAAAATCTGCATGGCAAGGAAAAATAATTTATATTAAAGGTGATTAGGCTCGAATTTTATTACTTAATTAAAAGAATACCTTTATTAAAGTGATCTTATTTGCATGTATTGCTAAGTAGGTACGGGCAAGTTAACCTCTTTACTTTTATGATGTCTTGTTATAAAGACTATCTACAACTCTTTCCAGGCGCACGCTTATCATTCTTTGAATTTCTAGGAGAATTCCTGAAAATAAGCATGGCTGCCTTGGAAGGAAGTGAGACAGACCAACATAAAAACCCTTTTCCATAAATTTTGCTATTTTTTAACTAAAGTGTGTTGAAATTACAGCATTACCACTAAAACATTCTATTACTGTCAGTTAATAGGTAATTAATAAATAATACAATTCATTATAATTTATAATACCATTTTACTTGGACCTCCATAAGGTGATGTTTTCCTAATAATTAAGTTTGGAGTTATGCCACAAGTGAAATGTTATTTTCACACAAAAGAAGTGGATATGCTTGTTTATTTTATTTAGCTTGTAACAAAATATGGCGGAACTATTTTTCAGCGTATGTACAAAAATATATGAAAGAGCGTTCTATGTTCAATTATTTATTGTTAGTTTGATAACTGATATTGGTATTAGGGAGGTATATGAATGATATAGAGATAATCATCAAATATTTGTTAAGGACATTTAACAAATATTGATTGGTTATTTCTAATTACCATCCAGTTTTAGGGAATTAAATAAATTGTTGGAATAACAAGATAAGATGATCTTTTAAGACTAATTCATTGGATTAGGCAGAGGATTGGATAACATGATTTTGGGCGTTAACGAACTATTTACAGAACCATGTGGGTACTGTTACAGGCGTGTCTCTCGTAACAACTTGTTTTCTTTACACCATTTTATCTTCGTGGAATAAAAAATAAATATGTGGCTTTTATGACTGAGACATAAGACAAACTCAGAGCGATATTTTGTATCCCTGTATTTTCGTTTATTATAAATAAATATTGTGTAGATTAAGTGCCATTATCGATGTTGACAATTTGACAAATAATTAACATTATAATAACATATAAATTTATAAATACATCATCCATTTTATGTGCCGATTATACTAAGTAGATGTGTGGTTTCATATGTGATACACTGAACATTAGGAGAATAGCAACACAAAGTGGTTTAAATATAAAGATTAAATGACTTTCAATTTGTATAACAGACAAGCCGCTGTATTGGAATAAACAGAACAACATGAGTTGAGAAAGTGATAACCGATAATAAATTATGTAGTGTAAAACTTCCATGCCATAAAGTCGTTCTGATCGTCCAGACAGATTGATCGATGTTTTTAAAAATAAAAACATTTTTCCATTTTTCTTTCACATATAATTTAACGCGATGTTTACATTTGAAATGCTACGGGAATTTACTTGAGGGAATATTGATGTTTTGATTATTTGAATGGCGCTTGGGAGATGATATCAGTACGATGGCTCTGAAGGACCATGATCAAAACATTTTTCCAAATGTCTTATTAAAATGTCGCACTGCAATATTTTAAGTCGCAGTGCCTGTTAAAAAGTTGCACTGCGAATTATAATGTCGCACTGCGAATTTTAAAAACGCACTGCAAATTTTAAAAACGCACTGTGAGATTTAAAGTTGCACTGCAAATAAATGTTTGCGTAAGGGACAAACACAATTATCAACAAATCCATCCAGCTCGTAGCGTACGCAGACGACATTAACATCATGGCTCGTAAAATTATATCCGCCAAAGAAATATACATAGATTTGGAAAATAATTCCAAAGAAATAGTTACTTTCCTGGCTTTGGTTTCGGCGAAATGTTGGATATCTTTGTCGATATTATACTTCGGGCCGTTTCATTTTCAATGGAGACTATGGCTAAATTGTCAAATTTTCTTGTAATAAAAAGTTCCTTAAGTAGTTTTTAATTAATTTCAAATTCGAAAATGACCTCTCGGCTGAAGCTACTAATACAAGAATCGTTAAATATAAAATCAAAGCAGTGCAAACTTCTGTATATCGGGTCCAGAATTGCTAACTTGATGGCCAAATCAAGCATTCTAATATATTTAAGGTTTCCTACTTTCCGCCGCTGGGCAAAGACACTTATCAACAAATCCACCCAGCTTGTAGCGTACGCAGATGACAATCTGAACCCTGGACCCTTGTGCATACGCGATTGTTTGAGTTTCGCCATGCAACTTTAAATCTCATAGTGTGTTTTTAAAATTAGCAGTACAATTTTATAGTTAACAGTGCATCTTTTTAACAAACACTGCGACTTAAACTATTGCATTGCGACATTTTAATGAGACATTTGGAAAAAATGTGATCGTGGCCCTTCAGAGTCATCGTACCTTAGCAAACTCAATGAACATTTTTATATTTGAGTATTCTCGAGTTTGACTAAGAACCACAGTGCAGTTCTTGGTCTACTGTTTATGATTCATGGAATAAGTCAACATAGTCCTAAAAGTTTATATTTCCTTTTAGTAATTTTACTTCCACGTCCAGTGGAAGCATACCTAGTAAACTAATAAAAAAAAATTTTTTGTTGAAATAGGCTTAAATTTGAGCGAAAAAAATTTCGGCCTGTCTAACTTTTTGTGTGCACGTTTACTCTGGAACCGTTCGTGATATTAACTTGAAATTTGGTACACTTATGCATTATAACGAGATCTGAAACTAGATATTTTGATCCAATTCCGTTAAAGAGCTCGGGGCAAATGGGGTAAATAAGGGTAAATAGGCAAAGCAAACAGGTAAGAGTACATAAAATTACAATTTAGGGATTGTACGAAAAGTCAAGTTCTCAAAATTTTTTTTGGCATTAGCTACTCCCACTATCACCACCAATACCACCCGCACACTATTATGAAAGAGAGTAAAAAATAAAATGTAATTTAGTGTGTATAAAAGAACGAAACGTCCCAAAAAAATGTTTTGGCGTTAGATACCCCCCTCCCCTATACCACCCCCATAGCCATCCCCACCCTATTATTAAAGGGAGTAAAAAATTAAATTGGGATTTAGTGTGCATACGCGAACCAAGGGACTCTAAAATTTATTTTGGCATTAGCTATCCCCTCTACCATCCCCATTGCCACCCCTACGTTATTATTAAAGGGAGTAAAAATTAAATTGGGATTTAGTGTGTATACGAGAACCAAGGGCCTCTAAACATTTTTTGGCATTAGCCATCCCCTCTACCACCCCCATTGCCACCCCTACCATATTATTAAAGGGAGTAAAATATTACACTGAGAACTAGATTTGAATACAAAATCTGGATATGGAAGTAGTGATTCCTTGGGCAGCGGTTTTATGTAATTTATTTTATAAATGAAATAAATAATAGACTGAAGTACTACGGCCGATAATTATTAATGTAAATTTATAAAGCTGCAAGTTAGCTTTTTATTCAACATCTTTACTTTGTTTTTATCACTAGTTTATTGTAACTTGAACGTTACTGCAGCTTCGGTACCTAGCGTACCATTATCAAGCGAACGATTCAAATGAATGAATTTGCAAAGGGATGCCAAGACATTTAAATACATTCTGCCGTTAGAGGCGTTGGTTCGAATCCCGGCTCCGGCACTGGCACTGTCAGAGGAAATGGTTGTATGTCCGCGTTTTTTCAATGTGTAGCCCCCTCCGCACAAGCCTCTGGCTTCTGAAATTGGGGGTTGTATAATTTCTGTGGTGTTTATTTATTTATTATATTCTGAGAGTAAACATTATAAAGATGATCATTAAAGTTATGTACATTAGTATTCAGAAATTAAATGAATAGATTCACAAGGTGTATTTAACTAAATTATGAGTAAACATTACCAAGATTTGAATGCAAATTAGTTTTCAGAAATTAAATACATTGGAAAATTATAGATTGATATAGGACTATCTGGTCATTTAGAAGATTATTATCGGCATCTTTATTGAATTTAATGATTTCTATTGTCTTTAATAAAATTAATTTAAAACATTTTTCTTTCAAGTGTAATGTATTTAGATTGTTTATATTCAAAATTGTGACTTGTCTCTAGAATGGTTTGCAAAAGTTGAATTTGTTTTCTGAAGTCTAAAAAGCGGAAGTGTTCTTTGTACCTGATTTCAAATGAAAGACCAGTTTGACCTATATAGGAGGCACTACAATCCGGACATACTAGTTAATAAACTCCTGATTTTCTAAGTTGGTTTGTTTCATATTTGGCGTTATATAATATATATTTGTCAGTTTAGACTTAAAGCTAACTTTAGATAGATAGTGATAGAAACAAGGTAAAGTGTTTTAATGTATCGTCATGACTGACTATCACAAAGGAACGACTTCCACAACAGAATTTTTGATATTTACATTTAAAATGCTACGGGAATTTTCTTGAAGAGTGAGTATTGATGTCTTGATTAATAGAATAGCGCTTGGGAGATGATATCGCCTTAGCAAAATCAATAAACATTTTTGTATGTGAGTATTCTCGAGTACTAAGTACCACCCTGCAGTTCTTGGGTTAACGACTACTATGGAGAAGTTCGTAAAGCTTTTAGTTGAGTCTTTAAAACTAGGGAGTAATAACTCGTGAAGTATATTGACCACCTTGTGTGTAGTATTGTGTATTCTTCATGTAGTACCAATGTAGTGTTATTGTTAAAGATTAACTTTTCGAAACTGTAACAAAATCCGAAACATTTCGCATAAAAAGCGTGCTTCACGTAAAAATGCCGTTGGAAGAAATTTTTATACATTCAATCACATTTTCGCTCTACGGAGCATTTTTTATGCCAAAATCTTGAAAACTCATCAAGGAGTGTAATTTTAGAAAGTGTAGTAAATGTCGCTGCACGGGGACGTAATGTCACCACGACCACAAAATTTTGAAAGTATAACGAAAACCGACGAAATATTGAAAAAAAACCCTTTTACGAATTCACGCTGTGCAACACTGCAACTCATGCGTTATGTTAAATATGAGGACAAGTTGTCCACTCTCTAGTCAAAGTATTTCGAGAGTTTTAGCGAAAATAGCCCTTAGCGTCGAGGGTGCCCTATCATTTTCGAGCAGTCGATTTTGAAGGGAAAATGATGAGTTTTAACGGTATTTGCCCTAAACCGGTTCCTCAGTGATTCGGTGTCAGAAAAGTATAGTTACCATGTACTCAGGACGTGCATAGGACCGCCTTGCCTGAACGTATGAATTTATAATTGTTACAATATAATTCAAAGTCGTTGCGATTCAAGCATTTTTAAGCTCCGAGGTGCGACCAAAATTGATATTCAACTGAGAATACGTCAATAGACAGGCGAGCCAAAGCCCACCAAAAAATTATAAACATTGAACTTTTTACTGAATATTTTTGTGTAATCGTTAGCTAAAAACTAAACATTGGATGGTAGTTGGTTACATTATGAGTCATTTCGTTTCTCACTATGTGTTGTACACGGGCCAGACTACAGTTTGTCAATACATTTTTCTTGAACGTTTTGTAAAAACATAATTTAAAAAAAAATTTAATATATATATTTTTGAACTTTATATTGTCTTTTTCTTGTGTTTCAAAATTCCTTTTTAGGTTTAAATTTAAGAAAGTGTTAGTATTTACTGTGTTAGATTTATAGTGTTACGACGTCCAATTGGTACAATCAGTGAAGCAGTTAAGCAAAGACGAAACAGTAAGAGTAAGTATAGATTTTGTATTATTCTCTGTCTGAAACAGTCGCTTTGAACCCTTCTTTGTGAACGTTTAATATCCATTTTGGAAAGTATTATAAAAGTCCTTCAGACGTGTAAAGATGGATCGTTCACATTATCACTGATCTATATACACTGGATATCGCAAAGGCTCCGCCGTACTTTCCGCTCTACGGTGAGGCGGTCATGTTGTTCCGTGCTGTTGGTACCAAAATTCCACATTGTCGGTAAAACAGAGGCATGCAAGTAAATCTATATTATTATAATTATGTAAATGAAGTAACTGTACCTTACCGACATTTGTAGATGAAGTAATTCTACCTTACCGACATTTCGGAAAACTGACACCAAATTGCCAAACAATATGGCGGGATCAGCGCACAGTTATGTGTTATCCGCAGTGTATATAGATCAGTGGGTGTTATTGCACATCCACGGCTTCTTACGAAGAAATTTTGAGTCAGTAATCAATGGTTAGTGAAAATTCCTATTGCAATCGTTGAACCAATGTTTGATTGGGTTTACTGGAGGGTGTAAGCACGTAACAATTGGTGTCAAAAGCAGAATTTCAACAGGATTTCTGAAGAATTTGAGGAAGTACTACTTGGAAACCACTGGAGACAGCAAAATGCTTTGAACTGGAAAATGATGTAGACAATAAACAATACTTATTCATGCTAGTGTGAAGAAGTTTCTAGAATATTCTATTTAGAAACTAGTACAGTCAATTAAGTTCTGTCCACTGGACAGTAATATAGATATTAAATAAGACTATTTGTGACATTTTCAGAAAATTTCTAGAACATTCAATTTAGAAATTATTGCAGTTATTTAAGTTATTTCAACTGAAAATTGATAAAGACATTAAGTAAGACCTGTGTGTGTCGCTTTTATGAAAATGTCTAAAATATTCTATTCCGGACTTTGTGGAAATATTTGAATTATACCTAATATATACTTTAAATAAGACTTGTTAGTGCCGTTTCGAGAAGTTTTTGATGGAATCCAGAAGCATGGCCGCCGAAAAACAAGTGCAAGATATGTTCACAGAATTTAGAGAAATTATGCTAGACCAGGAAAAGAAACGCTAAGAAGAAAGAGAAGAGCAAGAAAAGAAACGTCAAGGAGAAAAAAGAAAAACAAGAAAGACGGCGTCAAGAAGAAAAGGAAGAGCAAGAAAAACGACGTTAAGACAAAGATGGACTTAAAGAAATGCTGGAAGATCTGGAGACAAAAGTTAAAGAGGAAAAACGGGAAGAAATGACACGGCAGAAAGAGTTAAGAAAAATTATACAGGTAAAACAGAGAGCTATCCCTCAGCCCCTGATGAGATCAAACATGAAATCAAAGAGGATTTATGCAATGTAAAAGCTAAAATCTATGAAGTCAAAGAATAATTTCCAGATATTGAAGAAAAGTTACGGATATGAAAGGAAAATTTCGTTAAGTTGAGGAAGAAGCAGAACGACTTAAGCGACAGTTGCGGGAAAAAGGAGGCCAGCTAGTAGAATCATCGAGTCCTCGATTACCCACAACCTCCCTTCTTTCACGGATAAACCTCATGGATAACATAAAAAACAGTTTGAAGCAGCTGCATGTGCCAACAACTGGAATAACGAAGAAAAGGCCATTGCATTAGTTTCAACATTAAGGGACTAATCATCAGAATTGCCCTAGACAATCCCAGTGGCGCAGCAACAGTATTTCAAAGTTTTGGAGGCTACATTAGACCTTATATATGGTGACCAACACTTCGCCCAAGTATACCAGACTCAGCTCAAATCACCTATACAGTAGGCTGAGGAAAGTTTACAAAATTTTGAGGCCGCTGTTGAGCGACTGACTGACCTGGCTTATCCGGATCCACCCAAGGAATTCCAGGAGCAGTTGATTGGCACCTTCACTGACGGTATAAAAGACGACGAGATCAGGCGAGTCCTTAGATTATCTCGATATAAGACTGGTAACGAAGCTTTGATCCATGCCCTCGAGGCCGCTTATAAAGAAACTCCACGTCCACGGGGATGAAAGTAGAAGAAGACCATTTAGATAAAACGAACTTGGAGTCTTTAATGGCTGACATGCATAAAATGATAACCAAATTCCGTGAAGTTCCCCAAGGAACAATAATAGAACCCACACTGTTTCTACTATATATTAACGATATCCTTCACAGGGAGTGGAGCCTTCACAAAGTATTGATGTAACGCTTTTCACATATGCCACCACTTTAACAAATAGTGATAAAACTCTGATAAACTTGGTGACTAAGATCCTCACAGGGCTGTATAATCTCCAAAAAGAGTGAAAGCTTCAAGCTGAGATGTAAGGGTTAGTTCTAATAGCATTGTTGATGATTTAACTTTTAACTTGGTTGTGAAAGTTTTGCAGTAAGTTTTCTGAATTTTCATTTTAAAAATTGCTGGCTTCAAAATGCTATGAGTTCTATTGTATAACTCAATCTCTTATATATTATTAACTTGGACAAGGTAGTTGTTCTGATATACCCTACAATATATTTTTTTAGTTTTTAATAAATTTTACCTAATGCTTTGATGTGTCGATACATTTGGAATTGAGAATGTTCATATAAATGCAGAAAATTTGGGTAATTAAGTTCTTATTAGTTTATGTTTGTTAATAAACACTACTTAAAACATCGTAACTTTTATCAAGCAGTTTTCAATGCATTCATATTCAATAAAATATTAGTAATAGCAATTTCGAAACTGGTTTAATTTGATTTTGACGAGAGTGGCATTTTAAGGGAGTAAATCATACCAAAAAGTACTTAAAAATATATACGATATTTACATTGTCAAATAGTTTTTAACAAATTGAGACGTTTATGGGCTATGTGTCTTTATTACACATAAAATACGGGAAATTATGTCACCATTAAATTAATTGCTATTTATTTATCGGAAGGCAAAATAAATAAAATTCGCCATATACGTGATCGTCAAGTTTTAAAAAGTTAGGACCCAAATTTCGTTGTGTGTGCAGTAACCCTTTTTAATTTCCCCATGTTCTTTTATGTAAAGTTTAATATTACTTGTTTCTGTCTGATGCTATATATCTTAGAAAATTAATCACTCTGTTAATTTAAATACCTGGTAAACTTGAACACACTGTCTACTAATTGAGAGACATAGATAATGTTATTTATGTGGTACTTTATTATTAAAGATTGTACTGTACATTTATAGTTAAAGTTTGTTTTCTATTTTGTTTAATTTGCAATGAAATCATTTAGGTAGTTTATTATTTGTATGGCTCTAAAAGTAAAGTGGAAAGAATATCATATAATGTTGAGCAAATATCCTTTAATTATAATTAAACAAACGGCAACTATAAATTTTGTGTGACTGTCCAACAACGGAATACGGGACGGGTAGATGTAATTCAAACAGACGAGATGTCCCGGTTCAGTACTCGTCGAAAAGTAAACCCTTCAGAATACGAAAAAGTTTACAGTCAAATTTAGGCACGCGGTAGCCTTAATAGGTATACCAAATGAAGAATAATGGAAGTGAAAGTTTCTTGTTATTGTATAAACGCTAAAAATATATAGTTTTTGAATATAAATTTGTTATTTTGCAAACGCAAATTTCTCTAGTAAAACATTCAGCAGAATGAAATCATAACTGAGCAAATGAGAATCTTATCAGGTTTCCTTGTTAAAAATCAAAGCTAATATTTCATAAAAAATTAATGTTCTTTTAGTACCACAAATGCGTCATTTTAGTCCTCATTTCCCGCCCATAACCAGATGGCAGATTCAATAATAAGCTGAGAATTAATCAAGTAAAAATACTTAGCAAAATACTTTGGCGTTATGTAACTGGCGTGTTAAACAGTCAGATAAGTTTGTGTAGACGTAGAGTGCATTTAGTGTGGAATTACTTGGCTAAACGACCACAAAATAATCTAGTGAGTTCGGCGAACAGCATAAAGTTCTGCAGCATTATTCAACTCTCCCCCAGCTCAAATGTGGTTAACATCCTCATAGGGTATGGGTGAGCCGCTAAAATTACAATGCATAAAGAATTCTTCAAGCTTGGAACTTTCCTCTGGCAAGAGGTGTCTGTGGCTGTGATGAATTTGTTAAAAATAATATGTAGTTCGAATCTCATTTGGCTTGTAGTTTAGACGGCTGATTTAGTGAAAATATCCACAAAATAATTTGTTAAGCTCGGCGAATTAAAAAGGTCTCGACGAAATGTAGAATATTTCAAAGGCAGGCATAAAAGTTTCGGCGAACTATAAGAGGTCGCGACGTTCTATATGATGCTTTATTTCCAAAGCTTCGGCGAACTACAAAAGGTCGCGACGTAGCTTAAAGAGTTCTGCTTTCAAGTGCCCCCTATCTTCCAATCCCCCTGTTATGCAGCGTCGTCTTCTTTTATATTATAAATGATGTCACAGTCTACCCGGAAGATTCCGGATTCGATGTGTACGAAGTCCCACGCTTTCGATTGTTTACATTAACAAAAATTCCAATGCCTAGGTGCGCCGTAGTTTTGTATCTTTCTTGACTCAAAACTTTTATCTTTTCGTCCTTTGTATTCGTCAGATAGAAAAGGGCAGGCGATTTCACCCTATGTGGTGCAACAGAAGTACTTGATATTCATCTCGCCCATTGTAAACAAATATTATGGCTTGGCTTATTTTAGTTGGATGAATGATTTTTCTCGGTAAATCTACATCCGGGGGCACAATGTATAATGGGTACCAACAGTTTTACGATTTGCTGATACTTTCAATACAGAGAGCCTATCCGAAAATCGAATGGTTGGCTAGTTGCTTTAAGCAGCTTTTAGATAAATTAAACTGAAAAGTACAATTAAAATGCAAATAATAAGAAATCTGTTGGAATATTGGTGTACTTTTCATGTCATTTGGTGTATTTGAAGCGCTTTCGTAAATTGAATTATGAAATTAATAACTGAGAATTCGATTAGTTTTCCTGAAAGTGAAAATAAGTAAAAATGAAACCAATACTGCAATCCACGCGCGCTAATTCAATATTCGCCGAAAGATTTTATTTGAAATTTATTTACTTCATTACTCAAAGGGCACATGGTACCTAGATTATACGTGTCAGATTTAACGATTTTTTTTGCAGAGCTTATAAATTTGATACCCAGTTTGCATTAGCTGGATTATTTTCAATTTATGCCTAACTGTATGTTAAAAGAGTCTCTAAAGCGGGGCAACAATGTGTATGCAAAATTTAGAGATTTATGAAAGTATATCTTAGTTTTATTAATTTACTTATTATCATCATCAACTTCATTGTCTTATTAATTAACTATAAATAAATAATAAAAAAATGTTAGTTTGTTGCTTGTTTTCGTCATCCTTAAAGGTCCGAACATTTATTTCACTATTGGTGGTATATGTACCACTCTCCTATAAGGATAACATAAAATCTAGAAGCAATAATTCCCGAACAGATTTGTCATGGAACGCCATCTCTCTGTTAGAAGTTCATTCAAAACAGACAACCCCTGAGACCACGTTATTTAGTAATTACTGCTATTTGATATATTTTAAGTGAGATTAACTGTTTTATTTAACAATAAAAATGTGTATAAAGAAATTAGTATTTACAATGAAATACTGCAAACTCCAGCCATAGGTACTTATTAATGCGAATGATATTTTATATCATATTTAACATTATATGAAATTAAAAACTTAACACTACTATTTACCAGAATTCGGAAACAAAGCAGAATGACATACATAGTCAACAATGTTTTCATATAATATGCCAAGAATCACAAGCACGTGGTCACTGAGAGTTTTAGATAGTCCTGTCGTCAGGATAACAGAAGGTGCTAGAGACAATTGTAAACAAATTCATTTTTCTTTGCTTACTGGAGCAATTAAAATTGACACAGATTTAAAATGAAAAAAATAAGGCTTTAGGCATCTTAAATTTTTAAACCTTAAGAAATCTAAGGCAAAGTAAGCAGTTAGAAGTCCATAGAAAATGCTGTTTCGTGTGTAAAACAGAGTGAGGCGTCGCGTCGGTCAGTTTGTTTGTTGTGGAAAAAATAACTTGAAATTAAAACAGTTTCTTTTTCTGCCGGTATGCCATGCGTTGTTGGTTGGTAAGCGAGCGTGGTTGGTAAAATTTTGTTCCTTTCATAAAATAGGGAAACATATTGCTGAAAGGGTGTGTTTGAAATAATGAGTTAATGCTCTACATGACATCTAGGACTGACTGTTTTCTTCAACTAAACATATAAAGCCATAAACTTTAGTATAGGTTGTTACTGCCACCTCTTGAGCTTAGGTCAAAACTTGTAGTAATGAAATGCAGTTACCTATTCTAACATCTTGAGGGAAGAGACATTCGGAACTGCGATGTTGTTTGCATTACACAACAGTTTTCTGTCAAAAACTATGAAGATTATTGTGACCTGTTTGCTACAGATTTCTGCAATTCAATAAAATATTATGCGATTATTTTCCAACAGATGAGCCACATGGCGAGACTTATTCAAGAAAAACATGAAAGAATCTAAATAAGTATTCTTTTGAGGTAAAAATTATTATATAACTTTACAACAAAAATAACTTATCGTTAAGTAAAAACGCTACAATTAAATCACAAAAATTTGGCTCATCTGTAAATTAACAATAATAATTTTAACCTTATACCTAGGATGGGTGGGTGCATAGAGTATCAATCAAATTTAGACAATAAAATTTAGACAACTTAAAGCAGTGTAAAAATTGTATTTAAGATTTTAAAAAATTGTTCAGGTTATTGATGGTGTGCAAGTTCCCTGTTGATATCAGGAGACTATGAAGCAATGCGTGTAATAGAAATAATACTTCACATTTAACTTATCACTTCTATAAACCTCTTATGACACGTTGGGTGCCAAAAATATAAGACGAGCCTATTTAGTCACTAAACAAAAAGTAATATTTATATAACAAAAAGAAATGAAGTGAGTGAATATAAGCAGTAGCGTTCGAGTCGCAGAGGCTCGCAACAGGTGTGCCAAGGGCTAGCTCAGCTCTAGTCGGTGAGGGGGTAGGTTAAGGTTCATACACAAAAAAATAATAAAGCATATACACATTAGTTACTCATGTACATGTATAAAGGGCGCCACTAGCTAATAAAATGACTGCAACCTAGCTAGAAGGCTCCCAAAATTTCCAAGGGTACCCAAATGCTATACTATATTTATTCGTGGTATGAATTTAAAAGAAAACCAGTATGTAAAGTTAGAATTTGGATATCAAATTTATTCAGTAAAAGAGTATTCACCTGGAGTAGATATATATATTCACAAACAATAAATATATTTGAACCGGTCCTTGGTTATATAATTTAATCTTACCGTACGTGATATCACGAAGGGTTCACATTAGATTCACACGAGATAATATAAGTCGTGCATATGAACTTATTTATATATACTTATATATCATAACTTATATAATATACCTTCCCAAATGATAAAAGGTTTGAATTGAATTACCCGACATTACTTATTTACATTTAACATAAAAAAAGGAATCATATCCAAATACTTAAAATTTTGAATAGCCAAAAAAATTAATTATTTACCAAAATACAGGCATAATATATTTACAAATCATACACTACATATAAAAGAAAACTGTGCTCAAATACTTAAAATTTTCAAATAGTCAAAAGTGAAATCACAAATTATGTATCCCGAACTCATATGCTAAGTATAAAAACCTGTATGGTGAGCCGAGTAGCTGCCTCTCAAGAAGTACCACGAATCATTGGCCTATGTCGAAGCCTGCAGTTGTCAATTCAGTTCCATACCTGTTTTCCAAAACCCCGAATCGTTGTCCAAAGTGAAAGCAGAAGGTTGTCAATAAAATTCCAGTTAGGGGTCCACAAGTGGAGAACAAGAGTAGGTGTCCGAAACCCAGGCCTCTCTTGCTCTGGAGATGGGTAACGGCAGGCTCAATAAATATGTTGGGGGAATTTGTAAAATTCGGGATTGAACATTACGAAAACAACAAAAAGTGACAAAAAGTTGAATAAAATAAAAAGTAGGAAAAGGAGAAGAAGAAGAAGCAGACGAAGAAGAAGAACAAGAAGAAGCCTCAAAGGTGTAGGGCGGCTTAAAATCGGCGATCCAAGAGATCAAACTTGGAAGTAATTTCTCGTGGAACGGCTTTAATTCAAAATCCGAACTAGTCGAGTAAGGTGTGTAGTTCTAAACAACCATAACGTACACAACCAACCATGAATTTCCAATATCCCATGAAAACATCAAATGGAAAGTCCCCATTAACGGCAATTAAAAGGAAAATTCACAAAGAACGCCAAACGCACTGCTGCCTAAAGGCTACCGTGTCCAAACTCAAACTCCTTCCTTCACCTCGTGACCTTACAAGCCGACAAAAGACGCAACCCCTAATACAGCTGCGAGATGTCTACTGTATAGCCAAAGGATTCTAGTCTCAGCTACAAAATTTAACAGCGTGGCAACCCTGGATACACCCCTCTCAATAATTACCTACTGTCTACCTAAAAGCCATAAATCAGCATTTAGCACGTAACACTCTCTCCTTGTGCTAAAAATAATTCGTTTATTTGACTACTTTATGTAAAAGGTACATTTTGTAATAAATCTAAAGAATACAGTATGTAAGCAAATACTGAGGTTGAGGTGCATGAGAAATAAAAAACATATTCTTATATAAAAGAAAATACATGGAGCTGCATCCTAATGAGTAGAAGCAAGATATAACGCTTGACTACATAATAACAACAATGAAGGTGATAAAAATAGGTAAATATAAAATATTGGCTTAGGAACGTGGCGACTGGCGAGCGATATTTGTTTGTTCAAAAAATGTTCTGTAAAATATTTAACTACTATGTTCTATCTTTTTGATGCATTAAGATACTGCCCCAGTTGTAGTGAAATCTGAGTGACACCAACAGATGTACCGGGTTGCAACGATATCACTTCACACCACTATCTTAATTTTTTGACATATCAAGGTGAAATTTAGCACATATCACATGTCACACCACATTTTTTTACTCATTTGTCCAGTTGCTACGACTTCGACCGAAGTGACCCCAACTTTTCATTTTTGTATGGAACATCCTGTATATTTTTGCATTTTTGGAATCTAGAGGTCATTCTGCATATGACCAATAAATTTATGACTGTCAGCAAATTTTAATTTCCAATTTAGAGCGCTGTGACCCACCAAAATCTATTTTAATATTCATAAATAATTGAAGAAAATTTCCAAAGTTGACAAAATCACTTTTAATCAATTACTGAATATTGTCAAATGAAAGTATAATAATAATAATACGTTTATTTTCAACAGGTTGATACCCAATTAGAGAAATTAATGGACAAAATATATAAAAATAATGAGATAAAAATTTACAAAATTACATTTATTTACATTACATTACATAATACATACATGCATACATACATACATAATACGTACATTTCATTACTTAATTACATTAATTTATTAATTATAAAAAAGATTAGATAGATATTATAGATTAGATTGTTATAATTAGACTTAATCAGTTAAATGAATCTTTGTCCATATGAATAATGCAGTTTAGACTATCATAGTTGAGGTCGCACATATGAGCGACTTCGCTAAATATCTTGCTCATGTCAAATATTGGAGACTTAACCTGAATGTTAGTACTGTTGGTATTGACGTAAAAGGCATTGTGTAGACAAGTGTTCTGCCTTGGTACATGAAATGGTACATGGTATTACTTTCATGCACAGCCGTTGAATGTATGCACACCACTATCTTTATTTCTCGACATATCAAGATGAAATTTAGCACATATGACATGCCACACCACATTTTTTTACTCATCTGTCTAGTTGCTACGACATCCGACTTCAACGAAAGTGACCCCAACTTTTCATTTTTATATGGAACATCCTGTATAGAGGTCATTCTGCATATGATTGTAATAAATTTATGACTGTCAGCAAATTTTAATTTCCAATTTAGAGTGCCGTGACCCACGAAAATGTATTTTAGCATTCATAAATAATTGAAGCAAAGTCCTTATTAGATTTTTACGTTGTTTATTTGTATTCCAAAGTTGAATAAATCACTTTTTCGAAATTACTGAATATTTTCAAATGAAAGTATTACTTTCATACAGAGCTGTTGAAAGTATGCACACCACTATCTTTATTTTTCGACATAACAAGATGAAATTTAGCACATATCACATACCACACCACATTTTTTTACTCAGCTGTCCAGTTGCTACGACATCCGATTCCAAAGAAAGTGACCCCAACGTTTTATTTTTATATGGAACATCCTGTATATTTTTGCAATTTTGGAATGTAGAGGTCATTCTGCATATTTATGACTGTAATAAATTCATGACTGTCAGCAAATTTTAATTTCCAATCTAGGCTGCCGTGACCCACCAATATTTGTTCCAATATCCATAAATAATTGAAGAAAAGTCCTTAATGAATTTTTATGCTGTTTGTTTGTGTTATGGAAAAGTTTCAAAGTTCCTTTATCTTCACAGTTAGCCTTCGCAGTACTTACATGCTGCAGTGCATTTTAACCCCAGTTTTTTACAAGAACATGCTCCAGTCTTGCACTTACTACTAATTGATTTGCAGCTGCATGCAATTGATTTTATAAGTGAATCTGGTAGTGGTTTAAAGTTCCTCGGAAGGGTTACAGGTAATAAGTCACTGGACGTCATGTGCCATCCGTAGTTGCATGCAGGCTTACTATTTTCTGGAACCAACCATTTCTGAATTTGATAATACACTCTTAAAGAATGTTGATTTGCAGCTTATGAGGTGGGTGGTAGCGAAGTCAGCTTACATGCTGTTGATGTAGTGTAATTTTGAAAGCTATTAAGTCTCGATTTTTCCAAACTTGTTTTTTTAATTGGGTTCGATCCGTATAACCCTTGTATGCAACCTGCGGCTGCTGAAAATATTATAGTCTTTGTTGTTTCAAGATCATAGAAAACAAGTGTGTTATATGTTTGCAAAGTAAGACAAATTTTCTTTTATCCAATTCCTGCAAATGCTGACGTAGTATCGCAACCATAAAAACCATGTATAAATAATACGTGTTCTTTTAAATCTTTTTTTTTTTTGAAAGAATATTGTGAATAATGTTTGTCTTTCGTTTTTCCTATCATCGGTTTATAAAAATAAATATTTTCTGATAAAGATGAAGCAACATGTGTTAATAAAACTAGCAAATCTATATCTTGACCGACAATTACAATATCGCCGTCTCCATTATTTTTTTCTCTTTCGAAACAGCGATACGAATATTCCTATTTTTAAATTCATTACACAAAAGAGAAGTAAATTGCTGCTTATTATTACTGTGAAGCATGCAGAAACATTTTTTTGCTTATGGGAGGTGCTGTCTGTCTATCCAGTATATTTACTTTAGTAAATATACATTATAGTATTGAGTTTTACAAAAAAAGTGAAATTTTTCGAAAAAATTGACGAAAAAATACAAAAAATCGATTGTTTTCATATGTATGTGTAATATATTTTTATATATATAATTGATTTTTTAATGCTCTTTCGGAAAATTAGGTTAGGAAAATTGTTAAAAATTAATTAATACTACAAAAAAGGAGTTTGATCAAAAAAGTGAAATTTTTCGAAAAAAAATAACATCTTATGATGCGACGCACAAAAGGTATTGGCCAATCAATTATAAAATTTGAAGTCAATTTTTGAGACTTTTATACGATATATTGACTTGAAATTTTAACCAGTTATTGTTCACATTATAAAGTATAATTTTGGAAAATTTCATCAAATTTGATTTAAAATATCCGAAGTATAACCAAAAATTCAAATTTAGCAGTTTTTCAGTTTTTATAAATTTTTTTGAGGTTATGTGTGCAGATAAAAATTTCATTTCAAATATCATAACGAATACCCTCAATTTTTTCGCTTTTTTTGGACTTACACATACCGAGATATACTCATTTATATTTAGAAAGAACGACCAAAACGGTCGATTTTTCACAAAATGGCCGATAACTTGAGTAGTAGCGCTTGCTAGAGGTACAAAATGTCCATTTCGTATAGTATTCGATATAACTAACATCTTAAAAAAAAATTCGAGACTGAAAACAATTCCTTTTTCACTAAAATTTGATGCTTGTCTAACTCCACTAATAAGGATTTTATAGTGGAGCTTGTGATTGGAATATTTCGTTTTATGTTTTTATAATTCCCTTTAATATTACCCTCTCCAGAATTTTCGATAATTGATACTTGATAATGTTACACAACAGGTTCATAATTTTCAAATACGGTTCGATTACCATTTTCTCTTTGAAAACTTCGAATATACTAGATCAATTGACTACATTTTTGATGACGGTTAAGCATAATGTAGAGATTGTTTTAAATTTAAGTGCAAAATTTATGAAAATATTCGAATTTTTGATAATAATTTACTTTCAATTACTGGTTTATGAAAATACTTGTATAAAACTGGCAACTTTTATAACGAATCGGTTAGTATTACAACATGTTTTTACTATTTTAACTAGTTTTATTTATTGCATACCCTTAATAAATATTTGGACGACATATAACAACTTTTGCGACACCTTCAAGGGTGAAATTCTTTAATGCATCTGAATATTTCTGCCATTTATCCTATTTTTAGAAGTAGCGAGGAGAATTTCTAGCAGGCAATTTTTCAGAAGTAAGTTCATTTATACAATGCAAGTGAAGGCATAAGAGGAGCCATCCGTCCCTTGTATATTAAATGTTAGGCAAATAAAAGATCCCTACTCTTCTTAAGGGAAGAGGTTCGGCAAAAATCCTGGTTCGGGTAGCTCGTCTACAGGCGTCGGTGATAGGCATCAGTAGCGGAAATAGACCGACGTTAAATAAATGTTAAAAAAAATATGAATATTAATATGTATTAAACATTACCATCGATATTTACAGTGCACTTGGAACTATGTATATAGTTTATGTGATTAATTAAGCGGCTCGGTGGCTAATACTTAGGCGTTAAGCTTGAGATTAAGGGGTCTCGGGTTCGAGTTCTGGCTAAGGCATGAATGTTTAATGGCGTTTTTCATGTGTTACGGCTAGTCGCCGTACCACTCCTGAGTTCGAATCTCTGCTGCGGAAGATGGCAATGTCACAGGAAATGGTTGTTGTATAATGATCTGCGTGTATGTATCCTGCTTTAGTGGTAGAATAGTTAATGCTAAACTCCACCAGGATGACAATCTAAATAAGGCGATAAAATAAAAGTTGGCAAGTGAAAATGGAGTAATTTTATTGCTTTTAGTGTTTAGTTTAGTTTAGTTATTATTATTACTATTTACGATATATTAAAACACTTTACTTTATTTCTATCACTAATTTATTGTAATTTGTAATTTGAACGTTACTGCAGTTTCGGTACTTAACGTACCATTATCAAACGAATGATTCAAATGAATGAATTTACAAAGGGATGCCAAAATATTTAACTACATAATAAACATTATCATAAAGTTATATACATTAGTTTTCAGAAATTAAATACATTGGAAAAGGATAGGTTGATATAGATCTATCTGGTCATTTAGAACACTATTGTCGGCACTCTTATTGAATTTAATAATTTCTATTTATTAATTTAGAACATTTTTATTTCACGTGTAATATATTTAGATTATTTATATTTGGACAATTATGACTTATCTCTAGAATATGGTTTGCAAAAGTTGAATCTCTTCTTTGAAGTCTATAAGAGTGAAGTGTTCTTTGTACCTGATTTCAAATAAACGACCAGTTTGACCTATATAGGAGGCATTACAATCCGGACATACTCAGTTAATAAACTCCTGATTTTTTAAGTGGGTTGCTTTCATCTGTGGCGTTATATAATCTATTTGTCTGTTTAGATGGTGACTTAAAGCTGACTTTTAGATTATGGGATGACAAAATGTTCCCAATTGTTTCAGAAATGCTGCCACAATACGTTAGGGATACATATTTATCGTTACTGTGATCTTTAATATGTGGATATATATTAAAGCATAGTTTTTAATTTAAATTAGTTATTTAAATTGTTTTTTGTCAATTAGATTTTCTACTGTTCTTACTTACTTACTATCCAGTACTATTGTTTTTATGGCGTCTAATTAAATTTTTAAATTTACTTTGAAAGAGGTAGTAATAAAGCTCTATGTATCATAGAATTATTTGCTGCTAGTTATGTGATGTGGGGCTTAGTGAATAATTTGAAATAGTTGTGTCTGGGAAAATGTTGCTTTTCTATAGATATTTTTATGTTACGCTTTTCCTCTATTTTGATCAAAAGAATTCTCAAAGTAAAAAAACAAAAGCATAATATATATGCGAACGGCTAGCTGGCATATTATGGGAGTTTAAAGGGACCGTAAGTAGGGAAAATCAATTTTATTTAAAAGGAAAATATATTGTGTTAATCAGTCTAATTATTTTGTTAATAAAAAGAAAACAATTTAAGATAAACAAATTAATGATATTTAAAGGGCACCATCTATAGTTTATTTATTGTTACTCTTTGAGTTTTCAAAACAAATTTCTATAGATAAATTTGAATAATCTGAAATGGTCAATAAAACAACAATAATTCAAAATAAATGTATATTAAGAAAGAAAATTGACGATTGTTACGATATTTATAAAATAATACTCTTTTTTTATATTATAAATTTCTAAGACTCGTTAAAAGTTTATTCTAGATAACAATTAAAACAAATATTACCAGTTTACATATTTGGAGTGGGTCTATTCTGGTAAAAATGTTAATTAAATTAATTATAATTATAAGAAATAATATTTATAAAGGATTATAATTATATCAGACATAGAATTAATCACATATTAAATATGAATTTAAATCTCAAATTTGACTTTTAATTTAAATTTTAAATTGGTATGAACTGAAGCCATGAGGGATAAGAGAGAAAAATAAATTACTAACACTGATTGATAAATGTGAAACCATAAAAAATTACAGATATACTGATTTAGAAAATCGATAAAAAACTAAATGTTAAAATAATAGTGACTGATATTTTTATTAATGAAAGATTTACCTCCTTCTGATGTAAGCACGCTAATATGAATTTAGGACGCCAAAGTTGTAATCTTAAAAAATTACCGTAATTTCATGAATGAGTTCTCAAGTGGTCTTCCAATTTCAAAAGTCGAATAGAAAATGACTGTTCTATGCCACTATTTGAATAAAGAAAATTAACTTCGTATACAAAAAATGAACCAGAAAAGAACTTTATAAATTGATAGAAACTAAGTTAATATAGCAAGTTGGGAAATATAACAATTACAATTTCGGTCGTGTAATTAAAGATTAGTAAAATTACCTAACATTATTATCATTTCATTTGATTTACTCAAATTGAATTTCAAATGCCGAATGCAGTTATATTATGAGCGAAAGTAAAGAAACCTATTTTAATAGCTAGTGCTTATACCAATTGTGTCAAATTAAAAATCTATTTTATAAAATGTATCGCCATCTGGTAAGGAATTATGTAAGTATTACTAATATGCAAATAAACCACTCTGTAAACAATAAACTATTGGTTTCTATATTAGCGGTCAGTACTTTACGTTAAGTTGATAATAAATGTAGATTTGTTATGATTTATTAGATAACCAATAAATTGGGGTAAGTCTAATATTTAACATTTAAACCCAAATATTAGGAATAATGGAAAGTATGACTTCTCATATATACCTGCATAGCCTCACATTAATCATTAAGTGTTAACAGTAGCTATGTGTTAAGATGAAGCTGTCGCTGGAAGAAATAGGAACTGTACAAAAATAAAAATGATAATGAAATAAAATATGATTAATATATAAGACTATGGTACTAACAATAACAGTATAAAATAGTTATTCGCTATATTTAACAAATAGTTGTCATCTTTAGTGGATTTCAGCTACAAAAATCCACCTATGTGTTATATAGGGCATGTTAAGCATAAGAAATATGGGGGAATTTGGAGAAATTGTAAATTTGATTATTCAAATGTTACAATATTGAAGTGAATTCTATTATCTATGTGGGTTAGGGTTAAATCCAGATTTGATCTTTTTCTATCTAAACTGTATATTTAATATTGGGATGAATGATATTTATGTAATTTTAAAAAGCGTTTACTTATCACTGTGTACCTGTGAAGCAGGCTAACACGTCGTCCACATATCTATACCAAAAAACCGTTGCCCAAGGAATATTTTATTCCCTTTAATAATAGAGTGGGGGTGGTAGAGGGAGTGGCTAATATAACAAAAATATTTAGAAGCCCTTTGTTCTCGTATACACACTAAATCCCAATTTAATTTTTTATTCCTTTAAACAATAGGGAGGGGGTGACTAATGCTAAAACAAATTTTAGACGCCTTTGGCTCTCGTACACACACTAATTATAATATAATTTTTTACTCCTTTTAATACTAGAGTGGGGGTGGCAATGGGGGTGGTAGAGGAAGTGGCTAATGCAAAAAATTTTTTAGAGTTCCTTGGTTCTCGTATACACACTAAATCCCAATTTAATTTTTTACTACCTTTAATAATAGGGTGGGGGTGGTAGAGGGGGTGGCTAGTGCCAAAAAGAAATTAGGGTCCCTGGATTCTCGTATGCACACTAAATCCCAATTTAATTTTTTACTCCCTTTAACAATACGGTGGGGATCGCAATGGGGGTGGTAGAGGTGGTAGCTAACGCCAAAACAATTTTTTGAGACGTTTCGTTCTTGTATACGCACTAAATCACATTTTAATTTTTTTATTCTCTTTAATAATAGTGTTGGGGTGGTATTGGGGATGATAGTGAGGGGAGGTGCTGATGCCAAAAAAAATTTTGAGACCTTGACTTTTCATACATGCCCTGAATTGCAATTTTATGGACTCTTTCCTGCTTGCTTTGCCTATTTACCCTTATTTACCCCATTTGCCCCCGAACCCTTCAACGGAATTAGATCAAAATATAAACTAGTTCCAGATCTCGTTATAATACATAAGTGTACCAAATTTCAAGTCAATATCATAAACGGTTCCAGAGTAAACGTGCACACAAAAAAAGTTACAGACAGACAGGAAATTTTTTTCGCTCAAATTTACAATTCTCAACGTTTCATGACATTTTAAGCCTATTTCAACAAAAAAAATAATTAAAATTTTGTTTTGTGTTACTATATTCCACTGGACGTGGAAGTGATTTGATATGCTTTTTACTTAACTGTGAATTGATTATGTGTTGTTCTACGCGAGATATAAAAATATCGGCCAGAAGAGGGCTGACTCAACGGGGGTCCCATTGCTAGCTCCATATTTTGAACTACTGAGAGATGGCGCTAGTTACGCTCTACTGCGGTGGAACTTAACAGTGTCTATGAGATGCGAATTCCGGGTAATGAAGGTATCACTTGCACTGCAATGACGAGACCCAAAACAAACCGGTCTGCAGTTAGTGACATCCTGAGATGAAGGAGGCGTCGCACCTTCCTGGTGCATTCAAGCATTCCAAGTCATTGTATTTTAGTGGTAACTGTGTTTAGTTAGACAAAATACGCAAATTTTACCATACACTTCAGCGCTCGTAAGGGAGAATAGCTGTTTTTGTTTAATTTGTTGAGTCCTAATTTATATAAGGCACTTGCAGATAGGTTAGAATATTATAATTCCTATATTTTATATTTTTATAAAATTTCCTTTTGCTATAAAATTGCTTATTAGGTGAAATATTTATTGTTGGCAATAATTATGGCAAATGTCTAAAGCTAATATCAACTCATATTTTACTACGGGATTTATATGAGATTTATCCAGAATATCTATTATTATTTATTTATTTATTTATTTATTTATTAGATACAACCACCCAACAGGTAACCAGATACAGGGTGGGAACAATTACAATAATAATGTATATAAGGTACAAATATTACAGATCAGTAGAATATAATAAATACAACAAACAGAATGTAGAGTTATAGAAAACAGAATAGGTGAAAAAGACAGAGAAAAGATACAATTATCATACAAATAGTATTAAGCTTATTATACACTAATATTCATGTTACACAGATAATAGATTTTTTATCGAGGCAAGGCTACAATTAAATATATCAAGCTCATTTTGCAGCGAATTATAATTTTTACACATAAAATATATGGGTGAAGTTTTTAATAGATTAGTCCGAGGGGTAACGAGATAAAAAGTTTCACGATTTCTACTTTCTATACGAGGTACCCGAAAACATAGTTGTTCCAAAATAGATGAGCAATCAAAGATATTGTGAATAATTTTATATAAGAATACCACGGAGTGTGCCATTATTCTGTTTTGTAGACTCGATATGTGAAACCTTTCTAACATAATGCTTTGTGGGTAACCGATTGTAGAATAGTTGCCATCTTCAACAAAACATAAATACTTAACCAGACGACGCTGGATGTTCCCTATATTGTTTATGTATGTAGCATATCCCGGAGACCATACCAGTGAACAATATTCCAGTTGCGACCGCACAAAGGAAAAATATAACAGTTTCGTAATGTCCGTATTATTAAAACCCTTACAATTCCTAATTACGAACCCTAAGTTTTTTAACGCTGACGATACAGTTAAGTTCATATGCTCATTGAAACTTAGATTTCTGTCAAAAGTAACACCAAGATCTTTAATGATATCAGGTCTTTGTAACTCTTGGTTATTTAAATGGTAATTGTAGGTGACATGAGTGCGGGCTCTACAAAATGTAAACGCGTTGCATTTAGATACATTAAGAGGCAATTGATTTAATATACACCAATGATTTATCTTATCCAAGTTATTCTGCAGCTTATCACAATCTGCCTCAGTTTCAATTACATGATAGATTTTCAAGTCATCTGCGTATAATAGACTTGAAACATCCAGGTCTATAACAATATCGTTAATAAAAATATTAAACAGTAGTGGTCCCAGTACCGATCCCTGAGGAACACCTGAGCTAGCTATAATATCAAAAGACCTGAAACCACGGTATTCTACATACTGTCGCCTGTTTGTTAAATATGAAGTGATTAAATCTAATAATGCTAACGATAATCCGAAATTATTTAGTTTCTGTATCAGAATACCGTGGTCTAAGCGATCAAAAGCTTTGGAAAAATCAGTATAGATAATGTCAACCTGTTTGTTGTCATCCAGTTTTTCGGAAAGATATTGTGTAACACAGGTTAGATTAGTTTCAGTGGATCTACCTGGTACAAATCCATGTTGATTTGTTACGATCTGATTTTGTACGTGCCTGGATAATGACGCATTCAAGGTAAACTCAAAGGCTTTTGCAAAATTGCAAATTATTGTTATTGGCCTATAATTCTCAGCATTATATTTGTTATCTTTCTTATAAACAGGACATAAACGAGAGTATTTCCATACATCAGGGAATACCTGTAACTTCAGGGACAGATTAAAAATTATTTTAAGGGGCAGGGCGAAGACATGTGCACAGTCCTTAACTATAAATGCAGGTATATTGTCTGGACCTTTAGTAAATTTGGGTTTTATCTTCTTAAGCGATTTTAGCACGTCCGATTCCGAAAACGTCGTTATGCATAAATTATTACTGTTTACATCACCACAGGGGGGATATTTATTGCTGTTATTATTAGGATTAAGATAAGCCGATTGAAAAACGGTTCCAAAAGCATCAACAATATTTTGAGGATTTGTGTGTCGAATGTTATTATATGTAATATTATCAGGAATGGCGCTACTGTTCCTTTTACTGTTTACATATGACCAAAATTTTTTTGGATCATTTTTTATATTATTTTGAATATTCAATAAATAATTTTCATATGATTGTTTTACGCCCTGCTTTATTTTCTCTCTCATGTTCCTGAATTTATTATAATCATCTTCACTTTTTGTTTGTTTATACTTTCTCCTATGAATATTTTTTTGCTTTATATCTCTTACAATATCATTTGTGTACCAAGTTGGATATTTGGGTTGTTTGGGAATAGATTTAGGCACAAATTGATCAAAAATTTCAGTTAGTTTAGAGTAAAAAGCAATGCAAGCCATGTTAACGTCATTTAGTTCAGTTAGAAATGACCAGTTTATCTGAAATAGATTTTCATATAAGAGAGGGTAATTGGCTTTTTTAAAGTTATATATTTCCGTTAAATTACATGGGAATTTTTCAGGATGAGAATTAGTAATTTTTAGTGATATTTCTAAGGGGGGATGATGTAAATCCTCTATTAATAGACACTCTAATGATCTGTTTACGTCACAATTTGCATTTGACAGTACCAAATCAAGAGTAGTCTCATTAGTATTTAGTACATTATTAAATTGTTTGAGGTCAAGGTACTCAGAAAAGTGTTGTACAGCAGCTACACGACTGCTTGGTGCAATATTTTGATTGTTATACTCTGGGACATTAAAATCTCCTATAAAATAAATATTTTCATCGTTTAAATAGTCTAGAGACTCAATACATTCAAAAAGACCTTGGTAGGATGCATACGGTAAATTTGGGGGGATATAAAGGATGAAAATGAAAATATTTTGAAAATGAAAGGTCACTTTAACACCAACGATATCTATTTGAGGAAATATCTCACGTATAAGACTGACATTAAGTTCCTCATAAATATACTTAATATTTAGCGCAATTAGTACACCGCCGCCTTTATTTTTATTAGTTTCCGTAAAGTTCCGGTCACACCGTATGATATTATAATTAGAGGACAATATTTCTGTATTCAGTACTTGCGAGTTTAGCTAAGTCTCTGTGAAAGCATATATATCATAACGGCATGCCATAGAGGCAAGAAATAAGTCTTTTAATTTTGTGTTCAACCCGCGTACATTTTGATAATATATGTTTATGATATGAGTTGGTGAAGATGCAGTGGTTTCGATTGGGGTTATTGTTATACTCGGATCATTGTTATTTGAAATATTCTTGTTTGTTTTCACGCCTAGTTATGCAGAAAATGACATTTTTGCCTTAAACTCATTAATTTTTTGTTTATATACGAAACAGTTGTTGTCCCATGCAGCATGTTCGACATTAAGCTCAAGTTTATTAGTAATAGAGTAATCTAAACAGTTGGGGCACTTTAATGATTTATTATTACAATCTTTTACATTGTGCTCACCAGCACATATTGGGCACCGTATTTTAGATTTACATTGCTCTGATATATGATTAAAACCGCTACATTTGAAGCACCTTCGTATATCAATAGAATCGTAAACATTACATAGATCGAATCCAATAAATAACTTACCTTCTCCCTCAGACAAGATTTTGTTATAGAAATTTACGTCGACTTGCATAATGGCTTGATATATTTTATCATTTTTTTTCGTTGACCAACGATTTACATTCAGTAGTTGAAATGTTGGAAAACATATTAGAGACATCAAAGGATACTAATTTAGTATTTTCTGGGATTACTTGATTATTCTAGTGAGTTTTGCTGAAATTCTTACAGTATGCTGATGTTTGAATTTAGCGAGATTATTGAAAATTGAGTTAATTTTGGTGCCCAATTTTTGCGTAAGGCCATTTATATTATGGCAGCATTTCTAAAAAAATGGGAACATTATATCATCACATAATCCAAAATTTAGCTTTAGGTAACCATCTAAACTGATAAATTTATTATATAATGCCAAAGATGAAACCAACTTAAAAAATCAGGAGTTCATAAACTAGTATGTCCGGATTGTAATGCTTCCTATATAGGTCAAACTGGTCGGTCGTTTGAAATTAGATACAAAGAACACTTACGCTCTTTTAGACTTCAATAAATAGGTTCAGCTTTTGCAAACCATATTCTAGAGACAAGTCATAATTATTTTCCGAATATAAACAATTTAAATATATACGTGAAAGAAAAATGGTTTAAATTAAATTTATTAGGGGCAATAGAAATTATTAAATTCATTAAAACTGCCGACAGTAATCTTCTGAATAACCAGATAGACCTATCCTTTTCCAATGTATTTAATTTCCGAAAACTAATTTGCATTTAAATCTTGGTAATGTTTACTCCGAATTTAGTCACTTTGTAAACCCATTTATTTAATTACTTAAAAACTAATGCACTTTAATGATAGTATTTATAATGTTTACTCTTAGAATGTAGTTAAATATCTTGGCATCCCTTTGTAAATTTATTCATTTGAATCATTCGTTTGATAGTGGTACGTTAAGTACCGAAATTGCAGTAACATTCAAGTTACAAAAAGTTACTCATAGAAACAAAGTAAAATGTTTTAATATATCGTTATAATTGTCTATCACAAAGTAACGGCTTTTAAAACAGAATTTTATTATTATTTAATTTGGGTATCGACATTTGAAGTTATTGGCCCAAAAAACTATTATTAGCATATTAATCACGAAATTTAAAAAATTGCGTGCTTTTCTGTACAATTTTCTCAATGTGTGGCCTGTATTAGTTTGCAGAGTTATTAATAAAAATATAGAAATTTAGGTTAGCTTTCTATTTGGTAATTTTAAGGTTAGGTTGTTTGATTTTATGCTTGAAACCTATTCATAATATAATATAATATTAAGCAAATTCGTTTGTTTTAGGCAAATCCGGCCAATAGAAGCCGAGATTTATAAAAAGGGGTCATAAAAAACGTCAGATTATAGCCATATTGTCAGAGAAACGGGAGTGGGAAAACGTGCGGAATATTCAGGAACGAAAAACTTATTTTTTTATTGTCTTTAGTGTTTACAAGTTAAAAAAAAATTAGCTTGCTCCGAAAATATTCCTCATTGACTATAATAGTCTGATAGACTTACCCCACAATTAGAAGCTAACTTCACTGATTAGGAGTATAGTTGTTAATCAAGTTCAGAAGCTAAATAAATATGATGGCCTGCAGGATACGATTGTTGTATTCCAAGAGACAATCGTCGGTAATTTTAATCTGTTTAATCTGCCGTTTAAAACTCCAAACCAGTTGTCATGATTACTGTTCAGTTTACATAGTTCTGATTAAACAGAGTGCAGTGTTTATTTCAGTGCGGCGATTACGGCAATCCAGAACCGAAATTACTATTTCTACAATCCCTCATTAGCGAAGTGAACTACTGATCTACAGAGAGAACCAGAGGGTCTCGTTAATTCATGGGGAAAGTCCGGCAAATTAGTAGAGAATCAACGGCTTAGCTAAAGTCTCACGATGCCGGGATCACGCCGTCCCTTGGGATAAGGGGAGATATTATAGAGAATGTGTAATCCCATCCACCAAACATTCGTGTGTCAGGCAGTCAACGACTAATTGCTAAATGTAGGATATGATTATTGCCACCGCCATGTGGCTCGTTTGTCTGAGAACAAAAGGCTCTATAACAGGATATAATTAGTACGCAGGTTTTGTTATAGGCGTCCTTTGTACAAATTGTTCTGATATATAAAAATGAATTGGATGATTTCGATTATATAGCATACTTTTATTGACAATCCTGAATGAAATAAATTAGCCAAAACGTTATTTTCTAAACGTCTAACACGGTACCCAGCAATTTTCAATTGTCAAATTCCCCGACATTTCCAGGCTTTCCAGGATTATTTCAAATACGATCCAGAGAAGTTTCTAAATATTGCAGTCATAAGATTGTAAATAAATTACAATTTTAACAGTACACTGAACTGAGAAAGCCAGCGAAAAATGTCAAAATTTTCATTAATTTTACACATTCATTTTCAATAGTAATCGACAGCATTTTCCAAGTGAAACCATTACTTTAAAGAAATCAAATTTTATGCTCCATTTTAAAAATTTACTCAAAACGGCCGTTTTGATTGCCTTTTCAATAATAAAGAATTTAGTGGTATGTGTAGTTTTATAAAACTAAATAGCAATTTCCTTATGCAAAATATGTACCTCCTTCCGTAAAAAAAATTAACTGCATTTGATATTTTCTGCAAAAATATCGAATCGAATATTTATCTCTTATTTTTATTATTTATTATTTGTGGCTTGTCGTTCAAACGTTGTCAATGACATTATTAAAGTTTGTTTAATTCTAAGTACTTATTGCAGTATGCACTTTTCTATTAAAACCAGTTGGCGTTGAAGTGCAAAATTATTTTTCGATAGCTGGAACATTGAAACATAGCATATACGATAAGGAACCAAATAATATACATATAATTTTGTAATGACACATTTTTTAAAAAGGACAATATCTTCAAATTATTGATATATCCTGTATTGTTTTGTTAATTATATAAACTAATGGTCCTAAGTCTAATTTAATAATATAAAGTCAAGTATCTTTTGCGTAGTAATTTGTTTTGATATTTGTTGGCAAACAATCAATTTTTAAGTTTTGAAGGCGTTTATTATTACAAGAAAATTCAGAAATAGTTGTGTACACCAAAGAAGACAAATTAACCATAATTTTGATCTACGGAGAACACAGAAAAAAGTCCCATGAACGTTATTATATTTACGTTTTCCCAATTTGCCTAAGCCAGATCATAAGACCTTTATTTCTTTAACCAATATGTTGCGGACCTCTAGCGTATGCGACCCACCATATGCCTTAGCGTTTTGTGGGCCGCATAATAAATAACAACCGCTACGTCCGTAGCAGAGTTTCGTTACTGTCCACGGGAGCGCGAGATACGTCGAGTTGGTGAGGAAGGCAACCATTTTTAATGGCTGTATATAGTTGATAATCTTACAACCTCGGTTTATCCAAGGCATCCTGGTGGATTTTGGGATTATTAACACAGGAAAATTTTCTCAATCTATTGTTGTTCCGTTTAGCGGAATATTTTATTGTTGTGAGTAAAGTTTAACTGCGGAAGCAGGATATTTAAGTATACCAGGTAAGCTAACCTTTTCACGCCATCTTACCCGTTCTCTACCCAGCCGTTTCGCAAATTTACATGCTTTCCTTTGGAAGTATCGTGTCGATTTGAAAGGCGGACTCGACTCCATTCATCCAACTGTGGCTTTCTAAGAACATTGGTGGATTGCTCCCTCATCAGTGAGGTAAATTATATTTCTTTTATAGGTTATGTCAGATTTGAATTGCCGACATTAGGCACGCTTCACGTGCTTTTCCGACTTTGCAAATTAAATCGTGATATCTTTAGGGTTCCACGGACGGGGCTTCTACACACATCAGTGAAGTTTCACGGACGGGGCATCCACATACAGTAGAAAGTTTCAGGGCTGGAGAGGCTATAATCAACCCCATCCTTGGGTCAATTTCTTTCGTCCCGAAGACACCTTCGTAGGGCCACAGGTTCTTCTACGTCGAAGTCGGTATCGTACCGCCCTAGATAAGTGTGTTGTTGTTTTTATTTACCGGGAACCACCTTCAGTGGTTCTGTGCGGTTATATTCGATTCATACCTTTGTATTTTAACTTGTACATATTTAAAGATTTTATGCATTTATATTTATTTAAGGAGGTTCTCTAAATCAGACCCATTGTGACAGAATTTATGACCATTTATCCTCACATTGTAAACCGATGTGTAGCTACACGAGGCATTTTATTAATTTTGTAACTTATTAACCGAGAAATTTGCCACACCTTTTGAACATCGCCAGGTTACATCCTAGAGAACCAATATCTGTAAATTGTGTAATATAGTGCATTTCATTTTTAAAGAAAGTGGCATTATTTCGTCTGCGACCACTACGTATGGAACCCTCAGTGATTTGTTAAGTAAGTAAACTAATAAGTTGTCATAGTTTATGTAAACTTGGGCTTAACGCCCTGAGATAGTCTGAGCTAGTGAAATTTTATCGTAGGCACGTTCATCACTTATCCGGGTTAAGTTTGTGTCTGCGATATCTGCTACGCTACAGTAGCCCAAAAGAGTTTCTTTATGTAATGTCTTATAACCATTAATATCCAACGTATTTATTTGTTTATGTACGTGTAAATCGTAGCAAATAATTTGAAAAATTACGAAAGTTTTAAAAAGTTAAAGCATAATAAACAATTAACGGCTACAAATGCTGTAAATCCTGCTTTAGTAATTAACAATACTGTAAACAATCCAAATATGTCTTTACGGAAATTATCGTCTGAAACGAATATTTCCTACTCCTCCCGTCAAATAATTGAAAAAAAAAAAATTAAGTACCATCCACATAAAGTTCGTTATGTTCATCATTTAAGACCTGGCGATTTTCAGCATCGCATAAATTTTATTGCCGAATTGTCAGTATTACGTACATGAAGAAAATCCGAATTATTTGAAAAATGCGTTGTGGAGCGATGAGAGCTGCTTCCATAGCAATGGGCTTGTGACTACACAGAAGGCTCGGTATTGGTCTCAAAATAATCCGAGGTACGGTACGAAGAACCAGAAATCAAACAGTTTTTGAAGTAAATGTATGGTGTGGAATATTGAACGGATACATAGTCGAACCTTATCTATTTATTTCATGAAACGTTAAATGGTGCTAGATATCGGAGGTTCCTGCAAGAGGAGCTGCCAAAACATTCCTCATGATGAGCACAAAATCTGTTTTCATCAAGACAGTACACCGGTACATAATTCAAGAATAGTAGTTAGACACTTGCAACGAACATATCCTGGAAGATGGATAGGAACTAATGGAGTAATCAGGTGGCTAGCATGATCACCTGACTTAACTACATTAGATTTCTTCTTATGAGGGCATCTAAAAAATTTGGTTTACACTGAACTAATCGATGATATGGCAGACCTATACAACAAAATATATGCGAGTGTGGCCACAGTAGATTGAAATACCTTATTAAAAGTAACTGGGGAAGAAATAATTAAATGGTTTAACATGTGCATCCATGATGGAGGAAACAATTTTGAACATTTACTTTAAAAATAAATACATACATATGTACATTTTTATTTAAAAGTAAAAAAAAATTAATAAAAAAAACTTATTTGACTTTATATTATTTCGACTTATTTCGAAAACCACTGAATTTAATAGAAAAGTGTATACTACAAAAAGTACTTAGAATTAAACAAACTTTAATAATATATAATATTTCAAAGCTCCAGTCATCGAAAATTTTCTTTCCGGCGACGCGACGTCGCGGACGCCACCGTCATTGATAACATTTGAAAGACAAAATAACGCCACCAAAAATATGTAACGACTGGACTTTACAGAATTTGAATACTCTTTTTGTTATTACGGTTATTACGGAAACTGCTTGGGAATACTAGATTCTCGGGTTGAACCGCGTATGAGATTATTAATGTCTCGACGTTTCGGCTCCCGTTTTGGAGCTATTTTCAAGAGAGAAAAAATTTTATTGATGAAAAATTTGTTGAAAGCTCCTAACGTTGGGAGCCAAAATAACAAAAATATTATTAGTGTAAAATTAATGAAAAGTTAAGAAATGTTTTGTTACAAGCCATTGAATGTAAGAATGATTGAATGATTGGAATTTTAAAGACATGATATTATTACGTTGGATTAAATTGAAATTATTTGAAAAATTGTTAATTTTTACCTTTATTACTCTCATTTATCTCAGGATGTGGGATACGTTAGGCGACTTGCATAACTGAACACTTGAAGTTTTTTAAAAATACTGCCTCCATAAATAGTTGTCTTTCTGTGAATTTAAGTTATTAAAATGCAACTTTGGTTGCCAACTTATGCTTTATATTTTAAATGAAAACCCTGCTTCCCTCAAATGTACAAATCGAACGTTTATTTCAACAAGTTTTGTTCATGATCGATGTAATATGGCACAACAAGTGCAATTTCTTATATTTAACCTAATTCCCTATTCTAGCTAACTTATTTTCTAATTAAATTTATCTTAAAAGTGTCTATTTGCAAAACTTTTGGTACAGCCGTCTTTTATTTACTTGGTTACCTTTAATTTGCTTTGGTTGGTACGCCTGTGTTAATCAGTGACTCGTATCTGACTTTAGACAATTTTAAAATACACAAATGGTATAAATACGAAGAAAACACATATGTTTAATATTAAAACTCTTGTAAAAACCTTAGTCTCTCGTTTTATGTGTGCTTCTACTCCCTCGATGTGTCTGCTGTGCTGCAAAATGGCTGAATTCGGCTGGACTGGAAGACACACATGATGTTACTACTCGGAAATTATGATTGCTTATTTATTTAAATGCATGCAAATCATGCTCTGGACCATTAGAAAGGTAAGTTTGATTAATATTTTAGCTTTATTTGCTTTTTGTTTATGGCTTGTTTATTATCTGTCACCCTACTTGTCAGGTTTAACAAATGC